>JAPDNY010000003.1:238683062-239260069 GCA_029375565.1 Gekko gecko | reverse complement strand
TATATTGTAAGAATAGAACATGTAGGTCTGCACTCATGGGAACTTCAGAGAGTAACCTGTGTTGTATGTAATGCAAATGGGGCGGTATTAAGACCATCATGTCTTAATAGTTGAGTATGTATTTCCTTTCTCTGTCAGATCCAATGATCTTTTATAATCAACTTGGAATTGATACACTAAACTGTTTTATTTCCCTGTCTATAGTCCACTTTTTTCCCCCCCAGCGAACTCACATTGGCTAACAAAATAATTTTAAAATGCTCATGTGTCAAAACAGCCAATAGGTAAAGGTAAAGGTTCCCTTGCTCGAAAGCCAGTCGAATCCGACTCTAGGGTTGCGGTGCTCATCTCCGTTTCAAAGCCGAAGAGCCAGCGCTGTCCGAAGACGTTTCCGTGGTCACGTGGCCGGCATGACTAAACACCAAGGTACACGGAACGCTGTGACCTTCCCACCAAAGTGGTACCTATTTATCTACTTGCAATTTCTCGCTTTCGAACTGCTAGGTTGGCAGGGAAAAAAAACAGCCAATGGGAGAGGCCATATTCCCTTTCTCTCTTCTTCATGGTGGCCGGCCACTGAAGATACCCAAAAAGGAGATGGCTGTTGGAATGGGAGGTGGTTTTCATTGCCCTTCCTTCTAGAACAGGCATTACAAGGGCCGATCCTGGCAAATACTTGGATGGGAGACCTCCTCGGAATACCAGCAATTGGGAGGCGGGGGCAGGCTACATTCAGCCACCTCTCTAAATATCCTCCAGGCCCCCAGTAGGGGTCAGGCACCAGAGGTCTCCATGACTTCCAGGTGCACGCAGGCACACACACACACACGAAAAAATACCCACCCACCCATGTTCCCTCTAAGCTGAGTTAGTGTGAGCTAGCTCACAGTTCTTTAGCCTCCAGCTCACACATTTTGGTCTCAGCTCAGGAAGGGATGGCAGAAGCCAAATCGCTCACTCAGAACTTTAATGCCGGTAGCTCACCAAGTAGGATTTTTGCTCACAAGATTCCACAGCTTGGAGGGAACATTGCCACCCACCCGTCCCAAC
This sequence comes from Gekko gecko, assembly GCA_029375565.1. Lineage (NCBI taxonomy): Eukaryota > Metazoa > Chordata > Lepidosauria > Squamata > Gekkonidae > Gekko > Gekko gecko. The sequence continues at coordinate 239,259,019 of JAPDNY010000003.1, read as the reverse complement.
ACCTAGAAAGAGTGAAAATGTGTTTGGTGTATCAAAATAGTGTGACCTTTCCTAGATCTGGACATGCTAATTTGTATACCATGCCAATCACATTCATTCTTTTATTTCTGTATTACTTTGGGTCTGTTCCTGGCAAAAAGTTGGGGCAAGATCACAGGAAGCATCTTTTAATGGGGCCATTTGCTGGGGGGGGGGGTTGGATGTTGTTGGAAGTGAAGCCGATTGAGGACTACAACCGTAGTTGTGGAGATCCGTTGGGCGAGGTGATCATTGATCTATTAAAAATAACGCATTACAGTAATACAGCTCAAGTTAAACACGATCCGTGACCGATGTTTTCAATTTCCTTTCATAAATTAAGCCCATTCCAGAACAGATCTGCTCACACTTCCTAGTGATACTCAAGGAACGCTGCGATTGCCGTGTGGCACATTCCCTAACACCTCTTTCGGGGCAGTTTAAATTTAGAAGCTGTGAGTCCCTTTCTTGTATGCGGCACACATTCCTAATTTGGTTCCATCCAAAGCGATTGTTTTACCCGACCCTCTCAAAGCTTGTGGGATTGTAGAGTTTGCTTTCTCGAAACTGCGTTATAGAATTTATAAGCAGAAATATGCTTTCCCTCCAGAAGGCTCTACTTTCCTCGTTATTATTTGCCAAATATCCGCACGGAATTCTGTAAAGGGACATCCCTGGTGTCCCCCCACACACACTGTGTACAGGAAGAGGCCATTTTCTTATTTATGAATCTTGTTGTACAATTAGAATTTTATTTCCCTTTCCTTGAGGAACAGTGGTTGCGGTCACACGCGTGAGATAATACTGGGGGCGGGGGAAGCAAGGCTATTTCCTCAAGAGGAAATAAACCTGCAGTTGCATGATCACACAGTCCTTGGAAGCTGCGGGGGCAGCCCGCCACTGTGTGATCAGACGCAAAAAAACGGGTGGGCCGTTTTTGGGGTTTTTTGCCGTTTGTTCCCATTGCACTTAAACGGGGAATCGATGAATCGCGTCTCCGCACGGAGGGCTCCCTATGGGGTGTGCAATGATGCACATACTGCGAAGGGGGGGGAAACAACGGCATGGAGTCGGGATGGCCGGATCAGACCAGCCTGACGCCATGGGAGCAGCCTGGTGCGATCAGACAGGGGAAAGTCCGTCCATGGCCCGTAGCAACCCGTTCGCTACCAGACTTTCCCCGGTGTTTTTTAACTCCACTTCTGCAGCGGAGCAAAACGTGTTGCCGACAGATGCGGGGCGGTTCCCGGATGTCTGCGTCTGATCGCGCCCCTTTAAATCTGCCCGGCATTCGCGCCCATGGCGGGGCTAATTGCGTGTGTGACCACAGCCAGTCTCACTTTTCTCCCTTTCTCACAATACAAGAACTCGTGGGCACTCCATGAAATTGCTGAGCAGTCGGGTTAGAACAGATAAAAGGAAGTGCTTCTTCACCCAAAGAGTGATTAACACATGGAATTCACTGCCACAGGAGGTGGTGGCAGCTGCAAGCATGGACAGGTTCAAGAGGGAATTAGATAAACATATGGAGCAGAAGTCCATCAGTGGCTATTAGCCACAGGGGATAGATGGGAACTCTCAGTCTGGGGCAGGTGATGCACTCTATTCTTGGTGCTGGAGGGGGCAGCAGTGGGAGGGGGCTTCTGGTGTCCTGGCCCCACTGCTGGACCTCCTGATGGCACCTAGTATATTTTGGCCGTTGTATGACAGAGTGTTGGACTAGATGGGCCATTGGCCTGATTCAACATTGGCTTCTCTTACGTTCTTACATTCTCAGTTTTTGTCCTCTGAGAGTTTGTCAAACTAGTTTTCTTCCCACGTCCAAAGCGGGCTGCATAACCAAATGGGAAAGCACGGCTCTTCCTTAACGTTGGTGTGTTTTATCTGTTCCAAACAATATAACAAGCAGTGTCTTTTGAGACTTTTGGCATTTGGAAGGGGAAAACCACTCTGAACATTTGCCCATTCTTCTGTCTTAGGTACATGCTTATATCATTAGCCACCTAAAGAAGGAAATGCCTGCAGTATTTGGAAAAGAAAGTAAGAAGAGAGAACTGATCAACAGCCTTCCTGAGATTTATCGTCAGTTGCAACGGGAATACCAGATTTCCGCAGGGGACTTCCCAGAAGTCAAGAAAATGCAGGTACAGTATCTCAGAAGATTTGTCGACCTGTAGTTTGGTTGTAGAAACAACCATCTTTATTGCCTGAGAAAAAGTGCAGAAGAGGACCACTAGAATGATAAAAGGGTTGGAACACTTTCCCTATGAAGAAAGGTTAAAACGCTTGGGGCTCTTTAGCTTGGAGAAACGACAGCTGAGGGGTGACATGATCGAGGTTTATAAGATTATGCATGGGATAGAGCAGGTCAAGAAAGAGGTACTTTTTCTCCCTTTCTCACAATATAAGAACTCATGGGCACTCCATGAAATTGCTGAGCAGTCGGGGATAAAAAGGAAGTATTTCTTCACCCAAAGAGTGATTAACACATGGAATTCACTGCCACAGGAGGTGGTGGCAGCTACAAGCATGGATGGCTTTAAGAGGGAACTGGATGAACATATGGAGCAGATGTCCATCAGTGGCTATTAAGCATAAGGTATAGATAGGAACTCTCCATCTGGAGCAAGGGATGCTCTATTCTTGGTGCTTGGGGGGGGGTCAACAGTGGGAGGGCTTCTAGTGTCCTGGCCCCACTGCTGGACCTCCTGATGGCACTTGGTATTTTTGGCCACTGTGTGACAGAGTGTTGGACATTAATTAAAATCTTTGCTTGTTGGTTCAAGTGTATTCCATGCATCCAGCTCCAGAAGGCAAGGACCCGCAGCCCATATTTTGTAGAACATTCAATAAGAAAGGCCATATTAAATTGTCAAACCCTTTCTCTGCATCTAGAAATAGAAACGCTGCTTTTAGGTGTAGTGGTTAAGTGCGCGGACTCTAATCTGGGAGAACTGGGGTTGATTCCCCACTCCTCCACTTGCACCTGGCTGGATGACCTTGGGCGAGCTGTAGTTCTGATAAGAGCTGTTCTTGAAAAAAGAGCAGTTTCTGTCAAGAGCTCTCTCAGCCCCAGCTGTCTCACCGGGTGTCTGTTGTGGGGAGGGGAAGGGAAAGGAGTTTGTAAGCCGCTCTGAGACGCCTTTGGGTAGTGAAGGGCGGGGTATAAATCCAATCTCTTCTTCTTCTTTCTCTTCCTAGTCACAAAGTTGATTGCCTCTATTATAAATTGTATATCATCTTTCATGCACCTCTTTGGTACAAGACCTGTTTAGTCTGAGTGTATTAAATTCGGTATGCATTTTCTTAATCTTTCTGCCATTATTGTGGCAAAGATTTTGTAGTCTGCATTCGGCAGAGAAATAGTTCTGTAAGAGAATTTAATTGTTGTGGACAGTTCCAACACTAGGTGAACGTTCTGGTCATTATTTACTTCATATATTATATATTATATTAGAGGGGCTGCAGTGGCTCAAGTGGTTAAGATGCTGAGCTGCAGACTGGAAGGTCGGTAGTTCAGCAGTTCAAGACCTGAGTGCCGCATGACAGAGTGAGCTCCCGTCTCTGGTCCCAGCTCCTGCCAACCTAGCAGCTTGAAAGCAAGAAATTGCAAGTCAATAAATAGGTACCACTTTGGTGGGAAGGCAACAGGATTCCATGTGCCTCGGTGTCTAGTCATGCCGGCTACATGACCACGGAAACGTCTTCGGACAGCGCTGGCTCTTCGGCTTGGAAACTGAGATGAGCACCACATCCCTAGAGTTGGATTCGACTGACTTTTGAGCAAGGGGAACCTTTATCTTTGCTATATATTATATTTTTCATTGCCTTGCTTCATGGCCAACGTGTAGTTCGTTTATCTCATATGGTATATTAACCAATATGTATCTATTCTGGGGAAATACTTTTGATCCTGTCTTTTTAATACTATTTTTTAATAATTTTGGAGTGATTTTTATCAAGGGGTCTTTCTATTATCTGTATTAAATACAAAATTATGTCTTTCTGGATTCCCCCGACGAAGCTTGCATGGCGAAACCCGTAGGGACTCTGTATAATAAATCAGTCGTCTATCACCTGACATTTATTTCCCCCTTTTTGTTCTGCTAGCACATTGCAGGGTGCAGCCCAGTTTTTCTTTATCCTGAGGCCTTTATTTAACATTTCATTCGGATGTCATCTTGTTCAGCCTTTATTTATTCATTCAATTTCTCCCCCGCCCTCCCGCCATAGGCAGGCTCTGGGCGGCTTACAATAAGGATTAAAAACATTAAAACACAAACATAACAAGTCGTAGCCCGCAATAAAATAGAAATAAAGTGCTGGTGGCAATAACAACCTGGTGACCATGAGAGATGTTCCCAAAAAATGGCCCCTGTCGGAGTCCGGCAGAGTTAGTTAGTATTATCCAATTCCGTTAGTATTGGTTGATGTTGTTGATGTAATTGATGTTATTAGTAGCGGCTCCTAGTCGAAGACCTGGTGGAAGAGCTCCGTTTTACAGGCCCTGCAGCACTGTCAGAGGTCCCACAGGGCCCTGATGTCCTCCGGGAGCTCATCCCACCAATGCGGAGCCACCACTCAGAAGGCCCTGGTGATGGCCGGTCTGGCATCTTTCGGACCAGGGACAGTCAGGCGATTTTTGGGTCCCCGACCTCAGTGCTCTTTGGGGGGATATGACTCCATGAAGAACAGAAGTTTTATTGAGGAATGCTTTGACCAGTGTTCCCGCTTACTGTCACTCTGTTTTGTCTTTTCGTAGGAGCAACTGGAGACGTACGACTTCACCAAATTCCACTCTCTGAAACCGAAGCTGATTGAATCCGTAGACAATATGCTGTCGACGAAAGTCGCTTTCCTGATGAATCTGATCACCCAGGAAGAGCGCAGCATGCCCACGCAGATGGTGCAGGGCGGGGCATTCGACGGCACCACAGCAGGACCGTTTGACCACGGCTACGGGGAAGGTGCCAAGGAAGGAGCCGACGAAGTGGAATGGATTGTTGCCAGAGATAAACCCATCTACGACGAGATTTTTTACACCCTGTCACCGATCAACGGCAGAATCTCCGGGGCCAGCGCAAAGAAGGAAATGTTGACCTCCAAACTGCCAAACAGCGTCCTGGGGAAAATCTGGAAGCTTGCAGACTGCGATTGTGACGGCATGTTGGACGAAGAAGAATTTGCATTGGCAAAACATCTCATCAAGATAAAACTGGAGGGATTTGAACTCCCCAGTATCTTACCTCCCCATTTGGTGCCTCCGTCCCATAGAAAATCTTTGTAGATGCAGTGATTAAAAAACGTGTTGCGAAAATGCTGAAGGGGGTTAACGACGAAAGCCATGTAAACGTTTTAACACTCCTGAGATTACAGTTATTGGCCAGGCTTTTTAGAGCCATTTCAAACTAAAGCAAATATCACTTATTTGTTAGGGGGGGGAAATGGAAATCCTCATATGTAACGTTACTCTGGGAAGGAGCAATTTCAGACGCACCTTCCCAGTGTTTGTTCGACAGGTATACACTCCGTGAAATACACATGCATAGTGGTCATGCTAGCTTTACATTTTATGACACTTAAAGTAGCCCCAAATTGAATGCAATGTTCTAAGGGCCAGTTGGGTGTAGTGGTGAAGTGCGCGGACTCTAATCTGGGAGAACCAGGTTTGATTCCCCCACTCCTCCACTCGCACCTGCTGGATGACCTAGGGCAAGCCATAGTTCTGTCAGAGCTGTCCTTGAAAAAGAGCAGTTTCTGTCAGAGCTCTCTCAGCCCCACCTACCTCGCAGGGTGTCTGTTGTGGGGAGGGGAAGGGGAGAGGAGTTTGTAAGCCGCTCTGAGACTCCTTTGGGTTGTGAAGGACGGGGTATAAGTCCAATCTCCTCTTCTCTTCTCAACAAGTCACAATGAGCAGCATAGCACAGGAGGAACCCATGTCTGTAGTTCTGGAAGCCCTTCAGTGAAAAGCTTTGTCACAAGTGCCTTTTAAATGACCTGTAAATGGGGGTTAGGGGAGAAAGCAAGAAATATTGTATTTGCCTTTTTTCACTGTGCTTCTAATCAAAATGCTGAAACGAGTCTGGATAGGAGTGATGTCGTTTCAGTTATACCAAAACGAAAACCAGCAACAGCAACCCTTTAATAATGCAGTGCAAGGACTCTGTTCTTTAAAAGAAAATCAAGCCAGTCTCTTCTGGGAGGTACGGGTTTGTTACTAAGAATAGTCGAAACGCCTTCATGATATTCAGAATCCGCCAAGATTTATTAGGACGTACAAAGGTGTATTTTAAGTGTGGGTTTACTATTTGGAGCAGAAGTTTAAAAAGCACGTTTTGAACTAAAGGTTGTTTTAAAAAAATACTCTATTTTTATTAACGTTTTTGAGGAGGAAAAGGGAAAGTTTAATGGGAAAGATCATTTTGCACAAATCTTAAATCAGGAATCAGGAATTCACTTCGTTATAATCGTGGTGAGAATTAATATATTTATATTAACATTGTAAAAGGTATCAGTTCTAGAGCTACTGAAAAGAATATAGCTTTTTTGCTTTCCCGGGGAGCGTCACTGGATCAGATCAAGGGTCTATCTAATCCTTCTGCATGGATTTCTCTAGTCCCCTTTAAAAGCCACCAAAGGCTGTCACCAGCACCATGTTTTATGGTGGTGAATTGCACAGGTTAATTTTACATTGTGCAATGAAGAACTTTCTTTGGAATACTGTGAAGGACTGGGAGCACCAGCAAAAAGGAATCGGGTTTTTCATACGTTGCCGATATTGACGCTTCTGTGTGCAAAAGCATCCAACTGGTGGTTTCAATTAAAAAAAAAAGTATTGCTTTATTAGGAAGTTAACTACATGTGGATATATGTTTTGTCAATAAAGGGAGTGTTGACTGAAACTAGTGGACCGTTTTTTTATACTGGTAAAACTGGTTTGCAGTTTATTCTTGACAGGCACAGCGGCTTTCGTTTTAGCTTCAGGCATTTAGCACATTCCTTTTGATGCCTTCTTTTATGGGTAACTGTCAAATGTTGCAAAGATGCTGAGGGCTTACAGAAACGTCAAGCACAAATACTGGATGGGGGATACGTTCCTGGGGAGTAGTGCATGCGAAAGGGAACTTGTGGGTAAGAGTGGACTGTAAACTGAATATGAGCCATCAGTGTGATGCGGCGGCAAAAAAGGCAAATTCAGTCTTGGGTTGTATTCAAAGGGCCATAGCATCGAAATCGCAGGAGGTCACGGCCCCTCTGTAGACTGCCGTGGTCAGGCCGCACCTGGAGTCCTGTGTGCGGTTCCGGAGGCCTCGCTTCAAAAAGGATGTGGGCACAATCGAGAGGGTGAAGAAGAGAGCGACGAGGATGATCAGGGGTCTGGAGACTGAGCCCTGCGAGGAAAGGCTGAGGGCCTTGGGAGTGTTTAGTTTGGAGAAGAGGAAACTGAGGGGGGACATGATTGCTCTTTTTAAATATCTGAAAGGCTGTCATGTGGAGGAGGGCAGGGAGCTGTTCCAGTTGGCAGCAGAGGAGAGGACCCGAAGCGATGGGTTTAAGTTACATGCAGAAATGTATCGGCTGGATCTTCGTCGTGGTCTCTGTGCAGTCCCACACATGGGTTGGGCACCTGCGCACGACCTCGATCAGAGAACCTTCTAGAGCTTGCCTCGGGAAAGTTTTTCGGCGGGCTCTCTTCCCGCTCTGGGGAGCAGACATGCACTGTGCATGCCCGAAGCGGGAGAGAGAGCCGCATCTCACTCGGTTCTTCTTTGACCACCTTCGTGTTCACACCTCACTAGCGTCACTCTTCAAATTGCCTCAGCTGAGTATTCCTCTTCTGATTTCTTCTTATTATTTCATCTTATTTCTCCTGAAATACCAAAAAAAAAAAATCTTTTACTATTTTTTCCTTACTTTTGTTTCTGTACTCCCCCCCTCTTGGCTGGGGAGGTATTTGGATGGGACGCACAAAATTCTTTAAGATGTGTCGCTGTTGCCCAGCCAAACTTCCATCCAACGACGGCCATGAGCTTTGTTTGTTTGTTTTGTCTGGGCGAATCTCACCGGGTTGATTCCTGTCCCCATTGCACGAACTTCACCCATCAGGCTCGGAGAAATAGGGCGGCCCAACTTTGGCCACCAAATGAGAAGGGAGCCCTCACTGGAGAAGACCCTGATGCTGGGAAAGATTGAAGGTCAAAGAAGAAGGGGACAGCAAAGGATGAGATGGTTAGACAGTGTCATCAACGCAACGAACATGAAATTGAGCGAACTTCAGCGGACAGCGGAAGACAGGAGGGCCTTGCGTAATCTGGTCCATGGGGTCGCGAAGAGTCGGACTTGACTGTGCGACTGAACAACAACAACAACTTCGGACGGTTCTTCTCGAGGCCACTTTGAGTCCTACGATGTCTTCAGTTGTGTCCCAGTCTTCTGCTCCGCAAAAACACTCCAACAATGCAAACCTCCTAAAAGCATAAGATTAAAAAGCATGAAGACAAGTCACCGTCCAAACCGAAATCAAAGCCCTCAAATTCGGCTCCGAAGCTCGATCCCGTTGTGATGTCCGGTGTACTGACATAGACTCCAGTGGTATCTTCGGTGGTACCACCTTCAAATAAGCCTAACCTTCAGCCTCCAACACCGACCTTGTCCTCATTGTCAGGGCGTATTCTGCCAGGTCAGCGTTCAAAGTCACCTGTTCACCGCTCTTCATCTCATCGTGGTTCTCGGTCTCGCTCCCGAGACTCCCATATGCCTATCCACCTTTTGGATGACAGGGAGCAATTCATGCGAAGTCGATCCAGATTGAGATCCCGCTATAATTGTAGACCATACCATTATCAGCGATCGCCCTCTCCATTGAGATTGGCGTCCGATTATAGATCCTGGTCTCCAGACGTCTGGCACTGTAGAGCATACTACCCTCGCTCTCACTCCGGGTCTTCTACTCCACGCTGAGATGGTTATAATCAGTTTAGAGAGTCTGATTGCTATGGAGGCCACCCGACTTCATCCTATTCCAGGCGTTCCCACTTGGTAGCCTCGGTCCATTCCCTGGGGCTCAGTCAGCCTCCAGTTCTATTGATGTCTGTGGATGCCCAAAGCGTCCTCCATTAGAACCTCGGTATCGCCCTCCAGCTGAGGACCAAACACCTATTGATGTCTCTCAACCACTTCGATCACCTTCTCCGGTCTCGTTATCTGGCCATTCTGTGTCTGGTGATCTTGGCCCTGATATCATTCCTATCGAGGACGAGACCCGTCACTTGGATTCCATCTCTCCCACCGAAGACCTATTTGGAACTTGTTATGCAAATAGCTACAGCTCTTCAAGTGCAGGGTTCTGCTGAAATTCCTGCATTGACTGATGTTGTGCATAAGTTAGTTCAAGCTGATTTGCCTCCTTTGACAATTCTGCCTTTATTTCCGGTCCATCTTTTGGTCCTCAAGGAGTCTTGGGACCATCCTGCCTCTGCCACCCCGATATTGAAACGTTATGATGGCCTTTATAAAGTTCAAGAACCTTCTGGAAAATTCCTATTCAATCAACCTCCACCGAACTCGATGATTGTTCATTCCTCTTCAAAGCCTAAACAACCTGTTCAGCAGTTTGCTCCTCCCAATCGAGAGGGGCGTAAGATTGATGCTATAGCCAAGAAAGCTTACTCCGTCGCCACCGAACTCGATGATTGTTCATTCCTCTTCAAAGCCTAAACAACCTGTTCAGCAGTTCGCTCCTCCCAATCGAGAGGGACGTAAGATTGATGCTATAGCCAAGAAAGCTTACTCCGTCGCATCCATGAATGTTAGAATTGATACTTATCTATCCTGCCTCTCTGCTTATACCTTTAATGTGGCCACTGCCGTTCGTCCAGTTCTTGAATTTGTTCCAGAGGAACATCGCCTTACTTTGTCTGCTGCTTTATCCGAAATTTGTGCAATTTTGAAACAACAGATCAACTCCATTCGTCATGCCATTACCTGCTCTTCTAAAGTCCTCGCTTAGAATCACAGAATCATAGAATGTTAGAGTTGGAAGTGACCTTGCAGGTCATCTAGTCCAACCCCCTGCACTCTGCAGGAGCACAGCCAAAAGATAGCCCTACATACCTACAACATACCCGAAAGATGGTCGTCCAGTCTCCACTTCAAAACGTCCAGCAAAGGAGCATCCACCACCTCCCGAGGCAGTCTATTCCACTGCTCAACCACTCTTACAGTTAGAAAGTTTCTCCTGATATTTAGCCGGTAACGACTCCCTCATAATTTCCACCCATTAGATCTAGTCTTGCAAGAGAGAATAGATCTGCTCCATCTTCTACATGACAGCCCTTCAAATACTTGAAGACTGCAATCATGTCCCCTCTAAGCCTTCTCTTTCCCAGGCTAAACAGACCCAACTCTTTCAGCCTTTCCTCATAAGACTTGGATTCCAACTCTCTCACCATCCTGGTCGCCCTCTTCTGGACACACTCGAGCTTGTCAACATCCTTCCTAAAGTGTGGTGCCCAAAACTGGACACAGGACTCCAGGTGAGGCCTGACTATAGCAGAATAGAGTGGAACTACCACCTCCCGTGATCTGGACACAATGCTTCTGTTGATGCATCCTAAGATTGCATTAGCTTCTTCCATCACACCGCCATCATGCCTGGCTTCGGAGTACCTCTCTGCAGACAAATGTTAAATTCAAAGTCAAGGATCTGCCCTTCGATGGTGAAGGACTCTTTCACTTCACTACTGATGGGGTTCTAAAAGCTGTCGATGACAGCAGGAAACAAGCTTGAAACATTGAAGTTTCTACTTCCATGCCAAGACCTCGATACCATTCATGGAGGCCCTACTACAATAAACATCAACTTTCCCCTGCTACCACTTCGCAGTTGAGGAAGACATCATATGACTCCCACCCATCTCAACGACCATGACAACAAGCCCCTAAGAAGCCACAGCGGCCCAAGCAGTCCATTTGACCACCTCAAATGCCTGCCACCACCTCCTTCCTTCACCCCTCCCGTTCGGAACCAACTCTTTCCCTTCCTTCCAACTTGGGAAGAAATTACTACTGACTTCTGAGTCCTTACCATTGTATGGGTTGGGTACGCCATAGAGTTCACTTCACCCCTGATCCTTCCTCACCTTATCATTAAGCCCCCAAATCTATCACTTTGTCTAGAGGTCCACACAGTTCTAGACAAGGGGGCCATCGAGATCATTCTGGAGATGCAATGAACTCTCTGCTTCTACTCCAAGTACTTCCTAGGTCCCAAACAAGACGGCAGTTTACAAGCCATCAAGGACTTCGAGATCTCAATCCACTGCAAGAAATTTCGAATGGTCACCTTACAGTCCATTCTCTCTCTTCTCCCCAGGTACAGGTGGCTGGGGTTGATAGACCTCCAAGACGCCTATTTTCACGTTACCATCTGCCCTCAATGTTGGAAATTCCTACGTTTCGCTGTTGGAAGCGATCATTTTCAATACCGTGTCCTTCCATTTGGCCTCTCTACCGCCCCCAGGGTCTTTATGAAAATGATGGCAGTCGTTGCTGACGAGCTGCACTGTCGGGGGATTGTTCTTTACCCCTGTATCGATGATTGGCTTCTCGTGGCTCCTACGGAGACTCAACTTCTCCACAACATTCACTCTACTCTTGCCCTTCTCCGCACCTTAGACCTGTGTGCCAATCTGTCGAAGTCTGCAATCCGACCTACTTAAGTTCTTCAATTCTTAGGAGCCCGCCTCGATACCATCACCAAGACTGCCTTCCTTCTGGAATCCAGAGCTTCAGACATAATCACTCTAGTGTCCATCGTCACCAGATGTCCCAAGCAATCTGTTCAGTCGGTCATGAGGCTCCTGGGCTACTTCACCATTCACTATCTTTGTCATACAAAATGCCAGGCTCAGAATGCACCTGCTTCAGCTCTGGTTCCTTTGCGTTTTCAATCCTCAATCGAGTCCTTGGCACACGGAGCTCTCGATCCCATTGCACGTACTGACCTCCTTGTTGTGGTGGTCTCTTCCACATCATCTCCTTGCCGGCAAGCCCTTCCAGCATCTGCCTCCAGAGATTTCCTTGTCCACAGATGCATCCCTTTGGGGTTGGGGAGTCCAATGTGGGATGCTGTCTGCCAGGGGAATATGGTCTCCTCGAGAGAGCACTCTTCACATCAACTTCCTGGCGCTTCAAGCGGTACATCTCGCCTTAAGGTCGTTCCTCCCAATCATACAAGGCAAGGTTGTCCGTGTTACCTCAGACAACATCACGGCTGTTTTTTACATCAACAAACGGCGGCATCGCGTCTCTTCACCTTTGCGGAGCAGCGATTCGCCTTTGGAATCGGTGTCTCCATCATTCCATCATGCTATCCGCTATACACATTTTCCTGGCGTTCAGAATGTCGCCACCGATCTTTTGAGCCGCTCAGTCCCACAAGACAAACAAATGGTCCCTTCACCCCCAGTATCTACGACCGGTCTTCCTCGAGTTTGGTCACCTGACCATCAATGGGTTTGCCACCTCTTCTTCACCCAAGGTTCACTGTCCGCCCAGTCTCTGGGAGATGCGTTCCTTCACACACGGACAGGGACCCTATTTTATTTTTTCCCTCCATTCCCTCTCACCTCCAGGGTGCTTCAAAAGATTGTGGCCACCTCCTGCGTCCTCATCACCCCTTGGTGGCCCCACTAAATGTGGTTCCCGCATCTCTGTCTCTCCAACGGACGGTTCCATCATCTCCCTCATGTCCAGATCTGTCCAAGGGGTCGAGGCCGACCTTCTTCAGACCACCACAACCGACCTTCTTCAGACTGACGGCCTGGAAGATCCTGCAATAGGCTTCCCACCTGACGTGGCGAACGTTTTGCTTAACGCAAGGAAACCGTCTACCCACAATACCTATTTGCTGAAGCGGAGGAGGTTCCAAGCGCACGCCTCGCAACACTCCTTCGACCCGATCAACGCTTCTCTGTGGGAGATTTTCTCCTACATCATGTCTCTGGAGGAATCCAGACTTGCATACTCTGCTCTACGAGTCCACCTGGCTGCCATCTCGGCAAATCGCCCCTTAATACAAGGCTCTACTGTCTTTTCACACCGTCTGACAAAATCTTTCCTTAAGGGTCTTCTTCGTCTCTGCCCACCTCAGAAGCTGCTCATGCCTTCCTGGAGTCTGCCTCTAGTTTTGACACAACTCATCGCTAAGCCATTCGAGCCGATGGCTTTGGTGGATGTTCCACTCCTCTTGTGGACGGGGCGTTTTTAATGGCTATTACTGCCGCTTTCCCTTTCATAATGGCTTTGTGACCTCCTTTTAATACTACCACAACTTCAAAATAGGGATGGCTCAGGGAATTCTGCAGTTCTTTTACTGTTATATGGCTCTTCCAGTCCCCTCGTTTGGCCCTTTCAGACAAAGAGTCTGTTTTAGAGGGGAAATTAAATTCCAGCTCCGATACAGGCACGTGGGACCATCTCTTCCCACCCTCTGAGCACAAAGTGTTCCAGAAGAGCCCAAGAGATATCAACTCTGAGTCGGCAGAGGACCTATTCAGAAACAGTAATCTCTATTACAGGAGGAACTTTGGTTTGGTGAACCTCCCAATATTTTGTGATTGGTCCCAGATCCCATGGCACCCAGATCCCATTAACTCATGGAACTGCCTTGTACTGAATTAGTCCATCAAGGTCAGTATTATCCACTCAGACTACTGGCAGCACACCTTTCCAGGCTGCCTAGGTTCTCAGGCAGATAGCTCTCACATAATCTGCTACCTTATCCTATTAGTTGGAGATGCTAGAGCTTGAACTGGGGATCTTAGCGTTCACGCTTCGTTGGTGCGGGATATACGCGGGATAGACACGCTTTCCAGTGTTTGATACCACTTTTACCGGGTATCTTTTAAACTCGGGAGGGAAGCGTTACAAGGCGGGTTGAGTACGGCTGGGGAATGCCGGACAGATTTGCCTGTGGACGGCCCTCCTTTAATCCGGTTGTGAAACGTTGCTGAAACGCGCCTATCTCGGGGCAAACGGCCAGTCTGAACTCAGCCATGTCGTATCTGACTGGAGAATGTGCTGATCCAAATCACACTGGGCACCAGACTGCCCTAGAAAGAAGGGTATTTATTGTACAAGTAAAAAGTTCCCCACATTTTGCTCAAAGCTTCCTCAGGAGAATCTGCAATACCTGATCTCTCCTGCCTGCCGAGAATTCTCTTCTAGACAGCCCCAAGAATAGAATAAGCTGTACTGTTTTTAAATCGTTGCTCTTTTGAATTGGTTATTTTTTAACCTTTGATTTTTAATAGATTTTGTATTTGGCACTTGAATTATTTTTATAATATTCTTATTATGGGAGATCGTCTCTCATAATCGTGTACTGCGTGCTGCAGATTTCCCCGAAGAAGCTGTGTGCAAAATCTGCTGTAAACTTTTCTTCACTTGTACAAAGAATATTTGTCTTCATTTGCTCCACCAATTCTTTTGCCTAATTTTTTCCCCTCCTCCCCGACTGGTGCGGCGTTTCTGTATTCTCTTGGCTCCCCAGAATCAATTAATATTCAGGAATTTACTTTCCCCTCCACACTTTAGGTCTGTACTATAAGACACATCAGCGCAGGCCCGTAGCTTCCAGGGGGCATCTCGGGGCCAGCCCCCCCGACTTGCTGGAAAGACCCCCTTTGACTTCCTCATCTAGCCCAGGGAATCACGGCCTTCTCCCCCAGATTAAATTGATAGCCAGTGCCCCCTAAGAAATTTAAATGCCCCGACTTAAAAAATCCTGGCTACAGGCAATATTCCCTCTAAGCTGTGGAGTCCTGTGAGCAAAAATTCTACTTTGTGAGCTACTGGCATTAAAGCTGAGAGCCAGCCATTTGGCTGCTGCATGAATTTGTTCACTCTGGAGCCCTCCTCTTCCTGAGCCGAGACAAAAAGGTGTGAGCCAGAGGCTAAAAAACTGTGAGCTAGCTCACGCTAACTCAGCTTAGAGGGAACACTGGCTACAGGCCTGCATCCGTGCCTTATTCCTTAAGGAAATGGAAACAGCATGCAACGTATTTCTCCTGCTCAGCGTTAGGATGATTGTATCTTTAGGTGAAACTGCCGGCGGGCTGTTCAGCTGCAAACATTTTATATCAGGGATCGCACTGGATGTGAGTGTAACCTGCAGAGTAGAAGATCCAACCCGTTCTTTCATCACCCCACTATTGTATCCAATAGAATTTATTCAATTTTCAAACTTTCCAATAAAAGGTAATAACAATCATTTACGGGATAAGTATATATAAACTTAACAGCATAGAAGAGAGCATTTTTCACAAGCTTAGTGTTGACATCAACCTTTGCCACAAATGAATAGTGTCTTCCGATCTCTGGTATCCCAACTAGATGGGATAAGATCGGTAGCCGTATCATTGTAAATTCACTATATTCGCCAGTAGATTTTGTTGGATTCATTACGTCGGGAATCTTTTCCCATTATGTATAAGTTCCATAACTTTTTGTACCATGAGTTTAAAGGTAAAGGTTCCCTTGCTCGAAAGCCAGTCGAATCCGACTCTAGGGTTGCAGTGCTCATCTCCGTTTCAAAGCGGAAGAGCCAGCGCTGTCTGAAGATGTTTCCGTGGTCATGTGGCTGGCATGACTAAACACCAAGGCGCACGGAACGCTGTTACCTTCCCACCAAAGTGGTACCTATTTATCTACTTGCAATTTCTTGCTTTCGAACTGCTAGGTTGGCAGGAGCTGGAACTAGAGACGGGAGCTCACCCCGCCATGCGGCACTCTCGGGTCTCGAACTGCCGAACTACTAACCTTCCACAGCCTGCAGTTCAGCGTCTTAACCACTTGAGCCACCGCAGCTTAGGGATTGGTTTAATTTCTGACTTCCATTTCAAAGCTATGGTTGTTTTGGCTGCGAATAATAATAAAGCAATTCTTTGTCTTTGTGTAGTGGATGAAGCAGTTTCACTTCTAAGGTTCAAGAGTATAGATTCTGGGTTCTTTTTTTTAGTGTGACCAGACAGACACCTAATTTCCCCGACTATTTCATCCCAAAAGGGCGCTATGATAGGACGTTCCATCCAACAGGGAATGTAAGTGCCACGCTCTTTGCAAGTCCTCCAGCAGAGGGAGTTTGCGTTGTGTGTGATACGAGATAACTGTATAGGGGTCAAGGACATAAGGACATAAGAACATTAGAGAAGCCAATGTTGAACCAGGCCAATGGCCCATCTAGTCCAACACTCTGTCACACAGCGGCCAAAATATACCAGGTGCCATCAGGAGGTCCAGCAGTGGGGCCAGGACACCAGAAGCCCTCCCACGGCTGCCCCCCCCAGCACCAAGGATAGAGTCCATCACCTGCCCCAGACTGAGAGTTCCCATCTATACCCTGTGGCTAATAGCCACTGATGGACTTCTGCTCCATTTGTTTATCTAATTCCCTCTTGAAACTGTCCATGCTTGCAGCTGCCACCACCTCCTGTGGCAGTGAATTCCATATGTTAATCACTCTTTGGGTGAAGAAGGACTTCCTTTTATCTGTTCTAACCCGACTGCTCAGCAATTTCATGGAGATAAACATATGAAGCAGAAGTCCATCAGTGGCTATTAGCCACAGGGTATAGATGGGAATTCTAAGTCTGGGGCTGGTGATGCAGTCTATTCTTGGTGCTGGAGGGGGCAGCAGTGGGAAGGCTTCTAGTGTCCTGGCCCCACTGCTGGACCTCCTGATGGCACCTGGTATATTTTGGCCGCTGTGTGACAGAGTGTTGGACTAGATGGGCCATTGGCCTGATTCAACATTGGCTTCTCTTATGTTCTTATGTTATTTCTACCCCGGAAGGTGGGGTAGGTCTGAGTCAATTATCTAGCCTGGAGAACTACACTAGATAATTGACTCAGACCTACCCCACCTTCCAGGGTAGAAATAAATTACCTGCCTACCATTTTTCTTCTCACCTTGACACAGAGAGTACTCCATCTTTCTGTGTTATACCTCTGAGGATGCTAGTCACAGCTACTGGCGAAACGTCAGGTCCTACAGTGCCAAGACCATGGCCACACAACCCCGAAAATCTACAGCAACTGTAGATTCCATTGTTAATTATTTTCACTTCGGACACTTTGCATCTGTACATCAAAGCTTCCTGTTCCTTTCTTTTTGGGTAGGCTTGAGAAGGCAGGGTAGGTGAGCTGTCAAAACAGATTAAATGTTTTCCTTGACTCTCTCTTGCCCTAAGAAAATAATTGATGGGTGCTTCAAGGATTAAGAAATCAACCTGATTTGTTATAAATCACTTTCTCATCATATGCCTCTCCCGTCCCCCCCCCATCCCTCACGTGCCCCATGAATATTTTATAAATAACTTTCTCATCAGAGCCAGTTGGGTGTAGTAGTTAAGTGCGCAGACTCTAATCTGGGAGAACCAGGTTTGATTCCCCACTCCTCCACTTGCAGCTGCTGGATGACCTTGGGCAAGCCATAGTTCTGATAAGAGCTGTCCTTGAAAAAGAGCAGTTTCTGTCAAGAGCTCTCTCAGCCCCCAAGTACCTCCCAGGGTGTCTGTTGTGGGGAGGGGAAGGGAAAGGAGTCTGTAAGCCACTCTGAGACGCCTTTGGGTAGTGAAGGGTATAAATCCAATCTCCTCCTCTTCTTCTACATATTAATCTAACAGAATTGGGTTTGCTAAGCAAGACTTATGCGCCTTTACTGCTTAGATTATTCTTAGCTCCACAACATTTTCAAATGTAGTGATTTTAATGCAAAACTGATTGTCACTCTTGTCCTATATATTTTATTTACTCCAGGGCTACAGCTTTTCAATATCAGCACCCAATAATCCCCTCCGTTTAAATTTCAAAAGAATAGCAGAAAAAAACACAGATGGGATAAATTACTCATATAGCGCTGAGCCTTTTGTTCCTGGAAAACAGATCACTCCAAGGACAATGATGTCTTTTAACACAGTCAAGTCGCGAAGACTTTGCCTAACAGAGAGAGAGCCAGTTTGGTGTAGTGGTGAAGTGTGCGGACTCTAATCTGGGAGAACCGGGTTTGATTCCCCACTCCTCCACTCGCAGCTGCCGATGTGACCTTGAGTCAGTCACAAGCTCTGGCACAGCGGTCCTTGAAAAAGAGCAGTTTCTGTCAGAGCTCTCTCAGCCCCACCTACCTCACAGGGTGTCTGTTGTGGGGAGGGGAAGGGAAAGGAGTTTGTAAGCCGCTATGAGATGCCTTTGGGCAGTGAAGGGTGGGGTATAAATCCAGGCTGATTTCCCACTACAGCTGCCTCGGGGTTGCGCCGCCGTTTGCCCCGATACTATTTGTCAATTTCACACCCGAAGCCGCGGGGCTGCATTTTGACCCGCGGCTTCGCCCGATTTCCTCCGCAGTTTCGTAATCCTCAAAAAACAGGATCAGGAAACTGCGGGGGAAATCGGGCGAAGCCGCGGGTCAAAATGCAGCCCCGCGGCTTCAGGTGTGAAATTGACAAATAGTATCGGGGCAAACGGTGTCGCAACCTCGAGGCAGCTGTAGTGGGAAATCAGCCCCAATCTCTTCCTTCTTCTAACAGGACTTTAGAACATGAAATCTGCCCACAACAAAAGGAATCAGACCAAGAAGGATCTGTCAGTTGCAAGTCCCAGATCTGGTTTATTTATAAAGCAATAAATATTCAAAGAAGCACAAAATAAAATTGCACGGGGGGGGGTGTAAACAAACTGTACAATAACCGAACCGAGTTCAGGAAAGGATTGCCGGAAAAGACTTCAAGAAGCACGATGCTGTCATCCTGAGTGGGGAATAAAGTGAAGGGAGGGGAGAGGTGTGCTTAGAAGCACTTGCGGTGAACAATTGAGGGGCCGGCCTCATCGTATTCCTGTTTACTGATCCACATCTGCTGGAAAGTCGAGAGAGACGCTAAGATGGAGCCGCCGATCCAGACGGAGTATTTCCGCTCAGGAGGGGCGATGATCTAAAGGGAGGAAAAGTAACAAGACTTTCAGATGGAGCTACACCAGCAAGGTCTTTCGAGCCAATATTACTTTGCTTACATTATACTTTTTTACATTAATGGGTTTTACATTAATGGTTAAGATGCTGAACTGCAGGCTGTGGAAGGTCAGTAGTTCAGCAGTTCAAGACCCGTGAGTGCCGCATGACGGGGTGAGCTCCCGTCTCTAGTTCCAGCTCCTGCCAACCTAGCAGTTCGAAAGCAAGAAATTGCAAGTAGATAAATAGGTACCACTTCGGTGGGAAGGTAACAGCGTTCCGTGCGCCTTGGTGTCTAGTCATGCCGGCCACATGATCATGGAAATGTCTTCGGACAGTGCTGGCTCTTCGGCTTTGAAACGGAGATGAGCACCGCAACCCTAGAGTCGGATTCGACTGGCTTTCAAGCAAGGGAACCTTTACCTTTACCATTTGCGACTGATTTTTGAGCTTTCATAGATTACCCCTGTGACCTTGCTCTGATTAATTTCCACTTGGGGACAGGAAAGCGGCCCTCTCACCTTGATTTTCATGGTGCTAGGAGCCAAAGCGGTGATTTCTTTCTGCATACGATCGGCGATTCCAGGGTACATGGTGGTACCACCCGACAGCACGTTGTTGGCGTACAGGTCTTTGCGGATGTCGATGTCGCATTTCATGATACTGTTGTAGGTCGTTTCATGAATACCAGCGGATTCCATTCCTGGAAAAGAAAATTGATCAGGGATTGTAAGGCGAAATCATCGAGAAGAAAGGTCAATGTGTTAAAACATCATTAGTCAGTATGAGGTTACAAAAGACGGGTCCAAACGGAAGACACGTTTTCTGTCATGAAGAATTTGGCATCAAATGTGGAAAAGCGAACGCTTCCAGCCAGGTTAAATTACAAATAGTCAGCTTGTTTGGTAACACAATGACCAGAAGATGTGACACAATGCCAGATCGTACTTTTCCCTTACCCTGTGATCCCCCTGTTATAACACAGAGATTTATGTTTGTGTACTACACCTTAAGTCCAGAACCTGACAAAGGTTAGTCAAATGTAAGAAAGGGGGCCAGTACTAAAAACTTAATGAAGGAAATATACAAAAATACATGTATTTATTAATCCCAAATTTAAAATTATATAAGGGCCCAATCACACGTTATGTATAAATAACAAACGATAAAAGACAAGGGCTTATAAATCTTGACCTGACGCGTTTCGGCCTACATAGGTCTTCCTCAGAGGTCAATCGTGAGGAACATATTGGCTATTATAAAAATATATAGTACAATCATGTAAATACAAAGCATAAACTCAATAAGGACCAGAAGCAAGTTGTTTCAAGATAAACCACTAGGCACAGAGTAAAAAATAAATGAGGCCTCTAATAGTGCAATCACATTCCAAGTGGTTCTCAGATATAAACTTCTGGTCCAGGAATCGCCTTTCTATGATTGTACAGCCAAATAATCCTCAAGCAAATTTATGTTTGTGGCTCAAGTGGTTAAGACGCTGAACTGCAGGCTGTGGAAGGTCAGTAGTTCGGCAGTTCGAGACCCGAGAGTGCCGCATGACGGAGTGAGCTCCCGTCTCTAGTTCCAGCTCCTGCCAACCTAGCAGTTCGAAAGCAAGAAATTGCAAGTAGATAAATAGGTACCACTTCGGTGGGAAGGTAACAGCGTTCCGTGCGCCTTGGTGTTTAGTCACGCCGGCCACATGACCACGGAAACGTCTTCGGACAGCGCTGGCTCTTCGGCTTTGAAACGGAGATGAGCACCGCAACCCTAGAGTCGGATTCGACTGGCTTTCGAGCAAGGGAACCTTTATCTTTTTACTACACCTTAAGTCTACATAGGTATGATTACGCAAAACCTGTCCAGATCTGGGGACCTTGGAAGCAGAGTCACTGTGATCACAGAAACTGCAGCTGACTTTACCCCTCGACCAACTGGTTCATTGTTCAGTGCAAGCGCACTCAGTGAAAAGGCTTGAAGCTGCTTCCGTGGGCAATGACCATGTGGTATGAACGTGCCCTTTGACAGCGTGTTGACTGGATGAATGCGCAACACAGGTGCACATAAATTTATACGCTAATGTGACAGCACAGTGCAGCCTTACGGACCGAGCTAATTTGATTTAAAAGTGCTACAGTCCAAGCAAGCATAGCTTTCGAGACCATAGCTTGCATTGCAGCCTTAAAGGCCTACAGGAGAATGTTAGCAATTGCCTTTAAAAGGGGAGAAATGCAGGGGTCGCAACAGATGATGAAGTTATGAGCAGGGCTTAGCTGCAAACATGAGGAGAAAAACGCATCGGGCGTAAGTATTCAGGAGGATTACATTCCAGTCTCTCAGTTGACAGGTGGCTTCTTTAAGAGGACTGAAACTTGATCTTTAACAAGGTAACAGCTGATGAACAGCTGCATTGAACACAGAAGGGCTTATACTATAAACATTTGCCGCACCCATCAGACTTATTTGGCAAAGCAGAGACACAAAATTATGATCTCAGCCCTGTCAGTGGCTGGCTTGAGGAGATATGGACCTACATAAGCCTTTCTGGGTCTTCAAATCAACTCTGGAATAGTTACAGGGTGCTGTTCTCAGGCAAAGCCAAGGCACTGCCATCGTTCCTGTTGCCCCAAACTTTTAACTGTGCCTCAAGTACAGAAGTGGCTGAATTAGGATGTCCACACCAACAATTGGGGGGGGGGCGGCAAATTACTGGTCGATCAAAACCACCACAACAAAAAGCAAGCAGAACTTAATTTTTTGAGAAGGATGTCCCATTCCTTTAGATGGAACCTGTTGTTAATCGTGGAATGGATTCCACGTAGAAGAAGAAGAGATTGGATTTATACCCCGGCCCTTCACGACCCAATTCTGTTAGATTATTATGATGTAGATGAAGAAGGAGAGATTGGATTTATACCCCATCCTTCACTACCCAAAGGTGTCTCAGAGCAGCTTACAAACTCCTTTCCCTTCCCCTCCCCACAAGAGACACCCTGTGAGGGAGGTGGGGCTGAGAGAACTCTGACAGAAACTGCTCTTTTTCAAGAACAGCTCTGATCAGAACTACAGCTTGCCCCAAGGTCATCCAGCAGGTGCAAGTGGAGGAGTGGGGAATCAAACCCGGTTCTCCCAGATTAGAGTCCACGCACTTAACCAGTACACCAAACTGGTTACTTTACTTCTTCACCCAAAGAGTGATTAACATATGGAATTCACTGCCGCAGGAGGTGGTGGCAGCTACAAGCATGGACAGTTTCA
The DNA here is from genome assembly GCA_029375565.1 of Gekko gecko. Taxonomy (NCBI): domain Eukaryota; kingdom Metazoa; phylum Chordata; class Lepidosauria; order Squamata; family Gekkonidae; genus Gekko; species Gekko gecko. Next base: position 239,236,737 of record JAPDNY010000003.1, on the reverse strand, counting down.
AGAGGGAATTAGATAAAGATATGGAGCAGAAGTCCATCAGTGGCTATTAGCCACAGGGTATAGATGGGAACTCTCAGTCTGGGGCAGGTGATGCACTCTATTCTTGGTGCTGGAGGGGGCAGCAGTGGGAGGGCTTCTGGTGCCCTGGCCCCACTGCTGGACCTCCTGATGGCACCTGGTATATTTTGGCCGCTGTGTGACAGAGCGTTGGACTAGATGGGCCACTGGCCTGATTCAACATTGGCTTCTCTTATGTTCTTATGTTCAAACTGGCTGCTGTTCTTAATTTCGATAGCAGAAGACAGAGATATTTTAATAGTCCTACACTTAAAAATATATTCAAGGTAACTGTGAACCAGAAAAGGTATTTTAAGAGCAACTGTTGTGATTATGTTCTTGTTTTACTCTTTAATGCAGAATGGTGTATACCTTTTGCATGTATATTGGGTCTAGGGATGCCAACCTCCAGGCAGGACCTGGGTATCCTCTGGAATTACGGCCCATCTCCAGGCTACAGAGATCAGTTCCCCTAGAGAAAATGGATATTTTGGAGGGTGGACTGTTTGGCATTGTACCTCAACTGAGGTCCCTGTCCTCCCAAGTCTCCATCCCAAATCTCCAGGAATTTCCTAACCTGGATCTGGCAACCCTGCTCCTCACCCCCACTGGTGGCCCAGGGGGAGCCCAGCAACCTTAATTGGGGCACAGGCCCATCATGTAGGGTTCCCAACTATCTATGGGGTGGGGGAGATGTCCTTTAACAGGTTTACTATGTAGATATTAGCAGCTGAAGCTTTTCCTGATATGATAAAATAAAATTCCATTCAGCCTCTATGAAAGAAGAAGGACTTTTTGTTCATCCAGACTTTTGGCAACCCTACCGTTATGAGAACAATTGCTTAGGAAACAGAACAAAGAACCTGACCAGAGAAATAATCACACATAGAATCATAGAATGTTAAGAGTTGGAAGAGAGACCTTGCAGGTCATCTAGTCCAACCCCCGGCACTCTGCAGGAGCAGAGCCGAAAGATAGACCTACATACCTACATGTTCTTAAACACAAGGGTGAGGGTAGATACATTCCCTCGTCTCTGGGGCTAAATGGCACCCGTGACGTAACTAATAATTTTGCTGACAGAGAGGAGCCTCGCAGAGCCGGAAAAATTTAACTTAGTTTAGAAGACAGATTAAGAGGATAAAGCTGTTAAGCATCAGAGGTGCGTGTCCATCAAGGCAGACCAAGTAACTCTTCTAGATACAAAGGCACCCTAACAGAAAGCAAACTCAGTCGATGCAGGATATTAGCTCCTAGAGGAGATCTTTCTGTGTTGAAAAGAGAACTCTGCAGTAGCTGGCACCCAGTGCATGCCACATGTTACATTTCTCCAGGGGTCATTTGGAGCAGGAGCGCGCAGGAGCGGAGCTCCGGCAGTTAGAAGCACAGGCGGCAGCAAGCCCTGCCCCCAGCAGGAGCACAAAGCAGCACATATAGCATTCCTCCTCAACCCAGATAGACTACTCTGGGACTGGAATGACAGCCCCAGAGTGGAAAGACCGTCCCTATGGGTGGAGCCTGAGCGGTGGGTGTTGCCTTCTGACACACTTCCAGTGATGTCAGGGAGTGTGGCATATGCAAATAAGTTGTGCTAATGAGTTATGCGAATCAGCTCCTGCACCTCTTTTTCTACTGAATGACCCCTGCATTTCTCTACATGGAACTTTAGAACAATTAAAGGACTCGTATTTCACACTTTAGTGCCAACACTGTGCTAGACACTATCTAAACAACAGAAACAAGGCATTCTCCATTTTTAAAGCTTATAATCCCTTACTAAGTGATCACCTAATATACTCAATGCTTATCATGACATATATACTGGGTTCTTGGCTGGGGAATTCCTGGAGATGTGGGGGTGGACCCTGGGGAGGACAGGGTTTGGGGCATGGAATGAGATAGGTATCAGGAGAAACTTCCTAACTGTAAGAGTGGTTGAGCAGTGGAACAGTCTGCCTTGGGAGGTGGTGGATGCTCCTTCCCTGGACGTTTTCAAGCGGAGGCTGGATGACCATCTTTTGGATATGTTGTAGGTATGTAGGGCTACCTTTCGGCTATGCTCCTGCAGAGCGCAGGGGGTTGGACTAGATGAAGAAGAAGAGAAGAGATTGGATTTATATCCCACCCTTCACTGCCCAAAGGCGTCTCAGAGTGGCTTTCCCTTCCCCTCCCCACAACAGACACCCTGTGAGGTAGGTGGGGCTGAGAGATCTCTTGACAGAGAAGGCTCTTTTTTCAAGAACAGCTGTGCCAGAGCTATGGCTTGCCCAAGGTCATCCAGACAGGTGCAAGTGGAGGAGTGGGGGGAATCAAACCCGGTTCTCCCAGATTAGAGTCCGCACACTTAACCACTACACCAAACTGCAGATGTCCCACAAGGTCCCTTCCAACTCTAAAATCCTATGATTCTGAGGTAAGCTGGGTAGAGTGCCACAGAGTCTACTTTCCAAACCAGACATTTTCCCCAAGGGAACTGATCTCTGTAGTCTGGGCAGATCAACTGTCATTCCAGGAGATCTCCAGGCCTCACCAGGAGGTTGGCAAGCATGTAAAGTCACTGTAAGACGATGCTTGGGCCACGTCCCTAAGGCTTCTGAGGGATCCTGTGGTAAAGTAAACTTAATCTCGGGCCTCTCTGTTGCACGTACAGGACCACTTACCAATGAAAGATGGTTGGAAGAGCGTTTCTGGGCAGCGGAAACGCTCATTCCCGATGGTGATGACCTGACCATCGGGCAACTCATAGCTCTTTTCCAGAGAAGAAGAAGAAGCTGCCGTAGCCATTTCGTTCTCAAAATCCAGAGCAACGTAGCATAACTTCTCCTTAATGTCACGGACAATTTCACGTTCGGCTGCAGAGATAAACCCAGAAACTCATGGCATGACAAAGGAAACCAGTAAGAACGCTTCTAGAAAGCTGATACCATTTTTCCCCCCTTGAGCTGCTGATTCAACATGCCCTTAAAAAGTCTTTTAGAAGAAGAAGAAGAGAAGAGATTGGATTTATACCCCGCCCTTCACTTGGAGTCTCAGAGCGGCTTATAATCTCCTTTCCCTTCCCCTCCCCACAACAGACACCCTGTGAGGGAGGTGGGGCTGAGAGAGCTCTGACAGAAACTGCCCTTTTTCAAGAACAACTGTGCCAGAGCTTGTGACTGACCCAAGGTCACATCAGCAGGTGCAAGTGGAGGAGTGGGGGAATCAAACCCGGTTCTCCCAGATTAGAGTCCGCGCACTTAACCACTACACCAAACTGGCTTTTAGGGCGTAGAAGAGTGTCTGTGTGTGGGGGGGTTACTCCCAGAGATCATCCCCAGGGTCTGGGGAGAGCGATTGGACAAACTGGGCCAGTCCAAATTTGAGAGATACAGATGGAAGCTGCTGTTACCCAGTGATTAGAGTGTCCGACTAGGACCTGGGACAACCGAGACCGATTTCACACATGAGCCGCACCACCGTCACACCGCCCTTTGCCCTGATTCTATTGGTCAATTTCCCACCGGAAGCCGTGTGGCTGCGTCTTGACCCGCACGGCTTCCTCCAATTTCCCCCGCAGTTTCATGATGCTGTTTTTTGAGGATCACGAAACCGCAGGGAAAATCGGGCGAAGCCGCGGGTCAAAACGCAGCCGACTGGCTTCCAGTGGGAAATTGACCAATAGAATCGGGGCAAAGGGAGGCGTGAGGGCGGCGCAGGTCTTGTTTGAAATCGGGTTGAGTTTGAATCCCCGCTCTGCGGTGGACTCTTGTTGGGCAATGATTACGGGCCTTTTACAAGGCTTCCAATTTTATGCGATTTGGATTTCAGCATCCTTATGAATGTGTTAGTAATGTGGATGAACTTGCATTTTTAAATACTGAAATACCAGTGCTATTTTGGGGCAGGAACGCACAGGAACGGTGTTCCGGCTGGCTCCCGAGTTGGCCACACCCAGCAGGAACTCATTAGCATAACAGGCCACACCCAACAGCAGAAACTCATTAGGATTGGCTACATTAGGTGTGTGTGGCCTAACATGCAAAGGAGTTCCTGCTACCAAAAAAACCCCCTGGATTTTGACAACAAACAAGGTGAACAGAATAAGAAGCAAAAGGTGGGTGTGGCTGGATGACCACTCTTCTGGTAACACGGGGGTGTGGCCTGATATGCTAATGAGCTGTGCTGTCAGGGGTGTGGCCTAATAGGCTAATGAGTTTCTGCTCTTGGGTGTGGCCTGTTATGCTAATAAATTCCTGCTGGGCTTTTTCTACAAAAAAACCCCTGTGAAATACTAAAAACATATTTGATGCGGAATGTAATTGTTTTATAATAAGCAGATGAACACATAAAGCTACCCTATACTGAGTCAGATCATGGGTCTATCGTGGTCATTACGGTCTGGCTCTGACCTGCAGTGGCTCACCAGCATCTTAGGGAGAGAGAGCTCTTTCGCATCACCTCGATCCTTTTGCCTGGAGATGTCAGGAATTAAACTTGGGATTCTCCACATATGAAGCAACACTCTACCGCTGAGTCCTAGACCCTCTTTTTAATTTATACATGTGGCTGAATTTGTAAGGTGCGATATGTATTTAGTGTTCAATACATTTCATTGCTGAGCCTGCAATATGCATACCAACAGACCATTATTTTAGTCAACTAATGAACCCCTTTAGATGGGACCCCCCACCCCCCAAGGTTCAGAAACACAGACCACCTTCTGTTTCAGAGCGAATCTGAAATGTACTCACCGGTTGTCACAAAGGAATAGCCACGTTCAGTCAGGATCTTCATGAGGTAGTCAGTGAGATCTCGGCCCGCCAGATCGAGACGCATGATGGCGTGAGGCAGAGCATAGCCTTCATAGATGGGGACATTGTGCGTCACACCGTCGCCCGAATCGAGGACAATGCCTGGGGAACAAAAATGACTGAAATTGGCTGTCTATAAACTATGTAGATGTTCCATAAAATAACAGTTCAACAGACGAAGAAGAAGAGGAGGAGGAGGAGATTGGATTTATACCCTGCCCTTCACTACCCAAAGGAGTCTCAGAGTGGCTTACAAACTCCTTTCCCTTCCCCTCCCCACAACAGACACCCTGGGAGGTAGGTGGGGCTGAGAGAACTCTGACGGAAACTGCTCTTTTTCCAAGGACAGCTGTGCCAGAGCTTGTGACTGACCCAAGGTCACATCAGCAGGTGCAAGTGGAGGAGTGGGGAATCAAACCCAGTTCTCCCAGATTAGAATCCGCGCACTTAACCACTACACCAAACTGGCATAGAACAGAACGGAGCATACATCCACAACGGAGACTCTTGTTAGGTATAAGTCGCCGTTATTCTGAAAGGAGGGCATCCGGTCCAGCTATCAGTTTAAACACTCTGTTGTCACTGACCACCATCACCAAGGTGAAGGTTATCTAAAATTCACCTTAAAACTCTACATCTTATTTCCCCCCCTTGAGTACATTTATGCCATTATTTCAGTCTTCACAGTCTTCACTGTACATTGAATTCCTTTCTAACATATGTTGCTCTATATGTGAAATAAAGCAATTTAATAATATTCCTTTTCTAATGGCCATACTGATCAATCTAGTATTCATAGTAAAATCTTAGCGATTTAAGAACATAAGAACATAAGAGAAGCCAATGCTGAACCAGGCCAATGGCCCATCTAGTCCAACACTCTGTCACACAGCGGCCAAAAATACCAGGGGCCGTCAGAAGGTCCAGCAGTGGGGCCAGGACACGAGAAGCCCTCCCACTGTTGACCCCCCCCAAGCATCAAGAATAGAGTGCATCACCTGCCCCAGACTGAGAGTTCCTATCTATACCCTGTGGCTAATAGCCACTGATGGACTTCTGCTCCATTTGTTTATCTAATTCCCTCTTGAAACTGTCCATGCTTGTAGCTGCCACCACCTCCTGTGGCAGTGAATTCCATGTGTTAATCACTCTTTGGGTGAAGAAGGACTTCCTTTTATCTGTTCTAACCCGACTGCTCAGCAATTTCATGGAGTGCCCACGAGTTCTTGTATTGTGAGAAAGGGAGAAAAGTACTCCTTTCTCTACCTGCTCTATCCCATTCATAATCTTATAAACTTCGATCATGTCACCCCTCAGCCGTCGTTTCTCCAAGCTAAAGAGCCCCAAGCGTTTTAACCTTTCTTCATAGGGAAGGTGTTCCAACCCTTTTATCATCCTAGTTGCCCTTCTCTGCACTTTTTCCAATGCTATAATATCCTTTTTGAGGTGTGGTGACCAGAACTGTACGCAGTATTCCAAATGAGGTCGCACCAATTGGATTTAGAAGCAAGTGTCTTTACTTATAAGTTCCAGGGCTCTTTTTGTAGCAGGAACTCCTTTGCAAATTAGGCAACACACATCCTCCAAGAGCTTACAGTAGCCCCTGTAAGAAGAGCTCTGCAAGCTCTTGGAGGATTGGCTACAGTAGGGGTGTGTCGCCTAATATGCAAAGAAGTCCCTGCTACAAAAAGAGCCCTGCTTATAACTGGTAATATCTCTATTTTTATACCACAGTACACACTTAAGATTTGCTTCCTACAGATTAGTTGCACCTTAATGTCCGTTAATCTTCTATAGCACATTAGTAATGGTGTCCTGAAGATTAGCGGGCTCTTAACATCTTTCAGAAACCCATAAGTGGTGTCCTTCATATGATATAGTAGCAGTGTATAAACCACTTGTCCATGGCTATCATGACATTGGAAGGTCCATTCTCCTAGATATCAGCATGGTTCTTCCCAAGCACATAGTGCCAGGACTCTGACATTACAGCTGAAGCCATAGACAGGTTGCCAAAATCAAAATGTGGCCGACCGGTGGATTTCTTCCACCTTTTCAAAATGGCGGAATAAGTGCCTCATTCTAATCTTCGTCAGTAAGTGTGAGCGCAGGTATCGATCATACACTTCTAGAAGGGAACATGTGATGTTCGAATGTAAAATGTATGGAAGTATTAGAGACATTTACATAAACCGATCGATTTGTTCTCGATCTCCTGGGAGAAACTAAAGATTTTACTTAGATAAGTTGCTGGCTGACAAAGAGTAGGAAACTGCTTTATACACGGCAAAATTTGCCATGCGGGCTATCAAAATCCGGAGGCAAGCTATGAGTAGTTAGACAGTAAACAGAAATGTTAATTATTTAATAATATTCTATTCTTATCCCTAACGTTTTAATGTTTGATATGCTGGATCGCGTCTGTATGTATTTTAATGTTTTATCGGTTGATGTCTTTTCTGTTCCTTTAGGTATTTGGTCAACGACCGTATCAATAAACTGATTGATACCCTTCTAGAATCTACATTTAACACAAAAGTACACAAAAGGCATGATTTTTGTGTACAGGAGGGAAGGTCGTCTGTTCTGAAACGAAAGGGGAGAGATGGTTGAGAAGAGAAGCCCGTTGGCCTTATTACCTGTAGTACGCCCAGAGGCATAGAGGGAGAGAACAGCTTGGATGGCGACGTACATGGCTGGCACGTTGAAAGTTTCAAACATAATTTGGGTCATCTTTTCACGATTCGCTTTGGGATTCAGAGGGGCCTCTGTAAGCAGAGTGGGATGTTCTTCGGGGGCAACACGCAATTCATTGTAGAAAGTATGGTGCCAGATCTTTTCCATATCGTCCCAGTTAGTGATAATCCCATGTTCGATGGGATATTTCAACGTCAGAATGCCTCTCTTGCTCTGAGCTTCGTCACCCACATAGGAGTCTTTCTGGCCCATACCGACCATAACGCCCTAGAGGGCAGAAGAGACAGAGGAACAAAATAACGCCGTGCCCCAGCATCAGGAGTCAGTGAAGTACAATGGAGAAGAAGAAGAGGAGATTGGATTTATAGCCTGCCCTTCACTACCCAAGGGAGTCTCAGAGCGGCTTACAAACTCCTTTCCCTTCCCCTCCCCGTAACAGATACCCTGGGAGGTAGGCGGGGCTGAGAGAACTCTGGCAGAAACTGCTGTTTTTCAAGAACAGCTCTGACAGAACTATGGCTTGCCCAAGGTCACCCAGTAGGTGAAAGTGGAGGAGTACGGAATCAAACCCGGTTCTCCCAGATTAGAGTCCGCGTACTTAACCACTACACCAAACTGGTAGACTTAGACACAAGACAAGCAGAGAAAATTCTGTCCCCTAAAACTGATCGACTATGAAAAGTCTGCATTTACTGACTCACTGAAGTCCTAAAGATGGGGGCGGATCAAATGTAGGTTGATTGGTGAGTGGGAAGGAGAGCAAGGAACGGTAAGGAAATAGGGGCTACCAGGAGGAGGAAAAGAGGAAATATAGCAGGGAAAGGGATACAGGGGGAACTGAGCTGGCCCTCACAAGAAGAAGAAGAAGAAGAGATTGGATTTATACCCCGCCCTTCACTGCCCAAAGGTGTCTCAGAGCGGCTTACAAACTCCTTTCCCTTCCCCTCCCCACAACAGACACCCTGTGAGGTAGCTGGGGCTGAGAGAGCTCTGACACCAACTGTCCTTGAGAGAACAGCTGTGCCAGAGCTTGTGACTGACCCAAGGTCACATCAGCAGGTGCAAGCGGAGGAGTGGGGAATCAAACCCGGTTCTCCCAGATTAGAGTCCGCACACTTAACCACTACACCAAACCGGCACCCAGTGGCCAGCGTTCCACAACTCAGCCAGCCTTTCCCAGAAAGATTCTGCTGGGATAGGTCATGTGGGGAAATGAAAGACTGAAGGGCAGGAAGACAAAGGTAAGTTAGCGGGTGCTTGGGAAGGGAAGAAGGAGGCAGTAAAAGGTGAGAGGCTGGAGGGCTTCAGGAAAGGAAAAGAGGACACAGTGGCGGAGGGGTACAATGAGACGCACCTCTGCAAGTCCTCGTGGATCCCCAGTTTGTTTCTCTTCTATACTGTTCCCACTACCAGCCACTTCTGAACCCCCCCACACACATTTAAATAGGAAAGATGAGATGTATTCATGTTTTTTAAAATGGCAGCTGTCCTGTCCTACGTTCAGGGCATTACCACAACATTCTTCAAATATATGATAATCCAGGCAGACGACTCCAATTTCTGCGCCAGAATCAATGGGACGTGAACTCAAGAGACTGGATCATGCCCCCTTGGTTTCTCCTTGTCTCCATGGCAGTAAATTGCTCTGTACAGCTCCGCAGATGTCACCGTTATTCAAAAGGGAACAAAGGGGCATGATCGACGGTGGCGTTCCCAAAAACATGCCAGGCATTCTTTACATGCCAATATAAATAGAGTCTTTTCTTGGAACTCGCAGAGGTTTAAAATACTACTGCAAAAATGTGTTACTGATTAGTAATAATAGCTGGTAAATAATTTGGACACCAAGTCCCTTTTCCAATTTAGCAAGAGGTATAGAGGAGACCCCCATTTCATGCGCCACACTGTTCCTGAGGGTCCTTGAACCCCATAACATGCTTTACAGTGGATCTACGGGCTTGAATGAACAACAGGGATGCAAGAAATATCACTCTGTGATTGGAGAGCTGTTTTTAGTCCTCTGAACCTAATCAAGAATCTCAGAAGCCAAAGATCTCTCATGGTTCTTACTTTTCAGGAGAGAACACAACAGAAGATGAACAGGAAACGATCAACGAAGGAAGCAAGTTAAAAGGAGCAGCACGTCTTTAAATTATTGTAAACGAACGACATGAAAGAGGGCTGGAGTTAGGAGGTCTAAGGAAAGGGGGGAAGAATATTCTTTGTGGTACAGAATCATGGAGACAGAGTTCACATCATCGTTCAGTCATACAGCTTTCAGGGTGCCTGTGTGGAAATTTCTCTCTCATGGTAACCCATGTTGCAGGGCTGTTGCAGGCACAGAAGGAGAAGGAGAAGGAGAAGGAGAAGGAGAAGGAGAAGGAGAAGGAGAAGGAGAAGGAGAGGAGGAGATTGGATTTATACCCCGCCCTTCACTTGGAGTCTCAGAGCGGCTTACAAACTCCTTTCCCTTCCCCTCCCCACAACAGACACCCTGTAAGGTCAGTGGGGCTGAGAGAGCTCTGACAGAAACTGCACTTTTTCAAGGACAGCTCTGACAGAACTACAGCTTGCCTGAGGTCATCCAGCAGCTGCGAGTGGAGGAGTGGGGAATCAAACCCGGTTCTCCCAGATTAAAAGAAGAGATTGGATTTATACCCTGCCCTTCACTTGGAGTCTCGGAGCGGCTTACAAACTCCCTTCCCTTCCCCTCCCCACAACAGACACCCTGTGAGGTAGGTGGGGCTGAGAGAGCTCTGACAGAAACTGCTCCTTTTCAAGAACAGTTGAGCCAGAGCTTGTGACTGACCCAAGGTCATACCAGCCACTGCAAGTGGAGGAGTGGGGAATCAAACCCGGTTCTCCCAGATTAGAAGAACGGATTGGATTTATACCCTGCCCTTCACTTGGAGTCTCAGAGCAACTTACAAACTCTTTTCCCTTCCCCTCCCCACAACAGACACCCTGAGAGGTAGGTGGGGCTGAGAGAGCTCTGACAGAAACTGCTCCTTTTCAAGAACAGCCGTGCCAGAGCTTGTGACTGACCCAAGGTCACACCAGCCGCTGCAAGTGGAGGAGTGGGGAATCAAACCCGGTTCTCCCAGATTAGAAGAACAGATTGGATTTATACCCCGCCCTTGACTTGGAGTCTCAGAGCGGCTTACAAACTCTTTTCCCTTCCCCCCCCACAACAGACACCCTGTGAGGTAGGCGGGGCTGAGAGAGCTCTGACAGAAACTGCTCCTTTTCAAGAACAGCCGTGCCAGAGCTTGTGACTGACCCAAGGTCACACCAGCCGCTGCAAGTGGAGGAGTGGGGAATCAAACCCGGTTCTCCCAGATTAGAGCCCGCGCACTTCACCACTACACCTAACTGGCTCTCTACAATGGGTTACTTATAGTTCTGGGGCCCCCCTTAGAAGGTGAATGGAATGCAAATGAGATCAGTAAAAATATTATCCGAAGTACAGTTAGTACTACTCAGGAACAGCTTAACTGTACAAGTAACCCAAGTGATCACATGGGACAGGAAGGGCTGGGTTCACACATCACGAATTCCACCCCCGTAGACACGTCAACTGGTGACTAGAAGTATGAGCGGCACTTTGGGCCTGAATTGGATCAGGACCGCTGCATGCAGGAGGGGGGCTTAAGCCTCCACCCCCAGCGCCATGTTCCTGACCCAAAACGGCCCCCAGGAACTATGCGCCCTGTTGGGAAATTTGCATCCTCTTATCCTCTGCGACATCGCAGGAGATGCTGAGATCCACTTTGCAGGGGCAGACTGTGTGTAAGGGAAGGAAAAGCTTCTTTGTGAGAAAATGCATTTACCACCTCGATGAGGCACTTGTAATAAAAGTGAAAATGGGGAGCACCAACGGACGGGAGGGGAGGAGAGAAGGAATCCGTTTAATTCTATGCAAAACAACGAAGTTCTGAGGAATTCAGATTGACAAGGAGGGTTTCTGGCAGCTGTTGGATAACGTGTTTCTGGAGAGCCAGTTTGGTGAAGTGGTTAAGTGTGCGGACTCTAATCTGGGAGAACCGGGGTTTGATCCCCCCACTCCTCCACTTGCACCTGCTGGTGTGACCTTGGGGTAGTCACAAGCTCTGGCACAGCTGTTCCTGAAAGAGCAGTTTGTGCTAGAATTCTCTCAGCTCCACCTACCTCACTGGGTGTCTGTTGTGGGGAGGGGAAGGGAAAGGAGTTTGTGAGCCACTCTGAGACTCCGAATGAAGGGCGGGGTATAAATCCAATCTCTTCTTCTTCTAGTTCTGATAAGAGCTGTCCTTGAAAAAGAGCAGCTCCTATCAGAGTTCTCTCAGCCTCACCTACCTCACAGGGCATCTGTTGTGGGGAGGGGAAGGGAGGGGAGTTTGTAAGCTGCTCTGAGACTCCAAGTGAAGGGCGGGGTATAAATCCAATCTCTTCTTCTTCTAGTTCTGATAAGAGCTGTCCTTGAAAAAGAGCAGTTCCTATCAGAGTTCTCTCAGCCCTACCTACCTCACTGGGTGTCTGTTGTGGGGAGGGGAAGGGAAAGGAGTTTGTAAGCTGCTCTGAGACTCCAAGTGAAGGGCTGGGTATAAATCCAATCTCTTCTTCTTCTTCTAGTTCTGATAAGAGCTGTCCTTGAAAAAGAGCAGTTCCTATCAGAGTTCTCTCAGCCCTGCCTACCTCACAGGGCATCTGTTGTGGGGAGGGGAAGGGAAAGGAGTTTGTAAGCTGCTCTGAGACTCCAAGTGAAGGGCTGGGTATAAATCCAATCTCTTCTTCTTCTTCTAGTTCTGATAAGAGCTGTCCTTGAAAAAGAGCAGTTCCTATCAGAGTTCTCTCAGCCCCGCCTACCTCACAGGGCATCTGTTGTGGGGAGGGGAAGGAAAGGAGTTTGTAAGCTGCTCTGAGACTCCAAGTGAAGGGCAGGGTATAAACCCAATCTCTTCTTCTTCTTGTTCTTGACTGGAATAGGAAAACCAAGTGGGAGGGCGGAGAGAGGGAAAGGCATCGACGCTCTGAAGCCTCAACGGAAGAGGAGAAAAGTTTTCAGCAAGAAGGAGGAGAGAGGTCCAGATTGAAGAAGGCGACAAGAAAGCTGGATTGGGGGGGGGGATCTGGAAAGGGTTTTGGAGAAGGGTTGGGGGGGGAAGAGGACTGACTGGAAGGGACGACTTAGGTAAAGGGCAGCCTGGCATTCAGAGGGTCCTGCCTGCCGCTGGAGAACGGGGCTGGGGGTGGGGGCGCCACTCCTGCAGCCGCACAAGCCAGCCAGGGGAGAAGAGATTACCTGGTGCCTGGGGCGGCCGACGATGGAGGGGAAGACGGCTCGGGGGGCATCGTCTCCGGCGAAGCCTGCCTTGACCAAGCCCGAGCCGTTGTCGCACACGAGGGCGGTGGTCTCCTCGTCGTCACACATCCTGGGAAGGAAGCAGGGAGCTGAAAGACACAAAGATCGGGGAGGCTCATCGCGGGTGGCTGATTGGCGGGCGGCGGCAGCAGCGCCTAGCGGGTAGAGCCTTCCAGGTCGGCTCGGTCTGCCCAAATGCAACCACGCTCCCGTCCACGGAAGCCATCTCTTGGCAGCCCCTTTCCTGCAGGCTGCGCTTCTGGAATTCACTCCCGTCGAGTCCCCGTTGTCCCCCCCACCTCCGCCACCGAGGACTTTCGTTGGGTCCAAGGAAATCCGAGCGCGATCCACGGATAGCTTAAGCAGGTATCTTGTTTTATCCGGCTCGGGATCCAGCCGGCTCGAATTCAAAACCTCCCCCCCCGTCTTAAGCGATCTGTAGATTGCGGTCTCCCCCCCCCCTTTTCGTTCCGTCTTTGAGTACCCCTTTTTGCAACAAGGTATCCCCGAAGTTTTGGTGTCAGGGCGTTCAAAGGCATCACGTCCAGGGATGGGGGAAGACATGCGGGCTTTCGAAACTCCCTCAAGGTAGCAGTCCAGCGCAGACACAACACCACCACCACCACCCCCGTTTTGTCATGTCTAGAAGACCCGAGAGTGCCGCATGACGGAGTGAGCTCCCGTCTCTAGTTCCAGCTCCTGCCAACCTAGCCCTTCGAAAGCAAGAAATTGCAAGTAGATAAATAGGTACCGCTTCGGTGGGAAGGTGACAGCGTTCCGTGGGCCTTGGTGTTTAGTCATGCTGGACACGTGACCACGGAAACGTCTTCGGACAGCGCTGGCTCTTCGGCTTGGAAACGGAGATGAGCACCGCAGCCCTAGAGTTGGATTCGACTGGCTTTCGAGCAAGGGGGAACCTTTACGTTTACTAGAAGATGTTTGTCTTCTACTAGACGGCAAAGGCGCGCCGAGCCTGCTTCCAGCGCTGAAGGTGCGCGAATGAATGGGGAAATACTTCAGCCCTACGCCCCCCATTCATGGCCAGGTCCGCTCTGTCATTTTCGCCACTCGTTTGCCCCTATTGCTTCAGGGTTCCCCCCCCCCCATGTGTTTTGCTCTCTCGAGGAGTCCCAGAGGGAGCAAAGAGCACGTGGAAAAGGGGGAAACGGGACCCAAAGCAATAGTTGCAAAAGAGTGACAAAAACTGACAGTCCCACAGAAACCACGTCTGGAAATTCAGCCAGGCGGCGAACCGCGCTCCTCCCTTCCCCCAGCAAACACCCCCCAACAAACTCAGAACGTGATCCAGAATAACGCTGGGACTGAGAGAGGGCTCTTATACAAGCCGATCTAGTCGTGTCCAGTGTTCCCTCTAAGCTGAGACGGTGCGCGCCGGCTCACAGTCTTTTAGCCTCCGGCTCACACATTTTTGTCTCCGCTCAGGATGCTCAATGCTCCCTTCTAAGCTGTGGAGTCTCGTGAGCAAAAATTCTGCTTTGCGAGCCACCGGCATTAAAGTTGTGAGCGAGCCATTGGGCTCCTGCATCAATTGAGGCTGCTCTGGAGCCCTCCGCCCTGAGCAAAGACAGAAATGTGCGAGCTGGAGGCTAGGAAACTAGCTCACACTGACTCCGCTTAGAGGGAACACTGGGCTCCAGAGCAAACTAATGGACGCAGCGGCCAAACTACTTGCTCGCAGCTTTAATGCCCGTAGAATTCTTGCTCACGGGGATTCCATAGCCCAGAAGGAAAATTGGTCGCATTGCCTTGGATTGGACTGTGAAACGAATCAAAACGGGTCCAGGGCACTGGTGGACCAAGGAGAACCGAAAAAGCGCCGTCGGTTCTTCGCGGGCACTGCGACCCAGTCCTCCTCCCCACCAGATGTGCTACTCACCGGCTCAACACTTCCTTGCGCGGGGGATGTCCTGAGCACAAGCCTGGATGCAGACCGTGGTGGGAGAGCGCCACCCATTTATACCAGGCCGGGTGGCCGGGTCACTCTCAGGCTCCTGCGGGACGGGACGGGCACCTTGTCCTTATTTGGTCGCCTTTACACCATTGAGGAGCCGTGAGGCCATTAATGGAGTAAGGGAAGGCAGAAGTCAGCCGGCCCGAAGCACCCGGGAGCCCCCGAGCCATGTAAGGAATGCCAAGGGGGCTGCATTCGCCCAGCAAAGGGGAATGGCCAAATAGGGAACCCTTTCTTTGGAAAGAGAAAAAATAACAAGCATACCCCCCACTTCTGGAGACAAACTAAAAAAAAAGAAATGTATCAATGAATGGAAAGGACTTTTCTCCTCTTGGAGCGCGAAAGAATCCCAGAGCTGTGGAGAGATCAATGAATTAAGCTCCCGCTGCCAGGGTGTCTGGCATGTGTCACGGCAGAGTGAGGAACAGGCTGGGGTAAAATTTCAAAAGGACAGTGGTGGATTCAGTAAGGGAACAACAGAACACTCTCCCCCCCGAGAAAACCCCCCTTGAATCTGTTTAAATAATGCCACGGCTTTCAATGGATCGGGCTAGCTAATAGGCATCTCCCCCACCCCCAAGTCATTAACACTGTGATTCTTAAAATGTTCTCCTCGGAAATGTTCCCCTTCTGAAATTATGTCCTACAAATGGAGGTTTCACCAAAAGCCAATACGGCTTCAATGCAGAAAAGGGCAACTAGATTGATCAAAAGGGCGGAGAACATTCCCCGCAGAAAAGGGCAACTAGAATGATCAAAAGGGCGGAGAACATTCCCGCAGAAAGGGCAACTAGAATGATCAAAGGGCGGAGAACGTTCCCCACAGAAAGGGCAACTAGAATGATCAAAGGGCGGAGAACGTTCCCCACAGAAAAGGGCAACTAGAATGATCAAAAGGGCGGAGAACGTTCCCCGCAGAAAAGGGCAACTAGAATGATCAGATGGAGAACGTTCCCGCAGAAAGGGCAACTAGAATGATCAAAAGGGCGGAGAACGTTCCCCGCAGAAAAGGGCAACTAGAATGATCAAAAGGGCGGAGAACGTTCCCCGCAGAAAAGGGCAACTAGAATGATCAAAAGGGCGGAGAACGTTCCCCGCAGAAAAGGGCAACTAGAATGATCAAAAGGGCGGAGAACGTTCCCCGCAGAAAAGGGCAACTAGAATGATCAAAAGGGCGGAGAACGTTCCCCGCAGAAAAGGGCAACTAGAATGATCAAAGGGCGGAGAACGTTCCCCGCAGAAAAGGGCAACTAGAATGATCAAAAGGGCGGAGAACGTTCCCCGCAGAAAAGGGCAACTAGAATGATCAAAAGGGCGGAGAACGTTCCCCGCAGAAAAGGGCAACTAGAATGATCAAAAGGGCGGAGAACGTTCCCCGCAGAAAAGGGCAACTAGAATGATCAAAAGGGCGGAGAACGTTCCCCGCAGGAAAGGGCAACTAGAATGATCAAAAGGGCGGAGAACGTTCCCCGCAGAAAAGGGCAACTAGAATGATCAAAAGGGCGGAGAACGTTCCCCGCAGAAAAGGGCAACTAGAATGATCAAAGGGCGGAGAACGTTCCCCGCAGAAAAGGGCAACTAGAATGATCAAAAGGGCGGAGAACGTTCCCCGCAGGAAAGGGCAACTAGAATGATCAAAAGGGCGGAGAACGTTCCCCGCAGAAAAGGGCAACTAGAATGATCAAAAGGGCGGAGAACGTTCCCCGCAGAAAAGGGCAACTAGAATGATCAAAAGGGCGGAGAACGTTCCCCGCAGAAAAGGGCAACTAGAATGATCAAAAGGGCGGAGAACGTTCCCCGCAGAAAAGGGCAACTAGAATGATCAAAAGGGCGGAGAACGTTCCCCGCAGAAAAGGGCAACTAGAATGATCAAAAGGGCGGAGAACGTTCCCCGCAGAAAAGGGCAACTAGAATGATCAAAGGGCGGAGAACGTTCCCCGCAGAAAAGGGCAACTAGAATGATCAAAAGGGCGGAGAACGTTCCCCGCAGGAAAGGGCAACTAGAATGATCAAAAGGGCGGAGAACGTTCCCCGCAGGAAAGGGCAACTAGAATGATCAAAAGGGCGGAGAACGTTCCCCGCAGGAAAGGGCAACTAGAATGATCAAAAGGGCGGAGAACATTCCCCGCAGAAAAGGGCAACTAGAATGATCAAAAGGGCGGAGAACGTTCCCCACAGAAAAGGGCAACTAGAATGATCAAAAGGGCGGAGAACGTTCCCCGCAGAAAAGGGCAACTAGAATGATCAAAAGGGCGGAGAACGTTCCCGCAGAAAAGGGCAACTAGAATGATCAAAAGGGCGGAGAACGTTCCCCGCAGGAAAGGGCAACTAGAATGATCAAAAGGGCGGAGAACGTTCCCCGCAGGAAAGGGCAACTAGAATGATCAAAAGGGCGGAGAACGTTCCCCGCAGGAAAGGGCAACTAGAATGATCAAAAGGGCGGAGAACGTTCCCCGCAGGAAAGGGCAACTAGAATGATCAAAAGGGCGGAGAAACGTTCCCCGCAGAAAAGGGCAACTAGAATGATCAAAAGGGCGGAGAACGTTCCCCGCAGAAAAGGGCAACTAGAATGATCAAAAGGGCGGAGAACGTTCCCCAGAAAAGGCAACTAGAATGACGGGCGGAGAACGTTCCGCGAAAGGGCAACTAGAATGATCAAAAGGGCGGAGAACGTTCCCGCAGAAAAGGGCAACTAGAATGATCAAAAGGGCGGAGAACGTTCCCCGCAGGAAAGGGCAACTAGAATGATCAAAAGGGCGGAGAACGTTCCCCGCAGGAAAGGGCAACTAGAATGATCAAAAGGGCGGAGAACGTTCCCCGCAGAAAAGGGCAACTAGAATGATCAAAAGGGCGGAGAACGTTCCCCGCAGAAAAGGGCAACTAGAATGATCAAAAGGGCGGAGAACGTTCCCCGCAGAAAAGGGCAACTAGAATGATCAAAGGGCGGAGAACGTTCCCCGCAGAAAAGGGCAACTAGAATGATCAAAAGGGCGGAGAACGTTCCCCGCAGAAAAGGGCAACTAGAATGATCAAAAGGGCGGAGAACGTTCCCCGCAGAAAAGGGCAACTAGAATGATCAAAAGGGCGGAGAACGTTCCCCGCAGAAAAGGGCAACTAGAATGATCAAAAGGGCGGAGAACGTTCCCCGCAGGAAAGGGCAACTAGAATGATCAAAAGGGCGGAGAACGTTCCCCGCAGGAAAGGGCAACTAGAATGATCAAAAGGGCGGAGAACGTTCCCCGCAGGAAAGGGCAACTAGAATGATCAAAAGGGCGGAGAACGTTCCCCGCAGGAAAGGGCAACTAGAATGATCAAAGGGCGGAGAACGTTCCCCGCAGGAAAGGGCAACTAGAATGATCAAAAGGGCGGAGAACGTTCCCCGCAGAAAAGGGCAACTAGAATGATCAAAAGGGCGGAGAACGTTCCCCGCAGAAAAGGGCAACTAGAATGATCAAAAGGGCGGAGAACATTCCCTGCAGAAAAGGGCAACTAGAATGATTAAAAGGGCGGAGAACTTTCCCCATGAGGAAATGCTGAGGCGCTTGGGGCTCTTTAGCTTGGAGAAACGACGGCTGAGGGGTGACATGATCAAGGTTTATAAGATTATGCATGGGATAGAACATGTAGAGAAAGAAGTACTTGTCTCTCTTTCTCACAATACAAGAACTCGTGGGCACTCCATGAAATTGCTGAGCGGTCGGGTTAGAACCGATAAAAGGAAGTCCTTCTTCACCCAAAGAGTGATTGACCCATGGAATTCACTGCCACAGGAGGTGGTGGCAGCTACAAGCATGGACGGCTTCAAGACGGAATTAGATAAACATATGGAGCAGAGGTCCATTGGTGGCTGTTAGCCACAAGGTATACATCGGGACTGTGGGGCAAGGGATGCTCTGTATTCTTGGTGCTTGGGGGGGTCAACAGTGGGAGGGCTTCTAGTGTCCTGGCCCCACTGCTGGACCTCCTGATGGCACCTGGCATTTTTGGCCACTGTGTGACACAGAGTGTTGGACTGGATGGGCCATTGGCCTGATTCAACATTGGCTTCTCTTATGTTCTTATGTAAGGTGTTTTAGATTAATATGAATGGGGGTTCCGTCCCTTTCATTCAACCTGTCCACAGGTGTATGGATCAAATCTTTGCCAATGAAGCAGGGACTTTAAATATATTATTGGGGAATGACAGCCCCTCCCCCTGCAGCTGAATAGCAGATTGTATATTGTTAAGGAATCGCCTGGTCCAAATATATAGCAACGTCACATAGTGTGATATTACTGTCCTGTATGGAGTGGATCCCACTACTGAAGATGCAGTGTAGTCCCATTTGGAATGTGGGGCTTTTCCATTTATGAGGTATGGGTTTATTTGTGGAGTGGAGTCAATGGACAGAGAGAACTTTTTCCTCTCATTTCCATAAGAGGAGAAGAAGAAGAGATTGGATTTATACCCCGCCCTTCACTACCCGAAGAAGTCTCAGAGCGGCTTACAATCTCCTCTCCCTTCCCCTCCCCAGAACAGACACCCTGTGAGGGAGGCGGGGCTGAGAGAGCTCTGACAGAAACTGCTCTTTTCAAGGACAGCTGTGCCAGAGCTTGTGACTGACCCAAGGTCACACCAGCAGGTGCGAGTGGAGGAGTGGGGGAATCAAATCCGGTTCTCCCAGGTTAAAGTCCGCGCACTTAACCACTACACCAAACTTACTCTGGAACTTTCAGGCACTACCTGAATAATACTGGAACTGCCCTGAAGTTAATGGGCCATGGATTTAGGAAAGGCAAAAGGGAATCATTCTTCAAAAAGCTATTAACTTGAAGAGAAGAAGAGAAGAGATTGGATTTATACCCCGCCCTTCACTACCCAAAGGTATCTCAGAGCGGCTTACAAACTCCTTTCCCTTCCCCTCCCCACAACAGACACCCCTGTGAGGTAGGTGGGGCTGAGAGAGCTCTGACAGAAACGGCTCTTTTTCAAGAACAGCTTGCCCAAGGTCATCCAGCCAGGTGCCAGTGGAGGAGTGGGGGAATCAAACCCGGTTCTCCCAGATTAGAGTCCGAGCACTTAACCACTACACCAAACTGGCACTACACCAAATTTGAGGCATTCACTGTTGGACTGAGCAGGGATGTTCACTCGTTCAGCTGGTTTTAAAAGAGTATTATACAATTTAAGGGAGGGACAGATCTCTGTCCTGACCTGGATGGTCCAGGCCAGCCAGATCTCGCCGTATCTCAGAAGCTAAGCAGGGTTATTTGGATGGGAGACCACAAAGGAAGTTCAGGGTCACAATTCAGAGGCAGGCAATGGCAGACCAGCTCTGACCATCCCTTGCCTTGAAAAACCTATAGGATCTCCGTAAGCCTGTTGCGACTCGACGGCACTTTCCACCGCCAGGTCTCTCAAGGGCTATTTCACCAAAATAACTACGTGGAACCTCCATGCTCAGAGGCAGTGACTGTCCATAAGAACATAAGAGAAGCCAATGTTGAATCAGGCCAATGGCCCATCTAGTCCAACACTCTGTCACACAGCGGCCAAAATATACCAGGTGCCATCAGGAGGTCCAGCAGTGGGGCCAGAACACCAGAAGCCCCTCCCACTGCTGCCCCCTCCAGCACCAAGAACAGAGTGCATCACCTGCCCCAGACTGAGAGTTCCCATCTATACCCTGTGGCTAATAGCCACTGATGGACTTCTGCTCCGTATGTGTATCTAATTCCCTCTTGAAACTGTCCATGCTTGCAGCTGCCACCACCTCCTGTGGCAGTGAGTTCCAAGTGTGAATCACTCTTTGGGTGAAGAAGGACTTCCTTTTATCCGTTCTAACCCGACTGCTCAGCAATTTCACGGAGTGCCCACGAGTTCTTGTCTTGTGAGAAAGGGAGAAAAGGACTCCTTTCTCCACCTGCTCAATCCCATTCATAATCTTCTAAACCTCGATCGTGTCACCCCTCCGCCGTCGTTTCTCCAAGCTGAAGAGCCCCAAGCGTTTTAACCTTTCTCCATAGAGGAAGCTGTTCCAACCCTTTTATCATCCTAATTGCCCTCCTCTGCCCTTTCCCCAATGCTATAATATCCCTTTTGAGATGTGGCGACCAGAACTGTACACGGTCTTCCAAATGAATACTCCACACGACCTTGCTGCAGTCCACCCAGCTTGGGGTGTGTGTGTGTGTGTGTCGCTGTCCCTTTAACTAGCCCCAGTCGGGCGGAAGGGACGCATGCGCGCCAAGCGTTTGGCTCCTGGCATGGGGTTAGAAGCAGCGACGGCTACCCCCTTTGCAGCCCCGGGGCGGCTAAGCCCCAGGCCGGCTCCCCTGCTTGCTTGGGCCGGAGGTGCACCCGGAGGGCTTGCTGGACGACGCGTCGCTTTGTTCATTGCGCGCAGCATCTGCCCGGCCAGCTCCTCCTCCTCCTCCTCGCCCAGCGGCAAAGCGAGCCGCTGTCTGCAACCGGGCGGGCCTTTGTCTGTCTGGCTCGCCTGCAGAGCTGACAGGTCTGCTGGGGAAGACGCTTTCGGATTCCTTTATCGCCGGAGAGCAGCTGCTGCAGCTTTGCCCGCCCGCCTGCCCTGCTTTCCTCCCTCCCGCCTTGGCAAGCCGCCGCCTCCCTTCCCGGGCACCGCCCATGGCATTGTGACCCGCTCTCCTGAGCTCACCTGGTTTGCAGCGGGCAGAGCTGGGTTGCCCTCCAGAAAGACTCCAGGAGCTGCCCAGGAAGACATCCACCTTGCCCAGACTCTCTCTCGCATGCCCAGCCCGCCCTTGACCTTCTGGGGTTTGCCTTTCTTACTGCTCACGTCTGAGTAAAGGCGACTTCTCGGCTTTGTTGGCGACTCTTTCCTCCTTGGGGGTCTCTCCCTGTTGCTCCTGCCGGGGATGACCTGCGGCTATAAGCATCGGCGATGCCCTGGTAGGTGAGCATGATTCTTAGCATGATTAGCATGATTGCTAATGCAGTCTTAGGATGCATTAGCAGAAGCGTTGTGTCCAGATCACAGGAGGTGGTAAAGGTAAAGTTAAAGGTTCCCTTGCTCGAAAGCCAGTCGAATCCGACTCTAGGGTTACGGTGCTCATCTCCGTTTCCAAGCCGAAGAGCCGGCGCTGTCCGAAGACGTTTCCGTGGTCATGTGGCCGGCATGACTAAACACCGAGGCGCACGGAACGCTGTCACCTTCCCACCGAAGTGGTACCTATTGATCTACTTGCAATTTCTTGCTTTCGAACGGCTAGGTTGGCAGGAGCTGGAACTAGAGACGGGAGCTCACCCCATCATGCGGCACCCGGGTCTCGAACTGCTGAACTACTGACTTTCCGCAGCCTGCAGTTCAGCGTCTTAACCACTTGAGCCACCGCAGCTCCACAGGAGGTGGTAGTTCCACTCTATTCTGCTATGGTCAGGCCCCACCTGGAGTCCTGTGTCCAGTTTTGGGCAACACATTTTCGGAAGGATGTTGACAAACTCGAGCGGGTCCAGAGGAGGGCGACCAGGATGGTGAGAGGGTTGGAGTCCAAGTCTCATGAGGAGAGCCTGAGGGAGTTGGGTCTGTTTAGCCTGGGAAAGAGAAGGCTTAGAGGGGACATGGTGGCAAGTCTTCAAGTATTTGAAGGGCTGTCATGTCGAAGATGGAGTGGATCTATTCTCTCTTGCTCCGGATTGCAAGACTAGATCTAATGGGTGGAAATGACAAGGGAGTCGTTACCGGCTTAGATATCAGGAGAAACTTCCTGACTGTCAGAGTGGTTGAGCAGTGGAACAGACTGCCTCGGGAGGTGGTGGATGCTCCTTCCCTGGACGTTTTCAAGAGGAGGCTGGACGACCATCTTTTGGGTATGTTGTAGGTATGTAGGGGTTTCGGCTGTGTTCCTGCAGAGTGCAGGGGATTGGACTAGATGGCCTGCAAGGTCCCTTCCAACTCTAACATTCTATGATTCTATGATTCTTCTTAAAAAGCCTGATCCTTCTAAGGGGCCTTGACCTTTTTCCTCCCTTCCCTTGGCTTGCTCTTAGTATCCAGACTGTGGACTTTGTCCTAAGTTCTGAAGCTCCTGACTTGATTGGTGAGGGATAGGGGAAAGACCTGGGGGGTTTCTCCCTCTGCTTAAAAAAATAAATAAATCCTCTCCCATCATTTCCTTAATTTTTTTTCCTGAGCTCTTCCGAGTTCATGAATCAACAGCTGCTTCTGTATAGCTGGAGAGGCCGGAAATTACAAATCTCGGCACTGGCAAGGTGGAGTGAATGAACCACACCCTTTTGGGGTTTTCTTTGGTGTAGTGGTTAAGTGCGCGGACTCTAATCTGGGAGAACCGGGTTTGATTCCCCCACTCCTCCACTTGCACCTGCTGATGTGACCTTGGGTCAGTCACAAGCTCTGGCACAGCTGTTCTCTCAAGGACAGTTTCTGTCAAGAGCTCTCTCAGCCCCGCCTACCTCACAGGGTGTCTGTTGTGGGGAGGGGAAGGGAAAGGAGTTTGTCAGCCGCTCTGAGACGCCTTTGGGCAGTGAAGGGCGGGGTATAAATCCAATCTCTTCTTCTTCTTCTACCTCACAGGGTGTCTGTGGTGGGGAGGGGAAGGGAAGGGAAAGGAGTTTGTCAGCCACTGGGGTATAAATCCAATCTCCTCCTCCTCCTCTTCTTCTTCTTCTTCTTCTTCTTCTTCTTCTTCTTCTTCTTCTTCTTCTTCTTCTTCTTCTTCTTCTTCCTCCTCCTCCTCCTCCTCCTCCTCCTCCTCCTCCTCCTCACAGGGCGTCTGTGGTGGGGAGGGGAAGGGAAAGGAGTTTGTAAGCTGCTCTGAGACGACTTTGGGCAGTGAAGGGCGGGGCATAAATCCAATCTCTTCTCTTCTTCTTCTCTTCTCTCTCTCTCTCTCTCAGTGTCTCCTTCTCCAGCAAGCCTGAGGAGGCCAGGCAAGGCCCCGCTGTAAGCAAGAGAAGGTGAGCTTGATGGATGCCGGGATGCCGGGCGGCCGAGAGGATGGTGGCAGCGGCGGCGCAGCTGTGGTCAGGCGGTCGGAAGCTGGCGAAGGGGTGGCGCAGAGAGAAGAAGAGCAAGAAGAAGAGGGGGATGAAGATCTCCGGGATGGTGGCGTCCCCTTCTTTGTGAACCGAGGAGGGCTGCCCATCGATGTGGCCACCTGGGAGAGGATGTGGAAACATGTGGCCAAGACCCACCCTGACGGAGAAAAGGTCGCCCTCAGGATCCGAGGGGCCACCAACTTACCCAAGGTGAGCAACCTAGAGGGGAGGGGAGGGGAAAAGTCAACTGCTGGGCGGCATTACCCGCCAAGCTACCGGTGAAAGAATGAAAAATGGCAGGGGCTTTGGGATGACAACGCTGACGAGGGCAGTTTATAACCATGGAAGGCTGTAAACAGCATTTTTCTTCTGTGGCTATCTGGAATGTCTCTGTGTGTGAAGACCCTAAGTCACCGGGACGCAATAACGTCAGGACGTTATCTTGGAAATACTGTGGAGTCTAACGGAGAACATACCCGTATCAATGAAGTGTCTACGAAGTGTTGAAGTAACTTGATTTCCCCTCTGATAGCCTTCCATGCGCCTTGGCGCTTAGTCACGCCGGCCACGTGACCACGGAAACGTCTTCGGACAGCGCTGGCTCTTCGGCTTTGAAACGGAGATGAGCACCGCAACCCTAGAGTCGGATTCGGCCGGCTTTCGAGCAAGGGAACCTTTACCTTTACCTTAGCCCCGTTCAGTTTTAAAATAGTCAAACCGATTCAGATTTTGCAAAGCTAGGGTGTCAGGGGCCTAGCTGTCTAGAATAGAAATGGGGA
The DNA here is from genome assembly GCA_029375565.1 of Gekko gecko. Classification (NCBI taxonomy): domain Eukaryota; kingdom Metazoa; phylum Chordata; class Lepidosauria; order Squamata; family Gekkonidae; genus Gekko; species Gekko gecko. The sequence continues at coordinate 239,212,085 of JAPDNY010000003.1, read as the reverse complement.
GGAAATAACTTTCATAGGAGATGTATGGATATAGGCTTATTTGGGTACAGGGCTTTGGGGCTGTGGAAGGAAGAGATGGAGGAAAAGTTCTTCTGCGTTTCTTAACACTGGAATGATCCAGCTGGTGAACTACCTGTGAAGTCTGCCTGTCTAAAAAGGTTGGTTTGGTAGAATTTCCGAAAGGGGGCATGTTTGTCCGTAGCAGCAAAATAAAACAGGAGTCCAGTGCACCGTAAATGCTTTAAACAAGCTTAATGCAACATACGCTTTCCATCCTGAGTCAGAGCTTACTTCATCATATGCATGAATTGTACATCCCTCTGGCACATGAATGAGCATTTCATGCATCTGATAAAGTAAGTTTATGGTGGAATACATTTTGTTGGGCTTTAGGGTACCACCAGATGGTAAAAGGTAAAGGTTCCCTTGCTCGAAAGCCAGTCGAATCCGACTCTAGGGTTGCGGTGCTCATCTCCGTTTCCAAGCCGAAGAGCCAGCGCTGTCCGAAGACGTTTCCGTGGTCATGTGGCCGGCGTGACTAAACACCAAGGCGCACGGAACGCTGTGACCTTCCCACCGAAGTGGTGCCTATTTATCTACTTGCAATTTCTTGCTTTCGAACGGCTAGGTTGGCAGGAGCTGGAACTAGAGACGGGAGCTCGCGCCGTCACGCAGCACTCTCTGGTCTCGAACTGCTGAACTACTGACCTTCCACAGCCTGCAGTTCAGCGTCTTAACCACTTGAGCCACCACAGTTCCCACCACCAGATGGACTCTTGTTTTATTTCTAGTGTCTATTTTGGTCTTCTTCCAGAATTCCATAAACTCAGCATTTTCCTGGGACACTTGCATTATCCATGGTCTTGCTAGATATTTTGCCTCTGCCGCCGTTCGGTGCGGGTCACCACTGTTGTGTCAGCTGCAGTGTTTGAAAACTCCTTTTCCTCAACCTTTAAGGCTCAGTGCCAAACTAGACATGACACATGGCCGTTTCAGTACTTGCAAAGGCAGTTGGCTGGGGGAGGGGGGGGAGACAAGATCCTCTATTTCTACTGTGCCATGGGTCCAGTCAAGGATCAGGCCCTCACAGCATTTTTATTTTTTTTCCAAAAAATTTTATTATCAGGATATAATAACATGTTCCATAAGTGGTAGCCAATTCTTAACATACCCTTTTCTACAATTTCCCCCCTCCCCTGGCTCCCAACGATGCTTCCACCCCCATTACAATTCCAATCAATATTCTCTTGCATTCCCCTCATATTCAATAATCAAATCTTCTATTAAAACATTTTCCGTTTCTGTTTCTCTCTCTTAGGTAACATTTCAAATACAATCCATTTCTCACTATACTTCTAATCTTAATAGTTATCAAAGCAAAGCAACTTATTTTTTAACATCCCAGTTCAGTTCTAAAGTCATCTTTAAAGTCTTTCCAATCTGCTAAAAATTCTTGATCTTCTTTTCCATTAAGTTTTTTTGTCAATAGGCCCTCACAGCATTTTTAAATGGCCAACTTTATCTCCAGTGTGGTGTCAGCAGCCACAGGTCTGGTTTGACCCTCAGCGTGCCTCTCTTTCCCTGGGTGGAACAGACCCCGGGAGCCAGAAGCGCCTCCCACATCCCAAGTACAGACTGAGAACATCTCTCTGCTCTGAAGGGCTCATAAGAACATAAGAACATAAGAGAAGCCAGTGTTGAATCAGGCCAATGGCCCATCTAGTCCAACGCTCTGTCACACAGCGGCCAAAATATACCAGGTGCCATCAGGAGGTCCAGCAGTGGGGCTCATCAGTACCTCATAGCAGAAGTGGACAGTGGACTCTGAAATGTGAACAGTTGTAAAAGAACATTGATATGGTATATGGTAACGACTGCTAGAATGATCCATGCTCAAAACTGGAAAAATGCAAAGATTCCTGACTTATGGGATTGCTATTTATGGCAGAAATGGACAAATGGACAAGAAAACTTAGTGACATAGATGAAACTTTTTTGGCAGACTGGAGCGATTTCAGAGAATTATATACAGAAGTATTGGGAAATGAAGGACAGTGTTTTCAGTTTGGGTAACTACTAATGGTGCAACAATTGTTACAGTTAATGGGTGTTTATAGTAGTTACTAAAAGGAGCTGCGGTGGCTCAAGTGGTTAAGACACTGAACTGCAGGCTGTGGAAGGTCAGTAGTTCAGCAGTTCGAAACCTGGGTGCCGCAAGACGGAGTGAGCTCCCGTCTCTAGTTCCAGCTCCTGCCAACCTAGCAGTTCAAAAGCAAGAAATTGCAAGTCGATAAATAGGTACCACTTCGGTGGGAAGGTCACAGCGTTCCGTGCGCCTTGGTGTTTAGTCATGCCGGCCACATGACCACGGAAACATCTTCGGACAGCGCTGGCTCTTCGGCTTTGAAATGGAGATGAGCACCGCAACCCTAGAGTCAGATTCGACTGGCTTTTGAGCAAGGGAACCTTTACCTATAGTAGTTACTGATATCTATGTGGGTGTTACCTGTAGGATTTAACTGGCATTATATGATGTTTGAATGGTGGAAGCAATGCTGGGAGCCATTAGGGGGGGAAGAGGAGTTTTTGAGAAAAAGGATATGAGATTTATGATGTGGACCAAGTTGTGAAACATTGTGTATCCTAATAAAAGTTGTTTTGTTTTTTTTTAAAATGAAATGCGAACACAGTTGTGGAGACGTGAGATCTTCAGGGATTTGAGCCTGCTTCTTCACGGCGTGCATGCCATGACCTGGAAGGGGGAGTGTAGGGAGGCTGAGCTGCCAGTCATGTGAAGAACAGCTCTTGGGTATCAAAGCTGAGAGTGTAACACTTAATCTTCCAAATAGATGGGGATGAATCTTGGACAACCGGATTGCCCTGTCTTCTTCTCAACATCACTGGTGTTTGGTGTAGGTAGATTCAGAAGCATTTGAAGACATATAGGTCACTGAGGACATATTATTATCCCTGCCCTTTCAACAAGGAGTTCAGGGTGGCATGCCTCATTCTCATAATAATATATCCTCATGGGCACTCCATGACATTGCTGAGCAGTCGGGTTAGAACAGATAAAAAGAAGCCCTTCTTCACCCAAAGAGTGATTAACGCATGGAATTCACTGCCACAGGAGGTGGTGGCAGCTACAAGCATGGACAGCTTCAAGAGGGAATTAGATAAACATATGGAGCAGAAGTCCATCAGTGGCTATTAGCCACAGGGTATAGATGGGAATTCTCAGTCTGGGGCAGGTGATGCACTCTATTCTTGGTGCTGGGGGGGGCAGCAGTGGGAGGACTTCTAGTGTCCTGGCCCCACTGCTGGACCTCCTGATGGCACCTGGTATATTTTGGCCGCTGTGTGACAGAGTGTTGGACTAGATGGGCCATTGGCCTGATTCAACATTGGCTTCTCTTATGTTCTTATGATTAACACATGGGATTCACTGCCACAGGAGGTGGTGGCAGCTACAAGCATGGACGGCTTCAAGAGGGAATTAGATAAACATATGGAGCAGAAGTCCATCAGTGGCTATTAGCCACAGGGTATAGATGGGAACTCTCAGTCTGGGGCAGGTGATGCACTCTATTCTTGGTGCTGGGGGGGCAGCAGTGGGAGGGCTTCTGGTGTCCTGGCCCCACTGCTGGACCTCCTGATGGCAACTGGTATTTCTGGCCGCTGTGTGCCAGAGTGTTGGACTAGATGGGCCATTGGCCTGATTCAACATTGGCTTCTCTTATGTTCTTATTCTCCCCTCCAGACTGCATGGAGCCTGTGTGACTGGCACAAGGTTGCCCAGCGAGTTTCCATAGCACAAGCAGGGATTTGACCCTGAGTCTCCAGATCCTAGTTTGACTCTTTGCACCAAGCTGGCCGTGTTTGTGTACCCATGATTTTTTAAAATCCATTGTGCTGTGCTGTAATGATGCTAAAGGGCTGTAGATGTTGCAGGTGACAAACCTCCCTACTGGTATCAGGAAGAGGTGTAAATCTTCACCTCGATATTGCTTTCTTCTATAACGTAGTGCATTTATTCTGTTTGTGACAGGCTTGTTGGAAACTATTTAAAATGTTAAAGTAGTGAAGGTCAATTTGTTGTTGTTGTTCAGTCACACAGTCGAGTCCGACTCTTCGCAGCCCCATGGACCAGATCACGCCAGGCCCTCCTGTCTTCCACTGACCGTTGAAGTTTGTTCAATTTCATGTTCATTCCATCAATGACACTGTCTAACCATCTCATCCTTTGCCGTCCCCTTCTTCTTTGACCTTCAATCTTTCCCAGCATCAGGGTCTTCTCCAGTGAATGCTCCCTTCTCATTTGGTGGCCAAAGTATTTGAGCTTCAACTTCAGGATCTGGCCTTCCAGGGAACAGTCAGGGTTGATTTCTTTTAGGATTGACTGATTTGATCTCCTCGCAGTCCAAGGGACTCTCAAGAGTCTTCTCCAGCACCACAGTTCAAAAGAATCTATTCTTCGGCACTCGGCCTTCCTTACAGTCCAACTCTCGCAGCCATACATGACTATGGGGAATACCATTGCTTTGACCATGCGGACTTTTGTTGGCAGGGTGATGTCTCTGCTTTTTATCATGCTGTTTAGGTTTGCCATCGCTTTCCTCCCAAGGAGCAGGCGTCTTTTAATTTCATGGCTGCAGTCACCATCTGCCGTGATCTGGGATCCCAGGAACGTGAAGTTTGTCACTACTTCTGCGACTTCCCCTTCTATTTGCCAAGGAGTGATGGGGGTGTGTAATTCAGGAAGATTTTACCCCCTTGTGTAATGAGGAATCATAGAATCATAGAATGTTAGAGTTGGAAGGGACCTTGCAGGTCATCTAGTCCAACCCCCTGCACTCTGCAGGAACATAGCCGAAACCCCTACATACCTACAACATACCCAAAAGATGGTTGTCCAGTCTCCTCTTGAAAACGTCCAGCAAAGGAGCATCCACCACCTCCCGTGGCAGTCTGTTCCACTGCTCAACCACTCTTATAGTCAGGAAGTTTCTCCTGATATTAAGCCGGTAACGACTCCCTTGTAATTTCCACCCATTAGATCTAGTCTTGCAATCCGGAGCAAGAGAGAATAGATCCACTCCATCTTCGACATGACAGCCCTTCAGATACTTGAAGACTGCAATCATGTCCCCTCTAAACCTTCTCTTTCCCAGGCTAAACAGACCCAACTCCCTCAGCCTTTCCTCATAAGACTTGGACTCCAACCCTCTCACCATCCTGGTCGCCCTCCTCTGGACCCGCTCGAGTTTGTCAACATCCTTCCGAAAATGTGTTGCCCAAAACTGGACACAGGACTCCAGGTGGGGCCTGACCACAGCAGAATACAGCAGAACTACCACCTCCCGTGATCTGGAAACAATGCTTCTGCTAATGCATCCTAATGCCAGAGGGCAGCGTTGGGTGGGCAAAGAGAGAGAGAGTCTCTGGGGAGAGTTAGGGCAGATGGGAACCGAGCACCGCTAAAATGGAGAAAGAGAAACTTCATATAAAGTGTGCCTGTTAACAGTTGTTTGGTACAGGACAGAAGCGCTAACCATCTGCCACCTAACTGCATTAAGCATGCAGCATGGGGAGTTCAAAATGCAACTGTGCGACAAGCTGTTTTGTCTGAACTATGTGGCCACCCACCCATGTGGTTCTGAAGGCTTTGGGGCACACCGCTGGAGAAGCTCCTGAAAGAGAGGGCTAGACACCCATAGACAGAGCTGCCTTCTATCAAATCAGCCCATTGGTCTATCAAGGTCAGTATGGCCAACTCTGGTTTGCGTTGGCTCTCCAAGGTCTCAGGTAGAGGTCTTTTCACCATCATGCACTACCTGATCTCTTTCACTGGAGATGCCAGAGATTTGACTTGGGACCTTCTGTTATGCAGAGCTTAGATCGTCTACCACTGAGGCACGACGACAGCCAGTGTGGTGTAGTGGTTAAGAGCAGCGGACTGGAATCTGGAGAACTAGGTTTGATTCCCCACTCCTCCACATGAAGCCAGCTGGGTGATCTTGGGTCAGTCACAGTTCTCTCAGAGTTCTCTCAGCCTCCCCTACCTCACAGGTTGTCTGTTGTGGGGAGAGGAACGGCAGGCAATTGTAAGCCACTATGAGACCCCCTTCGGGTAGTGAAGAGTAGGCTATAAAAACCAACTCTTCTCTCCATTGATATGGCTGCCATCCTTACAATGCACAAATGACGTGCCACTTGGGATCTGACTTTTTTTTTTTTTTTAAAGAAAATTTTATTAACAGGATATAGTATAATTGATAGTCAATTCTTAACATATCCTTTTCTACAATTTTTCTTCCCTCCCCTCCCCTGGCTCCCAGCGCTGCTCCGCCCCCATTAATATTTCAATCAATATTCTCTTACATTCAATTCTTACTCAGTAAACAAATCTTCATTTTAAACATTTTCTATTTTCTATTCTTCCTTCCTAGGTAACATTTTAAATACAATCCATTTCTTATACTACTTCTGTTCTTAAAGGTAAAGATAAAGGTAAAGGTTCCCTTGCTCGAAAGCCAGTCGAATCCGACTCTAGGGTTGCGGTGCTCATCTCCGTTTCCAAGCCGAAGAGCCAGCGCTGTCCGAAGACGTCTCCGTGGTCATGTGGCCGGCATGACTAAACACCAAGGCGCACGGAACGCTGTGACCTTCCCACCGAAGTGGTACCTATTTATCTACTTGCAATTTCTTGCTTTCGAACTGCTAGGTTGGCAGGAGCTGGAACTAGAGACGGGAGCTCACTCCGTCATGCGGCAGTCTCGGGTCTCGAACTGCTGAACTACTGACCTTCCACAGCCTGCAGTTCAGCGTCTTAACCACTTGAGCCACCGCAGCTCCTTTCTTCTGTTCTTAGTAGTCATCAAAGCAAAGTAATCTATTTTTAACATCCCAGTTCAATTCTAGGTAAACTTTAAAGTCTTTCCAATCTGCTAAAAATTCTACATCTTCTTTTCCATTGAGTTTTTTTTGTCAATTTGTCCATTTCTACCATAAAAATCATCTTCTTTATCCATTCCCACTTATCTGGTATCTTCTCTCGTTTCCAAAACTGAGCATGTCATCCTTGCCGTAGTAATTAAATACCATAACAATGTTCTCTTTGTTACATCGATTTCTTCCATTTTAAGCCCTGAAAGTAACATTTCTGGCTCCTTTTTTCAAAGTACATTTCAGGATCTTCTGAATTTCGTTATGGACCTCGGTCCAAAAAGCCACCGCTTTTTCGCATGTCCACCACATATGGTAAAACGAGCCCTCTTTTGTCTTACACCTCCAACATTTGTTAGACATGTTCTCATTCATATTAGCAATTTTTTTTGGTGTCGTATACCATCTATACATCATTTTATAACGATTTTCTTTCACATTAACACACGTTGAAATTTTGATCGGTTTTTTTCCACAAACACTCCCATGATGACATGTCTATCTCTCTATTTATATTTATAGCCCATTTCGCCATTTGCTCTTTTACACTCGGGATCTGACCTTTTCTTTTTTTTTTAATTAATTTTTTTTTTTACCATATAAACACAACAACTAACACAACACAACCACAGTGTCACAAACAACATTGTACATCAAACAATAAAAATTCTTTTCAAATATACATACAAACTTGTGTATATCAAGACGACTAACAATTCTTATCAATAAAACTCATCATTAACAACAATCTCTTAATAAAAAACAATATGTTTATATTTCAAAGGTAAGTTATATTGAGAATTTGAGTGTTCCGTCACATACTGAAAAAAAAGGAAACCATTTTTCTACAAAATTATTGGCAATCTTAGGGTTATCAAATACAATTAACTGAGTAGCCATTTTATCGGATGCTATTATATCCCATAGCTTGGCCTTCCATTGTGCTAAAGTAGGGACCCTAGGCAATTTCCAGTTAAGTGCAATAAGATTTTTTGCTGCTATAAGTAAAAGAGAAATAAATTCAGCTTGTTGTTTGGTTACTTGTAGGTCCGGCCAAAAATGTAAAAGAATGGATGCTGGATTGTCAGAAAGTTCATAACCCGTTAATTTTTTAATTTCTACTAAAACTGCTTGCCAAAAAACTCTAACTTTAGGGCAGGCCCACCAACAGTGGATGAACGAGCCAGGTTCATTACACCTTTTCCAGCACAATGCCGAGGCTTTGTATTTACTTTTAAATAGACGTTCAGGGATCTGACCTTTTCACTCCTACCGTTCTTGCTACACAAGCCACAATAATTCCTGCGGCACCAGCATGTCTGATATAGTGCCTCTAGTTTCCATTGCATTGATTGTCCAAGCGCTTTTGGTTGAGGGGCTTGATTGAGTGGCCTGGAGTTCTACCTCCTGGTTTGGTTTGGCTCAAGGATTCTAGTGCCGGCACAGATTGGCCTGTGATAGCATTTTACTTAGAACATCTCCCAGCACAGCCTGTCTTCTCGGATGCCTTTGGGTAGCCCCATGATGTGGCACAGCGTCAGCTGCATGCCAATGTTTCTGGCTTCAGGGAGGGAGCAGGCGGCAGAGCTCCGGGTTACTGTGTCTTGTGGGCTACCCGTGTCTTTTGTAGCCTTGCAGTTCGAAAGCTAGAAATTGCAAGTAGATAAATAGGTACCACTTCAGTGGGAAGGTAACAGCGTTCCGTGCGCCTCGGTGTGTAGTCATGCCGGCCACATGACCACGGAAACGTCTTCGGACAGCGCTGGCTCTTCGGCTTGGAAACAGAGATGAGCACCGCAACCCTAGAGTCGGATTCGACTGGCTTTCGAGCAAGGGAACCTTTACCTTTTATATGTCTCCGACCTTGGGCCAACTTTTTGGCTTTTGGAAGGTTTCCCTCGTGTGGAACGGATCCAGACAAATCTGCTTCCTCTGCTAGGCAGCAGCTGTTGTTGTTACCAGCCCTTCATAGCAGTGGGGTGGTTGACTACGTCAGTTGTGGGTGAGAAGTGTAAACTGTATGATCTCCCCATTCTTGAATGTGTGAGATTCTTCCTTCTGCTACTGTAACAGATAGGAGTATGCTCGCAGTCCTCTGAACAAGGGGTTCAGGAATTACACAAGAAGCTAGTGAGTATATTGATCTGTCAAGCCCTGTAGTGAACACATTGAACAGCCTTATACTGAATCAAACCATCAGTCCATCTAGGTCGGTATTGTCTAATAGCTGTAGCTCTCCAAGGTCCCAGGCTGTAGTCTTTCCCGTCACCTCCTGCCTGGTCTTTTCAACTGGAGATGCCGGGGATTGAGCCTGGGACCTTCTGCGTGCCAAGCAGATGCTCTTCCACTGAGCAATGGTCCTTTTCCAGTCTGGCATTGGCTCTCCAGGATCTTGGGGAGAGGTCTTTCACATCCTCTACCTTTTCCTTTTAACTGGAGATGTTTGGGACTGAACCTGAGACCTTCTGTGCGCAGAGTGGAGGCTGTACTGCTAGCCAGCATGAGAGCCAGTGTAGTGTACTGGTTAAGAGTGGTGGACTCTCGAGCTGGACAATCAGGTTTGATTCCCCACTCCTCCACATGAAGCTTGCTGGGTGACCAGTCCAGTTCTCCTAGAATGCTCTCAGCATCACCTACATCACAAGGAGCCTCTTGCTGGGTGAGAAAGGGAAGGCGATTGTGAACCACTTTTAGACTCCTTAAGTTAGAGAAAAACAGGGTATAAAGCCCTCCTCTTCTAAGCCAAGGCCAGTGGTCTTAAACATAAGAGAAGGCGAAGCCAATGTTGGAACAAGGCCAATGGCCCATCCAGTCCAACAATTCTACGTTCTATGGCCACATGATTACTGGGCTGTATAAACATAAGAACATAAGAGAAGCCAATGTTGGAACAGGCCAATGGCCCATCCAGTCCAACAATTCTACGTTCTATGGCCACATGATTACTGGGCTGTATAAACATAAGAACATAAGAGAAGCCAATGTTGGAACAGGCCAATGGCCCATCCAGTCCAACAATTCTACGTTCTATGGCCACATGATTACTGGGCTGTATAAACATAAGAACATAAGAGAAGCCAATGTTGAATCAGGCCAATGGCCCATCCAGTCCAACAATTCTACGTTCTATGGCCACATGATTACTGGGCTGTATAAACATAAGAACATAAGAACATAAGAGAGGCCAATGTTGAATCAGGCCAATGGCCCATCCAGTCCAACAATTCTACGTTCTATGGCCACATGATTACTGGGCTGTATAAACATAAGAACATAAGGTAAGCCAATGTTGAATCAGGCCAATGGCCCATCCAGTCCAACAATTCTACGTTCTATGGCCACATGATTACTGGGCTGTATAAACATAAGAACATAAGAGAAGCCAATGTTGAATCAGGCCAATGGCTCATCTAGTCCAACACTCTGTCACACAGCGGCCAAAATATACCAGGTGCCATCAGGTGGTCCAGCAGTGGGGCCAGGACACTAGAAGCCCTCCCACTGCTGCCCCCCCAGCACCAAGAATAGAGTGCATCACCTGTCCCAGACTGAGAATTCCCATCTATACTCTGTGGCTAATAGCCACTGATGGACTTCTGCTCCATATGTTTATCTAATTCCCTCTTGAATAAAAAGTTAATAGATAAAAGTTAGCACAGAGAAATGTCTGCCCTGTCAGTTGTGCTATGGAAGCCTTCTTATCAGTATCGGAAGGTATCATGCCCCTGTATAAATCATTGGTGCGACCTCATTTGGAATACTGTGTACAGTTCTGGTCACCACATCTCAAAAAGGATATTATAGCATTGGGAAAAGTGCAAAGAAGGGCAACTAGAATGATAAAAGGGTTGGAACACCTTCCCTATGAAGAAAGGTTAAAATGCTTGGGGCTCTTTAGCTTGGAGAAACGACGGCTGAGGGGTGACATGATCGAGGTTTATAAGATTATGAATGGGATTGAGCAGGTTGAGAAAGAAGTCCTTTTCTCCCTTTCTCACAATACAAGAACTCGTGGGCACTCCATGAAACTGCTGAGCAGTCGGGTTAGAACAGATAAAAGGAAATACTTCTTCACCCAAAGAGTGATTAACATATGGAATTCACTGCCACAGGAGGTGGTGGTAGCTACAAACATGGACAGTTTCAAGAGGGAATTAGATAAACATATGGAGCAGATGTCCATCAGTGGCTATTAGCCACAGGGTATTGATGGGAACTCTCAGTCTGGGGCAGGTGATACACTCTAGTTTTGGTGCTGGAGGGGGCAGCAGTGGGAGGGCTTCTAGTGTCCTGGCCCCACTGCTGGACCTCCTGATGGCACCTGGTATATTTTGGCCGCTGTGTGACAGAGTGTTGGACTAGATGGGCCATTGGCCTGATTCAACATTGGCTTCTCTTATGTTCTCTTATGTTCTTAAGGTGCAAGGTTTCCACTGACGTGCATTGAGCTCCAGGTCTGCTTTTAAGTGCTGCGCTGAGACTTGGACATACCCCAGGGTCTGTTCACGTGTGCTTAATTCTCCCTGAGCCCTGAAGCTTTCCTTGCCAGTTGACATTAGATCCCCAGACATCTTCAGCAGAAGGACACCTGTGCAGACGGGTCCACTGGACAGACTGATTAGTGTAGCCAACGAGGCAGAAATCAATCAAAATCCATCCCCCCCCCCCCTTCTTTGTATTTCTGTTTTCTTCTGAGACCTACAGCTAATCTCCCAGCTCTGTCATAGAGGGATATATAAGGTGCACTTTGGAAGAAACTTGTATATGAACAGCACTGCATTGCAGAGATGGTTATATTACCTTTTTCTCCTGCCCTTATCCTCCGGGGCATGCAGAATAGCGCCGTGGTTCTTCTCCGTCATCTTATCCTCCCTGTGAGGTAAGGTAGGTTAGGCTGTGAGAGAATGGTTAGCCCGTAAGTTTTACCCCCTGCGATTCATGACTGACCAGGGAGTCGAACTCAGGTCTTCCCAGTCCTGTTCTGACCCTCGAGTCATAAATGACTGATGAAGTCTGCATTCTGTGCTCCTTAAGGCAGCATTGGAGGGGCATGAAACCACCCCCCTGTTATTTGCTTGGCTTTATCGTTTAACGTAAGAGGTACTTTTCACTGTTTGCACAGAGGTTGCTGTTCTCGAGCATCATTGCCGAGCTGTATACTGCTCCCCCCCACACCCCAATACTTTGAGATTTAGTACTCTGCTGTCTGCTGCGGTGGCTCAAGTGGTTAAGACGCTGAACTGCAGGCTGTGGAAGGTCAGTCGTTCAGTAGTTCGGGACCCGAGAGTGCCGCATGACGGAGTGAGCGCCCGTCTCTCGTTCCAGCTCCTGCCAACCTAGCAGTTCGAAAGCAAGAAATTGCCAGTAGATAAATGGGTACCACTTCGGTGGGAAGGTCACAGCGTTCCGTGCGCCTTGGTGTTTAGTCATGCCGGCCACATGACCACGGAAACGTCTCCGGACAGAGAATTTGGCCCTTCCTGGTCCAATGTTCTTGAAACTTGGTGGGTATCTTGGGAGAGGCTCCATCAGCTATCCTGTGATCTTGGAGCCTCTCCCTCAAACCCCTCCCCTCCAGCCCCAGAATATACCCTATGTTTTCACCATTGACTTCAATGGCCCATAGGGTATAATGGGGCTGAATTGCTCACTGAATTCTTTCATTTCCCATCCTTTGCCTTCCCTTCTTCTTTGACCTTCCATCTTTCCCAGCATCAGGGTCTTCTCCGGTGAGTGCTCCCTTCTCATTTGGGGGCCAAAGTATTTGAGCTTCAGCTTCAGGATCTGGCCTTCCAGGGAACAATCAGGGTTGATTTCTTTTAGGATTGACTGATTAGATCTCCTTGCAGTCCAAGGGTCTCCCAAGAGTCTTCTCCAGCACCATAGTTCAAAAGAATCTATTCTTCGGCGCACGGCCTTCCTTATAGTCCAACTCTCGCAGCCATACATTACTACGGGGAATACCCTTGCTTTGACCGTGCGGACTTTTGTTGGCAGGGTGATGTCTCTGCTTTTTATCACGCTGTTTAGTTTTGCCATCGCTTTCCTCCCCAGGTCCCCTGTTCTCTACCTTTCACTTCAATGGCCCATAGGGTGCAATGGGGCTGAATTGCCACTGAATTTCTTCATTCTCCTCTTCCTCTTCTTTTCCTCTCTCCTCATTCCTCATTCTCTTCTCTCCTTCTCCCCTTTTCTCTTGCTCCCCACCTGCTTCCCCTCCTGTTCCTCTCCTTTGCTGCTCTCTCCTCCTTCCTTTTATGTGATATAGCTCCTAGTATTGCCTTTTGGCAATCTACAGTGAGCATACCCTACTGGTTCTATCTTGTGGCCTCATTTGGAATACCGCATGCAGTTCTGGTCACCATATCTCAAAAAGGACACTGGAGGGCTGGGAAAAGTACAGAAGAGGGCAAGCAAGATGGTTAGTGGGTCGGAGCATCTTCCCTATGAAGGAAGGCTGAAGAGTCTGGGAGTTTTCAGTTTAGACGAGAGATGACCGAATGGTGGGTGAGGGGACATGACAGAGATTTACATGTGGATTAGAGACAGTAGACAGAGAGGACACTTTCTGCCTCTCCCAAAATACTAGATCAAGGGCATCCAATGCAGTAAGGTAAAGGTAAATGTTCCCTTGCTCGAAAGCCAGTCGAATCCGACTCTAGGGTTGCGGTGCTCATCTCTGTTTCCAAGCCGAAGAGCCAGCGCTGTCCGAAGACGTTTCCGTGGTCATGTGGCCGGCATGACTAAACACCAAGGTGCACGGAACACTGTTACCTTCCCACCGAAGTGGTTCCTATTTATCTGCTTGCAATTTCTTGCTTTTGAACTGCTAGGTTGGCAGGAGCTGGAACTAGAGACGGGCGCTCACCCCGTCATGCGGCACCCGGGTCTCGAACTGCTGAGCTACCAACCTTCCACAGCCTGCAGTTCAGCGTCTTAACCACTTGAGCCACCGTAGCTCCGATGCAGTTGATGGACAGTAAATTCAGGACAGACTAAAGGAAATATTACTTTACATAACCAGTGATTAAAAATGTGGAATTTGCTGCCAGGGGATGTAGTGACAACCACAGGCATAGGCAGCTTTAAAAGCAGATTAGGCAGATCCATGGAGGAGAGGTCTATCAGCGGCTACGAGCTGTGGTGACTAAAGGGAACCTCCACGTTCAGAGGCAGTCAACCTCTGAAGAGCGGTACCAGGAGGCAACATCAAGGGAAATGATCAGCCTCTGTGTCCTTTTGTTGGTCCTTCAAGTGGTTAAGACGCTGAACTGCAGGCTGTGGAAGGTCAGTAATTCAGCAGTTCAAGACCCGTGAGTGCCGCATGACGGGATGAGCTCCCATCTCTAGTTCCAGCTCCTGCCAACCTAGCAGTTTGAAAGCAAGAAATTGCAAGTAGATAAATAGGTACCACTTCAGTGGGAAGGTAACAGTGTTCCATGCGCCTTGGTGTTTAGTCATGCCAGCCACATGACCACGGAGACATCTTCGGACAGCGCTGGCTCTTCGGCTTTGAAACGGAGATGAGCACCGCAACTCTAGAGTCGGATTCGACTGGCTTTCGAGCAAGGGAACCTTTACAGAGGAACTGGCTGGCCACTGTGTGAGACAGGAGGCTGGACTAGATGGACTCCTGGTCTGATCCAGCAGGGAGTTTTTTACATTCACGTGAGGATCATGCAGCTGCATGAAAATCTCCCTCTCTGTTTTCAGGTGTGATGAAAGGAGTCCTAATCTTTGATAGCATTTTATTTGATGTTTCCATCACGAGCCCAGCTGTGTCTTGGTAGTGATTGCTATGTGAAAAGGTTGGCGCCATCTGTGGTGGCTGGCTACTGTTGCAAATGACACAGCAGCTGGTGGGGTCTCTCTGTAGCTACAGAATTGATCTTACTGTATATCCTGACCGGTGTTCCCTCTAAGCTGAGTGAGTGTGAGCTAGCTCACAGTGTTCTAGCCTCCAGCTCACACAATTGTGTCTTAGCTCAGGAAGGGAGGGCTCCAGGGCAAACTAATTGATGCAGCAGCCAAATCGCCTCGCTCATTACTTTAACACCAGTAGCTCACAAAATAGAATCTTTGCTCACAGGACTCCTCAGCTTAGAGGAAGCCTTGCTCCCGATCTTGGAAGCTAAGCAGGGTTGGCACTGGTTAGTGTTTGGATGGGAGACCACGAAGGGCTTGCAACACAGAGGCAGGCAATGGCAAGCCACCCTGAACACCTATTGCCTTGGAAACCCCATGAGGGATCACCATAAGTCAGCTGCGACCTTATGGCACTTTCCACCATTACAATATCCACAGGCAAATAATGTACTTTCCCAAAACTCTCTTTAGTAAGGAATAGCAGCAACAACAACAAAAAACCCCTCTGGTTTTCTTTTAGCCATTACTCATATCTGTTACAGGCAAAGTTTGAAACGCCGGCATTGTATAGAATGCCTAGGCATTGTGTAGAATACCTGGCGTTTTTAGGCAATGTCTGCAACATCAGATTTATTACATACATCAGATTTATTACATACCTTCCCTAGGCACTGTATATAATATCTAGGCATTCTGTCGAATGACAAATGCTATTTAGGCAAAGTATGAAAAGAGGTCCTGCCAATGGGGCTGAGGCTCCCAGCGGCTCCGGAGGCGGGGCCTCCCTCAAATTCTTCCCGCCCCACTAGGCGGCATGGCCCCCCTTGCTACCTTGCCTCCCCCCAAACGCCGCCGCGGCCACCGCCCCCCCCCCCGCCTGCCACGAGTGAGGATACCTGACTGGGACCTGGTGCCGCGGTGCGGGCCTCTGGAGAGCAGTCCGGGGGGCAGGGAAGGCCCGGAGGCCCGACGCCGCGGTGTGGGCCTCCGGGGGTCACGGAGGGCTCCGGAGGCCTGACTTCATACTTTGCCAGTTTCTCATTTGGCATTCTATAGAATGCCTAGGAAATGTGTGAAACATGAATAGTTTCATACATTGCCGGCTAGTTTTAGGTATTCTATACAATGCCTAGGCATTCTATACAATGCCGCCTTTCAAACTTTGCCTGTAAGATATCCATTAATTTAAAGCTTGCGCCCAGACAGCTTGAGTAGAAGAATTTGCAGCAGGACAGTATCCCAGCGCAATATCCCAATGCAGCATTAACAGTGCATGCCCTGTTATCTCTGAAAGGAGGGAGACACGTTGCTCTTTCTGCTCCACACATACACAGACTTTTTGTCTGATGGAGAAGGCTGGAGTCTTGGACGTAAAGGAAACTCTCACCCATTCTGGGCTCCAGGCCCAGTTCTGTGTACACTGAATTCCCCATCAGTCTAATTGCCTAAGTGAGAGGCTAGTGATAGCAGGAGAATCCTCCGCTCTTTAGGTGGTTGCCATTGCATCGTCCGGGAGTGTTGTGCATACCCCAGGGGGAAAGCAGGTGGGGAGAGTGAACAGCTGCAGCGACTTCTGGCTTCCTCTGGTAGCAACAAACTCCGGGATTCTTAACCGGGATATTAAATTGGAGGGGGGAGGAGTCACAATTTCTGGGAGCAAGCGGAGGGGGGGTCTTCTGAGATTTTAGACAGCCCCCTTTTCCCCCACTTGCAATAGCCTCTGATAGCCAGTTGAAGAGAGTTGGGGTTTTGCTGCTCTCAGCACCCTGAGATTAAAAATCTCAGCTCCTGGATTTCTCCTGAAGGCTCTTAAAGTGAGACAAGGAAAATGGGAATCAAACCAAACATTAAGGCGTCGGCTGATGGCCATCTCCTGAAGAAGGTTCTTGTTTAGTGTATGCCGGAGATCTATGTGTCAAATGCATCATACCCATAAATATGTGTACATAAAGTTGCCTTGGTTGGAGCGCTTGTTTTATGGGGGGAAGGGGGGTGATTTGACAACAGTGATGCATACTTGATGGCAGGGGTCTTTTAGTAGAAAAACAGCCGCAGGAGCTCATTAGCATATGGCATGCTAATGAGCTATTAGCATATGCCACGCCCCCTGACATCACCGGAAGTGATGTCAGAAGGGGGCGCAAAAGGGGGGGAGGCATCTTCAAAAGCCTCCCTTTCCCTTCCCCAGCTGGTCTGGGTGGGGGAGCTAAGAGAGAAGGGGTTTAAAGTTTAAACTCCTTCTCATGAGAGTTGGGCCACAGAAGGAGGAAAGAGGGAAGGAAAGAGAGAGAGTAGAGAGAAGAAAAGAGGGAAAGAAAGAGAAGGAAAGGGGAGGGAAAGAAAGAGAGGGAAGAAGGAGGGAAACAGGGAAAGGAGGAAAAAGAGAAGAGAAGAAGGTGGGAAAGAAAGAAAGAGAGAAGGGAAGGAGGAGGGAAAGAGGAAAAGGAGAGAAGGAAAGGAGAGAATGAAAGAAATTTGGTGGCAATTCGGCCCCATTATATCCTATGGGCCATTGAAGTCAATGGTGAAAACATAGGGTATAATCTGGGGGCTGGAGGGGAGGGGGTTTGATTACCTTTTTTCCCACCGTAGAGAACAATGGAGGGAATGGGGGCAACCTGTTTGGGGGCCCATAGAATTGGACCCCCTGGTCCAATGTTCTTGAAACGTGGTGGGTATCTTGGGGAGAGGCTCCATCAGCTACCCTGTGAGTTTGGAGCCTCTCCCTCAAACCCCCTCTCCCTCAAACCCCCAGAATATACCCTATGTTTTCACCATTGACTTCAATGGCCCATAGGATATAATGGAGCTGAAATTGACATTCGGCTGCCTGAAGGACTCTCTGGGACGCCGGCTGGGGGCGGGGCTTCGCTCCTGAGCTCCCCGAGCTGTGCTCCGGTGCGCTCCCCCCCAAAAGACCCCTGCTTGATGGGCAGCAGTAGATTAAAGGTAAAGAACCACTGAACCATTAGACTTTTATTAACCTTAATTATCCAGCCAGAATCCTTTTCCTCTTGCAAGTAAGGTCAGCGATGAATGCTTAGTGTGTTGGGTTTTTTGGGGGGTTGGGGATTTCCCCCTCCTTGTTACAATGGAAATCTTGGTCCGCTTCCTCAGACTATCTGAACTGACTCTTAAGAAACGTCCTGGTATCTCCTGGGCCCTTCACTTCTGTGCTGTTGTGTTTGTGGCAATTTGGGAGTGTTTTGTTTATTTTAAGCCCTAGTAACATTTTGAGAAGTGCTTGCGCTTGGTTCTATGATCTCAGCTGCCTTGTGTGTGTGCGCACCTCTACTAGAGAAATAACTGCTAAATGTGCCACTCATACGGCATCATTCTCCTTGTCTTTAAGAGCTGTTCCCAGTGGCTGTGTGAAGGTTCCAGAAGGGTAGCCCTCTTAGTCTGTTGTGGCAAAATAAAAGTCCTTAAAAGCACCTTAAAGACTAGCAACATTTATCAAGGCCCCGGTCATACGGGCCAGAAAACACGGGGGAGAGGCGTGGCAGTTCGCCCCGGAGCTAAATAAGGCGCGGTAGCCCGATCACACAGGCCACCGGGTTGTCACGCTCCAGCTCTGCACCCCGATCACACCACGCTGCTGCAGCACGGCAAAAAAGCAGCGCAGCAGACCACGCAAGTGCGAAGTGTTGCGAAGTGCGCATGCGCAGTGGGGGGGGGGCAGGCCGCTGTCGGTGTCTTGTGTGTGCGCATGCGCTGTTCAGCGTTGGTGCGCATCCCATGGAAACTTACAACATCCGGAAACCCCGGGGACATGGGAGGGCGTCGGAAGCCACAGGATACTGGTGCTCCCGCGATCAGACGCCAGCCTTTGCCCCGGGGTTTCCGGAAACTAGTACTTCGGACCTAGTAGTTTTTTACTCCGCGTTTTCCATGGGAAGCTGCGGGTTGGCCACGGGAGCACCACGCCTCCCAGATGTGCTCGTATGATCGCGCACGGAAAGTCCGCAGGGCTCCCGTGCCTTCAGCGGGACAAATGCTCAGTGTGAATGGGACCCTAGTTACCCTTTGCACAAGAGCCTCCTTGCTAGTTTACCTTGTGTAGATTTCAGTGGTGGTGTGTCCTTCCATGATTCTTGGCTATTTCCAAGTTTTGCAGCATTGGGAGTGGTGTTTGCCCACATTTCAACTGTTCTGCAGAGTGTGGTTGTATAATAACCATGGCTGGGGCCAATGTTCCCTCTAAGTCGTGGAGTCTTGTGAGCAAAAATTCTACTTTGTGAGCCACTGACATTAAAGTTGTGAGCGAGCGATTTGGCTACTGCATAAATCAGTTTGCTCTGGAGCCCTCCCTTCCTGAGCTGAGACAAAAATCTGTGAGCTGGAGGCTAAAAAACTGTGAGCTAGCTCACACTAACTCAGCTTAGAGGGAACACTGGCTGGGGCATCTACATTGTTCCCTGCCAGGAATGTTCCTTGTTCTCAAGGATCTACTGTCCTGCTTGAATATCCACTTGTTACTGTTCCTTCTTACTGATATAGCCATTTGAAATTTTGCCCCATGCCATATGTTCTAGCTTCACAATAACCTAATGACACAGCTCATTCTACCTTTTCCCCAGACTAGGGACTAATTTGCCTGAACCTGTAAACAGAGATGGGGTCCCTACTGAATTCTGGTGCAGCAGATAAGTTGCCTTGGCTTCAGCTTCCTACACGTGGGGAGAACCTGCCTCCTCCTGGCTGCCCAAGCACCCCATTGGGTACCCCTTACCAGCTTTGCATACAACAAACCGTGTACAAAGACCCTGACTATTTAGTAGAACATTCCGTCAACAAGAAAACCAGGCTAATCTTGTGAGGTAGGGACACTGCCTTAAGCTTGAGACTATGAAAGGAGCCTCCTTTTACTTCCTTATAGTTCCAGTGTCCATAATTTTATAGCTTCATTGCTTGTCCTGTGTTTGAATGCCTCTCTTTCCCACTTTAAGAGTTTGAAGTGATTAACATATGGAATTCACTGCCACAGGAGGTGGTGGCAGCTACAAGCATGGACCGTTTCAAGAGGGGA
The DNA here is from genome assembly GCA_029375565.1 of Gekko gecko. Taxonomy (NCBI): domain Eukaryota; kingdom Metazoa; phylum Chordata; class Lepidosauria; order Squamata; family Gekkonidae; genus Gekko; species Gekko gecko. Next base: position 239,192,245 of record JAPDNY010000003.1, on the reverse strand, counting down.
TTAGATAAACATATGGAGCAGAAGTCCATCAGTGGCTATTAGCCACAGGGTATAGATGGGAACTCTCAGTCTGGGGCAGGTGATGCTCTCTATTCTTGGTGCTGGGGGGTGGGCAGCAGTGGGAGGGCTTCAAGTGTCCTGGCCCCACTGCTGGACCTCCTGATAACACGTGGTATTTTTGGCCGCCGTGTGACAGAGTGTTGGACTAGATGGGCCATTGGCCTGATTCAACATTGGCTTCTCTTATGTTCTTATGAAGTAATCTCTCGTAACTGTCTGAAATCAGAGGACTAAATGGTCTCTCTTTAGAACTGACTTCAGGTGAGCAGCAGTTTAAAAGGAAGGCCGTTTCATGGGGTTATGTGGAACAATGATCTCATGTGCCTTCACGCAGGGCCTGGGTATGTAGGCTTATTGTGTGCAAGTCGATGTCTCTTCTGGTGATCTCGTATCTTGCCTTTCCACTCTCCCCGCCCTCCACCCCACCCCCCGTGCAGATTCCCATACCAAGTGTGCCTACATTCCAGCCGTCCGCTCTTATCCCCGAGCGCCTGGAGGCTATACAGCGCTATATCAGGGAGTTTCAGTATCCTTTTTACCTTCGGCTAAAGCGCGAGGAAATGAAGTCGGGGGTGGGGGGGGAAGGAGCCAGGTGACTTCCCAGCCGACCACAATTTCTGGCAGCCTGGAGCACCAGTCAGACTGGGAATTGGAAAGTGCTCTCTCCCCAAAAGAAGCAGCTGTGTTGTTACACCCGACAGTTTTATTGTCCTGTGTTGACTTGCTGGTTTCTCGGTGTTCGTCCACTCCTCATCCCAGCATCCACTGTGTGACTGAGACCATGTTAACCTGGCACAAGTGCTCTCCCCCCCCCATAACCGATGTTGAGAAAGCCTCATCATGACCTCTGATGTGATGGCAGAGTGCCCACCAGGAACAGGGTAATGGTGGGGGGGACAGAGACAGGAGGGTCATTTGGCCTGGACCCCAAGCTGGAAAGGGGTCTCAGATTTAGACACTTGCTAATGGTGGGGGGGGGGTAGCATTTGATAAGCTTCCCAACTTGCTTTAATGCGCATCCTTATTAAAACCAAAGTGTGACACATTCTGTCAGCTTAAAGATGCAGATTTAAGCAAATGAAAGAGGTGATTCGGTAAAGGACCATGTTTTTTGTTACCAGGAACAGATGTTGTTACTCTTTTTGGTGCCTTTAGTTTCACTTTTTAATTAACGGCCGGGAGCCTCCGAAGCTGGAATGGGCCTGGATCTCACTGAATCCCTGAGGGGGCTCGATTAGTGAGTCAGGTTCCCAAGTACTTACCGTCTGGGGGCGGGGGACGCATGCTCCCCGGCCAGACCAGTCTTCCTGGTAACGCACCATGCCATCACCAGGAAGTGATACCAGGTGACGCCCTGGCAATGGGGCTGAAAACTTGATGGTACCATTGAGTTTCCAGCCCCATTGCCAGAGCGTCGCCTACCGTCCCTTCCTGGCGACGGCATGGTGCTCCGCGCCTCTCCTTCCCCTGGGGATGGTCCTGCGAGGACGTATCCATCCCCCGCCGGCACGCGGTAAGTTCTTGGGTAGCCTATTAGTGAGGCAGCACAGCAAGGACCTCCATAGCCCTTGTGGAAGGGCGGGGTATAAATCTAATAATAAATAAATAAATAAATAAATAGCAGGCTGGGGTGTCTGTGTCCACGGGTAACTTACCCAGTATGCAGGAAAATGTTTGTTTTTTTAAAAAAGGCTGAAGAACACCCCATTCAGATAGCCTGACAAGGACTTGCGAACGGAGTGCTGAGGGCTGACGAGTGAAGCTCAGCTATCTGTTGCATCGTCTTATCCCCAAGCAGGTAAAGGCAGCATATAAAAGATTCTTCTCCCCTCATAGCACTACCAAGTCGGTTAAGCTGACAGAGTGTGACAAGTCCAAGGTCACCCAGTGGACTTTATGGCTGACATGATGAAAAGGCTACCCCTGGGGAAAAGGATGGTCTCGTCTGAGAAGAGTGTGTGTTTGTTCCTGCCCATTCCGCTCTTTCAAATGGCGTAGCCCTTAACAGTTTGCCCCCATGTACAATCACACCGGGACACAGTTCTTTGAAATCAAGAAAAGCAGGCCTTTGACGGGGTAAGTGTTCATGCGATGACTCTTATACTGGGATAAAGTGCTTCTGAACTCTTCCCCTTCTGAGCTCTGAGCTGGCCGGGGTATCTGGCCTCCCCAAGGAAGCTCAGCACAAAAGCTGAACTCTGTTTTGAAGGCACCTGCCCAGGTCGTGACCATTTGCCCAAGATTTTCTTCCTGCAGCCAAGGAGCCATTAATCAGCAACGGTCCAAGTATCTGCTTTAGTCACCAAAGTAGCACTGTGGACTTCAAGAATACTTTTCGAACTCATGGGCTTTTGATAGGTTTTGAAGAAGAAGAAGAGATTGGATTTATACCCTGCCCTTCACTGCCCAAAGGCGTCTCAGAGCAGCTTACAAACTGCTTTCCCTTCCCCTCCCCACAACAGACACCCTGTGAGGTAGGTGGGGCTGAGAGAACTTCTGACAGAAACTGTCCTTGAGAGAACAGCTCTGACAGAACTATGACTTGCCCAAGGTCACCCAGCAGGTGCAAGTGGAGGAGTGGGGAATCAAACCCGGTTCTCCCAGATAAGAGTCCACGCACTTAACCACTACACCAAACTGGCTCTCTCTTTTAGATAAGAGAAGCCCTCACTGGAAAGGACATAGACTATGTCTTCATACCCCTGCATTCTCATTGCACAGCAGACATCTCTGGTACTTAACGTGTCACTGACACAATAAATGCTGATGGAGATGGACATTTTATGATTGCAGAGAATTCTCCTAAACAGAACTTCTTGCAGGCCTAATTTCCACACTGCATTCAGTCTCCTGACTTACAGGAGCACCTCTGCATTGGCTCGAATAGGAGACATTCCAAATATATACTGAGGGTGAATGGCTGCTGAATCATGGAGGGGAAACAGTCTCCCTAGAGAGTGGGGGAAGTGCTGAGGAACAGCGCCTGCATCTAACAAATGGCTTTTTCTTTGTCTTTGTTTGATCAGATCATTCTGTCTCCTACCCTCTTGCCATATGTTCTGCTTGACATAAGCCCCCCCCTTTTTATTCTGATTATCCTCTTGCCCCACACTTTGTCTTGTCCTTTAGGCTGATGGATCTGGCCAAAGAAATGACAAAAGAGGCCCTACCAATCAAGTGTCTGGAAGCTGTGATCCTAGGAATGTATCCTTTTCCTTTTACAGTCACCTGTGCCACCCCTGATGTTTAAATGTTGTTGTTTCAGTATTGCTGCTCTTTTGCTGCGGTACTTAAGACCACTTAGATTGCTTTCCTCATGTACTGTTCTAACAGATGGGAAAATGCATTTGGGAAGGAAGGTTGCTGTATGTTGATTGCACATAATCTCTTTTGGGCAGGAAGGATACACAAGAACAGATGGGCCTACTTACGACGTGAATTAGAAATATATTTGAAGACTAAGATGGTAGAATATTTTGTTTCCAAGTCCCACCTACCTTTGCTGTTTGCAAATATCATTGGAAGGACCTTTTTATGTACGGGATCTATTGTCCAGATAGTGGTGCACTGAGGCAGTGTAAACTATAGCTCCCTCCATGTAGAACTTAAAATGTCGCAAGCAACATAAGGCTGCCACCAAAAATGGCAGCCTTGTGTTCATGTTCCCATTTCCCCCTCTACGGCATCTAGTACCACATACCCTGTGTCTTGGGACCATCATACCGTCTTTTTCCCCTTTCCCCAGAAGCTGTTCTAGTGGTGTAGAATCAGGGTCAGGGAATTTATAGAGTAATGATGTCAAGACATGGGGATATTATACTTTTGTTTATTTATTTACAGAATTTGGACCCTGCCGTTCTGCTCTTACAACAGCCACCAAGACAGCTAACCATTTAAAACATACATGATAAAATTACATTTTAAAACCAGTCCCCACTTCCCAGCACATATCATTAAAACCTTTTTAAAAATAGAGTTGAAATACTTCCAAAACATAAGAATATTGGTGAGGAAGGAGGGGTCAATGAGGGAATGCCAAATGAAACAAAAAGCGTTCATCCGCTGGTAGAAATGGCAACGGAAGGGGACCGACGAATATCCCTAGGTAGAGAGTCCCAGAGTTTTGGTGTTATGGTGGAAAAGGCCCTCACCCGGCTGAGGGGTGACATGATTGAGATTTATAAGATTATGAATGGGATTGAGCAGGTTGAGAAAGAAGTACTTTTCTCCCTTTCTCACAGTACAAGAACTCGTGGGCACTCCATGAAATTGCTGAGCAGTCGGGTTAGAACAGATAAAAGGAAATACTTCTTCACCCAAAGAGTGATTAACATATGGAATTCACTGCCACAGGAGGTGGTGGCAGCTACAAGCATGGACAGTTTCAAGAGGGAATTAGATAAACATATGGAGCAGAAGTCCACCAGTGGCTATTAGCCACAGGGTATAGATGGGAACTCTCAGTCTGGGGCAGGTGATGCACTCTATCCTTGGTGCTGGAGGGGGCAGCAGTGGGAGGGCTTCTAGTGTCCTGGCCCCACTGCTGGACCTCCTGATGGCACCTGGTATATTTTGGCCGCTGTGTGCCAGAGTGTTGGACTAGATGGGCCATTGGCCTGATTCAACATTGGCTTCTCTTATGTTCTTATGTTCGACACCAGCACCTTAAATTGTACTCAGAAACAAATTGGGAGCTAAGAATAGTTTGGTATGGTCACTGCGACCCATTCCTTTCAGTATCCTGGCTTCAGTGTTCTGTACCAGTTTCTGAACACTTATCAAGGGAAGCCCTACATAGAGCACACTGCAGTAGTCTAATCTAGATGTGATCAGGGCATGCACCATAGTGGCCAGACCTTTTTACCCAGGAAAGGCTGCAGCTGGCTAACCAGTTGAACCTGATAAAAGGCACTCTTGGCCACAACTGCCGCCTGCTTATCCAACAGTAGGCCTGATCCTACTCCACTAACAGAAACCCCTTGTATCATCCAGGTTCTACCGTGTGACCGAAGCCATTGTTTATTCACTTATTTGGGTGGCTTGGCTGTTTTATGATATTGTTGGATATTGCTTTGTTGCTTTTATCAATGTTTTTGGCTTAGTTTGTCTCATCACTCAACTTGGGCCCTGGTTTTCTGGGAGAAAGGCTGGCCTGTAAATATTTTAAATAAATAAAGAGAAACTGTTGACACAAGGAGGTGAAGAAACTGTTGACACAAAAGTAGTTTAAGAGGCTTTATGCAAAATGCTATGGTGCTGGAGAAGACCTTGGACTGCAAGGAGATCAAATCAGTCAATCCTAAAAGAAATCAACCCTGATTGTTCCCTGGAAGGCCAGATCCTGAAGCTGAAGCTCAAATACTTTGGCCACCCAATGAGAAGGGAGCCCTCACTGGAGAAGACCCTGATGCTGGGAAAGAGTGAAGGTCAAAGAAGAAGGGGACGGCCAAGGATGAGACGGTTAGACAGTGTCACCGATGCAACGAACATGAAATTGAGCAAACTTCAGCGGACAGCGGAAGACAGGAGGGCCTGGCGTAATCTGGTCCACGGGGTCGCGAAGAGTTGGACTCGACTGTGCGACTGAACAACAACAACATGCAAAATGCATAAACTTTGGAGTTGGCTGACGGTAAAAGACCACATTTCAGCACGGTCTGGTGTGTAGATAGGCACTTTCACACACACGCTGAATAATGCACTTTCAGTCCACTCTCAGTGACCATCAGCGATCATTTGCGAGTGGATTTTCTGGTTTCACACAGTAAAATCTGGTGGCAAAGTGCAAAAGAAGCCGACTGGAGGAGTTGAGGGGCTTGTATCTTCCAGTGAGGTAAGTGGGATTTGGTATTTTTGTTAAGTACGAGACTCAACAAAGGATTCAGCTTCAAGTGATTTCAGCTTTATTAAACAGCAACTGTAAGTCAGGAACACAGGACAACCAAGGGGAGCACAGCTCCTTCTTTTAAACTCTCCCAGGCTGTCCAAGCCACACCCATAACAAGTTAAAGACCAATGGCATTGCAGGGATAAAGGCCAATCAGGACCGTTCCCTCTTTGCAACAATATCACTCAGTGATTGGGTAATTTCAATGGTTTTGCAGAAACCGACCAATAGCAATGCGACATCTGAAGAGCCCCATTCAGACTCAAGCTTAACATGTGAATAAATAGGAGCGATTCACATTCAGTACTTTTCTCCCTTTCTCACAAGACAAGAACTCGTGGGCACTCCATGAAATTGCTGAGCAGTCAGGTTGGAACAGATAAAAGGAAGTCCTTCTTCACCCAAAGAGTGATTAACACGTGGAATTCACTGCCGCAGGAGGTGGTGGCAGCTGCAAGCATGGACAGTTTCAAGAGGGAATTAGATAAACCTATGGAGCAGAGGTCCATCAGTGGCTATTAGCCACAGGGTGTAGATGGGAACTCTCAGTCTGGGGCAGGTGATGCACTCTATTCTTGGTGCTGGAGGGGGCAGCAGTGGGAGGGCTTCTGGTGTCCTGGCCCCACTGCTGGACCTCCTGATGGCACCTGGTATATTTTGGCCGCTGTGTGCCAGAGTGTTGGACTAGATGGGCCATTGGCCTGATTCAACATTGGCTTCTCTTCTGTTCTTATGTTCTTAATTTTGGTCTGCCCAGTTCTGGTATTGGACTTAGCCAGTTAAAATAGGGACTGATAGTTAGGAGACATGGCAAAGGATCCCTGTTAGGTTTTCCCCTCTCTTCTTGTCGTACCATTATTTCCTGAATACTTTCCACCATTGACAGTTACCTCACCAACAACATGCCAACACTGGACCGTTTCCCCATCAGCTTCAAAACTTATTTCTCAGGGAACTACTTCAGCCATATTGTGCTGGGAGTGAACTCTGGGGGCCGCTTTGGGGCGCTGGGCATCAGTCGGCGCGAGGACCTCATGTACAAGGCACCCGCCTTCCGCACACTGAGCGAGCTGGTCTTTGACTATGAGGAGGCATACCGGCGTTGCTGGCACACCCTCAGGAAGGTGAAGCTTGGCCAGTATGTGTCTCACGATCCGCATAGCGTGGAGCAGATTGAGTGGAAGCATTCCATCTTGGATCTGGAAAAGCTTGGCCGTGAGGACTTCCGGAAGGAGCTAGAGAGGCATTCCCGTGACATGAGGCTGAAGGTGAGGCAGCGGGAGGTATGGTGGGGCTACCTCTGTGTAACTCGGCACTGCTGCGTCTGCCCCCTGTTGAGCCAAGCCTTGAATTCATTCAGTGTGTCTTGTTGCATCCTGTTGCTTACATGTTTAAGGGAGGCACTGGTGATTTAATGCCACTCAGGAGGGGAAGGAGGAGAAGAGGGGAATGCTTAGCTTCTCCTTTGGCCTTTGCAGCCTTTATGAAGTGTTTGTTGTTTGGGGAAATACTGACAACTTAATGCTGAATTTGGCTATTGGCAGTGGAGAGATGTATGAGACCCTTACAAAGTGTGCATTGCAACCGATGGATAACATTCATGAGAATTGCTTTAGCAAAGCAATTAAGGTTGCATGATAATCTGTAGTTTGTTTAAGCCAGGTTTTGCACAAATTTGGGCTAGTCTACTGTACAACAGCTCCTGCCAACCTAGCAGTTCAAAAGCAAGAAATTGCAAGTAGATAAATAGGTACCACTTCGGTGGGAAGGTAACAGCGTTCCGTGCACCTTGGTGTTTAGTCATGCCGGCCACATGACCACGGAAACGTCTTCGGACAGTGCTGGCTCTTCGGCTTTGAAACGGAGATGAGCACCGCAACCCTAGAGTCGGATTCGACTGGCTTTCGAGCAAGGGAACCTTTACCTTTACTTTTACTGTACAATAGAGGAGCTGCGGTGGCTCAAGTGGTTAAGACGCTGAACTGCAGGCTGTGGAAGGTCAGTAGTTCAGCAGTTCGAGACCCGTGAGTGCCGCATGACGGGGTGAGCTCCCGTCTCTAGTTCCAGCTCCTGCCAACCTAGCAGTTCGAAAGCAAGAAATTGCAAGTAGATAAATAGGTATCACTTCAGTGGGAAGGTAACAGCGTTCCGTGCGCCTCGGTGTTTAGTTATGCCGGCCACATGACCACGGAAACGTCTTCGGACAGCGCTGGCTCTTCGGCTTTGAAACGGAGATGAGCACCGCAACTCTAGAGTCGGATTCGACTGGCTTTCGAGCAAGGGAACCTTTACCCTTTACCTTTACTGTACAACAGGCCACAGTTCGTCAAGCTCTGTCGGCTGCTTGCTTGCTTTTCTGCCTCCAAACAGAAACCATGGATTCTCTCTCAAGCTCCCTTGTACCATTTGGCCGCTGTCCTAATGTCACTATGTACACAGCTTGCCCACTATTGGTCCGCCACAATAAATATGTGGGGAACCATTGGGTAGTCAAGACTAGGGGTTTCTGGCCAACTCAGCTGAGCTGATCATCAGCTGCCTTCTTTTCTCACCTCACTGTTCTCACTATAGCTCAAAAAAGCACCCTAAAATGCTATCCATTGGGGGGGCTGTCCCCAGAAACAACATTTCAGGGGGCATTTCGGGCTGCAGCAGGAGGAGAGAAAGTCTGGTTCTACAGATGCCAGGGTTTCCGTGTGTAGATAAGCTGCGGTAGATCCAGCCTATGGTTTAGAATTCCATTTCAGCTCTCACCAATAAATTACAATTTGATGGACATCTAGATGCAAATTGCCCCATGAAATCTGACTGTAATTCGCTGGAGCTTGTTGTGATATTTGGGTGTCGCCTAAGGGTGAAGCCTGGGAACATCCCTAGTTCAAACAAGGCACCGGTCTCCTAGTCTCTGCCTCATAATATGGAGATAACACTGTCCGGTTGTTCTGTGAGTTTCTGACAGATCGTACATGAGGAACTTTGAATGTTTAAGAAGAGATAAGCATTTGAGTACCTTTTGTAACCTGCCTTCTCCTTGGTTTTACTTCTTAACGCGTTCTTCCTCCTGCTTTGACGCATGAAATACTAGGACTGCTGGAGCTGGTTGCAATACTCACTGTCCTTGTCCTTCTCCTTTAGATCAGCAAAGGAACAGGCCCACCATCCCCAACCAAGGACAGGAAGAAGGATGTGTCCTCCCCACAGCGAAGCCAATCTTGTCCTCATCGTCGCAACAGCCGGACAGAGAGGCGGTGAGCAAAATGCTCTTGTTTAGAATCTGTATGGGTGTGCTTTTGTACCCATGGGTCTCTTCTCTCTAACCTTCCACCTATGACCTGAGTGCAGGGGTCTTTTTGGGGGGGAGCGCACCGGAGCACAGCTCCGGGAGGTCAGGAGCCAAGCCCTGCCCCCAGCCGGTCGGGGGAGTCTTTCAGGCAGCCGAATGTCAATTTCAGCTCCATTATATCCTATGGGCCATTGAAGTCAATGGTGGAAACATAGGGTATATTCTGGGTCTGGAGGAGGGGTTTGAGGGAGAGGCTCCAGACTCACAGGGTAGCTGATGGAGCCTCTCCCCAAGATACCCACCAAGTTTCAAGAACATTGGATCAGGGGTCCAATTCTATGGGCCCCTAAACAGGTTGCCCGTATTCCCTCCATTGTTCTCTATGTTACTTTTTCCCCACCATAGAGAACAATGAAAGGAATAGGGGCAACCTGTTTGGGGGCCCATAGAATTGGACCCCTGGTCCAATGTTCTTGAAACTTGGTGGGTATCTTGGGGAGATGCTCCATCAGCTATCCTGTGAGTCTGGAGCCTCTCCTCAAACCCCTCCCTCCAGCCCCAGAATATACCCTATGTTTTCACCATTGACTTCAATAGCCCATAGGATATAATGGGGCCAAACTGCTGCCGAATTTCTTTCATTCCCTCCTTTCCTTCTCTCTTTTTCCTCTTTCCCTCCTTCTTCTCTTCTCTCTTTCTTTCCCACCTTCGTCTCTTCTCTTTTTTCCTCCTTTCCCTGTTTCCCTCCTTTTTCCCCCTCTTTCTTTTCTTTCCTTCCTTCTCTCCTTCTCTTTCCTTCCCTCTTTCCTCCTTCTGTGGCCCAACTCTCATGAGAAGGAGTTTAAATTTTAAACCCCTTCTCTCTTAGCTCCCCCACCCAGACCAGCTGGGGAAGGGAAGGGGAGGCTTTTGAAGATGCCCCCCCCCTGCTTCCCCTTCTGACATCACTTCCGGTGATGTCAGGGGGTGTGGCATATGCTAATAGCCTAATAGCTCATTAGCATACCATATACTAATGAGCTCCTGTAGCTGTTTTTCTATGAAAAGACCCCTGCCTGAGTGTATGAACTTAGAAGATTTTCGTGACCCTTTGAGAGCCAAACTATGTTCCTTCTTAGCTGTGCCTTCTCTGTATCCATAACTCTTGACTGCCAGTTCAGTAACATGGCCCCTTCTCTCCTTTTGAAGGCTGTAGGTATGGTTTTATACTGCTGGCTATGTGCTGTAATAATAAATTCATTCATTCCTTTTGAAGGCTGTGAGTTTGGTTACGGCTTCCTCCAGCTCTTAAGAGCTGCTCTGTCAATGATCCCTGTGGAATGGCAGAGGCATCCGACTCTCCCATTAGCTACAGAAGTCTAGGAAGAGAAGTCCACAAAGACCTGCCCTCCCTTTAAGATCTCTGTGCCTTGATGGGAAATCATTCCATTGGGGTTCCAAGATACCAGCTGCCTGTATCTCCTTCCCCGCCCCCCATCCCCAGAGTCTTTTAGCTGGGGCAGAAGTCATCTATCACTTTGCACTTGGCTATGGAGAAGCTTGGAATTGTTGAGGTTGCTGCTTCTGGTCTTCTCCAAAGCTTCATGCTGTTCCTCTCTTTGAGTTTGTACTCATGCCGGAGGGGGGGGACTTGGAGTGAACAGTGACGGAAAACTACAGCTGTCTACTAAGCCAAGCCAAAATTTGTAACAGAATAGGTTCTCAGAGAACATCTGGGATGGATGACTGGCTGATGATCCCTACCCTCACTGTAGCCATGGGGGAAATGCAGAAACATGGATGAAACATCTCTCACAACCAGTGTTCCCTCTAAGCTGAGTCAGTGTGAGCTAGCTCACAGCTTTTTAGCCTCCGGCTCACACATTTTTGTCTTAGCTCAGGAAGGGAGGGCTCCAAAGCAAACTGATTCATGCGGTACTGAAAGCGCTCGCTCACAACTTTAATGCCAGTAGCTCACAAAGTGGAATTTTTGCTCACAAGACTCCACAGCTTCGAAGAAGAAGAAGAAGAGTTTGGATTTATACCCCGCCCTTCACTGCCCAAAGGCGTCTCAGAGCGGCTGACAAACTCCTTTCCCTTCCCCTCCCCACGACAGACACCCTGTGAGGTAGGTGGGGCTGAGAGAACTTCTGACAGAAACTGTCCTTGAGAGAACAGCTGTGCCAGAGCTTGTGACTGACCCAAGGTCATCCAGCCAGGTGCAAGTGGAGGAGTGGGGAATCAAACCCGGTTCTCCCAGAGTAGAGTCCGCACACTTAACCACTACACCAAACTGGTTCCAGCTTAGAGGGAACATTGCTCACAACTGGCATTTCCTCTAGAAGAAGAAGGCAGGAAGTATTTTAATCTAATCACTACTTCCCCCGCCCCTCCCAGTTTCATTTATTCTTTCTCTCATCCCTCTTCCAACCCTCCACTCCACCTTACAGGCCTTCTGGAGAAAAGAAAACTACTGAGCCCAAAGCTATGCCAGATCTGAATGGTTACCAAATCAGAGTGTAAAGAGACTTGCCCTGTTTGTGGACTCCGGCTTGGGACGGCATTTGGACCACGTTTGCCTGCAGCCTGCTCCGTATGAGAGGAGGGGGGCAGTGGGCATGGAGTGCTGCTTTGACCCAGGTGTTTCCTGCACTGATGATTCCAGAGCTGTATCCTGTAGATTAGAGGATTTGCCTGCCTGGTTTTGTATGGGAGAAGTGTTTTTAAATCCTGCCAACTAAAATGAACCTTTTAAAAGTATCAGACCCGCCAGTTGCTGGTTTAACGTTTGTACAGTATTGTTAAGGGAAGAAATCTTCCGCAGAAGGATGATTAGGTGTTACAGTCTACTGGCATTCTTTTGACATGGCATAACCCCTTGCTTGGACTGCGGTGGCTCAAGTGGTTAAGACACTGAACTGCAGGCTGTGGAAAGTCAGTAGTTCAGCAGTTCGAGACCTGGATGGCCGCATGACGGAGTGAGCTCCCGTCTCTAGTTCCAGCTCCTGCCAACCTAGCAGTTCGAAAGCAAGAAATTGCAAGTAGATAAATAGGGACCACTTCGGTGGGAAGGTAACAGCGTTCCATGCGCCTTGGTGTTTAGTCATGCTGGCCACATGACCATGGAAACGTCTTTGGACAGCGCTGGCTCTTTGGCTTGGAAACGGAGATGAGCACCGCAACCCTAGAGTCGGATTCGACTGGCTTTCGAGCAAGGGAACCTTTACCTTTTACCCCTCACTCAGCATCTGTCTCCTCTTTCTACTTGAGAGGGAATCAAGTTAGCTTGAAGATTTCTGGATAGGGAAAGAGGAGGACAGCTGGAATCAAAAACGGCGATTCCCATGGAAGGATTTTTTAATATGTACCTTCTGAGCATTTTAATATTTTCTAATAAGATGAAGGAAAGAGAGAGGACCATATCTTAACATATATCCTGAAGCCACCAAAATCATCCTTACGCCACCGGTTCCAAAGACGGGGTTGCCTTGTACTCCTCCCATCTTGCCGTCTCTGCTGCAAGCTGACTGGTAATAATGTACTAAGGGTCCCTTTATGGGAAGCTACTTAGGGAGGTTGGGCTGCGGTGGCTCAAGTGGTTAAGACGCTGAACTGCAGGCTGTGGAAGGTCAGTAGTTCAGCAGTTCAAGACCCGAGAGTGCCGCATGATGGGGTGAGCTCCCGTCTCTAGTTCCAGCTCCTGCCAACCTAGCAGTTCGAAAGCAAGAAATTGCAAGTAGATAAATAGGGACCACTTCGGTGGGAAGGTCACAGGGTTCCGTGCACTTTGGTGTTTAGTCATGCCAGCCACATGACCACGGAAACGTCTTCGGACAGCGCTGGCTCTTCGGCTTGGAAACGGAGATGAGCACCGCAACCCTAGAGTCGGATTCAACTGGCTTTTGAGCAAGGGAACCTTTACCTTTACTTAGGGAGGTGCCTGTGTTATTGTGGACAGAAGGAAGGAGCATGATATCTGCCACGAAATTATAGAGCCTCCTTGAAGCGCTAAAAAAATTGCCTGGAGCTTAGGTTATGTCTTCACTTCCTGGTGTGGGGTGCTTTGGCAGAGCATTGCAGCTCTTGGGGTCACAGGAGAATGCAGAGATACAGAGAACAGATCCCTAAAACAAGGCTCTCTTAATTGTAATGTGCAACAGCAGCAGGTAGGTATGTGTTCCTTCTTCCTACACGCAGGTTGTTAAAGAGTGCGTCTAGACTTGATTTGCCTACGCAAACATTTAATGGAAGGGCTGCAAGCCAGACAGCATCCGGGGATGTGTCACTCGACCCTCATCTGAGGTGTTCTGTTTTGTTTCCAGTCTCTTGCAGGATGCTTAAGAGGCGCAGGTTTTCCCTGTGGTTTTAATCTGGACTGGAAGATTGCATTGTCTGTCAGCCCTGTGATCTTTTTTTTTTTTAAAGCAACTCGCATCTACATATTCAGAATCTTTATAGTAGAAGCGAGACCTAGTTATTTCAGGGACTGCCGACATATTTCGGTCAACAAACTAGATGAGGTGGTAGTGAGTGCAGAAACACCCGTAAGAAGAGGAGGAGGAGATTAGATTTATACCCTGCCCTTCGCTACCCAAAGGAGTCTCAGAGCGGCTTACAAACTCCTTCCTCTTTCCCTCCCCACAATAAACACCCTGTGAGGTAGAAGAAGAAGAGGAGATTGGATTTATACCCCGCCCTTCACTACCCGAAGGAGTCTCAGAGTGGCGTACAAACTCCTTTCCCTTCCCCTCCCCACAACAGACACCCTGTGAAGTAGAAGAAGAAGAGGAGATTGGATTTATACCCCGCCCTTCACTACCCAAAGGAGTCATGGGGGGGGGCTTACAAACTCCTTCCTCTTCCCCTCCCCACAACAGACACCCTGTGAAGTAGAAGAAGAAGAGGAGATTGGATTTATACCCCGCCCTTCACTACCCAAAGGAGTCATGGGGGGGGGGCTTACAAACTCCTTCCTCTTCCCCTCCCCACAACAGACACCCTGTGAGGTAGAAGAAGAAGAGGAGATTGGATTTATACCCCACCCTTCACCACCCAAAGGAGTCTCAGAGTGGCTTACAAACTCCTTCCTCTTCCTCTCCCCACAATAGACACCCTGTGAGGTAGGTGGGGCCGAGAGAGCTCTTTCCAGAACCGTCCTTGAGAGAACAGCTCTGAGAGAACTATGGCTTGCCCAAGATCATCCAGCAGCTGCGAGTGGAGGAGTGGGGGATCAGACCCCGGTTCTCCCAGATTAGAGTCTGCACACTTAACCACGAAGAGAGGGTGGAAGGAACCCGGAATCTGTGACTTAACAAAACGTGGCTTAGGAGATTTCTGGGTAGAACTGAAATGAAATGAGGTGTTGGTGTGGGCACAGTGTTAAAAGAACCTGCTGTGTGGAAAGGACTGCACTGGTCCCTTCCTAGTCCAACTCCTTGTCCCAGTTGACTAGCTCTTCTCCTCATGGGGACCAGTTGGCTTTGGAACATCATGAGTTCTCTAGTGGGTGAGAATGTAGTTGAGGGGACTTGGGAGCACCCAGAGGTCATGTACAAGTTCATTACCTACCCCCAGGGCTATTTTTGGGCAGGAACGCACAGGAACGGCGTTCCGGCTGGCTCCTGTGTTGGCCATGCCCATCAGGAACTCATTAGCATAATAGGCCACACCCAATCGCAGAAACTCATTAGGACTGGCTACATTTGGGGTGTGGGGCCTGACACGCAAAGGAGTTCCTGCTACCAAAAAAGCCCTGGCGTTTTGACAGCAAACAAGGTAAACAGAATAAGAAGCAAAAGATGGGTGTGGCTGGATAACCACACTTCTGGTAACATGGGGGTGTGGCCTAATAGGGTAATGAGCTGTGCTGTCGGGGGTGTGGCCTATTATTCTAATGAGTTTCTGCTGTTGGGTATGGTCTATTATGCTAATGAGTTCCTGCTGGGCTTTTTCTACAAAAAAAAAGCCCTGCCTACCCCGCAGTATTGTGTTCCTCAATTTTCATGTTTGACATGGCCACTTTGGGCTGTTGTTTTCTTATCATAACCCCAGGAATCCTGGGCTGATTTGCCCTTTAGTCCTTGCACATTCACTATTTATCAGTTTTTAATGTGGCAGGAAGGAGCTGGACTTCCTCCTGCTATAGCTTAACCGAAACGTTAAGCAAATGGGAGCATAGCAAGGGAAGAATTATCCATGTGCAGTGTCACCCGGTTGTCGGAGCAGGCAGCATTTGTTAAACTGGCACTGTTGCATTTGTGTGTGTGTGTGTTTTGTGGAGGGAGATAAATGGGTTTGCACTCCGGTTCAAAAGTGGAGCTGATTGGATCAGTGCACTATTGTGGAGTCTTCTCCCTCCTTCCCTTATTTTATAACTGAAAGGTTCCTTCAAAAGCGTACAAATATTTATTGGCTGGATACAAAGCTGTTATATTAGAATGTGCCCACACCCCAACCTAGCAGTTCAAAAGCAAGAAATTGCAAGTAGATAAATAGGTACCACTTCAGTGGGAAGGTCACAGCGTCCCGTGCGCCTTGGTGTTTAGTCGTGCCGGCCACATGACCACGGAAATGTCTTTGGACAGTGCTGGCTCTTTGGCTTGGAAATGGAGATGAGCACCACAACCCTAGAGTCGGTTTCGACTGGCTTTCGAGCAAGGGAACCTTTACCTTTCACTAGTATTATTTAGGGGCCTCTTCAACAAGCCCGTTTCCTGCCTTTTTCTTGTTTACACATGTAAGGAACAAAATCTTTGATATGACTGGATCACATTTTTATTTAGAGAATACTTTCTTTTTTTGTAATTTACATTGATCTTAGTTTTTGGGTAAAAAATAGCCAAGCTCTGCTGAATATGAAGTCTTGTGTTAATCCTGAGCAAACGATCACGTTTTTTTTAAAATGCCACTTCTCCCGTCTTGTATTTCACCATTATTTCTTTTCCCCAGTTTAACTGCTAAATCCCTCAATACAAGAAACAGAGAAGGGAGATGGTGGATAATCACGGACTACATGGGTGGCTGTGCTGAGTTTTTCAGAGCCATCCTTCAAAACTGGGAGAATTGCTCCAAGTTCCTAAGTTAAATTTAAAGACGCAATTTAAGACAGATAATGGCAAACTAGTAGCCACTAGCAAGTCCCTCTTTGTGGGGACGCTACATCACGGGGCAGCCTAACCTTTTATTGGTGGTGAACCATAATTAACATGAAATTGGGCATAAGACACAATTAGAACATGATGTGTTCTTCTGCTCCTGAAGCTATCTGCCAAGCATGTGGCTGTCGCTGCCTCCCAAGAAAAATGGCCCATCTCTAAGTGGAGAGAACTTGGTTGGAAAGGATTTGGAGGAGAGCTACAACTGGCAGCTCCTACGAGAATAATGTATCCCATTCTCCTTTAAAAGAGAAATGATGTTAGACTGGGAAAGGGTTTGGGGAGCAGCAGCAAAAGCAGCTATTCACTGTTTCCAGTCCACTGAGGTTATAAACTGCACAAAGGTTGTTGTTGTTGTTCAGTCGCACAGTCGAGTCCGACTCTTCGCGACCCCATGGACCAGATTACGCCAGGCCCTCCTGTCTTCCGCTGTCCGCTGAAGTTTGCTCAGTTTCATGTCTGTTGCATCGATGACACTGTCTAACCATCTCATCCTTTGCCGTCCCCTTCTTCTTTGACCTTCACAAAGGTAGATCAAAGTAAAATGCTGGCAAGAACTTCCAAAATAAGAATTCATCCGTGAGATATTCTACCTGGGGGGAAGGTTGTAGAGTCCCCTCCCTTCACTGAATGCATCAAGACACAAAATTGGCCAAGCATCAAGATATAAAGGTGGCTCAACAAGATGACCTCCTAGCCCCTTCTTACTACATCCTCATATAATTGGGTAGATACAGAGGTGAAATTCTGTGCTTTTATTTCAAGATTCTAAGTTTGTTTAACAAGGAAAAAGCGCAGAGAAGGGCAACTAGAATGATCAAAGGGTTGGAACACCTTCCCTATGAAGAAAGGTTAAAATGCTTGGGGCTCTTCAGCTTGGAGAAATGACGGCTGAGGGGTGACATGATCGAGGTTTATAAGATTATGAATGGGATTGAGCAGGTTGAGAAAGAAGTACTTTTCTCCCTTTCTCACAGTACAAGAACTCGTGGGCACTCCATGAAATTGCTGAGCAGTTGGGTTAGAACGGATTAAAGGAAGTCCTTCTTCACCCAAAGAGTGATTAATATATGGACTTCACTGCCACAGGAGGTGGTGGCAGCTACAAGCACGGACAGCTTCAAGAGGGAATTAGATAAACATCTGAAGCAGAAGTCCCTCAGTGGCTATTAGCCACAGGGTATAGATGGGAACTCTCAGTCTGGGACAGGTGATGCACTCTATTCTTGGTGCTGGGGGGGCAGCAGTGGGAGGGCTTGTAGTCTCCTGGCCCCACTGCTGGACCTCCTGATGGCACCTGGTATATTTTGTCCGCTGTGTGACAGAGTGTTGGACTGGATGGGCCATTGGCCTGATTCAACATTGGCTTCTCTTATGTTCTTATGTTAGGTATTTTCTATAGTATTCTAACCTGAATCCCCTGCCTGGTCAAGGTAAAACAACAGTGCTTTGCCTGCTATTCTTTGCTTCCAAAATCTAGTAGCCCAGTGGCACGATCGGCAACTCCACAGGATGCAGTCCTAGCAAGACTTCCAGGAACTCAATTTCACCCTCGGTTTTAGAATTCTCTGCACTTAAAATTGTCAGGGAGAAGGTTCTGGTTGTGCATGCTGTCTTTTTATTTTATTGAGCCACAGGAAAATTTGGATGGGGCTGCTGCAGATCAGATGTCTGAAGGGATGTGGTAAGTCACGTGGGTCTGCTGGTCATGTTCTTTCTGTCCCCAGAAAGCTCCACTTGAGTAAGAGTCTATATACTTTTGCTTGGAATCAGTTGAACACCACAAAAATAAAAATATAGTTGATCTCAGGTCCAGTTCATCCAAGGCACAAGAATGAGGTGGTTGTTGTTCAGTCGCACAGTCGAGTCCGACTCTTCGCGACCCCATGGACCAGATTACGCCAGGCCCTCCTGTCTTCCGCTGTCCGCTGAAGTTTGCTCAATTTCATGTTCGTTGCATCGATGACACTGTCTAACCATCTCATCCTTTGCCGTCCCCTTCTTCTTTGACCTTCAATCTTTCCCAGCATCAGGGTCTTCTCCAGGGAGTGCTCCCTTCTCATTGGGTGGCCAAAGTATTTGAGCTTCAGCTTCAGGATCTGGCCTTCCAGGGAACAGTCAGGGTTGATTTCTTTTAGGATTGACTGATTTGATCTCCTTTGCAGTCCAGGGGACTCTCAAGAGTCTTCTCCAGCACCATAGTTCAAAAGAATCTATTCTTCGGCGCTCGGCCTTCCTTATAGTCCAACTCTCGCAGCCATACATTACTACGGGGAATACCATTGCTTTGACCATGCAGACTTTTGTTGGCAAGGTGATGTCTCTGCTTTTTATCATGCTGTTTAGGTTTGCCACCGCTTTCCTCCCCAGGAGCAGGCGTCTTTTAATTTCATGGCTGCAGTCACCATCTGCAGTGATCTGGGATCCTAGGAACGTGAAGTCTGTCACTACTTCTACATTCTACAAGAATGAGGTGGTAGAATGGACTATATTGTTTCAGCCTTGGACTATATTATCTCAATCTCTAGACGTTGTATTGCAGCTTTGAGTGTTCCTTTTCTGCCTTTTTTCTTTTAAAGGTGCAAACGAGCCAAAAGGGAAAAGGTAGAATCTCTTTCTATGCTGTGCCTGTTTTCTGTTGGCTTTGACATTGGGGAGCATTCCAAAACGGAGGTCTTCACCTGTAAATATGAAGTGGTGAAATCTATTCTTCTACCTCATTCTCCTGCATCAACTTTCAGCCACATTATCCCTTCTCCTTCTGGCACAAACAGCGGAGAAGTCAGCATACATGCCTGCTAGACTCCTCAGATGAAGACGATTGCTTCTGAGTCATCTCTGGAGGAGAAAGAGGGGGAAGGAGGTTGCGACAGTATTCCCCTTGTCCATCTGTGCTAGCATCTCAGTATATGAACTGCTTTTTTGAACACTTACCCTCTCCCGATAAATCAGCATAGGCTATGGCAGAGGTCTAGAGGGGATGGGATTTGCACAGTAATTGTGTTGGGATTACTGGAGCTGCTTTATAATATACTAGGAATAAGGCCCGTTGTGGAAATAAATACAACGGGCTCTAGAAAGAGGCTCTGGGAGAGTGCCCCGGCTTTGGGCACTCAGTGACAATTTGCTGTGGCAATCTCAGCAGGGTATAATGACAGAGTCCGCCATTTTCTCCAGAGGAACTGATCTTTGCTACCTGAAGAGCAGTAGTAATTTTGAGTGATAGTGGTAACAGTGGTTCCCCAGAAGGGAGTGGCTGGTTTGGAGGGTGGAGTCTATGGCATTGTACCTAAGGTCCCACCCCTCCTCAACACTCACCCTCTCCAGGTTCGACCCCTCAAATCTCCAGGAATTTCCCAACCTGGAGTAGATAATTCTATCTCCCTCCCAGCCAACCATCAACCTACCTTTAGTTTTCCATCTCCTCCCCCCTCCCTCCTAGAGAGCAGTTGTAATTTTGAATGATCTCCAGCCCCCACCTGGAGATTGGCAACAATGGTTTCCCATCAGGGAATGGCTGGATTGGAGGGTGGAGTCTATGGCATCGTACCTGTCTGAGATGCCACCCCTCCTCAAACCTCACTCTCTCCAAGCTCCATCCCTCAAATCTCCAGGAATTGCCCACCTGGAGTTGGCAACCTGATCAGGACTGGGCCCAATGAGTTTTCTCCCAAAGGCCAACATAGGTGTGGAAAGGTGTGACAGAGGAGAAAGTACAGGTGCCAACTTTGATTAGGGAAATACCTGGAGATTTAGGGGGGTGGATCCTGTGGAGGGGAGCATTTGGGGTGTGTGTGGAAGGACTCAGCAGGGTATAATGCCATAGAGTCTACCCTCCAAAGCAACCATTTTCTCCCGGGGAACTGATCTCTGTCATCTGGAGGTCAATTGTAACAGTGGGAGGTCTCCAGGTCCCACCTGGAGATTGGCAGCCCTAGGGGAAAGTCAGCCGCACAGCGGGGAGTTGAAGAAAATGGTCTGATGGTCACTGGCCCACCTCATTAGCCAGCCAGCCAGCCAGCCATGCTGAAGCTAAGCTGGAGAAAGAGCCTTTTTCCATTTATTCTGACAGGAATGTGGCCGTTGGGGAGGGGGTTATGCTGAAAGTCCTTTGTTTTTTTACTCACAGAACCAAGCTTGGCTGCCTACCAACAGCCACTGAGGGGACAGTCCCTCACAGGAGTCAAGAGAACTGTCTTCCTCAGGAGAGAGCTGTCTGCCAGGGGGAGTGGGTGGGGAAGAGGAGCAGACTCAGCACCCGGCCAATGGCATGCGAATACTCTTGAGTGGCGGCTGATGGGCCAATGGCTGAGAGAGGGCATTTTACAGCCAATGGGAGCGTATGGAATCTTACGAAACCAAAAGATAATTATTATAAGGATTTGTGTTTAGTTTCCAGTTTGTCTTATTTCTTCATATAGTATTATTTCACAATTTGTGAAACCAATTTGTGCCTGCCGCCATTAAAGTTTTTAATACTAAAATTTTATCCCAAGTTCTTTATGGTGTTCCTATATGGTTTAGTGCTTTTAACTGTGAAGTTGAAGCAATACAATCATCTTTTTTTAGACAAATTATGGGTTTCCCAAACTGTGTCTCTTACCATGCATTGTGCTCTGAATTAGGACTTAATTTGATTGAAACCAAGATATGGGTGTTAACGGTTCGTTATTGGCTTAAATTGTATTTTAACATCGAAGATGGTTCGCTTATTTCTTTTCTGTTAAAAGAAATTCATAGCACCTCTTGGGACTACAATATTCGAACCAAAATAAGATCTTTGGGTCTTTCCTTGGAGGAGCTAGCTTTTTCCTCTGAAGTGTATATCTTCCAAACAATCAAACAGAGGCTGCTAGATATCGAACTTCAAAAACTGCAACCTCTTCACCCCCCTTTCTGTTCTTCAGCTACATTAAATCTTAAGAATGCTGTGGGATGTATCCCCCTGTATTTGTATAATCTTGATAGCCCTAGCCATCGAAGAGCCTTCTCCCTTGCTCGAGTAAATGCTTTTCCTTCAAAACTATTGTATGGTAGGTTTCAAAATATTCCTAAGCACGAACGGAGATGTGACTGCGGTTCTAATTCTCTTGATTCAATTGACCACATACTGTTGGATTGTTCGTGGCATGTATCTGCCAGGGAAAAATGGTTAAACACTTGGTTGCATGGTAAACATCACCTTTCCAATGTGATAAAATGCCAATTTCTACTGAATGACATATCAGCAGAGATTACCGTGGCAGTGGCCAATTTTCTGGCTGACGTGATAAGAGTGAAAAATCTGGGAAACTACGTTTTATGATTTTATAAATTAACTTAGATTTCTAGCTGATTGTGTTATTTACTGTCCTTGTGTTTTTTTAATGCTTAATATTTATATGCCATTAAAGGTTTATTGATTGATTGATTGATTGATTGATTGAAAAAAATATTTCCTTGAAAATAACACTGAAGATGTCTCTCCCATAATTTTATGGGATGCACTGAAGCCAGTCTTGCGTGGACACCTAATATCCAAAGCATCTTATCTGAAAAAACAAAAACAGCAAAAAAGAGAAAAATTACAACTAGAAATAAACACAATGGAAAATAAACATAAAAGCACAGGAAGCCCAAATATATACAAAAAACTATTAGCTCTAAGACGTGAACTAGAAGCATTAGATATTACTCAGATTCAACAGAACCTACTATACTTGCAACAAAAGTCTTGGCAAAATAATCCTAAAGCAATAAAGTTATTGACTAGACATGTACAACAAAAAAGAGACTCAAGATTCATTACTTCAATTAAAGACAAGCAAGGTAAATTACAATTTGAAACTAAAGATATAACAAAAATTTTTTTAGAATATTATAAGCAACTCTATGACTCAAAAGAAACATATCCAAATGATATTAGCACATTTTTAGAAAAATACTATAATAAAACGAAATTATCAGCAGAACATAGAGAACAAATGGAAAGCCCCATCACTGAGAAAGAAATATTACAAGCAATAATGAGACTGAAACCTAATAAGGCTCCAGGACCAGATGGCTTTGGTTCAGAAATATATAAAAAATATAAAGAAATTTTGGTACCACCTTTAACCACAACTTGTAATCATATTATGAAATTTGGTGTTCTACCACCTTCCTGGTCACAGGCTTCTATAATAGTCCTTCCTAAGCCAGGAAAGGATAAGACTGAAGTTTCCTCATACAGACCAATCTCCTTGTTAAATTGTGATTTTAAAATCTTCTTTCCGCTAATTGCAACACGCTTAAATTCATTTATAACTCAATATATCCCTCAAGACCAAGTTGGTTTTATGCCATTAAGGGACTTGACAGATAGTACATATAAAACCTTAAGTTTAATTCAACTCTGTAAGAAAAATAAACACTCATCTGTATGTGTAGCTTTAGACATACAAAAGACTTTTGATTCAGTAGGATTTGACTATTTAAAATATGTGTTACGATATATGGGCTTCGGCAGTAACTTTAAACGTTTAATCAATGCAATTTATAATAAACCTCTTGCACGAATATGCATCAATGGACATCAATCTACTACATTCAATTTAAAACGAGGTACACGTCAGGGGTGTCCATTTTCACCGTTATTATTCGCCATTGCAATGGAACCTCTAGCTTCAAGAATTAGATCACACCCCAAAATCTTTGGAGTACAAATAGCAAATAAGGTTCATAAATTATCGCTTTTTGCAGATGATATTTTATTATTTTTGACACAACCTAAAATTTCGTTAATATCACTTCAGCAAACCTTGGAGGAATTCAGTAAAATCTCAGGTCTAGTAATAAATGTTACTAAATCTTCCATTTTTCCTATATATCTAGATAATGAAGATACAATGGCTATTAAATCTAATACTACATATAAATGGACAACAAAATATTTAACATATTTGGGAATAAGAATACCACTGCAATTTGAAAACTTACATAAGGTTAATTATGAACCATTAATGGAAGATCTTCAAAAACGATTCCATCAATGGAATAAACTGAATCTTTCATGGCATGACAGATTAAGCATTATTAAAACATATGTTTTACCTAAATTTATTTTCTTATTTAGAGCACTACCAACAGTAATACCTAAAAAACAATTAGAGGATTGGCAGAAAACTATTTTGAATTTTTTCTGGGCATATAAACGACATAGAATAAATTCAAAAACATTATGTAGACATAGAATAAAAGGTGGTATAGGCTTCCCAGATCTAAACAAATACTATCAAGCAATTCATCTATCTATCTAACATCCTTAAGATGCTACATGATTATAAAACTAGAGATTGGATTATAATTCAATCGCAATATACTTACCCATATGATGTGCCTGATGTGATTTGGCAAACAGCTCCAGAGCGCCCCGCAGCTGTAGCAGACAGTTTGATTCTTAAAACTTTTTTGACTACCTGGGAAAAGAAAAGAAAACAATTAATTCCTGAGATATCAAAATACCAAACTATATTTCACCAAAAAAACTTACTACCACATAATTTTCCAATAAGTTAAAATAAATGGAGGAAAGCAAAGGTTACAAAATTGGAAGATATAATAAAGGACAACAAAAAGATAAATAAAATACAATTGGAAGAAAAACTAGGTTTTAACGTACCCTGGATACAATTTTTTCAACTTACCAATCTTTGCATAAAAATTCGTTTGTCAGATATTATTCAACGTCCTTTAACTGGCTTTGAACAAGTATATAATTTGATGGAGAAAACTAGAAAACACATTATTGCTAACCTATATCTAGTTTTGATGGATTTAGAGGGGCAAAACTTCTTACCATATCAGAATAGATGGCATACTATTTGCAATACTACGTTAACTAATATTGAATGGCAACAAATATGGAGGGCTTTCCCCTTTAATACTAATACCATAGAAATTAAATTGCAAATTTTTAAAATACTTACCCTTTTGGTATTTAATGCCACAAAAATTGGCCTATATTACACCTTCAGCGTCACCTTTATGCTGGAAGCAGTGTGGAGAAATAGGAACTTATATTCATTGTTGGCTATACTGTCCTACATTAGTAGATTATTGGAAAGAAGTATTATTACATATTAACAATATAACCGGACAAAACTTACAATGTACACCAGAAAATATTTTGCTAAATAGATAGAAACCAGTCAATTCTACAAATAGTACAAATATGACAGTAGCCATTTTATTAATAACGGCCAAGAATGCTGTTGCACTACTTTGAAAAAATACTAAGAGTCCAACACAAAAACACTGGCATGCCAAGTTATGGAAATTGTATATACTATCAAAGATTACTGAAAAGATTAAAGATACTAATAATATTGAATCTGCTTTAAAATTTGCTGCAGTCTGGTCTCCTATATTGGAATATTTAATTGCACAAGGGGATATACTTAATATAATTAATGACTTAAATTTATGGTAAAGCAATCCTTTTTTCCTGGTTGTTTCTGTTGTAATAGCACTTGTATCAATATATACTGAAGCTGTATATCAAAGTTAAAAATTATGTATATATACAATTGAATGCTAACTTACCTATTTGTTACATTTGTTAATATTGTTAATGTTGTTTTATTATTAATAATAAAATGTTAATTAAAAAAAAAGGATTTGGTAGCGCTAGAAAAGGTGGAAGAAAGGGAACCTAAAACGCACCTTCCCTAACAAGAAAAGGTGATTAAATTGAGACCTGTACACAGGTTTATAAAATTATGCACAGAGGAGAAAGTACAAAAAGCTTTTTCTCCATCTCCCGGAATACTGGAATTTGCAGGAACATGGTAATGCTGAAGAGCAGTAGATTCAAGACAGAGAAAAGGCAGTATTTCTTCACTCAAAAGATTAATTATTTCGTGAAATTCAGTGGCACTGGATGAAGTCATAAGCACTAGTTCGGTTGGCTTCAAAAGCAGATTAGACAAAAGCATGGAGAACTCATACATAAAGTGTTGCTTAATAATGGTGTCTAAATGGAAGCTCAGAGGCAGTAATCTCTGAAAACCAGTGCTAGGATTGGCAATGACAGGAAGAGACTTTGGCTTCTATATCCTCCTTGTAGCCTCCTGGGGGCAGCTGGTTGGTCCGTACGTGGAAGTGGATGCTGGAACAGAGCGTCCGTTGGTCTGATCTAGCATGGCTGTTCTTGCATCATCGTAAGTTACTTATGCATGTGCTTCTTTCATGCGCAACAAAGTGGGGAATCATCTGGAAATTATTCCCACAAGGTTTTCAAAAGAGATTTGCACTATATACAGTCCATGGTTGAGAAACAATGAGATCCTATAGACATAAGGCCATGTATCATTCATTGTTTCTCCTGGCAACGGGTTTGTGTTTTCCATGCACCCATTATCAAAGTTCACATGTACAAAAAAGCTGAAACTGCCATCACGGAAGTACTAATGTAACGTGGATTTTTCATAAATAGCACACTTAATTCTGAGTTCTCATTCCTAATCCTAAGAGCAGCAATCTGAATTTGTGCAGCCACTAAACAGTTTTCTCCATGTGGCTTGCTAGTAAAGGTAAAGGTTCCCTTGCTCAAAAGCCAGTCGAATCCGACTCTAGGGTTGCGGTGCTCATCTCCATTTCCAAGCCGAAGAGCCAGCGCTGTCCGAAGACGTTTCCGTGGTCATGTGGCCGGCATGACTAAACACCAAGGCGCACGGAACGCTGTTACCTTCCCACCGAAGTGGTACCTATTTATCTACTTGCAATTTCTTGCTTTGGAACGGCTAGGTTGGCAGGAGCTGGAACCAGAGACGGGAGCTCACTCCGTCATGCGGCACTCTCGGGTCTCGAACTGCTGAACTACTGACCTTCCACAGCCTGCAGTTCAGCATCTTAACCACTTGAGCCACCGCAGCTCCTTTTGCTTGCTACTTGTGCCTTTAATAAGGGAACATAGTAGCTAGTGGAGCCAGGATATGCTGAGCACTGCACATAACTCGGAAATATTTCTTTTTATTAGCAGACAGGTGGTACAGCAGTTACTAGCAGGAGGAACCTGCAGGCAATCAATTATAACCCATATCAAATGGATATAAGAGAAAGAACTAATAACAGCTAGTATGTGCAGTACAAATTATGTATGTATATGAGGAATGTAGGAAACCAGCACTACTGAAATTGTCTTAAGAAAAATACAAGGATGTATCCCAACAAAAGAATTCTACAATAGACAACAGCATCGTTCATTCTCTCCTGTCCTCTAAGGAAGACCGGCATATGCTCGGCCCTAAAAAAGAATGGCTGTCAGGGTGGAACAGCCAGGAGTTCTGAAGCCTTATCTCCCTTTCCCTTTCTGCATTAAAATGTGGAATTCACCACCAGAGGATGTAGTGATGGGCCACAGGCATAAACAGCTTTAAAAGGGGATTAGACAGATTCACGGAGGATTGGCCTACAGTGGATACTAACCATGGGGATTAAAGGAAACCTCCACATTCCGAGGCAGAAACCTCTGAATCCCAGTGGCCAGGAGTCAACATCAGGGAAAGACCCTGGCCTCTATACCCTGTCCTTGGACCTCTGGAGGAATTGATTGGCCACTGTGTGAGACAGGATGCTGGACAAGAGGAATAACTGGTTTGATCTTGCTTACTCAGCGTTCCCACAGCCTTTTGGCTGCTGAGATTTCACTAGGCATACTACCTACGTACTTACATTTTCACTTCCACAGAAGATAAAAAGCTGCTTTTACTTACAAGAAAAGCTCAGATTCTTCAAAGCTGAACTGGTATGCCAAATTCCATGCTTGCATCTATAACCTGAATTTACATAGATGTGGATATACAGAAGGCACCTAACTTCTGAAAGGGTCACCATTCAACCCTTTAAGGAAGGGGAGAGAGGCACACCTGTTCTGCAGAGTAAAATTTGAGATGATGCAGCAAAACACAGAGCAGTGTTCTCCTTGGTGTGTCCACCAGAGGGCACTCCTAAAGCTATACCTTAGCCTTCAAAAAGCATTTCTGCTCAGTCTGGGTCACTCGGCCCCAAAGCCAGATGTTCCTACATTTTTCCTGAAATCATAAAACTTTATTTTTTCAAATTCAAGAAAACATTACAGATCCTGAAAACTCCCAATGAGAAATAAAGGGTTTGATTTCGAAACTATATAAAATTCTGCGTACTGAACTGCAACAAAAAACAATTCAAATGGCAAACAGATTGCCAGAATAGACTCCAGACAAACTCACGGGACGAAATCTGGAGCTCACCTAGTCCTTCTTCAAAAATCTTTTGTATTAAACTTAATTTCTTTAAAATCCTACATCGCTGGTACCTAACACCTGCACAGCTAAATAAAATTGATCCAAAAATAAATAAACTCTGCTGGAAAAAATGTGGGAAGACTGGAGATTTTCTACACTGTTGGTGGTCATGTCCCTCGTCACAACAGTTCTGGATTCAAATTACACAACAAATCCACAAAATTACGGGAATCAACTTACCTTTTCTACCTGAAACGGTCCTGTTGGATGTTATCCCACATACCTGTAAAAGAAAAGTCACTAGAGCGTTAATAGCAACATTATTAGCTATCACACGAATAACATTAGCCCAGTACTGGAAAAACAAAAATCAACCGACTCTCCATTGTTGGCAAAACAAAGTCTGGGAACACTTTATCTATGGTAAAATTGTCTCTTATCCAAAAAGCTTTCAAGCAATTTGGTTCCCAGCAGTGACTTATCTCGCAGAGGAAGGAGTGATTCCAAATAACTCTTATTACAAAGTTCTGTTATATTTTTAATAAGGACTCTTAAAGGCTGAAATGTTGGCTAATATTCGGTGTTAATATGTGTTATGAATGTACTGTTGAAGATGTTGTTCAAAATAAAAAAACACTTATGAAAAAAAACACACCTCCCAATGCATCCTCTAGAATAAATTAGTAAATGGCTCATACATGTAGCTGAAATTAGATGTGGTTTCCATGGATCAAGGTGAGGAGCTGAGGCTGACTCTGCAACTCCTTTCAAAATTCCTCAATAATACAAATTAGCAGCAATCGCTAGGCTTAACCTGGGGTACCCGACAGTGTGGCTTCCAACCTAAAAACAAAACAACAAAAGCATTCATCTACAACCAGTTTTGGCAGTCCGTTCTTCCCTGCCAGCAGAGCAGAGGCATCAGAAATATCCTGAGCTGATAGGTGAAGGAGAAACGTGGCCATCTGAAGAACGTGACCATAAAATGGAATAATGCACTCCAGGCCGGGGGGGGGAGGATGTGATTAATGCTGAAAGGTACTCAGTATCTCTGTTCATGCAGGAGAGTTGAAGCCTGGCCTGATAGAAACTCTTTGCGTATGAAGTCACTTAAATGGCTTTGATTCTCTCCGAGCCGACTGGCCAGTCAATTAACACCCTTAAGTGTGGCGTTGGACACCAGATAGAGTAGCTAAGTGTTATAGAAAATCTTCAGATATGTGTTGGAGATGTAAAAAAAGAGGTAGGAACTTATATACACGTGTGGTGGAATTGTAGGAAAATTAGAAGTTTTGGGAAAATGATTAAAAAAATAATTGAAGAAGCTACTGAAGTGAAATTACAACTAAACCCGGAAATATTTCTACTTAATATATTACCGGTAGGAATTAAAAAAGAAGATCAAAGGGTTATTCTGTATTTGATGACAATGGCTAGAATTGCAGTAGCTAAATGTTGGAAAAAAGAGAGTGTCCCCGATATAGAAGGAATAATAGATAAAATTTTAGAAATAGCGGAAGCAGATAGATTAAATCTTATTCTCTCAGGAAGAGAAGAATTAGTTCATATAAATAGATGGAAAAAAGTATATGAATGGATCAAAAAGAAAATGTGAAAATGCGGAAAACTGCCCAAAACCACTCCAAATACATTTTGATATGTTACCAGAAATATATGTTTAAAAAATGTACATTATTAAGTGTATATGTTGGAATTTCTTTTTTGTTGTGTATATATATTGGAAATACCTATAAATTTTTTTTAAAAATTAACACCCTTAAGTGATGTGAAAAATAGATTGCTTTGTTTTGACAATTATTAAGAATAGAAGTGATGTAAGAAAAGGGATTGTCATAGAAAAGTTACCTAATAGTGAAAAATAGAAAAGGAAAATACTGGAAGTTAAGATTTGAATATTGAATATGAACTGAATGTAAGATAATATTGATAGAAATGTTAATGGGGGTGGAGCATCGCTGGAAGCCAGGGGAGGGGGGGTAAAAAAAACTTCTAGAAAAGGATATGTTAAGAACTGGTTATTAAATATGGAACATGTTATTATATCCTATTAATAAAAATTAACACCCTTAAGGTTGCAAGCAGCAGTACCACAAAAAAAGCTACATTTCAAACATTTGCAGAAAACCATTCTGGCCTGAGTGCAATGAGAAATCAGTCTGCAGCAGGAGTCATAATAAAAACCCACAAGTCCATTCTTATCTTGCTCTCCAAGGGCCCTCGGAGTGCTCACGAACAAGGCACACAAGCCCTGGTGACTTCTGGATCAGGATGGCTAAAGGCAAGCCTACCAAGTGTCAAGTTTGCTGGCAGGATGTCCTTCAAAAGATGGTGCAAGCGGGGGACTTCCGGTGGCGCGAAAGAACATGGCCGCCTAAATCCTTCGCTGCGCCCTATCCTCCTGTCCTACTACTGATTACAGCGATCTAAATCACAAAATACCCACCAAATCTATGGAGAAAGAAGGTAAAACAACGGAGCCACAGAATAAATATAAATTGAAGAAAATACAAACGACGCTCACCTCCAAATCTTCAAAAACAAATCCGGAGCCTCAGCTTGCTCTCTTGACTAAAATGGCGTCCGGAGCAGCGGAAAACGCTATGGAGCACAACCCAATAACAGCGACGGATCTATCAACAGCTCTGAATACAATGGAAACCTCAATACTTGAGAAGAGATCTCTGCTTTTCAAACCGATGTATGAACAAATGGAGTCACTTCAAAAATCAGTAAATGAAACCAGAACTACAGCAGATAGAGCGTTAAATACCAGCCTCTCTAATAAGCAAGAAATACTGCAACTTCAACAAATGGATGATATCTTGGCAGAAAAAGCTTTAAAATCTGAAATATCTATGAGACAAAATAACCTGAAGATTAGAGGATGGCCGGAAAAAGTAGAAAAGGAAGGCAACCTTAATGCTTTACTCTCTGAATGGCTTAAAAAAGAAGTCCCTCCTGAAGGAAGACCTATCCTGCATTATCACAAAAGCCTTTCATGCAGGACCTTTCATCAGAAATGTCTGTTTGCTATTTTACACTGAGTCCATTGTTCTGTGTTCCCTATCTCGTCCCTGCATTGCGCTTGCGTAGGTATGCTGGCAGTAACGTGGGAGCTTCTTCTCTGCCGCTCGGTCTTATCACGGTGGCCTTGAATGTGGGCTTTGGGCTATTCTTGAGCTTATGAGAATTTTCCAGTCCTGTGAAGACGAGGGGAGGAGGGAGTCGTCTCCCGCCCATTAAGTAACTCTCCCGCCGGGAGTTTCCCGCGCGCGCGCTTACAGTTCATTTGCTAGTAGCATTTTGCATCACACTATAACCTTGCTTGAGCCGCTTCTCCCGCCATTCCTGACAATGACCTCCACTGTGGGTTTTAGCACTGTATTCCAATAAAGCCCTTCTTAACCAAAGGATGCTTAGATCTACTTGCTTTTGAACCTGACACCTTTAAGCTTACTAAAAACCAGAGCGTCTCGTGATATCATTGCCACATTCTTTGATCTCAGATACAGAAAAGAGATATTAAATACCTCCAGACAACGAAGGCACCTCAACTACAAAGGTCACAAGATCGAAATTTTTCCAGATCTCCCAAAAGAAGCTCTGATGAAAAGGAGAGAACTTAAACAGATCACTTCATGCCTCGCAGAAGCGGATATTCGTTATGTTTGGACTACACCTTTAATCCTACAATTCACCTACCAAAGGAAGACCCATCGAATCTCCTCAAAAGAAGAAGGCTTCAGACTGCTAAAAGAAATAAATCTCGTGACACCCATGGAACTCTCGAAGCACTCTAACAAAAGAAAATTCCGTTCCCCTTCCCCTTCTACCACTGAAGAACTAGAGCTGCAAGAAACCTCAACTTAGATATTAAGCTAATG
The DNA here is from genome assembly GCA_029375565.1 of Gekko gecko. NCBI lineage: Eukaryota > Metazoa > Chordata > Lepidosauria > Squamata > Gekkonidae > Gekko > Gekko gecko. Next base: position 239,160,734 of record JAPDNY010000003.1, on the reverse strand, counting down.
GTTTGGTATCTTTAAATGTTTATATGCTTTCTATTAAAAGTAATCTTATCTTCTTACTATGCTTCTTAGAGCCAACTATCTAAAGAGTAACTTTATAGCTCTCAAAATGCATAGTTTATTAATAGATGGTGTCTCATTTATGTGCTTATTAATTTAATTTCCATATGTTATGTTTATAACTATTCTATTTGTGATAGCTACATATCACACTAACGATCCTTCAAAGCACCTTTATTAGTTCTTTCCCGCCTTTTTGCTAACAAGACACCAATCACTTTTTAAACGTCATAAATTAATGGTAGACAATATAGTGTAAAAATTCACCATTCTGTGATTCAAAATGAGACTCTTGTTACTAGTTAAAGTGAGCTATACGTATGCATTTAAACTTAACCTACACGAACTGTTAATATTTATACTGTAAGTTTTTTCCCGCCATTCAGAATGCGGAGCGGGAATCACCTTTGTAAGTTGCCAGTTTGTTAATACTCTAACACCGGGCTTTCTCCGTAGTTTTCATTGTTGATTATATAAGTGATGGTTCATATCTATTTGTTAAAGGGGGGGGTGCTCAGGGGGGGGATTTTCTTTTGGTCCTTTTTATTATTTAAGTACTCTCACGTTACGGCGCTGGGGAAAGGAGATTTAGATCTCACCTCAGCCTTCTGCAAAACATTAGTTTGTTTTGCAGGAGCTTAGAGAGTCTTTTAAGATTTGATAAATAAATATATATTATACCTACTTCACATCTACTATATCTAATTAAGCATCATAAGTGTTTATTTTTGTAATTGATCCTTGAATTAATTGAATGAAAGTTATTTCTTTTTAATAAAAAAGAAAAAAGAAAAATAAATTTAAAATAGAATATAATTTCCAAACACAGACAGATTTTACTATTATTATTATTATTTAATTATTTCAATAACTAATAGCATTAACGAGCAATACAGAGCTACCACATAATCAATTTTATTCATAATTGATACACAAGTTTTTTGTATTCCATTAAAGGTAAAGGTTTAGGTTTCCTTGCTCGAAAGCCAGTCGAATCCGACTCTAGGGTTGCGGTGCTCATCTCCGTTTCAAAGCCGAAGAGCCAGCGCTGTCCGAAGACGTTTCCGTGGTCATGTGGCCGGCATGACTAAACACCAAGGTGCACGGAACGCTGTTACCTTCCCACCGAAGTGGTACCTATTTATCTACTTGCAATTTCTTGCTTTCGAACTGCTAGGTTGGCAGGAGCTGGAACTAGAGACAGGAGCTCACCCTGTCATGCGGGTGACATATTCCATTACATATTATTAAATATAGGATCTTACGTTTCTCTATTTTACTACAGCAGAAGGACTTTATTGCCATAATTAATTTATCACTTAAAACATCGAAATTGCCTATTTAGAAAATTTTATAGTGTTTTATGATATAGATTGTAAATAAATCAACAAGTTGTAAAATTCTTTCCTTTTTAAAATAAACTTTTTATCTCAAGCTTTATCTATTCAAGAGATATCTACAGTGTTTAACTATCTAATCCATATTGTGTTTATCCTTATTCTTTTGTAACAACAGTTCAGGGATTTGACAATATGCAGCCAACAATCAAGATATACACATACAACGTGCGGGGAGTGAACAATATCATTAAGCGTAGGAGAATTCAGAGTCAAATTGTGAAATTAAATCCGGACATTGTTTTTCTCCAGGAAACTCACATTAAGGATGATGTAGCACCTCTGTTCAAATCCAAAAAATTCTCGCAACAATTCTTAGCTAAAGGCACATCCAAATCCAGGGGCACAGCCATTTTACTATCTAAAGATTTAAACTTCACACACCAGACAGCACTGGCTGATCCCCAAGGGAGATTCATATTTGTGAAAGGAACCCTAAATAATATAAAGATCACTCTTGCATCTATGGCCCAGGACAGACTGGCAATTTGCCCCGGTATCCAGTCGCGGCAAAAAAAACCCGGAGTAAACGATACCGGGTTTTCCCGTCCACACAGCGGGGGCCTCTGCCGGAAGATACTGGACGGAGGCGCGCGGGAGCGTTCAGACTGCCGCGCCGGAGGCGCGCTATATTCGCTGTTTCCCCATTATTTCGGCTGTGGGCATATGTGCGCATAAGCGCATTTTGGCGATTTTTTTTTTTTGCCCTGCAACGCCGGCACCGCATTGGGCAGTGGGGCGGAGCGCAGCCAATCACACCGCTGCTGCCTCATGCCCAACGCGGGTTGCTCCCGGCTTTTCGGCTGCGCGTTCAGACTCCCCGGAAGCGGAGAAACGCGCGACGAACTCAGGCTTTCAAGCTTTGCGCCGGCTTTTATCAGGTGTTTTTTTAATCCGGCAGTGAAGCGCGAGAGCACCGGTAGGCTACGGGTGGGGGACGCCAGCCAGATGTGCCTGTGTGAACATCCCATTTACCCTGATATTGAGTCGTTGTCAGCCCGGGTCCCATCCCGCGGCAAATTGCCAGTCTGTCCTGGGCCTATATATGCTCCCAACTCAGATCAAATTACCTTTTTAGAACAAACTTTAAAGGAACTGGATAACTTTCATGAGGGTAAAATCATTATAGGGGGAGACCTCAATATCATTATGGACCACTCTAAAGACAGATCAGCCTTCCATCATGGTCACACTGTTCCAAAACAAACACTGACCAAATTGACTGAAACCCTGAATTCTTTTAATCTAACTGACATATGGAAGACATATGCATCCAACTGAACATGATTATACGTTCTACTCAGCACGTCACTGTTCTTACACACGCATAGACTACATTCTAGTGTCCCCTCATCTAATCAATTTAGCCCAAAATTCTACAATAGGATCACAACTATGGTCAGATCACTGTTGGGTGAATTGTAATCTGGCTTTGAATTGTGACAAAAAACAGAATCCTTCTTGGACTTTAAACAGCTCTTTATTATTAAATGACCAGGTGGTATCCAAAATTAAAGACAATATAAATAACTTCTTCCATGACAACCCGGCTGGTTCAGTGACACCGGAAATATTATGGGATGCTTTAAAACCAGTGGTAAGAGGACATTTGATTTCCACAGCCTCCTATATCAAAAAACAAAAACAAAAAGATTAGAAACCCAAAAGACAATAGATGTTCTGGAAGGTCAACACAAACAGACAGACAGTCCCAAGATATACAAAAAACTATTGGCAGAACGCAAAAAACTAGAAATCCTAGAAATGACGCAAATTCAAAAAAAATCTTATATTTAAAACAAAGGGGATGGGCCTTTACCCCTAAATCATTAAGACTCTTAACTAAACGTGTGAAGCAGCAGCAACAATCCCGGTTGATATCTGCATTAAAAGACAACCGAGGAGAATCCCATTATGATACAGCTACCATATCTAAACTCTTCTTAAACTTTTATAAAAAACTTTATAGCTCGACAAATGTTAATCAATTAGAGTTAGAGAACTTCTTCACAACTCGCCCAGTGGTGAAACCCCTTTCAGAGGAACATAAAAACATAATGGAGGCACCAATCACACCTCAAGAGGTTGAAAATTCGATCAAAAGACTAAAATCTTCCAAAGCACCTGGCCCAGATGGATTCACTCCTGAATTTTATAAGCAATTTGCAACACTTCTAGCCCAACCTCTATCTGAGGCTTGCAACCACATTCTTACTACGGGATGTCTCCCACCTTCCTGGAACAAAGTGGCAATTATTGTTATCCCCAAACCGGGTAAAGACCCATCCCTACCGGCCTCTTATAGGCCCATATCTTTACTCAATACTGATCTTAAGATATTTACATCAATTCTGGCTAATCGACTTAATTCATTTGTTACAAATTATGTTAATCAAGATCAGATTGGATTTATGCCCAATTGTGATATTTCTGAAAATATTTATAAAGCTCTTACAATACTTAACTACTGTAAAACCCAAAAAGTTGCAGCAACTCTTTTGTCCCTAGATCTGGAGAAAGCCTTTGATTCGGTGGAAATCCCTTATCTTAAAACAGTGATGCATCAGATGGGCTTTGGTGAGAAATTCATGACTGCTATAAATGCTATTTATGCTGACCCCAGAGCATATCTAAACATTAATCATCTTAACACAGAATCATTTCAGCTAAGGCGGGGTACCCGCCGAGGATGTCCCCTATCCCCACTCCTATTCGCTCTATGCATTGAACCACTAGCTAATTTGATCAGAGGAGACAAGGATGTTAAAGGTATTAATTTATGAGATAAAGAATTCAAAATCTCCTTATTTGCAGATGATATGCTGCTTTTCTTAACTCATCCTATCTCATCTCTAGGCTATGTACAAAAACACCTATCGTTCTTTGGCTCTATCTCTGGGCTCAAAGTTAACGGGGCAAAATCATATCTACTACCAATCAATCTGGATCAGCAAACCTCACAGGCCATCAAAAATTCCTATGAGTTTTCTTGGACCAAAGATTATTTATCATACTTAGGTATTAAAATACCTAATGATTTTGGTGACGTTTTAAAATTTAATCATAAGCTACTAATAAAAGATATTCAATTGGATATGGAAAAATGGCATAAACTAAACATATCTTGGATAGACAGACTAAATATTATCAAATCCTTTGTTCTGCCTAAATTTATTTTTTTATTTCGAGCTGTACCTATCCTGGTCACAACCAAACAATTACTCAAATGGCAATCTTTGCTTCTGGATTTTTTTTGGTCCTATAAACACCATAGAATTAAATGTAATACATTATACAGGTGCTCAGAAAAGGGAGGCATAGGATTTCCTAACCTACTAAATTATTATAAAGCCATACACCTCACACAGGTGCTACATTTATTACTTGCTAGCCCTAACTCTGATCAGACTAAACAATACGGGACATACACCAGTCCATTTGATGTTCAAGAAGTCATATGGCAAAGCTCATCTTGTAGACCCAAACAAGTCTACTCTAATCCTTTGCTTTCTGCAATGTTACACACGTGGGATCAAATGAGAACTTAATTGTTACCTCCCATCTCCAGATATCAGACATTTATAAATCAACCTTGGTTCATACCAGGCCTTAATAACCCTACACATAACCACTGGAAGTCGGCCAACATCAGTACTCTCAGAGATCTCACAGCAAAAAAAATACTTTTGTCCAAACTACATCTAGAAGTAAAATTGCAACAGACCATTCCTTGGATGCAATACTTTCAAATTACACATATGTGTACACAAATTAAACTGGAATCCATAGTGAAAGAACCACTCACAGCTTTTGAATCAGTCATAGCCATTTCCAACATTACACAAAAAGGTCTGATTTCTAAAGTACATAAAGTATTAGCCTCTTTGAAAGATAAGGAAACACTCTCCTATCAAAACATGTGGCATAAGGCTTGTAATAATACTCTCTCAGTTGAATCTTGGAACCATATATGGAATTCTCCTCCATTCCACTCTAGAATTACATCCATGAAACTACAAACATTCAAAATACTATCGCACTGGTATCTAACTCCAAGTAAACTAGCTCACATGAACTCATCATACAGTCCAAAATGCTGGAAAAATTGTAATAATATAGGACACTACATACATTGCTGGATTCTTTGTCCTAAAATATTACCCTTCTGGAATGATGTGGTAGAACAAATCAATTCCCTTGATAACGTAGAACTTGCTCCTACTCCTGAAGACTTGTTTTTGAACAGTTGGGCTACAGACTGTGTCAGTTTCTCCACTATAGAAAGAATTTCAATACTGCTCTTTGCAGCTAAGACTGTCATTGCCACACACTGGAAAACGACAATGACACCCACTCTTTCTCAATGGCATAAAAAGTTGTGGGATTTATACATCATAGCCAAACTCTCGGATAATCTTACGCGATTTGATAAATGCCCTGCTCGTACCAATTTTACAGCAATATTGTTCCCTGTACTGGAATATCTTTCTAAGCAAACAGACATTCCCTCAGTGATGGATACTATGTGGCTCTGGTAATTTGTGACTCTTATAATTAGTTATATCTTTCTGGTAGAATCTGCTGTAACTGTTTATGTAATATATATAACACCAACAATCTTTAATGTTAATTATCATGATTATCTATATATAGATGTGAGTTCAACATCTCATTATATAGTTACTGTTGCTGTTAATTTTTATGTTGATGTTTCAAACTTTTACAATTTTGCTGTTTGTAATCCTTTAATATTTCAATAAAAAGTATTATACAAAAAAAGAGAGAAAAAAATAGCTATAAAATTGAAACTAAAATGGGAGGAAATGGTGATAATACCCCGGGGACATCAAAAATAACATCAACAACACACACACAGTCCTCCACAAGCAGTAGCAAGCAAGAGCTGAAACTGTTCGTCCCAGCAACAGCCAAGACGGTGGAGGACAACTACTGCACCAGTCTTTTAGAGGCCGCAACCGACTTTGCTGGAAAGTATGGTGCACAGGCTTAGTGATAAAATTATTCAAAGCACACAGCCGATTAAGGAACAATTACAGGAGATCCAACCAGCACTAAAAATTACTTCACAGATCATGGAAATGGCTCTGAAATCCAGCAACATGACAAGAACAGACCTACAAGACCTCCGTAAGTCAGAGGCACAGACCAGGGATCGCCTTTTGCTAGTAGAAGCACAAATTAAACAATTAAATTTAAAACTAAGAGGGGTTCCTGAGGGCGCGGAAGAAATGGTTATCACAACTTTATTTATAAAGTCATGGTTGGAATGCCTATTTAAAGCAGAGACAACCAACATCTTGAAAATAGTAAGAGCCTTCGGACTTGGCTCTCCATCGAACCAACGTAAGAGAGTCCCCAGAGGCATATTAGTTCAGCTAGCAGATTGGGACTCACGCCAAAAAATACTCACTTTAGCCAGAAACAACAGATTTCTCTTACTCAATGAAGTAAAAATACTAGTGTTTCCCGACACTCCACAAGTTAAAGCCTATCATGGCAAAGCTTCAAATGGCAAACGTACGATATAAATGGCTTCCAACCGGGAAAATACAGGTCTCTCAGCGTGGGAAAACTTAACAAGTGTCGGATAAAGAAACGGGTCTGCAGCTGTTACAAGCTCTACATATTTCAGGGGACACCGATCTCCGAAGATCCAATAAAAGGAAGTCACAGTCCACGGTAACTCCGGAAAAAAATAACAAGCTTTCAATCCACTCAAGCTCCTCACCAGAACTGGAAGACATTGCAGACGCCCCACCTATAGCTAACTAACAATAAGCTTATTACCTACCCATCAAAAGGTCATTCCACTTCAGTTGTACCAATAAATCTTACCATTGAAACGAGAAGGGGGGGGGCGGTTTGGCGGGATCGCTAGCACCTCTTTCACAAAGGATTCGACTGGAGGCTTGCCGCTGTTGTTCCAGTTCATCGGACACAAAGTCAGCCACTTAGTATATCCAGCACGAACCTACAACACCAAAGTTTAAACTAATTGTCTGTTATGCGTAAGTTATCTTTTGGTTTTCAAAGTTGGTATTATTGTTCTAACTTAGCTCTGGTTTTTCATTTCTGGTTTGTATTGTAATAAAGGGGAAAGGGGGATAATTTATTGCGTAAGTATTTAAAACTCAGTCTTTACAAATTTTTTGATAAAGTTCCCTCAATTAATTTACCAAGGTACTTGACAAGTATCAGTTAATTAGACAACACAACAAAGTCTTGCCTAAGCTAAAATGCATAGCTCAATACAGCAGCAATTTCCCAACTAATGTTAGAAAGATACTACAGCTCAATAGAGTCTCATAAGGAGAATAACCAATCTCACTCACTTCTGTAAAATACACCCACTCTCATACACTCATAAACATATTCACACACACAACAGCAACTCAAAGTGCTTGGTCACCTAGGAAACCTTCCTCATCAGTAATAAGAAAACTGAGTAAACACAAACTGTTATCTGGACTACTGAACGCCCACTCACCTAATAGTAAACAAGTAAATAAAAAGTAAAGTGAGAAGAAAGAATAAGATGCAATATCAGCCCAAAGAATTTGTAATAATGAGGATAGGCTCAGTGAACATCAGAGGACTTCACAACAGGATCAAAAGGAAAAGGCTGACGAAACACCTTAGACGCTCTAAACTAGACATCCTTTTCCTTCAGGAAACTCACGTAAAACTGCACACTGATCCCATTATAAAAACACTCAATACCCATTATAGATCCAGGCGCCTGGCTCATCTAACTCAAGAGGGGTAGCAATATTGATACATAAAAATCTCAATTTCACTACGGAAGCAATGGTTAGAGATCCGTTAGGATGGTACATTTTTATTAAGGGCACACTAGAAGGTTGGGAAATAATGTCAGCATCGATATATGCCCCAAATAAAATGCAAATCCCCTGCCTTGAGGCGGTCCTCATGGAACTCACAAAATTTCAGGAAGGAGAACTAATAGTAGTAGGAGACCTGAATTATATAGTGAACACCAAGCTTGACAGAACTTGGCCTAAAGCAAAAAAAAAAAAATTTCCAAAGATAAATTAGACACTAAATTAGCTAATCTCTTCACAAAATTCCATTTATCCAGGAGAAATAAACTACACATACTTTTCACCCAGACATAATATTCACACTAGGATAGACTACATACTTGTTTCCCACACTGCAGCAGCAATGGTCACGGCATCAGACACAGAAGCAAAATATTTATCTGACCACGCTTGGTTGATGGGTAATTTGGACTTAAACATAATTTCAAAAACAGAGCGCTTTTGGTCACTTGACAGAAACATTTTGTCAAATGCAATGGTCAGAGAAACAATTGAAAAAGACATCAAAAACTTCTTCATAGAGAATGATTCACTGGAGGTAGCACCAGCCCTTATTTGGGATGCAATGAACGCAGTTATTAGAGGCTTGTTGATAGTCATTACAGCTAAGCTAAGGAAAGAGAGCATTAAAAAAGGAGTGAAAGATTGTATAACCATACTAGAGGATTCGCACAAAAAAACAGGAAGCAAAAAGATTTATCAGAAGTTAACCAAAGAACGCAGAATAGTAGATGACCTGGAAACTACACAAATACAAAAAAAAATTAATATATCTCAAACAGAAATATTGGCAAAATTGTCTTTTATTGGCTCCCTGAAAAACAAAGAGGGTCAACGAACATTTTCATCAAAAGATATTTTAAATACCTTTGCAGAGTACTACAGATCCTTATACAGCACCAAAACCCCAATACAATTAAGAATTGAAGAATATCGGAACAGGATTTCATCTCTACCTCATCTAACCCAGGAACATTCAAATTTGATGGAATCTGAAATATCATTGAATGAAGTACTGGACACTATTAAGAAACTTAAGTCCAACAAGGCAATGGGACTAGACGGCTTTCCAGCTGAATTCTACAAAACCTTCAGCTCTTTGATATCAACTCATCTAGTTAAAACATGCAACAACATCCTGCAGAGAGGCACAATTCCAACATCTTGGATGGAATCAGCAATAATTGTGATTCACAAGGACAGCAAAGATCTGACCGATCCAGCATCCCGTAGACCCATTGCCTTAATCACGATAATAAAATATTCATGACAATACTGGCCAATAGAATCAAAACATTCATATCAAATTATGTCAAGGTAGATCAAACAGGGTTTATTCCACACAGGCAATTGACAGACAACGTAAGAAGAACTTTAAATATCATCGCTCATGAAAGAAGAACAAACTAAGGCTAAAGAGGATTTGTTAACTATTTTATTAACTGCCGCTAGGATGTTGATAGCACAGTTTTGGAAAAACCCGCTTTCCCCTTCTATAAACTTATGGTATTCCAAGGTTTGGGATTATTATGTTATGGATAAGATTTCTACGACTATTAATGTCAAAAATACATATAAGGCATACCAGATTTTTCATAGTAAATGGAACACAGTGTTGGAAAAATTGGATAACAATCCTATTAGTAAGTCTTCATTTGAGAATCATAAATACTATGAGTTGATGAAACTGCCGTGATTATGATACTAAAATAGCTGTGAAGTAAATGGTTTAAGTAGCAGTATGGTTCAAGAGATTTAGATTTTATACATATAAGGTTTTATAATTTGTTAGTTTAGTTTTATGGAGTGTCGCTTTGATTGATTGTATTATTCTATGTTAGAATGTAATTTTACTGTTCAAATAAAGAAAAAAAAAGTATCACAGCTTATGATTGGGGAAACCTCTCCCATCTTATTTTCTAAGAAATAGTTACTAATATTTTGTTCAGTTTCTGTTACTATGACATCATTCAATAATAAAGAACTATTTAGAGTAAAAAAAAAAGAACAAAAAGGGAATCCTTGATTCTAGCAATTGATTTCGAAAAAGCCTCGACTCGGTGGAAGTACAATATATGTCAACATTGTTAAAAAAATTAGGGTTCGGGGAAAATTTCTTAAGGGCAACTCTCACTTTATACACCCACAATAAAGGTAAACTGCAAATAAATGGGGATAGTTCCGCCTTTTTTCAGCTAACAAGAGGGACAAGACAGGATTGCCCACTGTCACCTCTTATTTTCCCCATGGAGCTGGAACCCTTAGCTGAAGACCTCAGAACAAACAAGCAATTTCATGGGATTATCATCGGTGAGCAAGTCCATAAAATAAATTTATAGGTAGATGATTAGACTTTATATGTCTCGAACCCTAGCCTGTCACTTCAGGCAATACAACGAGCTTTAATAAATTTCAGTAATGTCTCAGGATTGCGTATTAACACTTCCAAGACTGAATTATATTATATACTATTGAATCAGACAACATCAACATTACTAAAAAGACTCTACTCATATAAGTGGGTAACACAAGCTTGGAGGCATCTGGGGGTTCACATTCCATTAAATCTGAAAGACCTCACAAACCATAACTTCCAGTATTTGTTTCGTAACTTAAAAACCCAACACATCAATTGGGAATCACTCCAACCGTCTTTACCAGGCAGACTTCATCTGACAAAAAGCTGCTTCCTACCCAAATTCCTATTTATTTTCCAAGCTCTCCCAACCCACATAGCGGTAAAGGATTTAAATGAATGGCAAAACACAATAACATGATTTCTCTGGAGTGGAAAGAAATCAAGAATCAACCAAAATATACTGCATAGACCCACCCGTTTGGGTGGGCTGGACTTCCCACATTTTCGCTCTTACTATCAAGCAACAGTACTCGCACAAATAACCCAAATGATAAGCAAAGAACACAGGAAACCTTGGATGTCGATAGAAAAAACTTACACTAATCCATACAATCTTCAGGAATTATTCTGGATACCTCCAAAACAAAGACCCAAAACTATTAGAGACAACATATTTCTAGCCACAGCCATTAAAATTTGGGATCAGAGAAAAAAAACTGCTTCCCATAGACATCTCACAGTTATCAAGAATGGTTCCAGGAGGGTAAAGCCCCTAAAGTATTTGAAAAGTGGGCAGATGTAGGCCTGGATCGACTCTGTGACCTAGTCCGTAAAGTTAAAATTCAAGAAAAAACCTTCTTCAATCAAAAAATTGATCATACAACACCATGGTATCAGTATCTGCAGCTCAAGAATCTGACAGAAAGATTAGCAGCTACAGGATTATTCCAGAGAGAATTAAAAGATATGGAAAAAATCATATTGAATTATTCCAAATCACCAAAAGGTACCCTTTCAAAAATTTATAAAGTAATTCTGAAGGTGGATAACATTAATAACAGATTAAAACATCAAGTTAGATGGGAGGAGGATCCTGTTTTTTGAGGATTACGAAACTGTGGGGGAAATCGGGTGAAGCCGCGGGTCAAAATGCAGCCCTGCGGCTTCGGGTGTGAAATTGACAAATAGTATCGGGGCAAACGGTGCCGCAACCCTGAGGCAGCTGTAGTGGGAAATCACCCTGTCTGAAATGACAGAAAAAATTAGCAATCAGTTGCTAAGATGGAATACAAAGGCAGTTTGAAAAGGGAGACTGTCTCTCTTGGCTTAACCCACTCCACAATAGTATTGGGATGCCACAAGGTTCAGAGGTCCTTGGAGGAGTGACAGGATGCAGATGTTAGTACACGAAATAAATATGCCAGTGTAAGATACCCATTGAGGCATCTGATGGACTCTAGATGGGGTTGCCAGGTGGCCTAGAGAAAAAGGTCCTGGCCCATTATTAGAGGCTTATGCTTGTATGTAAGTGCTGTCAAGTCACAGCCAACTTATGGGGAGGGTCCGTGGCTCAGTGGCTGAGCCTCTGCTTGGCGTGCATAAGGTCCCAAGTTCAATCCCCAGCATCTCCAGTTTAAAAAGGGCCAGGCAGGCAGGGGGTGATATGAAAGGTCTTTGCCCGAGACCGTGGAGAGCCACTACCAGTCTGAGTAGACAAAACTGACCTTGATGGACTGATGGCTGGATTCAGTATAAGGCAGTATCATGTATTCCTGTGGGTTCATGACTTCATGGTAACCCCAACAAAGGGACTTTTAAGGGAAGTGAGAAGAAGAGGTGGTTTGCCATTGTTTTCCACTGCAGAGTCTTTGTTGGTGGTTTCCCATCTGTGTGCCGACCCTGCTTAGCTTCCAAGATCAGGCTATACCATGGTGCCTTCCCTCCCTAACAGAGGCTTAATGGGATGATATTTATCTCTGTTGCAATGAGAAGCATCAGCCGCCCAATCCCATAAATTAAGTCTCAACTAAAGGGACAAGGAAATTTTTGGTGTAGTGGTTAAGAGCAGCGGACTCTAATCTGGAGAAACAGGTTTGATTCCCCACTCCTCTGTGTGCAGCTGCTGGTTGACCTTGGGTCAGTCAAAGTTCTCTCAGAGCTCTCTCAGCCCCACTGACCTCAAAGGGTGTCTGTTGGGGGAGAGGAAGAGAAAGGAGATTGTAAACTGCTCTGAGATTGTAAACCAACTCCTCCTCCTCCTCCTCCTCTTCTTCCTCCTCCTCCTCCAGACCTGCTGGCAGCCCTAACTCTAGAACATTTCCCACCATACATCTGTCAGCCTTTGAGTTGCCACGGGATTCTTTTTTGTCTCTGTTCACACAGCCCAGAAGTTCTGTTTCTTGAAAGACGTGAGCTATTAAATCGGTATTGAGCTCTCCCTTCCCCATTTCAGGCATCAAGAGCAACTCCAATGTCAAACGGAACAGGACAGGCAAAGAGTGGAAGACGTCAGGGCAGCGCTGTGGGAACTGGGACAACAGACCCAGGAATTAAGTCTTGGTCGTCAGCCCAGCCCACCTCGCCGGAGATACAAACTCGGTCAGCCGAACTCCTACAGGAAGCCAAAGGCTTAAGCAGTTTGTTGAATGAATTAGAGAGCCGGCGCAGTTCCTTGGGGAATGGTGACAAGGGCTCCTTTGCTGAAGAACCACTGACGGAGTTGAAACATCTCCACAACAGTGTCCTTAGCCAGCTGCAGGTCGGTACCATGGGAGAGCTAGCGCGGGGTTGTGGTTGGAGTGCTGGACCATGGTTAGGGAGACCTGAGTTCAAATCAGCTGTTAAACTGACTGGGTGACCTTCAGGCTCGTTCAGCCTAACCTACCTTGCAGGGTTGTTGTGGGGATGAGAAAGAGAACAACCTGACACTGAGCCCCGTGTGGGACTGGTGAGATGAAAGTGGAAGGTTGATCGGTTCTTAGCTCTTCATGTGTTAGATCTGTGACTTCTAATTTTTGTATATATATATGTGTGTGTGTGTGTGTGTGTGACTTCATTGAGTGAAGCTGCGGGATTGAATCACTTCAGATTTAAAGGGGAAAAGGCATGTTTGAATTGTTTCTCATGTTTTTTTTATTAAAAAAAATAGTGCAGGTGGGGGAAAACAAGCGTCAGGAGGGGGGAATCTTAGTTGAGCCTTCACCCTGATGTGCTATTAGTTCCAGGGGTGGACTGGAAAAAAGTATATTGCCTGTTGCTGGTCTCTGTTTCCCTGGGATTCTGCTCCCTAGTGAGTAGCTCCAACCTCTGTAGTACGCCATGAGAGCCAATTTGGTGAGGTGGTGGGCATGTCAGGCTAGGATGTGAGAGGCCCAAGTTCAAGTCCTCACTGTGACAAGGAAGACGGTTGGCTTGGATTGGGCGTGGTCCATGGGTCAGTCACTCTCAGCCTAACCCGCCTTACAGGGTTTTGTTGCGAGGTCAAGATGGGAGAACAACGTAAGCCATGTTGTGTGTGTTAAGTGCCATCCAGTCACTTCTAGTTTGTGGTGACCTTATAAATTAATGAGCTCCAGAACATCCTGTCATTAAACAGCCTTCCTTAAGTCTTCAGAATGAAAGCCCTTGGCTTAGTTTACTGAGTTAGCCCATCTCATGTAAGCCACTTTGGATCCCACTATGGAGAAAATACCTAAGTTAGTAAATATACTCTCTCTGTGCCATTACTGTGAGTGAAGGGGAGGGCAGAGAGACTCGTGCTCCACCCATTGACTTACATAAGAACCTAAGAGAAGTCATGTTGGATCAGGCCAACGGCCCATCCAGTCCAACACTCTGTGTCACTCGGCAGCCAAAACCCAGATACCATCAGGAGGTCCACCAGTGGGGCCAGTGCTCCAGAAGCCCTCCCACTGTGCCCCCCCCCCCAAGCACCAAGAATACAGAGCATCACTTTCCCCAGACATAAGAACATGAGAGAAGCCATGTTGAATCAGGCCAATGGCCCATCCAGTTCAACACTCTGTGTCACACAGTGGCCAAAACCCAGGTGCCATCAGGAGGTCCACCAGCGGGGCCAGAACTCTTTCACTGTTGCTCCCCAAACACCAAGAATGCAGAGCATCACTGCCCCAGACAGAGTGTTCCATCTAGACCTTGTGGCTAATAGCCACTTATTGACCTCTGCTCCATATCTTTATCCAGGGCTCTTTTTGTAGCAGAAACTCCTTTGGATATTAGGCGACACACCCCTAATGTAGCTAATCCGCCAAGAGCTTACAGAGCTCTTCTTACAGGGGCTACGGTAAGCCCTTGAAGGATTGGTGACATTAGGGGTGTGTGGCCTAATATGCAAAGGAGTTCCTGCTACAAAAAGAGCTCTGTGTTTTCCCAACCTCCTTTTGTAGCCGCCACCACTTCCCTGTGCACAGAAGACAGCCTAGTGCAGGTTGCATGTAAGTTTTCCCATGTAAAGGAACTGTTAGATCATGGAGAACTCCAGAGGACTTTGGATGCAATTTTTCTGAACCTTTGTAGCCACCACTACCCAGAGAGGACGCTTCCATGTGTGGCTGAATTGCACTAACATTTCAAAACTCCTTGAATTCCAGAACATGGCAAAACTCTTGGAAGGCCACGGTGAAGAGCACCAGCGCTGTGAGGAACTCGCAGTGCGTTTGAGGGCTACGCTGAAGGAAGTCTTGGAGCCTTCGGACAGGGCACAAAAGCAGGTCGGGAGAAGCTTTTCGGATTGCTTTGGGAATAGATGAATTCTAGGAAAGGGCAACTCTTAATTAGGACTAAGGGGCCTCAAAGGGACAAAGAGAAACTCTGCCTCTCCCTGAGTTGCAAAGGATATACACTAAAGACTTTAATCTCTACATTACTGTCAATTGCAAGAATAATACTTGCACGGAATTGGAAAGAAAAAACCATCCCCACACTTTCAAGTTGGCAAAATTCATTATGGGAACACTTTGTACATGGGAAAATTACATTTCATCAATCACTTTGGAACTCTGAATCCTATCAGAAAAACTTTCAAGCAATATGGTTCCCAGTAATCCAATATCTTGTTGAAGGTGAAATTATTCCTAAAAGTAAACATTATCAGGGGTTATTGTATTTCTAAACTACTAAGGTAAAGGTAAAGGTTCCCTTGCTCGAAAGCCAGTCGAATCCGACTCTAGGGTTGCGGTGCTCATCTCCGTTTCCAAGCCGAAGAGCCAGCGCTGTCCGAAGACGTTTCCGTGGTCATGTGGCCGGCATGACTAAACACCAAGGCGCAACGGAACGCTGTTACCTTCCCACCGAAGTGGTACCTATTGATCTACTTGCAATTTCTTGCTTTCGAACTGCTAGGTTGGCAGGAGCTGGAACTAGAGACAGGAGCTCACCCTGTCATGCAGCACTCACGGGTCTTGAACTGTTGAACTACTGACCTTCTACAGCCTGCAGTTCAGCGTCTTAACCACTTGAGCCACCGCAGCTCCTAAAAACTACTAAGGTACTTTATAGCTTGATACTGAAATTATAACGTAACAACTGTCAGCAATACAATTGCCATAATCTTAGTTAGTTAAATGATTTGTTGAGTTATCTAAGTGAAGTTCACTGTTTAATTGTATTCTTTTTGTATATTACATCTCGTTTTTTTGTTCTTGTTTCTTGGGGGAAAATAACAATAAAAATTTAATTTTTTTAAAAAAAGAAACACCGCCTCTCCCTCACCTCTGTCCCGCACCACACAAGTCCTTACACGGGTTTTCACGAGTCAGTAGGGAAATATGATGAAGAGGAAAAGCCAGGGTCGGTTCCAGATTTTGGGTGGCCCTCGGTGGAGACTGCCCAAGGCCCCCTTCCCGTCTGCTGGCCGCCACCAATCCCCCCTTCTGCTGCCTCCCTTTCCACCCACTGACCCACATCCCTATGCATCGTTTCCCCACCACACTCACAGATTCCTTTGCCACCCACAGTCCCCTGCTCTGACGGTGTTGGGTAGTGCATAGAGTTTGGAGTATGGACGGCAGTGTGCTTACAAGAAGATGTGTTTGGGATGGGCAGATGGTTAACACCCGAATGGGGAAAATACCAATTTTTTTTTTCTTCCACACCCCTACTCATTAGCTTCGACCAGTCACCAGGATTAAAATCGTTTCAAACATTAGAAAATGCAATATAAATTGTATGGTCTTGTGAACAGGGAAATACCTCTCTTCAGCTTTCTGTTGCAGTCAGGAAAGTCTCTTATTATCTAGAGTTTGTTTATGCCCTCCCTGTATTATCAAGGTCTTTGTGGAAGCAAGTCCCGTTGATAGCTGCAAATGTCTAGCAATCTTTATTTGTTTGTTTTTCACTGAAAGGTCCGGCAAAATCCTCTTGGCCAAATGGGACGTACGTTGCAGGAGATTATAGCTTTAGTGGAATCTGTCAAGCAGAAGCCCTCCCCGCTGCAAGAGAAGTTTATTAAGGACGGGACGGACACGCCTCAGTGTAAAGCCAAAAAACGTTTCAAAAGCAAACATGAATGGACGGGGCAAGAGGCTTGGAATATCCGCAGGTATGCGCTCAAACGAAACAAAGGATTTTCTGATAAAACACAGACCCAAGAGCATGGCCGGATCGCCCACTGGGCGAACTAGGCACTCGCCTAGGGTGTGCCGGCCTCAGGGGCGCCAAATGGCGCCCCGCTCCCCCCAAAAGCCCCCCACCGCCGCCCTACCCGGGTGCCCCGCCGCAAAAAAGCGCCCGGCTAGGGCGCAAGTCGCCCTCCCCCTCCTCCCTGGGGGGGGAGGAGGAGGAGGAAGTGGCCGGCGGCGGCCAGCAGGATCCCCCTGCTGCTGCCACCGCCGCGGAAAAGCACCCACCAAGGGCGCAAGTCGCCCTCCCCTCCTCCCTGAGGGCATGGCGCGCCGGCTGCAGGGGCGCCAAACCGCGCCCGGCCCCTCCCAGGAAAAGCCCCCCCCCCGCTTCCCCCGAGCGCCCCGGCGGGGCTCAGGAGGCGGCAGGCGGCAGTGGAGGTTGCCCGCCCTCTCCCCAAAGCTGGGGGGAGAGGAGGCAGGGGCGGCGGAGTGGCTTCTCTCCCCCCCCCAGCCACGCCGCTGCTGGGAGGGAAGGGGCGGGTGTTCCAAGCCCGCCCGTTCCTGGCTCTCCCCGGGCGCCTCGCAGCTGCACGAGGTGCCCAGGACAAGGCTGGACCCTCTTCAGGCCCCACCGGTAGGTTGGCATCCCCGGTGGGGTGGGCGCCCCAGGCTGTCCTGCCTAGGGCGCCCAGACACCTGGGGCCGGCCCTGCCCAAGAGAGGATTGATAAAATGAGAGAGACAGACAAACTAGTCATTTCTGATGTTCCCATTGCCACTGAAGATAGCAGTTTGGAAGAAAGCCTTGTCAAATGGCAGGAAAGACCGGTAAGCGCTATGGGCCGGGGGTACGTCCTTGGACCCGCCCCCTTAAAAGGAATTCGAACCAGGGCTTTCCCCCGAGCTCCAGTTGTATCTATTTTTTTTGCCAGCTGGATGAGCAGCTGCCAAATTGACGCTCCATTCCCCTTGTTTGGTGTAGTGGTTAAGAGCGTGGACTCTAATCTGGGAGAACCGGGTTTGATTCCCCACTCCTCCACTTGCAGCTGCTGGATGACCTTGGGCAAGCCATAGTTCTGTCAGAGCTGTTCTCTCAAGAGCAGTTCTCGAAAGAGCTCTCTCAGCCCCATCGACCTCACAGGGTGTCTGTTGTGGGGAGGGGAAGGGGTGGGAGTTTGTAAGCCGCTCTGAGACTCTGAGTGAAGGGCGGGGCATAAGTCCAATCTCTTCTTCTTCTTCTAACGTGGATGTCTATTGGCCTTTGCTTTCCTGATAGATGTGCCTCCTTGATTCCAAATGTCTGGTTTACGGCTGCTGAGATATGTACTGTCTTCCCCTTCAGAGTGTATTTGTAGAAACATATTTTATCCTTGGATCCAGCTTAAGTTCACGTCAGGCCTATTCATGGCTGCTCAGAACAGAGCTGTTGGCTGGAAACCTACAAATCTGGTTAATTAAAAGTTCACACCTCCTTTAGGTCTGGGTTTCTGTTGATTGTACTCGAATGTTATAGTTCCCTCCAGACTTCTTCAGCATGTCACGGTAGCATTGTTCTTACACTTGTTTTAACATTTTTTTAAAGAAAATGCAGAATGCACAGTATGCAGACTAGTGTGATAAAGCAGTAAAAAGGACTTTTTCCCCAACTAGCCAGGCTTTGTATTTACTGGGAGAGAGATAGCATTATTTTTTGTGTGTATTGTAGAATGGGAAGAACTGACGGGAGAAAAAAGTATTTATTGATTTGCTAGGGCATTTCTATGCTGCTCTGCTCCCCAGAGGAACCTGAAGCGGCTTATAGAAATTTCCAAAACACAAGTCACCCAGTTTACATAAACCGCAGACGAGTCCAGATTTTCACTCCGCTGGCTAACACAAGCCCCAGGCTGTGAGCTGTGTCTGAGAGCCAAATGTCAAGAGCCCTATGGGTCTCCTGCCTTTTGGTTTGTACCCAAGAGCTCACTGTTCTCTACATCAGGGAGATCTTTCAGAATTTAAACTGCTCTCCAGACTACAAAGATCAGTTTCTCTGGTTGCTTTGGAGGGTGGACTCTATAGCATTATGCTCTGCCAAGGTCTCCCCCCTTCCAGTTTGGTGTAGTTGTTAAGTGCGCAGACTCTTATCTGGGAGAACCGGGTTTGATTCCCCACTCCTCCACTTGCACCTGCTGATGTGACCTTGGGTCAGTCACAAGCTCTGGCACAGCTGTTCTCTCAAGGACAGTTTGTGTTAGAGTTCTCTTAGCCCCACCTACCTCACAGGGTGTCTGTTGTGGGGAGAGGAAGGGAAAGGAGTTTGTAAGCCGCTCTGAGACGCCTTTGGGCAGTGAAGGGCGGGGTATAAATCCAAACTCTTCTTCTTCTTCTTCTTCCCAAATCCCACCCTCTCCACGCTCTCCCCTAAAATCTCTAGGAATTTCCCAATCCAAAACTGGCAATCCTCAGGGAGACCAACTGAAAATTAAAATTCCTCTTGATATGGTAAATACCACGGATCAGGGCTTTTTTTGTAGAAAAAGCCCAGCAGGAACTCATTAGAATAGGACACACCCAACAGCAGAAATTCATTAGCATATTAGGCCACACCTCCATGTTACCAAAAGTGTGGTCATCCAACCACACCCACCTTTTGCTTCTCTTTCTGTTTACCTTGTTTGTTGTCAAAACCCAGGGCTTTTTTTGGAGCAGGAACTCCTTTGCATGTTAGGCCACACACCCCTAATGTAGCCAATCCTAATGAGTTTCTGCTGTTGGGTGTGGCCTATTATGCTAATGAGTTCCTGCTGGGTGTGGCCGACTTGGGGGCCAGCTGGAACTCCATTCCTGTGCATTCCTGCCCCAAAACAGCCCTGCCAGGGATGGATGCAATATTTAATTAGGATGGATTTTACAACTTGTATCTTGATGACTTTTTGGATTAAAACCTGATCTACGCATATAAAATAGGAGAAGAACCCCCCCCCCAAAATAATTTGTTTTGTTCCAATTTTTGAAGCAATACTCATTTCATGTTGTATTGGGAAGAAATTTTACAGGACAAATTTTGTTCATTCTCGTGCCTTGTCAGGCTGAGCGATATGTTTAGGCCTCAGCATCTTCTCCACAGAACTTTGCTGAATTAATTCTTTAATTTCCCTGTCAGCTGAAGGAAAATGCCCATGGAGTGAAAAATCAAACGGAGAGGGAAACTACGCAACATTCCCAGTCACAGCTGATAAGTGAAGAGCAACTGCCGGGATTCATATCCACTGACTCTGCAGAAGTCTTAAGTCATAGAATCATAGAATGTTAGAGTTGGAAGGGACCTTGCAGGCCATCTAGTCCAACCCCCTGCGCTCTGCAGGAACACAGCCGAAACCCCTACATACCTACAACATGCCCAAAAGATGGTTGTCCAGTCTCCTCTTGAAAACGTCCAGCGAAGGGGCATCCACCACCTCCCGAGGCAGTCTGTTCCACTGCTCAACCACTCTTACAGTCAGTTACTCTTACAGTCACTCTTACAGTCCGTTAGCTGAGGTAATGTAAGACCTTTCCCTCTTAGTACTTGGGTTAATTATTTTAGGATATTTATCAGCTGTGGTCTTGGAAGAGTACTTGAAGTGGCTTAGCACAATTAATACTGTTAACAAGATTAAAACAAAAGCGTAAAAATTTAATTAAAAAATAAAAGCATAAAGTAGCGGAACAAAAATAAAACAAAAGAATCCGTGTGTAAGTGTTGCCAAGTCGTAACTAATTTACGGTGACCCCAGCGAGGGTCTTTCAATACAAGCGAGAAGCAGGGGTGGTTTTCTCAGAGACCTTTTCAGCCTCCTCCTCCTCCTCCTCGTGTGACAGAACTTCTTTCCATTAAGAAGCAATTGGCATTTTGGTAACTTTTGTCCTGAGAAGTTTCCCTTCTCCCCTCCTCTTTCCCGACACATTCTTCTTAACCATTTAGGTAAAGGTAAAGGTTCCCTTGCTCGAAAGCCAGTCGAATCCGACTCTAGGGTTGCGGTGCTCATCTCCGTTTCAAAGCCAAAGAGCCAGCGCTGTCCGAAGACGTTTCCGTGGTCATGTGGCCGGCATGACTTAACACCAAGGCGCACGGAACGCTGTTACCTTCCCACCGAAGTGGTACCTATTTATCTACTTGCAATTTCTTGCTTTCGAACTGCTAGGTTGGCAGGAGCTGGAACTAGTGACGGGAGCTCACTCCGTCATCTTAACCATTTATAAGGGGTTAAAAGGCAGCTTGGTGGAAAGCGACAATTTGCAGAGCTCGACAAGTCAGAGTGGAAAGAGGGCAAAGAAATCCAGACAAGCGCCGGCAGATAATCATCTTACCGACAAGGCTCAGCCACGACAGCAGGGCCATCAAAAGCAATTGCAAGCAACGGGCGGGAGGTCAGAGGCGCCTCAAACCACTTTGCCGTTAATGAATGGGAAAGTAATGGGGGCCGACCTTGTTCCCTCTCCGGCTACCCATCACTCCCTGGAAAGCAAGGTAATAATCTTCTATTGTTGCACAACTCCATCGAGGACAGGTGCTGTTACCGATCGCTGGTGGCTCTTCAGCTGTCACAGCCTTTGATCCGGTAAGCCAGAAGTCTTAAGCCTCCGGTTTCTGGTAGTAATGGGATGTGGGAACCCTGTTGCCTGTAGCAGCTGGTCAGGGCCAGTTCCAGGTTTTGAGGGTCCCTGGGCAGAGAGTGCTGGGGGGGGCCTACCCCCCTCTGCCCAGTACCAGGATTGCCGCTTGCACTCCCTTCCTTCCCCCACCCATGTACTGCACACCTGACTCTGCAGCCTTCCCCTGCTGGCTCATGACTCTTCCCACCCCCACGCCTACCTGCATGCAGGGCCGGCCCCAGGTGTCTGGGCGCCCTAGGCAGGACAGCCTGGGGTGCCCACCCCACCGGGGATGCCAACCTCCCGGTGGGGCCTGGAGAGGGCCCAGCCTTGTCCTGGGTGCCTCGCGCAGCTGCGAGGCGCGCAGGGAGAGCCGGGGACAGGGCGGCATGGCTCTCCCGGGCCCCTCGCAGATGCAAGGCGCCCAGGGAGAGCCGGGAATGAGGCGGCGCGGCTCTCCCAGGCCCCTCGCAGATGCAAGGCGCCCCGAGAGAGCCGGGAAGGGGCGGCGCGCTCTCCCGGGCCCCTCGCAGATGCAAGGCGCCCGGAGAGAGCCGGGGAAGGGGCGGCGCGGCTCTCCCAGGCCCTCGCAAGTGCGAGGCGCCTGGGGAGAGCCGGGAACGGGGCAGCGCGGCTCTCCCGGCCCCCTCGCAGCTGCGAGGGGCCCGGGGAGAGCCGGGAATGGGCGGGCTTGGAACGCCCAACCCTTCCCTCCCAGCGGTGGCGCGGCTGGGGGGGAGAGAAGCCGCTCCGCCGCCCCTGCCTCCTCTCCCCCCAGCTTGGGGGAGAGGGCGGGCAACCTCCGCTGCCGCCTGCTGCCTCCTGAGCCCCGGCGGGGCGCTCAGGGAAGCGGGGGGCTTTTCCTGGGAGGGGCCGGGCACGGTTTGGGGGCCCCAGGGAGGAGGGAGAGGGCGACTTGCGCCCTCGGTGGGCACTTTTACGCGGCGGCGGCAGCAGGGGGATCCTGCTGGCCACTGCTGGCCACTTCCTCCTCCTCCTCCTTCCCCCCCCCAGGGAGGAAGGGGAGGGCGACTTGCGCCCTAGCCGGGCGCTTTTTTGTGGCGGGGCGCCCGGTTAGGGCGGCGACGGGGGGCTTTTGGGGGGAGTGGGGCGCCATTTGGCGCCCTGAGGCCGGCGCGCCCTAGGCAAGCGCCTAGTTCGGCCAGTGGGTGATCCGGCCATGCCTGCATGCCCTTTTCTCAATAGTGAAGGAAGGACATGCAGGCAAGTATAGCAGAAGCGGTGTGCAATGGGGAGGGGGCTGAGGGGCACCTCAGGGTATGCTGACCTCAGCCTTGCGCTTGGTGTAATATGATGTGCCGCTCAGTCCATAATGGAAGTTCCAGAGATCGGGCATGTCTGCAGCAGGACAGCCAGATTTGAGCTTTGACCCTCGGAAGCTTGTATTCCAAAAATCCTGTTGGTGTCTGAGGTGCTACTGAACTCGAATCTAACTTAATGCACAATGTGGTTTCCGTCTGTAGCTTGGGAATTAGCATTATTGTTATTTATGTCATACGATTTGTGCTCGCCTTCCCTCTGTTTGGGTCCTCGGGGCGTTGCACAACTACAGCTCAAAGCCATCCTAAACTCACACCAGTTGGAACAGCATCCGGTAAAAGAATCTGTGATGTGTATCAAAGCCTGCAGAGTAAAATGGTAGCTAGTGGCAGGTTCATTTGGGCTTAGGCTGGATATAGTGTCTATTCTAAAGGCTTTGTCCTCTTTGTCCTCTTAGGAAGCCTCTGGTACCTTCGTGGAGTTTGTCCACGGTTCTTTCTTAACTTATGTCCAAGCCCTTCGAGCCCATGGCTACGGCCGACATCAGGTTACTCTCCTGGAAAAGAGAGAGCTCTCTTACATAGCTATTACTACCACTCATAGAGTAGGGGAACTAGCTGCCGTCAGAGCTGATCCCCTCTATACTATTTTCCATAGGGAGAAAGTTGTCCTTAGACTAGATCCTACTTTCCTCCCTAAGGTCATTTCTGCCTTTCACCTCTCGCAGTCATCTGTCCTGCCTACTTTCTTTCTGAACCCGACTGATGCCTCTCAGAGGGCCTTGCACTGTCTCAATGTTCGCTGAGCACTCTCTTTTTATCTACATAGAACACAGCCCACACATAAGTGGTCTGTGCAGTACCACAATCCCACCCAGCCTTCCCCGCTGCTGGCATCTCTTGATCTCTTTCTTTTGGATTGATGGGACTTGCCGATGGCGGTCGAAGGAACTGAGTGGGAGGCAGCTCTCTCTCCTGCTCTGGGCATGCGCAGTGTGTGCCTCCTCCCCATGGCGGGAAGAGAGCCCGTCAAAACTCTTCTGAGGCAGGGAGGGCGGAGCCTGCGACGCATGACGGATGCTTAGGAATCGGGCTCCCGCTCCCATCCACCTAATTTCAACTTTAAACCGGTAATTCGCGGCTAAATGCCGAAAAAAGGTTCCCGAAAATCATCGGCAGCCCCTTCCTCAACATCTTCACGTAATTCTAGACCGCTAGAAGGCTTTTTTATGCCGCAATTTCCACCGACGGAATTGGCACATACCTCTTTATCGAGCTCCAAAATGGCGCCCGATCGGACGGACGACGACACAACGCAACCATCTCCGCCTCGATTAGAGGCAATGATCACAAAAAACGACCTTCGTGATCTGCGAGAGGAGCTTTTGAAAGATATGTCTTCTCTTGTTAAGGACTTACTGAAACCAGTTCAAACCTCCTTGAGTGACTTGGTGAAAGAAGTCAAGGAAGCTTCCAAAATGGCTGAAAATGCGTCAGAACTGGCCCTCACTCTACAAGAGGAGGTAAGATCCTTGCAAGGTACAGAATCTACTATCCAGAACCGTTTAGCTATGATGGACTCTAGATGGAGACAATTTAACTTAAAACTTCATGGTTTTGAGGAGGGGGCAGAAGAAAATAAAGACCTGGCTTCATTCATTTCCATCTGGCTGGCTAAATCATTAGAATTAGAAGATGGGGTGGCTCCCGCAATATCCCGGGCACAGCGTTTAGGCCCCTTAGCATCGGCGAAAAGAGGGAGACCACGTGATATTTTAATCCAATTTGTTTATCAAAGAACAAGAGATAAAGTTCTACGAGAAGCCAGGGCTAGACGTGAACTGACTTTTAAAGACCAGAAGATTATAGTTCTACTCGATTTATCCCCGGAGATCCTAGAGAAGAGGAAGAGTTTAAAGCTGATCACTACTAAGCTTGTTGAAGCAAAAATCCGTTTCAGATGGTCACCCATGTCAGATATCATGGTGTATAAAAATGGTCTACAATATTCTGCTTCCAGCACTATTACCGGAAAAGCCCTTCTTAACGCTTTGGGATTGAAACTATCTAAACAAGAAGAAGACGAGCTTCAGGATGCTTGATATGTTTTAAACACCTTTAAATTCTGGTTCAACTTATTAGTGTCTTTGATGCTATTTTTCTATGGAAAAGTATTCAATTGTTGGTAAATTATATGTATTTGGTATGATACATGAATACGCAATTAGGCCAGCAAGATTAGCCTATATAAAAATCTGAACCCTTGTATTACTGGCAGATATCTTTTATGATTAATACTGTGAACGGCACTATTCTTACTAACATTAGTGATTTCTGAAGCCTGGTGGTATTTAAGCACCGGAAAGATGGATTATTTAATAAGCATTCTAATTCTTATTGTTTTTATTTAACTTGCTGAACGAAGCGACATATTTTATAATTAATAATTAATAATCTTAATATTTTTATATGTGAAGCTATAACTACAGTATGGCCTTATAGAGACAGAAGTATGTCCTCTATTCAATACTGTTTATAACATATAGTCAGTTGATTTTTTGATTGTCTGTGTTATATCGTTTTATTGACAATGCATATTATTTTTAAAATGCAGGCCACATTTAGCATTACCATTGTGAACCTCTATATTAATATTACGTATATCTTTTATTAACAATTAATTGCTGTTTTTTAAGGTGGAGGGGGAGCGGTGACTGTTTATATTGTGTGTTTAATACTTATAAATTTATCCTCCAGGTTTATATAGGTTTCTAGCTGGGGTGCCTATTGTGTCACCCTTTTAGCTGGGACATATTTTAGTCCAGCTATCTAGATCCTACACCCTTAGTTAAGGGTGTGAAGTTAATTGTTATTGCTAAATTAATTATTTTAAGATGTCTCATCCAAGTAAAAATAGCCACCTGGAACGCAAGAGGATTGAATAGCAAAATTAAGATTAAGAGAGCTTCAAGTTATTGGACTAATAAGGAGAAGGTAAATATATTGTGCACACAAGAAACTCACAGCCAACAAAATGGTCTTAAAATCCTCTTGGTTTCACCAACAATTTCAAGCCCCTGTGTAAGGGATGAGAGAAATGAGTTATAAATTGACAAGCCCAGTGATTAGGAAAGGGTGTAAGTTCGGGCAGGATTCTATCTTAGGGAGAGAGGCTGCGCGCCGTGGTAATTACCAGCAGCTGTAAGGTCCGGCATCAAAAAAGGGAGTTTCAGAGATAGGGTATTCCTCTTACAGGCAGGGCCGGCTCGAGGTGGCTCTGCGCCCTAGGCGGGCGCAGATGCCAACCTCCCGGCAGGGCCTGGAGACCCCACCATGCCACCCCTGCGGCCCGCCTCCCCCCCCCCCAGGGCACCTGTCGCCGCCTCCCCCCGCCGCTGCCAAGAGCGCCCAGCTGGGGCGCAGGAGGTGGTGGTGGCACTCGCTCGCCTGCACACCCACCCTGGGGGGAAGAGGTGGGGGCGTCCCTCCCGAGGCTTACTCAGGACTGGTAGGGGCTGCTGGGGCGGCGGGAAGAGTCCCTGCTGGCTGCCGCCATGCGCTCCCGCCTCTTCCTCCCCGCCCGGGGCCGGGCGCCTCCTGTTTGCACCCCGGCCGGGTGCTCAGGACTGGCGGCGGCGGCGGGGAGAGTCCCCGCTGGCCGCCACCATGCGCTCCTGCCTCTTCCTCCCCCCCGTTTGCAGCCCGGCTGGGTGCCCAGGACTGGCGGCGGTGGCGGCGGGGAGAGTCCCCGCTGGCCGCCGGCCCGCCGCCATGCGCTCCTGCCTCTTCCTCCCCCCGGGGCTGGGCGCCTCCTGTTTGCACCCTAGCCGGGTGCTCAGGACTGGCGGCGGCAGCGGGGAGTCCCCGCTGGCCGCCGCCATGCGCTCCGCCTCTTCCTCCCCCCCAGGGCGCCTCCTGCACCCCAGTCCCCAGCTGGGCGCTCAGGACACGTCGCCCTCCTCTCCCCCCCCCCCAGCCGGACGCTCTTGACAGCGGCGGCAGGGAGGCAGCCGCGGCGCCCGGTTAGGGTGGTGGGGGAGCTTTCGGGGGCGCCATTTGGCGCCCCTGAGGGCCCTCGCGCCCTAGGCGAGTGCCTAGCTCGCCTAGTGAGCGAGCCGGCAGTGCTTACAGGGATCCAGGGGAGTTTGTTTGGTGGCGGTGTGATGAATAGTATCTGGAAGACGGCCCAGATAGCCGGCCGAGGCAGACAGAATCACACGAGGTGCTGCAACGAATGATTGGGAAGAAGGCTGCAGCTTCCTTTTATGAGTGCTCATTTTACCTTTGTAAGTTACGTGTTTTATTGTCGACGACTTCAATGAGGGCTGTTTTCTGCTCTGCATACAGCCCCCGTGAGTACAAAGACTGTTTTATCTATTAAATGAATTGTTTTTAGTAAAGATTCTCTTGCTGCTGAGAGTTGCTTCTCTGGACATACTGTTAATTTACGAGCTGAAGCGAACCCTCAAGGTCCGTCCGACCTGACACCCTGGCTCGTCAAAGGCTAGAGGGTCTGCAATATTAATTTCAAAAAATCTTCCTTTTTGCTGTGCTGCCTCCAAAGTAGATCCTAGAGGACGTTTCATCTTTATTAAAGGAGACTTACAAGGGGAACCAATAGCCATAGCATCAATTTATGCCCCTAATATTGACCAAATTTCTTTTCCTTCAAGAAGTCCTTCAACAACGAATGGATTTTAAAACTGGTGAATTGATTATAGGAGGGATTTAAATTTTATTGTAAATCCAAATGTAGATAAAACGCATAAAACCCTAAGTTTACGTAAAAAGCACTGGAGGAATACTGAATTGGAAAAGATTTTTCAGTTTTATGATCTAGCTGATACTTCTTCACCCAAAGAGTGATTAACATATGGAATTCACTGCCACAGGAGGTCGTGGCAGCTGCAAGCATGGACAGTTTCAAGAGGGAATTAGATAAGCATATGGAGCAGAGGTCCATCAGTGGCTATTAGCCACAGGGTATGGATGGGAACTCTCAGTCTGGGGCAGGTGATGCACTCTATTCTTGGTGCTGGAGGGGGCAGCAGTGGGAGGGCTTCTATTGTCCTGGCCCCACTGCTGGACTTCCTGATGGCACCTGGTATATTTTGGCCGCTGTGTGACAGAGTGTTGGACTAGATGGGCCATTGGCCTGATCCAACATTGGCTTCTCTTATGTTCTTATGTTCTTATGTTTGGAGAATTCTGAATCCTGGTATTCGACAGTATACTTATTATTCTCCTAGACATGACGTGTATACACGTATTGATTTTATATTAACGTCCAAAAATTTAATTAAAAACATCTTAAAGGCAGAAATAGATTCTTGCATCATTTCTGACCATTCATGGGTCTCCTGCCATCTCATAAAACTTCAAAATGACAACAAAGACTGGAATTGGTGCTTAAACAAACTTTTATTACAAAACGATATAATTTCTGAAGAAATTGGGTCCAAAATTACAGAATATTTTGATTTCAATGGAGATTGCGAAGCTACACAACCAAATAAGTGGGATGCATTTAAAGCTGTATTGCGTGGGCACTTAATTGCATTGGCTGCGACCTACAAAAGAAACAGATTAAAATTAGTCTCTGAGCTTCAATCTAAGATTAAATCTTTAGAAATTAAACATATGCGCTTTGGAGGGAAGAAGACCCTTAAAAAACTAAATATAGAAAGGAAAGAACTTGATTTCCTGGAAACATCTTACACCCAGAGACAACTTATGATTTTAAAACAGAAATATATTACTAAAACTCCAAAATCGATAAAAATGCTTAAATTCAGGGTTGCGCAGAGGAACTCATCAAATGTAATATTTGCTATTAAAGATCAAACAGGAAAAATATCTAATACTCCTTCTAACATAAATTCTGTCTTTGCTGAGTATTACTCTAAGTTATATACCTCTACAAATCCACAGGAAGCTGATATTACTAACTACTTTAAATTAATCCATTATAATAATAAGTTATCAGCTAAACACAAAGATTTTTTGGAACAACCGGCATCTCTTCAAGAACTTTCTTCTGTTATTTCAAAGATGAAAAATAATAAATCTCCTGGCAGAGATGGATACCCAGTTGAATTTTAAAAAAAATTTAGACCACAAATTGAAACACATCTTTTAAAAACAATAAATCATGTTCTCTCAACAGGTAATATGCCTGGCTCATGGGTGGAAGCAAGAGTAATTTTACTACATAAACCTGGAAAGGACAAATTGACCCCTGCCTCTTATAGGCCTATTTCCTTACTAAATGTAGATTTTAACATTTTTTCTTCTTTATTAGCAGCAAGACTTAATAAGATCATTACAGATTATGTACATAAAGACCAAGCTGGATTCATGTCCGGAAGAAATATATATGAAATATAATATACGAAAAACTTTGAATATTATATCTCATTGTAAAATAAAAAAGTAAACTCTGCTATTCTTTCTGTTGATGCTGATAAAGCTTTTGATAGGGTGGAACCCAAATATCTTTTAAAATTATTAGAACACATGAATTTTGGCCCCAATTATTTATAAGCCATTAAAGCAATTTATCTCAACCCAAAAACTCAACTTTATATTAATCAGTATCGTTCAGATGACATTTATTTACAAAGAGGCACGAGACAGGGATGTCCCCTGTCTCCTTTTCGCGATTTCTTTGGAACCTCTCGCTTTTGCAGTAAGATCAGACCCTAAAATTAAAGGAATAGAAATTACTCCAGAGTTATGCAAATTAAGCCTTTTTGCAGATGATACTATTTTTTATCTACAAGATCCCCAAAAGTCATTGCCACCTCTTTTACAACATATCAACAGCTTTGGAAAGATTTCAGGCTATGTAATAAACTACTCGAAATCCGAGTTTTTCCCTATTTTTTTAAATGAAAATGAAATAGTAGAAATACTTAATCTGTTCCTTCAAAAAAACCACTATTTCTTGGAAACACTTAGGAATTAATATCCCTTTAGAATTGGATAACCTTTATCAACTTAATTTTAAGCCATTAACGCAAATATTCAATAACACTCTACAGTCCTGGCAAAAACTCAATTTTACATTGTTGGAAAAAATTGAATTATTTAAATCATTCCTCCTTCCCAAATTTTTATATTTATTTCAAAATCTCCCTATAGAAGTACCTCGGAAAGATTTTCGTGGGTGGGAAACCTCATTGTCAAAGTTCTTATGGAACAATAAAAAACCTAGACTCAAATTTTCTTTTCTCAATAAACCTCGTAATAGAGGAGGGTTGGGTCTTCCTTCTCTACGAAAATATTTTGAGGCGGCACAGCTCAAAGCTATTATTTATTATTCAGATTCCTTGTGTGAAAAATCTTGGGTGTGGATAGAGGCCTTATCGGCGTGACCGGAACTCTTACATGAAGCTTTATGGAAGAACTCAAGGGAAAGACCAATTAGAGTAAAAGAAAATAGATTTTTAAATTTCACATTGAGACTTTGGGATAAACTTCGTAGTACCCTTATTTTGGACGTATCACCAGTTACCTCTTTTCTTGGTCAAACCTGGTTTTTGCCAGATAAAAATATGTCAGACTATTCTTCTTTTAGAGAGAAAAAATTTTTAGACTCTCCGATCTCATTATACAAGAAAAACTAGCTACACTTGAACAATTGCAGCGCAAATTTAAACTACATATTCATTGGTTTCAATACCAACAACTCAGTCATATGTATTTTAAAATAGATAGGGCAACGAATTTACATAGACCATTGAACTCTTTTGAGAAATTAATCCTAAACAATATCCATAATGCCAAGGGCGCTATATCTCATATCTACCAGTTACTTAACGAGAGAAATTGGAATCAGATTTCTAACTCTCAATCGGTGTGGGAGAAAGATTGCTCTATATTAAATATCCCGTTAGACTGGGAAAAGATCTGGACTTCTTTTTCTTTTACCACTAATAATCAATTAATACAGTTACAAACTTTTAAGATATACTCGCGCTGGTACCTTACTCCTCAGCGCTTGTTTTATTGTAAATTGAAATCTAACCCGTTATGTTGGAAAGGTTGTGGACTACGAGGCTCGTTCCTACACTGTTGGTGGGATTGTCCCTACATTAAACAATTCTGGTCCAAAATAACTTCTATAATTTCAAATATTGTTAATTGTCAAATTCCATTTACATCAGCTGCTGTGCTATTGAATTATTGGCCTGATCTCTCCTTGAATCCACTTAATCGTGAACTTCTTACCATATTATTTTCAGCTGCAAAGAGTTTAATTGCTCAAGTTTGGAATCAAGTAAGAATCCCATCACTTCGACAATGGATAGAAAAATGTTGGGATTTGGCAGTAGCGGATAAAATAGCTACACAATTAATGGTAGCTCATTCTCCTAATCTACCAAACAACTTTTTGGAACGCTGGTTCCCATTTTTTGATTTTACCTCTTCTAATTCAAATACAAATCTGTTATATAAATTACCAAATAGATACCTACACTTTGTTTTTTACTAAACACTGAAGTCATGTCTAAAAGATTGAAGCATATATTGTGGCTATTATATAGTTATATAGTCAGTGTTAATGTTATTGTTAGGGTTATGTTTTGTTAGATTTATTGTCATTGATATGACTTGATATTTAAGTCTTTCCAGTTATATTCTTATTATGTTATATTATGTTTTCTGTATAAATGTATGACATCGATAAAATAAAAAAGTTATGGTTTAAAAAAAAAACACTCTTCTGAGGCAAAGCTCTAGAAGTTTCTCCGATTGAGGTCATGCGCAGGCGCCCAACCCCATGTGTGGTACCGCACAGATGACCACTCAAAGATCATCAGTTACAGGTAAGCAACCTGTTTTTTCTGCAAGCTGATCCAGGCTGCCTATCCCTGGTACATACCCCCTTGCTCAGGGCTCGGCAGGGAGGGCGGCTGGGATGGCTGGCTCCCTGCGGGGGGTCTCGGCCTGCCTGTCCTTTCTGCCCGCTGTGACCCAAGGAGGGCCCTGCCCGCTGGGGCAGACTCTCAGCCGACCAACCCCTCATCTGACGGGGGTCGGGGGAGATGCAGGCCTGCCTGCCATCTTGCCTGCCTGCCTTCCAAGTGCCGAGGCCCTGCGGGGCTGCTTCCTCTAGGGAGGCGTGGGCAGCAATGCCACCATCGGAGCCATCACGGAGGTGGAGCTGTGGCTCTGGGTGCGCCTCCCTCCCCCCCTTTGGTGGTGGAGGCGGGGGAGGAGGAGGAGGCAGCAGTGGTCTCCAGGCCCCACTGGGAGGTTGGCATCTGCATCTTGCCTAGGGCGCAGAAACACCTGGAGCCGGTCCTGCAGACAGAGTCAGGGCCGCTGGGCCAGCTACTGCTCCACATTGAGAAATTCAACGGGCTTGCACGTGGCAGACAACATCTCAGCCACCATCAAGAGACAGTTAGCCGCATGGATAGGCAAGGACTTCACCATGGGCTTCATGGTGACCGATGGTAGTACGAAGATTAGGGAAGCAGCAAAATGACTGGGCCTGACGTGCATTTACTGTGCAACCCACCTTCTCCAACCTCATAATCAAGGATGCTTTGAGGTTGGTTTCTGCGGAGAATTCCAATCTGGACACTGAGACCTGTGAGTTAAGAACATAAAAGAAGCCAATGTTGAATCAGGCCAATTGCCCATCTAGTCCAACACTCTGTCACACAGCGGCCAAAAATACCACGTGCTATCAGGAGGTCCAGCAGTGGGGCCAGGACACCAGAAGCCCTCCCACTGCTGCCCCCTCCAGCACCAAGAATAGAGTGCACCACCTGCCCCAGACTGAGAATTCCCATCTATACCCTGTGGCTAATAGCCACTGATGGACTTCTGCTCCATATCTTTATCTAATTCCCTCTTGAAACTGTCCATGCTTGTAGCTGCCACCACCTCTCCAGCATCTCCTCCAGAAATGCCAGTACATCGTGGGTCACTTCTCTTGGGGTGTGAAGAACACCTTTCTGCTGTGCAAGAAACAAACACTGACAGGCGTGCTGGTGCAATGCCTGCTTGGTAACGTCACCACCCACTGGAACGCCACCTGTGTCATGCTTGAATGCTTGGTGGAGCAGGAGAGAGCCCTGACTGCCATGATCTCTGAGGCCGGGGTCATTCGGGAAGAGAGCCAGCTCAACCATGAGGACTGGTTGACCATCTCTCAGGCTGTGGAAGTTCTTAGGCCCTTTAAGAGCTACACAGAAATGCTCTCGACTGACACGGCAAGTCTGGTTCTGGTCATTCTCACGATCCACACAGCTCGTGAGGACTTGGTCTTGTCTCTGGAGCCAGTGGCAGGACATGTAGACATGCTTCCAGTGATGTGCATGCTGGTGAGAAGGCTGTAAGACGGACTCAAGGACCCTTCCCAGTCTATCCTTCAGCAGAAGGTCTACATGCTGGTGACCATGTGTGACTTGCGCATCAAGGGCAAGACAGCCAAGCAGGCCGAGTTCACTCAATGGCAAGATGCACTCTGCTGGCAAGTTGAGTGCAGGCAGGCCAAGAGGGTCATGTTGTCACAAGGTGAGGGAAAGGGGGTGCCAGAAGCTCCACTGCTATTTATCCCCCACCTCCCCTGCTAGGCAGCGTCCCCCCCCACGGCTCCTGCCATGACGACTGTTGAGATGGCAGTCATCGGGCGGATCCTTGGCCCCACTCCTGGGAGCAGCAGGCACATGAGAAAGGACACAGCGGCTGCGATGGTGAGGGAGTACCTTTCTGAGCCCTGCAAGTCGCAGGCAATCTGTCCACTGAGCTACTGGGCCATGAAGGAGGCCAGAAACTCATATAAAGAGATCTGATTTCACAATTTTCAAATCTAGATGGTTTTCCTCACAATTCCAGGCAACAGGGACATCGAAGTCCTGAGGAGTAGGTACTTTATTTTCAAAACACATTCACTTCATGTGTCAGGCTAAAGATATAGATCCAAATGGTAGTTTTCTTTTTTTTTTTAAGGCTTACTAAATAACTCAATTTATACCTTGGCCTCTGTGGAGAAATGCCATTTTGTGGGGCCTGGATAGGAGGGGGCCATCAAACCTGAGGGAGGCTTGGGCCTAGTCTCCTCCTCATCCCCCCTCCTGTCTCCAACCAGTAGTCAGAGTGCAGCTCTCTAGAGAGGACAGGAAGTCCATCATGGGGGTGAGGAAGAGAAGAGAAGAGAAGAGAAGAAGAGAAGAGAAGAGAAGAGAAGAGAAGAGAAGAGAAGAGAAGAGAAGAGAAGAGAAGAGAAGAGAAGAGAAGAGAAGAGAAGAGAAGAGATTGGATTTATACCCCGCCCTTCACTGCCCAAAGGCGTCTCAGAGCGGCTTACAAACTCCTTTCCCTTCCCCTCCCCACAACAGACACCCTGTGAGGTAGAAGAAGAAGAGGAGATTGGATTTATACCCCGCCCTTCACTGCCCAAAGGCGTCTCAGAGCAGCTTACAAACTCCTTTCCCTTCCCCTCCCCACAAAAGACACCCTGTGAGATAGGTGGGGCTGAGAGAATTTCTGACAGAAACTGTCCTTGAGAGAACAGCTGTGCCAGAGCTTGTGACTGACCCAAGGTCACATCAGCAGGTGCAAGTGGAGGAGTGGGGAATCAAACCCGGTTCTCCCAGATAAGAGTCCGGGCACTTAACCACTACACCAAACTGCCCCAGAATGCTGCAGGAGGGGGAGCCACTTCCTGGGCGGGAAACTGCTGGGCTGGATACAGTGGAGCTTTTGGGCGGGAAGCCAGTCTGAGGGAAGCCAGGGAGGCTGCCAGACCTCAGAGTGGAGTCTGAGAGAACTCTGAAGGCAGTCAGGCTGTTGGCTGGAGTCTGCAGGAGGCAGGATGATCGGACCTCCAGGGAAGGGAAGGGCTTGTGCCTGCCCTGCAGACCATCTAGACCGGGCATGAGTTTAGAGAAGGGAGAGACGGAGCGTCTTTGTCACTTTTCTTTTGATTCTTCCGTTCAGTGTTAATACGCCTGTAAATAGTTAAGTTCAACACATCCTTTTCACTGTTGACCTAGAGAAGTCCCTCTGTACCGCATAGTTCCCCCAGCCGCTTGGACACGCTAGAGGTGGGTCGGGGACTCCCTGAGGAGGAGAACAGGGGGCAAAAGGCCAGTTGCCAACTCTCCAGGGGAGCCCTGAAGATTATCAGGAAGCCCCAGGGTGGGTTCCTAGCAACACCAGAGAGAGGTTAGGAGGCTGTCCCGCCTAACCAGAGCCCAAGACAGGGACAGTGGTGGCAGCGATGCCCGGAAGTAGCAGAGAAAAACTGCCCCTTCAGGTGCTGGGTCAGACAAAGGAGGGGTGGGCAGAGCGGGGCCTGCCAGCTGACGTGGGCCCGTTCTGCCGCAGCCTCTATTTATGCTCCTAACAATAGACAGGAGCAGTTCATGAAAGATACACTGTCAAGATTGGAAAACTTTCAAGAGGGATTATCATGATCTGGGCTGTGCCACTGGAGGCCTAGTAGGCCCAGGCAGCCCGGCTAGCAATAGAGGAGGCTGGGCCTACAAACCCCAGAAGGCCTTGGGAAGTTTTGGCACCGATTTTAGCCAATAGGGAAGAAGAGGGTTGGGGAATAAAAGAACTGGTGCAAGAGGAGAAGCTGTTCTTCTTCCCAGGGAACAGGGCCAGAAGGAAGGCTGCTGTGGGGAAGAAACCCTCATCCTGAGGGAAGGGTGAGTACTCCCTCATCCTGAGGGAAGGGTGAGATAGTGAGCTAGGGACAGTATATTTAGATGCGTTAGGGCATTTGATTTCTTTTCTTTTCACCCATTTACTATTATTATTCCTGCACCTTGTTTGTTTGACCTCCTATAAAATAAGCCATTTTCATTATTCACTCTGCCTGGTCCTCTCATTTTGGCTAAAAGGGAGGTCTAAAGGCCTGGGAGGGTGCTCTGGGCCTTCTCAAAGGAGCCTAGAACCAAAGTGGTGGCAGCGTCAGGTGACACCCCACCTGAGCCATGACAGGGACATATAGTCATAGGGGGAGACTTCAACTGTATAGTTGATCTGTTCTGGGACAGGTCCTTCTGATAGAAATGGAAAACTAAATAAGTCTGTATTTAAAAACCCTCTGTTTTGCAATGCCTTCTTGATCAACACAATTTATGTGACATTTGGAGAATGCACCACCCAGGTGTTAACGATTACATGTATTTCTCCCCCAGACATAATGTTTTTACTAGAATTGATTTTATTTTACTCTCAAATTCTCTTATAAATCAAGCATGACAGACAGATATAGGCTTGCATACACTATCTGACCATGCCTGGACAGAGTCTTCACTAGTAGAAAAGACAGATAGACACTTTACACACATACTTGGTCTCTGAATAAAAATATTTCATTTAATCAGGTTGCTTGCACAGAAATTGAGACAGCAATAGAAGAATACTTTGACATAAAGCCAGTTATAAGAGGGTGACTTATTTCCATCATTTTGGCCTACAATAAAAAGAGAGAAAAATCAAACAAGACCTTATAAACAATATTAAACTCTTAGAAGATAAACGTAAGAAATCAGGTTCAAAGAAGAATTATAAACATCTTATAATAGAATGTAAGAAATTGGAGGCTATAGGAACAACTGAAGTCCAAAAGATTTTGCTATATCTGAAACAAAAATACTGGCTGAGTTCAGAATGGCAGTTTGCTCTGGCAGCCAGTCGTAGCAAAAAGCCCCGGAATAAACTGTTCCAGTTTTCCCGTTCAGACAGCCTGGGCTGCTGCCAGAAGATGCGGGGTGGAGCTGGGCGGGAGTGTTCAGACTGCTGCGCGCGGGGGCGTGCTGTATTTGGCGTTTCCCCATTAATTCGGCTGTGGGTGTATGTGCACATGAGCGCTTATGTGCTCATGTGCATAAGCGCATTTTGCTGATTGGGGGAGGACCCCGCAGCGCCAGCACCGCATTGGGCAGTAGAGCGGAGCACGGCCAATCATACCGCTGCTGCCTTCTGCCCAACACGGGTTGCTCCCGGCTTTTCAGCTCCGCGTTCAGACTTCCCAGAAGCGGAGAAACGCGCGACACACACAGGCTTTCGGATTTGCTACCGGTTTTATGAAATATCTTTTTAATCCGGCAGTGAAGCGCAACAGCACGGGTTGGCTACGGGTGGGGGACGCCAGGCAGATGTGCCTGTGTGAATGCCCAATTTACTCCGGGATTGAATTGTCACTGGCCCGGGTCCCTATTGGGGCAAATTGCCAGTCTGAACTGGTTTTGTCATCCTAAACCTTTGAAATTGCTGGCCTGGAAACTTAAAAAGGAAAGGGCCTATAGAAATATTAATTTTCTTAAGGATGCACAAGGTAATATTCTTTCCTCATCTAAAGATATTCTCGATTCCTTTTATCATTACTACCAAGAATTATACCATTCAAACCACCCATCTGAAGAGACAATTGAATCTTATTTACACTCAAATGGTTTAATAATAATAATAATAATAAATCCCCTTTACATAGTAAACTTATGGATGATCCCATAACAATCCAGGAAGTAGGAGATTCAATTAAACAATTAAAAGTTTACAAAACTCCTGGACAAGACGGTTTCCCGGCACAGTTCTATAAGAAATTTACAAGCCAATTAATTTCTCCATTAACAGACACCTGTAATTTCATTCTTCATACAGGAAATTTACCTGAAACTTAGTGCCAGGCTAGGATTGTAGTCATTCCCAAAAAAGATAAAGACATCTCATCTCCAAGGTCATACAGACCTATTTCACTATTGAATAGTGACTACAAAATTTTTACAACAGTTTTAACAAATAGACTTAACCATTTTATTGGAACTTATGTACATGTCAATCAGACAGACTTTATCCCCAATTGAAATATCACTGACAACATCAGGAAAACTTTGGGAATTATTCAGTATTGTAAAAAATCTTTGCAGGATACTTGTATATTGACTTTAGACATAGAAAAAGCATTTGACAGAGTTGAGTCTAATTTTTTAAAAGCTGTAATCAGTTAAATGGATTTTGGAGACAATTTTCAACGGGTTCAGGGCCGGACCACCCATAGACGAAATTAGGCAGCTGCCTAGAGCGGCCGGTAAGGGGGGGGGCGCGCCATGGTGACCTGCAGCCCTGCCCACCCCGCCCCTCCCTTGCCAAAGCCCTGCTGCGCCTGCGCTGCTCCTCCTCTTTAAAAGTGAAGCTGAAGCTGCACGTGCTGGACACAGGGAGTTGCTGCCACCATTTCAGACGCCTCTGCGCCTCCCGAGTCCCACCTACTCCCAGGAGAACTCCTTGGACGTTGGAACCTGCGCCCCCAGCCCCCACTGGAAGGTTGGTTTGCTTCAGCAAGCAAGCTAAGGAAAGGGGCGCCTCCTCCAGGCCTGCGCCCCCCGCCCTTCCCCAGGAGGCAAGATGTCCCCCAGCCCGGCAACAAGTTGGGCGAAGACCCTGCCGCCCCATGGCTGGCCAGCCGAGAGCACACCCTTTCCCTGCCGGGCCTCCTTCCAGACACAGAGGCTGTCGAGGGACGGAGGGAGGAGACCCCCATAATGGCTGCCCTGCCGAGCCCAGCCACCCCTCTCCGGGTCCCCAAGTGCGGTTCACAGGTGCTCCCTGAAGGGGGTTGGGGGAGGGCAGAGGAGAACAAGCCGCTTCCAAGGGGAGAGCCAAGCCTCTGCCGCTGGGGGTTCTTCAGCCGGCAGTCAGCCCCTCTGGAGCAGGGAGCATGCCGAGGGTGCGTGCCCCTCTGCTGCTTGTCCCACCACAAAGAGGATCACTGTAGGCCCCCCTGCATACAGAAGGGAGGGAGAGCTTGGAGAAGCATGCACGCACATGCCCCCCCTTTGGGGGGGCGCATCTCTCCATTCTCGACAGCCTACCAAATTCAGCGCCTCCTGGGGCACATGTCCCCGACAACCTCTGTCCTTCCTCTAGCAAAGCTTCGCATGAGGCCCTTCCAACTCTGGTTCCTAAAGAACTTTCATCCAGCAACCATGCCTCAAACCAAGCCCCTCATTCCTCCTCAAGCTGTGCGGGACTCCCTTCTCTGGTGGACTGTCATCCAGTACATCACGGAGGGTGCACCTTTCACCCTTCCTGTTCCACGGTACACCTTGACCACGGATGCCTCGCTATGGGGCTGGGGAGCCCACTTGAATGGCATCAACATCGGGGCTCGCTGGGATGCCGCCACTGCGGCTCGCCACATCAATTTCTTGGAACTGCTGGCTATTACATTGGCCATTCGAGCTTTCAGCCCATCCTCCGGGGCAACTGTGTGGCTATCCTCACAGACAATACGACCGCCATGAGCTACGTGAACCGTCAAGGCGGAACGGTCTCCCGGAGTCTGTCATCTCGCAATCGAGCTGTGGGACTGGTGCTTAGTCTCCCAAATCACGCCTATAGCCACGCACATCCCAGGAGCTTTGAATGTAGAAGCGGACCAACTCAGCAGAGGTCTTTCTCATCACCACGAGTGAGAATTAA
Organism: Gekko gecko; assembly: GCA_029375565.1. Taxonomy (NCBI): domain Eukaryota; kingdom Metazoa; phylum Chordata; class Lepidosauria; order Squamata; family Gekkonidae; genus Gekko; species Gekko gecko. Next base: position 239,121,126 of record JAPDNY010000003.1, on the reverse strand, counting down.
ACCCGTCCTACCTGCTACCTCTTTTCCAACTCTGGGGCACTCCCACAATCAATGTGTTCACCTCCAGACGAAACAGGAAATGTACACTTTTCTGCACCCGGGGGGGGGCGAGATCCTCTCTCCCTAGGGGACAGCCTGCTTGTTCCATGGAACAGAAACCTTCTGTATATGTTTCCTCCATTGCCCCTCCTCTTAAGAGTGGTATACAGGTTAATCAAGCTTTGACCAGATTGTATACTGATAACGCCGTGGTGGCCCAGGCAACCCTGGTTCCCCACCCTCCTTCATCTAGCACGAGAGAGTTACTATCATTTCCCAAAAGTCCCAGATCTCCTCACGGCAGAGAATGGGACGCTGCTTCACCCAGAGGTAGATAAGCTGAAGCTGACAGCTTGGAGAATTCAACCTTAGCTTTCTCTGGCAGGGTTGCGAATGTACTCCGCAACTCTAGAAAGGAATCCATGCGTCTGTCTTACCAAAGGAAGTGGTGCAGATTCCTTTCCTACCTCCGCCCCCACCCTCTTCACCAACTTCTGTCGGCCTCGACAGGATCCTGGATTTTCTTGTCTCCCTCAAGGATCGAGGCCTTTCACATTTGTCTATTCGTGTCTACTTGGCAGCTATTTCTGCGTACCATCAAGGTTATGATGGCCATACGATCTTCTCTCATCCTATCTCCAAACAGTTCCTAAAGGGCCTCCTCAGACTCCATCCACCGGTGGTTCCACCTGTAGACCTCTAGGACCTGCCTCTCGTACTTCGTCATCTCACCAGACGGACGTTCGAACCGATGGCAACTTGCGAGCTTCGCTACGCCGCCTGGAAAACAGCCTTCCTGGTAGCCATCACCTCGGCCAGGAGGGTCAGTGAGCTCACAGCGCTACGACACGACCCTCCATATTTAGTCTTTCTTCCCGACGGAGTTCGACTTGTGCCAGACATTACCTTTATTCCAAAGGTGGTCTCGGAATTTCATATCAAATCGGAGATTTTCCTCCCAGATTTTTTCCCGCAACCTGATGGCGATGAACAGTGCCTTCTGCACATCCTGGATGTCAAAAGGGCGCTTCTATTTTACCTTAACAGGACTCGCTCAACCAGGCGAGATACTACCTTGTTCACTTCTTACAGCCCCAACTCCCTGGGGTTACGAATCTCATTCCAGCGTCTGTCTAAATGGATTGTGGAGATGATTAGACTGTGCTATGCCCTAGCGAAGCAGACGCATCCTACTACTCTTAGGGCTCACTCCACAAGATCCATGGCGACCTCTACGGCCTTCCCGAAGGGCGCATCTCTATCGTCCATCTGCAGAGCTGCAACGTGGTCCACACCAACGTTCATCAAGCACTACGCTCTGGATGTTCGTGCGCAATAGAAGGGTGCTCTGGGTCGTCTGGTCCTTTGCACTGCGGGTCGCTGAGTCTGATAGCACCCATCACCAGGTGAGCCACTGCTTTTTATTCTCCCATGGGTGTAATGCACAGAGACCACGAAGAAGATAAACAGGTTGCTTACCTGTAACTCATGATCTTCGAGTGGTCATCTGTGCATTCACACCGCCCGCCCGTCCTTCCCCACTGCTGTCATCCTCAGCTGATCTCACATGGCTAGGTTTGATAGCGGTCAGAAGGAACTGGTGGGATATTTGTGCCCCGCCTCCTTGGGCATGCGCATTGAGGGGTCCCCTGCGCAGGCCCAGAGCGAGAGCGCGAAAATCCTGTTGTGAGCTCTGTACGACACCGACCAGGACAGCGCAGGCGCACTGTTTCCCATGGGTGTGAATGCAAAGATGACCACTCAAAGATCATCAGTTACAGGTAAGCAACCTGTTTATTTCTTGGCATGCAAAACCTGGCATTCCGTGGTACAACTGAAAAGCTGTACAGTGAGAACAATGGAAATTTTTTGAAACTTGTTGAACTTTTAGCCCTTTTTGACCCCATCATGACTGAACATGTGCGCAGAGTTAAAGATGAAGAAACCATGGTTCACTACCTAGGAAAAGGCATCCAAAATGAGCTTCTAGAGCTTCTAGCAAGTGCTATAAGGCAGAACATTTTAGTGCATGTAAACTCAACCAAATACTACTCACTTATTCTGGACTGCACACCTGATGTTAGTCATACTGAACAAATGACAATGATTGTACGCTTTGTCAGTGTAATCAAACCACCAGATACTGAGATGTCTGAGCCTGAGGTCACAATACGAGACCATTTCTTGGGATTTGTTCCACTAAAGGAGACTACAGGTGCCTTTATCACAGAAACTCTTCTTGGACTGCTTGAGCAAATGGGATTACCACTTGAGAATCTGCGCGGTCAAGGTTATGATAATGGGAGTAACATGAGAGGCAAAGAACATGGAGTTCAAAAGAGAGTCCTGGATATAAATCCACGTGCCTTTTTCGTGCCCTGCAGCGCACACTCTTTAAACCTGGTAGTCAATGATGCTGCTAAGTGTTGCCTAGAAGCAACAAGTTTCTTCATGTTGGTCCAGCAGATCTATAATTATTTCTCTGCATCAACTCGTTGTTGGCAGATTCTAACTAGCCATGTACCAGCCATTACAGTTAAGCCACTGAGTCAAACCAGATGGGAGAGTCTGATTGATGCTTTGAAACCACTGCGATATCATCTTGGTAGTATATATGACGCTTTAATGGAGATCTTTAATGACCCAAGCCTACAAAAATCATCCACAAGTGATTCTCGAGTGGAAGCTAAGGGTCTTGCTGATGCAATTAGTAAGTTCAAGTTTGTGGTCTCCCTTGTTACAAGGTACAACATCCTTTTTGAAATTAATCTGACAAGCAAGCTACTACAAAATAAGGAAGCTGATTTAAATTTAGCTACAGGCCAATTACAAGTAACCAAGAACTATCTTGTGGACTGTAGGTGTGATGTGGTTTTTGAACAAGTTTTGGTAGCTGCTATTGAGATTGCAAAAGAACTAGAGATACTACCAAACTTTGAGACAGAAAGACAAAGGAGAAAGAAAAAGCAGTTTGAGTATGAGGCCCCAGAAGAGGCACCACAAGATCCAAAGCAAAAATTCAAAGTGAATTTCTATTATGCTGTCTTAGATGTGGCCATACAATCAGTTGAAGAGAGATTCCAACAACTACAACACTATAATTCCCTCTTTGGCTTCCTGTATGATATATACAGTATTAACAAAAAATGCACAGAAGGTGTACATAAGGCCTGCAAGAATTTGGAACAAGCATTGATGCACGATGGAAACAAAGATATTGATGCTGAAGATTTGTGTTGTGAACTGCAAGCAGTAGCTCGAAGACTTCCAAAGTCTATGCTGCCGCAAAGAGTACTTCTCTTCATACTTCAGCAAAATCTCCAGGATAAGTGTGCCTAATGTTTCTGTCGCTCTAAGGATCCTCCTCACACTTCCAGTGTCAGTGGCAAGTGGTGAGCGCAGTTTCTCAAAACTCAAACTTATAAAAACACACATACGCTCGACAGTGCTGCAAAAGAGACTACTTGGTTTGCCAACTATTTCAATTGAACATGCTGAAGCATCAGCGCTTGACCTGAAGGAATTGGTGACAAAATTTGCCAAAGAAAAGGCACGCAAAATCAGAATATGATGTGCCTGAAATGGAAACACTAAAGAGACTTTACAATTTCAACACCACAATTAACAGGAGTTTTCAAAATGCTTCGTGATTTGTGTTTTTCTGTCTTTTTCTCACAATTAAAAAAAGAAATTAGCAATTTCAAAATTTGTGTTTTTCATTCTTCCTAAAATGCATTTATTTTTTAAAATTGGTGGGCACACGAGGGGGGGAGGGGGCGCTAGAAAGGATCCTCACCTAGGGTGCAAAATAAGCTGGGGCCGGCCCTGAATGGGTTATTAGTTCATTATATGTAGAACCAAGGGCACAGATTGCACTCAGTGGTATCAACTCACAAGTTTTATCTTTCTAGGGGAACCAGACAAGGTTGGCCCTTGTCGCCTCTACTTCTCACCTTGTCTATTGAGCCATTAGCCAACAGGATTAGACAATTAGATACAATTCAAGGGATTGCAATCAATCACTTCACCTACAAAATAAGCCTCTTTGCTGACGAGTTTGTTCTCTGTGTATCCAAACCTCAAACTTCACTCTCTTTGATAGAATCTGTTATTTTGAAATTTGTTTTACACTCAGGATTGCATGTAAATCAATCCAAAACAGTGTTATACCCTATAAACCAGGGGTGTCAAAGATACGGCCCGCGGGCCAGAACTGGCCCGACAAGGTCTCTAATCCAGCCCACGAGTAGAGTGCCACCCCCCACCCCGCTCTGGTAAAAATTTACTGCTGCCTGTTGGGGTTGATCGGCAGCTCCATGAAACTGGCTTCTTCGGGGACTGAGATCAGCTGTTTCCCCCTGTTGTTGTCAGCAAAGAAGCACGGTGCAATCAGCAGCTCCATGTGACTAGCTTTTCCGGTGCCTGCAATTAGCTGTCTACTCTCCCTCTGTTGTTGCCGCGCACAGTACCTCGTGCATGTTTGTTCACAAAAGGGAATTTCAGGCAGAGGATATAATCCGGAAGAGGAACGGTTCCCAATTTCAGACAGAACCGTTTTAGAACCGGTTCTCTACCGGAATATATTTGTAATTTCACACAGAAACGCTTCAGTCCCGTTCAGGAAACGGGGCTGAATCGTTTTACCTGTCAACCGCTTCCAAGTAGTCGTCGGTTTCTTCTCCCGGACCCGATACGCTTCTTTCCCGCCTTTTTTTGCGATCGCCGGCTTTTTTTTTGAACGTTCGTTTTAGAGTGCTATAGCGCTATAACGATGTAACGAAACCTTAAAACAGCGCCATAGCGATCCCGTCGGAATGCCAGGACTCCACTGGGAGACTTGCGATGGCTACATCTGCCACCTGGAGACAAGCACCCCATTGGATAGAGGCTTCCGGCGGGACATCGGGGCACCAGTGATTGGAGAGAGAGATGTTGCCAACCCTGCCATGCCCAAAGAAGTGTTAGGGAAGGTGATGGGTTGTCAGGTTGTCACCTGGAGACAAGCACCCCATTGGATAGAGGCTTCCGGTGGGACATCGGGGCACCAGTGATTGGAGAGAGAGATGTTGCCAAGCCAGCCTGATGAGCACCCATCCATGCCAAGAGGCAATTGGCTGGCACACAGCTGGACCCAGGTATAAAGGGCAGGGAGGCAAACCCCTCATCTCTGTGGGTTGAAGTTGGTGAGTGGCAGGCTTGGTTGGTTAGAGTGCTTTTGTGTGACTGTGAGAGACTGATCTATTGGAAGGAGGATGAGTGTGACAAGGAGGGTAGCTTGGACAGAGCAGGAGGTTCTTGACCTCCTTGTATTGTGGGGGGATGAAAGGATACAGGATGTCCTGAAATTTAATCACAGGAATCATTCTGTATTCCAAAAAATTTCTTTGGAAATGGCCAAACGTGGCCATGACTGGACGGCAGAGGAATGCCGGAATAAAACAAAAGCTATGCGGATGAGATACAGGCAGGTTCTGGATGAGAATTCCAGGCCTGGTAATAGGAGAAGGTCCTGTCCCTATTTTAGGGAGCTTCACCAGATCCTCAAAGGTGAAGGATTGCTGAGGCCAAGGGGGGAGGTGGCAAGTGCCATCACCTTCCAAGACGAGGTGCCAGAAGGACATTCACAGGACCTCTTTTGCCCAGAGACCGTGAATCTGGAGGACATCAGACCTGGTAAGTCATGTATATAAGGGATGGGGGGGGGTGAGTTCACTGTCGAAGATGATGCACAGATGACTGTAGTATGCATGTACAGATCTTCCTTGCTTGATTGCTGGGTGGACCTTTCAGTGAAGTGGAATAAAAGTTATTGCTTCCCTAGTTTTGTCTCGGTCTCTCTGTGGCTTGCAAGAATTCTGAACTGGAGGCTTATGAAAATGGACCTTGTTTATGGGTGCTGTCTACCTTACAGGGATGTCGTTTTCTTCTCCAACTGTATTCTTGCAGTGATAGAAAGGCAGGAACCGTTTGGTTTTTGGTTGCCCAAAAAACTCTGTACTGTACCAATTCACCTATGCCAACAGGCACTGCCACAATTGTATTTGATGGGAGGCAAGGCAGCATGTTAGAATTCAGACATGCTTCAAGTTAGAGGACTATGAAAGACAGACAGAAGATTATGCATAGATATAAACTTTTTTGGTCCTAAAGGTGCCACTGGAGTCAGTGTATGCCTATTAAACTGTTATTGGTATATAGCTGGTGTGGTCAGGGATTAACCTGGTTGTGTAATCATTTGCATTTTGTTACTTTCATAGATGATCCCTTGGAGGAGGCAGAGGTGGCAGAGGAGTTCATTGGTGAGTCTTGATTTAATCCTACATGTCAGCAAGAAATCTGCTCTCTCAATTGCCCTCCCTTCAAGTAAAAGGTGCACATTGCACTTTTATTTTATTGGAATTCTAACTGATTCTAATTACAGGTGTAATGCAAACCTGGGGGACAGGGTGGGTATATAATTCCAACAGAATAAATCACTGTTGTGTTGCTGCAGAACACTGCTTGCCAGGGACATTCACAAATAGGAATTTTCACTTTGCTGTTATATTTTATTTCCCAACAGTGCCAAACACCATCACTGATGAGGAGGAGCAGCCAGGACCCTCTCATCATGGCAACTGTTCTCCACCAGAACATCATGCTATACAGGAAGAACCCAGGCAGCTCACAACAGCACGGAGGAAGCGACTCTATGGGCTGTATGCTGTGGCAGATAAAATAATGGAACAATCAGACAGGCAGCATGCTGCTCAGTTACAACAAATGGACAGCCACCATGCTGAGCATATGGAGGCGAGGAGGCAGGAGTTGCTGGAGAGCAGGGAGGACAGGGAGATGCTCCGTGAAGCCATCACACAGCACAATGAGGTGCTAAGGAACTGCTCCCAGACTCTCTCAAGGCTCACGGATCTCCTGGAGAGGGAGCTGCAGAACAGACAGACCTCAGTTCCTGAGAACCGTGGGAGTGGAAGGGGGAAAAGGAAAAGTGCGGGGTGTCCAAGGGAGAGACTTTCACCCTAATATGACTAATCTGTTCTGTTCAGAAAGTTTAGTGTTGAGTTGCTTCGTTTATACTAACAGTTCATACTAACTCAGTTCCTAAGGGGGGTTGGGTGGGTATGGGAATCCTAACTTTTCACTATCTGTTCTGAAATAAAAGTTTGCCTTCTTGTTTTGCACTCATAAGACTCTCCTGTGTGGTCTCAATTCTGCCCTGGTATGTGGGGTTTTTTTCCCCTGCCCTAATATGTTAACAATCTGGGGTTCTCTGGTCATTCCTGCCCAAAGTAATGGGGCGGGGGGCAATGATCCCTCTAAGCTCTGGAGTCCTGTGAGCAGAAATCCTACTTTGTGAGCTTACTGGCATCACAGTTGTGAGTGACCAATTTGGCTACTGCATAAATCGGTTTGCTCTGGACCCCTCCTTCCTGAGCTAAGGCAAAAATCTGTGAGCTCAAAGGTAAAAAACCTGTGAGCTAGCGCACACAAAGGGGAATTTCAGACAGATGATATAATCCAGAAGAGGAACGGTTCCCAAACAGTTTCTGGTCTGGCATTTCAGACAGAACCGTTTTAGAACCGGTTCCCTACCAGAATATATTTGTAATTTCACACAGAATCGCTTCTGTCCCGTTCAGGAAACGGGGCTGAAGCGTTTTACCTGTCAACCGCTTCCAAGTAGTCGTCAGTTTCTTCTCCTGGATCCGATACGCTTTTTCCCCACCTTTTTTCGCCCGTGCTGGCGATCTCCGGCTTTTTTTTTTTTGAACGTTCGCTTTAGAGCGCTATAGCACAATAGCATCATAGCAACCCCATTGGAATGCCTGCAGTGTTGTTTTATAGCACTATAGCGCTCTAAAGCGAACATTTTTTTTAAAAAAAGGCATGGCGGGAACTGGCGGGAAAACAAAGCGGTGCAATCTGAATTGCTAAACCGCTTCTGATTCGGATCTTTTCCGGTCAGGGAAAGCCATGTGTGAAATGGCAGCCCTGTACCGGTTTACTTCAAGACGAATCAGAAACGGCTTCAAACCGACAGAGTCTCGGTAATGTGAAATTCCCTTATGTCAGCTTAGAGGGAACACTGGTGGGGGATGGGGTGGGGTTATCTAAGAAATCACAGCAGAGAGAGACATATCAAGGGATATATCATTTGCTGACAACTTTTTTAAAAAAACATTCACCTATTGGAACAAGAAATATCAAATTGTCAAAATCAGATCTATATACAACATGAACTATCAAAAGGTTGCCTGGTCATTCCTGGCTACACCACTGCATTTAGGTGGGGAGGTTTATCAGACTGTATAGTTAAAGGTTTAGAATCAATTCCTGTCCTAAGTGAGACATAACTTGAGGAGCCCTCAATGGTTTTGCATGGAAATACTAACTAAATCATGTGTACATCTGATGAGAGTCATGGGGGGGGGTGCTGCCAGCTCCTAATTGGGTAACTCCAGGAGATATTGGGAATGAGCCTGGGAAGAACAGGGATTTCAATGGAGTCCTCCATTGCTCCCTCTAAGCCGTGGAGACCTGTGAGCAAAAAATCAGCTTTGTGAGCTTATTGGCATTAAAGTTGCAAGTGAGCAATTGGGCTGCTGAATAAATTAAGTTGGCTCTGGAGCCATCCTTCCTGAGCTGAGACAGAAATGTGTCAGCCAGAGGCTTACAAAACTGTGAGCTAGCTCACACTAACTCAGCTTAGAGTGGACATTGGCTGAGGTGACTACTGGGGGACTCTGTAAGGTTTTCAAGGAAAGAAACAGACAGAGGTGGTTTGGCATTGCCTGCCTCTACACAGCACCCCTGGACTTCCTGGCTGGTCTAACCAGCCCTGACCCAGCCAAGCCTCTGAGATCGGGCTGGTCCAGGATCCCAGGGTCTTATGCACTGCCAATCCCACCCACGCCGCACCTAGTATTACCAGTCATGTCAATCCCTAAATGCTGGTCATCAGAAGGAGGATCCTCTTTGCAAATCTGGAAGGACTTGGGGCTTGAAAAAGCAAAAGCAGGCTGTCCACTTTTCAAGAAATGCTCTCCAACCGTGCGTTCCCGCACTTTCACTCTCTGTTTTTAAATCTTCCAATAAAACCGCGCGATTCCACACGTGGCCAATAGGATCGCTATGACGCTATTGCGAAACATCGCGGTAGCGAAAAAACGCGGTGGCGAAACCCACGTTCTTTAATTTTAAACCTTTAATTCTTTGAAGAACCATGGCAGCCCGCCGAAGGAGAGGCGCTTTTTGGAGCGATGAAGAGGTCGAGACAATGCTCCAGATCCTTATAGATGGTCACCTGGGCTCCAGAATCATGCACAGCACCCACGAGGAGAACATCAGGCTGTTCTCGAGGGTGTCTGTGACATTGGAGGCCAGGGGTACCACAGAACGGCACTTCAGTGCCGTTCTAAATTCAAGAGGGTCAAGGGGGACTTTTATAGTGCCCTAGAGGCCTGGAGGGGCTTCCCCCCAACTAGAGCCAGGCCACCGTACTTCACGCTCCTGGCTGAACTTTGGGACCAGGCAGACCGGCCTCACTGGTCCCATAGAAGGCACGCTTGCAAGTATGCCCCCCCCCAATGTATCTCCTGTCCTTTCCCCATTCCCTAAAATGCAAGAGTGCCTTGGGGGGGGGGATCCAGAACCCTTGATCCCATGTAGTTTGCAGGGGGGATAATCTGCTGGAGAATTGGTGCTGGAGCCTGGGCAGACCAGGGACATCACTGGGAGTCCATCCAGTGAACATATGTAAATGCCTGCATTTCCCTTGATCTTGCACAATTAGTAAACAAACGATAAAAGTGCAGTGCTAATCTTGAGTCCAGTGGGACCTTTCAGACCCAGAAAGATTTAGTTGAGGTAGAAGCTTTTGTGCGCATGCGCACTTCCTCAGATACAGTGAAGGGTGCGTGCACACAAAAGCTTCTACCTCAACTAAATCTTTCTGGGTCTGAAAGGTCCCACCGGACTCAAGATTAGTTTTGCTGCTTCAGAACAGGTACCCCACCTGAATTGAAATGACACGTATGAAAAATTTCCAAAACCAGATGGCAACCCTAGTAAGTAGTGAACTATAAAGGGCTGGAGACTATAAGGTTTAACTATAAGAACTGGTGGTTCAATTCATTTGCATATACCGTTTCTGTAATCCTCTGTAGCAGCCCGTAGGGGACGACGGGAGGACAGGCCTCAGGAGCAGCAGGCACCAGAGGAGGAAGAGGAGGAGGAGGCAGCAGCTGCAGAGCCCCCCTCCCCCAGGACAGGATGAGCCTGTGGCTGAAGGTACACAATTGTTCAGCAGGTTGGTGGATGGGACAGCTGGGGAAAATAATACTGGTCACTCAATTCACTGCTCTGAACTGGTCTTCCATGCAGATGTACAAGAGCAGCCAGGGCAACCTGAGGAAGGGAGCTGCAGCGCTTGGTAAGCATCCATCAGCAGTACAGGTGACCAGTCCTGAGGAGGGCTGGAGTTTCTCAACAGCAAGAAGGAGGGGGGAAAGCAAATCCCACCCTGAGGCCCACAGCCCCCAAGAGGTAGAGAGGGGTGTGTGTAGGGACAGAGGAGTTGTGATTTCATCCTGTTTATTTTCTGTGCCCGGTTGTGCCAATCTTGTATATAGTTAAAATAAAACCTTTTTTTAGTTACAAGACCTGATGTGCCCTGACCACGTGGGTCCTCCCTACTCTGCACATTACCAGAGGCAAAAGGGAGGCCAGGGAACCTAAATGGGCCCAAACCAGAGGGGTTGCCAACTCTCCAGGGGGTGCCCAAAGATTGTGGTACCCGCTTTCCCAGGTTGGGGAGTCAGCCAGAGGGGTCTCACTGTCCCTCTAGGAAGACGGTGTCAATTCAGTGAGCAGCGGCACCAAATTACGAAGGGAAATAGCCCCACCAGGCAGTGTGGGCAGGCGAAAACATGGACTTGTGAGCTACAGACCGGCTGCTCAGTCTCCCAGGGCTGAGGGCGGGTCCCCATTTCTTCACAAGTGAGGGGAAGGTGGCATGGCAGGCTAGGACAGCCTGTTCAGTCCATGCTGAAAGTTCCAGGTTCAGTCCTAAGGTGTCAGGTGATACTACCCAAGCCTGTGCACCATGAGAATCTCTTGCATTCTAAGAGGATGGAAGCGAATCGGAAGCACCAAAGAAGCTCCCTGTGTTCATGTATCTATTGATCACCTCTGTATTTTCAAAAGGGGGAGAACGGCCACCGGGGCATGTGCAGGTGGAGGCGGTCCTGGAGCCCTTCCGCGCAGAAATTCGGGCCAGCTGTGAGTAACAGATGCATGTTTTCTTTAAAGAGGGTACGGTGGGTGGTGATGCTCTGTATTCTTGGTGCTTGGGGGGGGGGTCAACAGTGGGAGGGCTTCTGGTGTCCTGGCCCCACTGGTGGACCTCCTGATGGCACCTGGATATTTTTGGCCACTGTGTGACAGAGTGTTGGACTAGATGGGCCATTGGCCTGATTCAGCATTGGCTTCTCTTATGTTTTCTTATGGGTGGAATACCGTAAAGTCCAGCACTATAAATTAACCAATGTGCTTTTCCCCTAACAGTGGATGCCATGCACCAGCGCCTAGAGGCCGTGGAGGGTGCTGCCAGGCCTCCTGTGAGCCCATCGGTGGTGGAGCTCTTAGAGTCTATCCGCACGGAAATGCGGGCCAGCTGTGAGTAACAGATGCATGTTTTCTTTAAAGAGGGTACGGCGGGTGGAATACCGTAAAGTCCAGCACTATAAACTAACCACTGTGCCTTTCCCCTCACAGTGGATGCCATACACCAGCGCCTAGAGCCCTTGGAGGGTGCTGCCAGGCCTCCTGTGAACCCACCAGAGGGGGATGCTGGTGGCCACTGATATTTGTATATAGTTTATTATTCTGTACATAGTACATTTTCCAACAGTTGTATATTTCTTGTTATATTCAGTTGTCATTTTGTTCTACCTTTCCTGTTCTACCTACTAAAACTTTTTACAAAAGGTGAATCATGGTTGTCAGTAAGTGATATATCCCCCTTGATATGTTTTAGCCTCTGCTGTGCAATGATACCTCTTGCATCTCTGCTGTGATTTCCTAGGAGGAGTGTAGTGTGATAACCCCCCAACCCCCTGCCCCATTACTTTGGGCAGGAATGACCAGAGAACACCAGATTGTTAGCAAACCAGGGCAGAGTTGAGACCACACAGGAGAATCTGAGTCTTATGATTGCAAAACAAAAAGGCAAAACTTTTATTTCAGAACAGATAGTGACAAATTAGGATTCCCATACCCACCCAAACCCACCATTAGGAACTGTCTTAGTGTGCAAAAGGAAGCTGCACTTTATTCAGTGTTACAAACCACAGTCATCAATGCAGCCTGCACCCTTTGACCCCGTGCTGTGTGTCTGCGATCAGACAGTAGATCGGGGGGGGAACAGGTAGTACTTGAATGTCCCCTGAGCCCAGGGGCTCAGCAAAGTGTCCCTTTTCTTCACAAATGTTATGGAGAACCACACATGCTGCAGTGATGGGGGTGAAGTCCTTCTCCTGGAGACGTAATCTTTTACTGAGGCATCTCCATCTAGATTTCAGTCTTCCAAATGCATGCTCCACCACAATACGTGCCCTGGACAGCCGCTTATTAAAAAGTTTCTCCATCCGGTCAGTGGGGGTTCTGAATGGTGTCATAAGCCACCCTCTGATGGGATAAGCCCCATCAGCCAGCATCAGTGGGGGGATAGTCACTCCATTCACAGTGATGGTGGGGTTCTCCCTGGGACAAACACCCCACCATCCATCGCCCTGCAGAGCTTAGATGCCCTGAAAACACTGGCATCATGTCTCTTGCCTGACCTGCCAATCTCAGCATCAATAAAACGGCCTGTGCTGTCCACCACTCCCTGAAGAAGAATGGAGTGACCGCCTTTCCTGTTTATGTAAATGTGCGCCCGATGAGCTGGGGGAGCCACCGGTATGTGGGTCCCATCGAGTGCACCGATGCAATTTGGAAACCCCAGTCTGGAGAATCCATCCATTATCTGTATGGGAAGAACAGCAGTGATATCTGCAATAGGTTTTCCATTTAATATCAGGAATACTAACTACCTGCTACTTGTGACAATACCTTCAGTACAGACATAGAAATGGGGAACAAACAAAGGCCGCTAGGTATATGACACATATCCACATTGCAGTAGCACAAATGCCATTACAGAATAGTGAGAGTAAGTATCAATGGAAACAGCAGGGAGTTACTTAGGGCTAATTAATCTGTGGCACCCAAATCACAGTTTTGTTCTTCCAGAACTATAAGACCATCACTCACCAGTACAGTTAGTCCCTCTCTCCCACCCCTTGGTTTATTACTGAACCTACAGACGACCCTTGGCAAGCATCTGTGCAAAAAGAACCCCACTGAACTCCTCCTGAAAATAAAGAATCCATACTCACCGATCCAACCTCATTGCCAAGGCAGACCTTCTTTTTGAAGAGCGCCTCCAAAATTGCTAGGCACACCTCCTTCACAATAAGGAATCCAGTTGACAGGCCCACACCGAACTGCTGTTTGAGGTTCTGGAAGTATTCCTGATTGGCCAGGTACCATAAGGCGATGCCCAGCCTTTTCTCCACTGGAATGGAGACTCGAATGTGCGTGTTCTGCCACTCCAGGCGGTGCGCCTCAGGGTGCCAGCCAGTTCAAAAAAGGTTGCCCTAGACATCCGGAAATTCTTGAGCCAATCTTCATCAATCCATCTGCCCATCACATTGCTGTTCCACCAGTCCGCACTCCTCTCTTTCACCCACCAACGTCGAGGGACTGTATGGGCAGCAATGACAGGTGCCCATGCCCTGATAGATGCCCTCTGGTTGTACCTGAAGGGTGCATGGGTCATGGCAGGCATGTCAGTTCTCCCCCCCCCCTGGACATTCAAAGCTGCTGTGCTGCTGATCATCATCTGCAACACCTCCAGGATCAGTTGCAACAAGGTAGTTATGGAGACCATGACTATGAGCTCAGTAGTCTCTCACAGTCACACAAAAGCACTCTAACCAACCAAGCCTGCCACTCACCAACTTCAACCCACAGAGATGAGGGGTTTGCCTCCCTGCCCTTTATACCTGGGTCCAGCTGTGTGCCAGCCAATTGCCTCTTGGCATGGATGGGTGCTCATCAGGCTGGGTTGGCAACATCTCTCTCCAATCACTGGTGCCCCGATGTCCCGCCGGAAGCCTCTATCCAATGGGGTGCTTGTCTCCAGGTGGCAGATGTAGCCATCGCAAGTCTCCCAGTGGAGTCCTGGCATTCCAATGGGATCGCTATGGCGCTGTTTTAAGGTTTCGTTACATCGTTATAGTGCTATAGCGCTCTAAAGCGAACGTTAAAAAAAAAACAATTCGGCGGGAAACGGCGGGAAAACAAAGCGGTGCAGTCTGAATTGCCAAACTGCTTCTGATTCGACTCCTTTCCGGCAAGGTCAAGCCATGTGTGAAATGGCAGCCCTATACCGGTTTACTTCAAGACGAATCAGAAACGGTTTCAATCCAGCAGAATCTTGGTAATGTGAAATTCCCTAAAGGCTCCAAGAGCCTCAGGGAGATCCACAGCGTCCTGTGTGTCTGGGTTATCCTTTGCAATTGGAAGCTCCATGCTGTGTTTTGTTTACAAAAGCTGGAAGAGGCACAATTGCCTACTGCTGCAGTCTCACATGTGGGGTGAGTAGGGTTCGGGTTTTTTTTGTCATGATTAGATTGTAGTAAAGTTGCATGTTTGTTAAGGATTATTTCCCTGGTAGCAATTTGAGAAGTCAGAGTCAATTAAAAAAAACCTTCTTTGAATACAGTAGTGTTGCTGTTGTTATATTCTGGTGAATCTGCATTATAAGTTTGCTGGAGTATTATGGATGCTTTGCCTGGTGGCAATTTGGATATGAGCTGCTAGTAACCCCCCCCTAAAAAAAACACCTCCTTGAATAAAGCTGGCTGCTATGAATTTGTATGAACATCTTCATCACGTTACAAGTGAATTAGCTGTTCAGCCTCTCTATTGCTTCTTGTTATAGTATTTCTATTGTGTTTGGTTTTAGGTTTCTGAGTTTATACTGTTTTTCAGTTTGTGTGCCAGCTCAAGAATGAGATGAAGTGACATATAAATATACACATGGGGAGTATGATTGCAGGTTTAGGGAATAAACCACTGGGGGGGGGGGTAAAATATTTAGAAATTTCCTCCAGTTGAACCACACCTCTCCTTGTAAAGGCATAGGCAGGCTTTTTCCCCCTCTTTCCCTTTTTTTTAAAAAAAAAAAAGACACAGAGCTGCCCTCAGCGTTCCTTACTTCCTATAAGGCAAATGAGTACAAGTTTGAACTCTTATCTTACATTCCAATATATTGGAAAAAAGTGTGAAGGCACATGAAAGCTCATACCTTGAATAAACCTTTGTTGGTCTTAAAGGTGCCCCTGGACTCTAAATTTGTTCTATGAACCTTTTTTGTAAAACTGTCACCCTTTCCATTGCAGCATTCGTCTTGGCAAGTGTGTGTTTTGGAAAGACTGGCAATAATGGCATCAGCCAAGAAAAGAAAAGTAGATGCAGAGTGTTGTGTTGTTCAAGAAAAATGGAGAAGTCTTTATTTTTCTGTGGAACAGAATGGGAAACCAACATGCCTGATATGTTCACAGCTAATATCAGTTCCTAAAGAGTACAATGTTCGACGGAACTATGTTCACAGCTAATATCAGTTCCTAAAGAGTACAATGTTCGACGGCACTATGAAACTCATCATGCTGGGAAGTATAAGTACAGTAGGAAAGTCAGAGAAGAAAAAAAATTACTGAATTGGAGCAGTCGAAGAAACGACAATTATTTTTCAAAAAGTTACATCAAGTGAGTGAAGCTGCAGTGAAGGCCAGCTATATGATTGTGCACGAGCTTGCTGTGTCTTCAAAACCCTTTTCAGAAGGGGAGTCTGTCAAAAAGTGTATGCACATTGTTGTGTCCTGGGATCAGAAGGCAGAGCTGGCGAAATACAGCCAAGCTTCGCTCTCTGAGAATAGGGACTAGGTTCCTGAGCTCGCCAGTAGAGAACCAATGGCAGCATTGGCGGGCGATTCAAACCTGCCAATAGGAATATGGGGCCGTCCCCCCCCAACTGTATATAGTTGGCCTCCGGCCGTTACTGCTTGTTCTTGTCTTGTGTGAAGTACGAATAAACGCGTCTTCTCTTATGTCGTCGTCCGAGTCATGAGGCCCGAAACCCAGTACTTTACAGTGGCGACGAAGGTGGGATTTCAACGCCTTCCGTGACTCCATGAGCGACGAAAAGGACACCGCCGAGCATCGCATCGCTGACCCCGAGAGCAGCACCGCACCGCTCGCCGAGCATCGCATCGCTGACCCCGAGAGCAGCACCGCACTGCTTGCCCCAGCGCACGCCTTCCCAGACAGAGCCATGGCCACCTCTCATGTAACACTCGAGCGCTTCGATCCGTCGCAGCCAGAAACCTGGGACACATGGGTCGACCAGCTCATCAGTTATTTGGAGCTCAACGAGATCCGCCACCCAGACAAGAAACGATCGCTCCTGCTGAACGCGTGCGGCACCCAAACCGTCCGCCTCGCCAAGAGCCTCTTGGTGCCCCGCACGGCCTTGGAAAGCTCGTTTGGGGAGATCCTGGACGTCCTCAAGGCGTACTTCAGCCCCCGGCCGACCTTCCTGGCCAAGAGGATGGAGTTCCAGAGGCGAGTCCAGGCCCAAGGGGAATCCGTTGCCACCTTCCTGGCCGCGCTGAGGGCGCTCGCGGTGGACTGCGGGTTCCCGAAGGTGGAAGACAACTTGCTGACGCAGTTCGTGTGGGGCCTGGCGGACTCCAAGCTGCGGCGCAAGTTGATTGGCTACCGGAGGCTCTCCCTGGACGAGGCCATCGACGCCGCAACAGCCCACGAGGCCGCTGAAGGGGAACGCCCAGCCGCAGCCGCCCATGTGGTCGGGAGGAGTCCCAGCCCCGGGAACTCAGATACCGAAGAGGTCTTCGCCCTCAGACCCCAACACCGCCGGCCGGCGCCGTTCCAGCAGGCCAACAGGGAGCCAGCCAAGCCTTCCGGCAACCGGACCATCTGTGCCAGCTGCAGGGAAGGCCACGGAAGGAAATCCTGCAAGTTCTGGGATGCTGTCTGTCACGGGTGCAGGAAGCAGGGACACCTCGCACGGGTCTGCCGGTCCAAGGGCCCCCGGAATTCGAGATCGTCGGTCCCACCGCACCGCGCACCGTCCACCGCCTACAAGACGACGGAAGAGGTCGCCGAGCTGTACCATCTCACCGATCAACCGCTACAGGTACTTCGCCTCCCCAACCCCAATCTCTCCTCCGCCCCGAAGATCCAAGTAACCGTGCGGATCGAGGGGTCCCCCTGTTGCATGGAAGTGGACTCGGGGTTGGCGGCGTCCATCATTTCCATGGACACTTTAAAAAGTCTTTGCCCGTCAGGGGGACCCCCGCTACGCCCATCGCCACTAAGCTTGGTGGACTTTCAAAGGAACCCTGTCCCCATCCGGGGAGTCGGCACTTTCCGAGTGCAATACCGGGACTTTGAGGGGAACTTGGACTTGGTGGTGGTGGAGGGAAATCTCGTGAGTCTCCTGGGGCGGGCGTGGTTCGAGGCCCTAGGCATCACGATTGGGGGAGTGAATAAGTGCGGGATGCGTGACTGGGGGGCGGTGTGCAAGGAATTCCCCGAGGTCTTTGACGGGAAACTGGGGTGTTATAAAGGGCCCCCGGTGTCGCTCCACTTAGACCCCACAGTGACGCCCATCCGACGGCGCTTCCGCACCGTGCCCCTGGCCCTCCGCCCTAAAATAGAGGCCAAACTGGACCGGTTAGTGGCCCAGGGAGTCCTAGAGCCCGTCCCGAACGCTCGATGGGAGACCCCGATTGTGACACCCGTCAAGCCAAACGGGGAAATCCGCATCTGCGCGGATTATAAGTGCACCATTAACCAGGCACTTCAGGCGCACACATACCCCGTACCCGTGGTCAGCCACGTCTTAGCCACACTGGCGGGGGCGCGCATATTTGGAAAGCTGGATCTCGCGCAGGCGTACCAGCAACTCCCGGTGGATGAGGCCACTGCCGAAGCGCAAACCATAGTGACCCACCGGGGAGCCTTCAGGGTGAAGCGGCTGCAGTTCGGGGTCAGTGTGGCCCCAGGGATCTTCCAAAATCTCATGGACGATTTGTTAAAAGGGATCCCTGGAGTGACGCCGTTCTTCGACGACGTCCTCATCGCCGCGACCACCCCTGAAAGCTTCGCTGCCCGCCTCCGAACTGTACTGGGACGCTTCCAAGCCGCGGGGCTGAAAGTGAAGCGGGAAAAGTGCCTCCTCAGGGTGCCGGAGGTGGAGTTCTTGGGGTACCGGGTTGACGCAACAGGCCTGCATCCGGCGAGGGACAAGGTGAAGGCCATCGTGGAGGCCCCCGCCCCGAAGTCCAAGGCGGAGCTCCAGGCGTTCTTAGGCCTCCTGAACTTTTACCACGCCTTTCTCCCACACAAAGCCGCCGTGGCCGAACCCCTGCACAGGCTGCTGGATAAGGCGACACCTTGGGCATGGGGAGCGAGGGAGGAGGCGGCGTTTCGGGGGGTTAAAGTACTTTTGATTTCTAACGCTGTACTCGCCCACTTTGATGAAAAGCTCCCGGTAATCCTTGCATGCGACGCATCGCCATATGGGGTCGGGGCGGTCTTGGCCCACAACCTACCAGATGGGAGGGAAGTCCCAGTGGCTTCCTACTCCCGCACGCTGTCCCCCGCGGAGCGGAACTATGCGCAAATCGACCAGGAGGGCTTGGCACTGGTGGCGGGGGTTAAAAAGTTTCACAATTTTGTGAACGGGCGGCCCTTCACGCTCGTAACCGATCATAAGCCGCTCCTGGGACTGTTCGTGGCGGACAAACAAACGCCACAGGTACTGTCGCCCCGGGTGTTGCGCTGGTCCTTGTTTTTAGCGGGCTACCAGTACCGGTTGGAGCATCGGCCGGGCAAGGCGCTGGGTCATGCCGACGCCTTGAGCCGCCTGCCGCTGCCGCAAACAGGGGAAGATCCGGCCCCAGCTCCCACAGTATTGTTAATGGAGGAGCTGCCCAACCCCCCCCTTCAGGCTGCAGACGTGGCCGCCCGCACTTCCCGAGATCCCATTCTCTCCCGGGTCCTAAACTGGGTGGTGAGGGGATGGCCAGCGGAACAGACAGGGCCAGAGTTCACGGCATACAAAGCCAGGAGGGAAGAGCTATCCGCCTTGAAGGGGTGCTTACTATGGGGGGACAGGGTGGTCATTCCGGGGCCCATGAGACAAGGGGTTCTAGAAACGCTGCACGAGGCCCACCCTGGCATTGTACGAATGAAAGCTCTGGCAAGGAGCTACGTGTGGTGGCCCGGGATGGACGCAGAAATTGAAACCTGGGTCTGAGGGTGCACACGGTGTCAGGAAGTCCGCCCCAATCCCCCGAGAGCGCCAACCCAAAGCTGGGAGTCTACCCACAAGCCGTGGTCACGCCTACATGTAGATTTTGCCAGGCCATTTCAGGGGCTCCAGTTCATGGTGACGGTAGACTCCTACTCGAAGTGGGTGGAAATAAGCCCAGTGCCTACCACCTCTGCCAAAGCGGCAATAAGGGCCCTGTGGAAAATATTCGCTACGCATGGGTTGCTACGCATGGGTTGCTGCAGCGGGGCAGCGTTCACATCTGCTGAGTTTCAAGCGTTCCTCGCAAGGAACCTAATCAGGCACATACGATCAGCGCCCTTCCACCCGGCAACAAATGGACAGGCGGAGAGAACGGTACGCACCGCCAAAGCTGAGCCGCATAACGGAGGGGGATTGGGAGTTCCGGCTGGCCCGCTTCCTCCTAACACACCGCACCACCCCAAACCCCATCTCCGGGCATTGCCCCGCAGAACTATTGATGGGCCACCGCCCCACGACTTTGTTAGACAGGCTCCACCCGGACCGAGCCCCAGAGGGAAAGCTGGTCGAAACCCGGGAGGCGCCCCGAAACTTCCTCCCGGGGGAACCTGTCTACTTCCGGAATTACGGGGCGGGGCCTCAGTGGTTGGCCGGGCGCATCCTAAAACCCACCGGGCCAGTGTCATACGAGGTCCTAGCAGATGGGGACAGGGTCCTCCGTAAACACGTGGACCAGCTCCGGAGGCGGCAAGACCCCGACACAGGGATCCAGGCCCCATTACCGGGAAACGCCGCGGCCGCCCCAGCATCCGATCGGCTGCAGGCACCGCCAGCGGAGCCAGCGCCTGAAAGACCACGGAGTCCAGAGGGGGTCCCAGAGACAGCTGAACCGCCGCCGCCACTACAGCCGCCACCGTCACCACCACAGCTACTACCGGAGATCCAAGCTCCTGGTGCGGGAGGACCACCCGATGGGGGCCCCGCCAGTCCGGTACCGGCCCCCCGACGATCACTAAGGGAATGGAGATCACCGGCATACTTAAAAGACTACGTCACCTGATAGGAGACGAACTATGGGGGGAGGGGTGTTGTGTCCTGGGATCAGAAGGCAGAGCTGGCGAAATACAGCCAAGCTTCGCTCTCTGAGAACAATAGGGACTAGGTTCCTGAGCTCGCCAGTAGAGAACCAATGGCAGCATTGGCGGGCGATTCAAACCCGCCAATAGGAATATGGGGCCGTCCCCCCCTAACTGTATATAGTTGGCCTCCGGCCGTTACTGGTTGTTCTTGTCTTGTGTGAAGTACGAATAAACGCGTCTTCTCTTATGTCGTCGTCCGAGTCATGAGGCCCAAAACCCAGTACTTTACACACATGGCTGCAGAAGTCGTCTGCCCAGATCAGCAACAGGCTTTTTGCAAATATAAGTCTCTCAAGAAACACAGTTGCAGAGGGAATTTGTGATGTATCTGAGAATCTGCACAGGCAACTGACAGAAAAAACTAACACCTTTATTGCATTTTCAATTGCAATGGATGAAAGCACAGATGTTACTGATTGTAGCACAGCTTGCAATCTTTATCCGTGAAGTTAATCGAGATATATCTGTTACGGAAGAATTTTTAGAACTCATTCCTATGAAAGACACAACCACAGGTGATGACATCTTCAAGAACTTGGTAGGAGTTTTGGATAAAACTGGTGCCGATTGGACAAAACTGGTGAGGTCTGCCACAGATGGAGCACCACAGATGGGGAGGAGAAAAGCTGGAGTTGCTGCAAAACTCAAAGAAAAATTGGTAGTTGCAAACCCACAACATCAGTTCTTCAATTTCCATTGCATTTTGCACCAGGAAACTTTGTGCAGCAAAACACTGAAAATGGATAATGTACTGAGTGTGGTCATAAAATGTAATATACTCAGTCCCGACCGCATGGCACCTAGGGGCTCCACGCAGTCCTGCTAAACCCCGGAGCTTCGCTCCAGCAAACAAAGGACTAAGAGGATCCTAGTCCACATCAATCAGAGGGCTAGGCTCCCGGCCGAGAGCCCATGGAACTCGTGGCCACTGTAAATAGCCTGTTATGGTGTTGGGGTGTGTGGTTTTGCACGGAATATAAGCTGGCCTGTGAGCCGGGTAAAGTTGTCTTGTTCCTGATCAGAAATAAAAGTATGAGCTGATTTCACTCTTCTGATGCGTCAGTCTCAGTACTTTTCATGTTGTTCAGTCGCACAGTCGAGTCCGACTCTTCGCGACCCCATGGACCAGATCACGCCAGGCCCTCCTGTCTTCCGCTGTCCGCTGAAGTTTGCTCAATTTCATGTTCGTTGCATCGATGACACTGTCTAACCATCTCATCCTTTGCCGTCCCCTTCTTCTTTGACCTTCAACCTTTCCCAGCATCAGGGTCTTCTCCAGTGAATGCTCCCTTCTCATTTGGTGGCCAAAGTATTTGAGCTTCAGCTTCAGGATCTGGCCTTCCAGGGAGCAATCAGGGTTGATTTCTTTTAGGATTGACTGATTTGATCTCCTGGCAGTCCAAGGGACTCTCAAGAGTCTTCTCCAGCACCATAGTTCAAAAGAATCTATTCTTCGGCGCTCAGCCTTCCTTATAGTCCAACTCTCGCAGCCATACATTACTACGGGGAATACCATTGCTTTGACCATGCGGACTTTTGTTGGCAAGGTGATGTCTCTGCTTTTTATCATGCTGTTTAGGTTTGCCATCGCTTTCCTCCCAAGGAGCAGGCGTCTTTTTATTTCATGACTACAGTCACCATCTGCAGTGAGCTGGGATCCTAGGAACGTGAAGTCTGTCACTACTTCTACGACTTCCCCTTCTATTTGCCAAGGAGTGATGGGGCCAGATGCCATGATCTTAGGTTTTTTTATGTTGAGCTTCAAGCCCACGTATGCGCTCTCCTCTTTCACCCTGAGCAAGAGGCTCTTGAGGTCCTCTTCATCACTTTCTGCCATCAGAGTGGTATCGTCTGCATATCTGAGGTTATTGATCTTTTCCCCAGCAATCTTAACTCCGGCTTGTGATTCATCCAGGCCAGCATTTCGCATGATGTACTCTGCATATAAGTTAAATAAGCAAGGTGACAATATACATCCTTGCCGTACTCCTTTCCCTATGCTAAACCAATCAGTTGTTCCATATCCGGTTCTAACTGTTGCTTCTTGACCCTTATACAGGTTTCTCAGAAGACATGTGAGGTGGTCCGGTACTCCCATCTCTTTAAGAACCTGCCATAATTTATTGTGATCCACACAATCAAAGGCTTTAGCATAGTCAATGAAGCAGAAGTAGATGTTTTTCTGGTACTCTCTTGCTTTCTCTATAATCTCTTAACCATAGGCAATTTAACAGTCTTCTGGAGGAAAGCTTGGATCAAACATGGGGTTCCATATCACAGTGAAGTGTGATGGTTAAGTTGTGGGGCTGTCCTTGAAATGCTTCTACGAACTAAGAAGTGAAATACAGATATTTATGGATAAGAAAGGGAAGGCTGTCCCTGAACTACAAGACAATCAGTGGCTTCAAGATCTTGCTTTCATGGTGGATATTACAGAACACCTTGAACTCTCTTAACACAAAGATGCAGGGTTGAAATAAAGTTTTGACAGAATTTTATGACAGCATTTGCGTCTTTCAGATGAAGCTTCAGCTTTGGGAAGAGCAACTTCAAGAAAATAATTTGGTGCACTTTTTCACTATGAAATCTCTGCCCAGTGATCGTATACCCACAGAGAAGTACAGGAGAAAAATTTCTGAACTCAGAAATTAACGTCAAGAAAGATTTTCTGACTTCCGCAGCCTAAACAGAGATTTTGGAATTTTCCATAATCCATTCTGTGTAGATGTTCATGAGGTTCCAGAGGAGCTCCAGATGGAAATAATTGATCTGCAGTGTGATTGCTATACTGAAAGATAAGTTTTCTGAAGTTGGCATTAGCAAATTTTACCATTTTCTGGGTCCTGATTACCCCCAAGTTGAGTCTTTTGCTTCTAAAATTCTGACTATGTTTGGGACAACGTATGTTTGTGAGCAGCTTTTTTCTGTAATGAATGTCAATAAATCAAAAGTCCATTCACAGCTTCGAGATACACATCTGAACAGCATACTCAAGATTGCTACAGGACAGACATTGTCTCCAGATTCTGATGCAATAATTCAGAGCAAGAGGTGGCAGTCATCAAAGACTGTTAAATAAACAAAATATTGCAAGATACTAATTATTGTTTTCATTATTGTTAATTATTAATGTTTTAGGCATATTTGTGTTTTAAGTAAAAAGATAATGTCTTTAAATTGTGTTTGTCTGTGATCTTTACAAAATGTATGTCTCCGGTACATGGCATTACATTTTATGACACATGACTCCCCCCCCCCCCAAGTTCCAATTATGTCAGATCCAGCCCGCGTAACAATTGAGTTCGACACCCCTGCTATAAACTTCTCTAATGACTCTTCTCTTTTTATCAAAAGGCATTTTCTTTATCAATGGACTACTAAATATTGGTCATATTTGGGTATTAAAATCCCTATAAACCTAAGTGACAGCTTTCAGATTAATTAATTTCTTAAGAGACAGTACAAAGAACTAATATTACATTAAAACAATGGAATCAGGAGAGCCTGACATGGTTGGAAAGAATCAATGCCATTAAATCTATTATTCTCCCCAAATTTTTGTATCTGTTTAGGGCACTTCCGTTGTCAATTCCAGGATCCTTACTCAAAAAATGGCAAGGCAATTGGAATAAATTTCTTTGGAGATATCAAAGACCTAGGATTTGCTTTTCCACACTGCGAAGACCCACTAAGTTAGGAGGACTCTTCATTACCGGATATAAAATTATACTATGAAGCTACAGTACTTTCTATTTTAGCTAGATTACTGAACTAAATTCAAAAAAGTATGAGATTATATGGGCCAAAACAAAAGAATCTTCATAGCTGATAAAGGATCATATATTTATGCAAGCATTATTAAGAATATGGAACTCTAAGGGTGCGTTCAGAGGGCATGCTGGGAGCGGTTTAAATTTCTCCGTTTCGGACCGGATTAAATTTGATCCGGACAATCGCGATCACACTTACCTCCTTTATCCCGCTTTGCTGCGCTTCCCGGTGTTTACACTACCGGCGCGCGGGAAGCGTGTCAGCGGTTGTCCCCCCCTCGATCTGCGCATGTGCATAGGCGCCCATGCACGGAATAGGAATTTTTTTATTTCGCGCATGCGCACAAAGACTAAGGCGAATCACAGCTTTTTTTTACTCTTCCGCAGAGAGCCACGCGCCTTCACTCACATAGCTGTATCAATCCTCCTGAGCTGTCCACTCCCCTATAAAACTTTTTTTCCCGCTCATTTCTGACACTTGCACTGAGGGAGCAATATGAATCCGCAGGAGCAGTGCCTGGTGGCGTTCCTGACTGTTCAGGTGCTTTTCACAGTGGCCTGTCACCTGCAACACAGGTTGAGGGCCATCAGAATGAGGAGACTGATCGCTGTCAGACGGCACCTCATGAGAAGGGGAGCCAGACTGAGGGACTTTGTCCTGACAGAGTCCCTCAACATGGAATTCCTGCAGACAATGGCTGAGCAGAGGGACCCACGTAGGTGGTGGGTCTATCCTCGGCCAGCACAACTTTGGGACGTCTATGCTCGGATCATCTGGGGGGATGAACAGTGGCTAGAGCACTTCTGGATGACCAGGGCCACCTTCCTGTGGATAGTGGACGCTCTCAGGCCACATCTCAAGTATGAGACCACCATGCGAGACCCCATACCAACAGAGGAGTGTGTGGCCATTGCCATAGCATGGCCAACACCACCTGCTACCAGGTGGTTGGTGCCCTGTTTGGTGTGGCAAGATTCACGGTGGCCGGCATAGTGGCAGAGGTCTGCCTCGCAATTGAGGCACATCTGATGCACCAAACGATATGTCTTCAATCACCTGGACAGGTAAGCATCTCCCATGTAAAGCACACAGGACAGAAATGAGGTGTTTTCTAACATATGTCCCCCTAAGCACAGGGAATGTAAGGGTGTAATGGTGACTAGTCAGTGACATCTGTGGAGGAACACTACTGTGGTACTGCCCAGATGGCAATTACTACAAAGGGAAGCTGAGAGTGATAACTGTCAACATTTTTAACAGGAACTCAGGGGGTGCGAGTGATGCAGGCATGGTTGTGTTCAGTGCTCTCTCTCTCTCTCTCTCGGTAGAGTAAGTGTGAGCAAGCACACCTGGTTTTTTGCCTCTGGCTCAAGAAGGATGGCTCCGGGGTGAGGTAATTTTTGCAGTAGCCACATCGCTCGCTCAAAACTTTAATGCCATTAGCTCACCAAGTAGCAGTTTTGCTCACAAGATGCCACAGCTTAGAGGGAAAACTGTGTCATCTGTGTGTCAAGCAATGCCAGAAGTTACAACTGTGCCGCAACTTGCTAGCACGCATTTCACTTTGTAACTGTCATCAGGTAACCTCATACGTGACTGTGGGCACTGTTGTCTACGTTAAAAAGACTGTATTGGGCCTGAAAGTACAAATGATAACTGTCCCACCAGGGTAAGGTCTTGGGAGTTTAGACCATGTACAAACCAGTAGTTATGCTGTAATTATAAAGTACTGTGGATAATAAGTATGACTGTCACTGATAAACTTAGGTAGAGCAAGGTAACCTGGGCCATGAACACTGGATGTTATCCTTTACTTTTCCCAGGTCATGCTGGGGTTCAAGGAGCTTGGGTTTCCACACAGTGTGGGAGCCCTGGATAGCTGTCACATCCCAATCCGGGCACCACCAGGGCAAGCCACAAACTTCTATAACAGGAAGCACTTCTACTCAGTCTTCCTGCAGGGGACTGTGGACAACCGAGGACGCTTCATCGATGTCACAGTGGGTGAATCCAGCAGGAACCATGATGCTCACCTACTCAGGCGGTCCAGACTCATTCAGGCAATGGACCGCGGAGTATTTGTGCCCGGAAACCCCACACTGACAATCGAGGGGGTTCAGATCCCTCCTCTGGTGATTGCTGACGCTGTGTACCCCATGCGCCACTGGCTGATTACTCCCTACAACGGGAGTGATGACACCACGGCAGGCCGTGTTCAACAGGGCGCACAGGAGGGCCAAATGTGTGGTGGAGCGGGCCTTTGGTCGGCTAAAGGCTCGCTGGAGGTGCCTGGGGGTCATGCTGCAGGTGGAACAGCAGAACATAAATGCAGTGCTGTGCTCCTGTGCAGTGTTGCACAACATCTGCAAGGAGCGTGGCCACCCAGTCAGTGTGGAGGCCACGGTGCAACAGAACAATCCTCCCTCACAGCAACCCCAGCCAGGAGGGAATGAGGGGCACTGTGAGGAAGGGAAGGCAGTGCGTGCCGCAATCACCCAGTGGTCGCAGAGGTGGCGCGCAGGCACTGAGAACTCTGACTTTCCCCAGCACGCCAGGTCCGCACATTTATAAAACCTGCTGTATGTAAATATGTTATGAATTGTTGTTGATGCCATTGTTGTTTGTTAAAAAAATACTTCGTCCTAAATGTTGTTGTTCAGTAAAACCTTTAGTCAACAGAAAGGCTGAGCTGCGTTTTCCTGGACTCCCCACCCAATAAGAATAGTTTGTGACTGTAATGTTAGTAGCTCACAAAGTGGAATAGGGAGGGTCTTTTGAGGGAGCAGCACTTTCCAAGGGACAACTAGCTACTTAAGACAGTCATAGGAGCACCACATGGGTCCTCTCTCAAGTATCTGCAAAGCAGCCACGGAGGGCGTTCCTTCATGCTGGACAAAGTTGGGGCTAATGCAGGCGGCCTAAAAGACAGCAGGTCTGAGGGCAGAGGCAAGCTTGATAACGCAGGCAGACAAGAAGACGACAAAAAAGAAAAAACAGCAACGCTCTTGGAAGGGGGTCCGATACTGGTTTTTTATACACAGCAATACTTACATGTGTGAAGATAAACTTAAATACATGTAATTTTTAAACTGGAACACCAGAACTTTTTAAAGTCAACTACTGACAGCCGCACAGTGGGAAGGATCTTCTGAGCACTGCTCCCATGCGGCTGCCACCGGTTTCCCTAGGGTTTGCACAGGCAGCCACACGAGCTCTGTCAAAGGGACCCGAAGCTGCACAACCGCAGCATAGCTTGGTAGATCGTGCATTGCATCGACACAACTTTGCTTCTCAAAATTTCAGGGCGTGCACTGGCTTTAACCAAGATATGGAGCATTGCCTATTGAATTGTATTATGGAAATGCCACCCTCTGAAAGGCTTACGTGACCCAATGGGTTAGGGTAAGTAAGATAAGCCTTTCATTCAACTGGTTCCCCTGGGCCCATCAAAAGCGCCCAGCTGCCCTTGTACCCTCCCACTCTGTGGAGCACGTCCTACCCACGCCTCACTCTGTGTAGCGTGAGCAAACAATGGGGCTAATGAACAGCCGCTTTTATGCTCCCTATGACACATCACAGCCATCTTATAGCAGATGCAGTCTGAAGGCGCTGAGGGGGTTGGCCCCGAAACCTGGAATTCTGGCCATCGGAGAGGCCTTCTAGAGAAGGAATTGTGGCATGGGTGTGTGAGACAGCAAGAGCTAAAGGATCTCTACAATATCAAGGAAGACCAGTGTTTCCTGATATTCCGGCGGATGCTATTCAGAAATGGAAAGAACTCAAACTATTTACTTCTAGGCTTTTGGCTGCAAATACGTGTTACTGATGGATTACTCCAGCTAGAATTAGAATTTTCAATCAAGGCAAACAATATGAGATATATACAATGAGGAATCAGACCATGCTGTTTTTAAAAGCCTACATCTGGATCTTACCCAAGACCTTGAAAAAAGACAGCAGAAGAGAAAACGGAACTTTGTGGATTCCCCCACACATGAATCAAAAATACAGATCCATCCTCAAAATCCCATGGCGGAAAACTGAGTAACTATATGAAGAGCTTCTGAACATTACCTTATTATTTTACCTTTATTTAAGATTTTTTCAACATTACATTTGTAATGTTATTGCTTAAATCTGTTATAAAACACCGGACTTAAGTTTTTTAATTTAGATAAGGGAATCGAGAAGAGGGCAGAATCGCTGCCTCGCAGTCCCTGCGGTGTTTAGACGCCCTACTGTGGAGGTTGCTACCTTGTGGCCCAGTCCGGCTTAGAGTGGGTTGAGTCTCAGTTGGACATCTTTTATTCCAAACAGTGTTTTAAACTTACTTCATTTCATATTTTTCATTAATCTTTAAGGCAAGCTAAGTTTAAGATCTTCACATTGGGGAGGGTGGGGTGGGAGGAGATAGTAGTTCTTTAGGTTACTAGATACAATAATAATAATAAGAAAAGGTTTTATAGTTAATAGTTTATGGTTTTTGGCAAGTTCTGACAGTTTTTGGTGAGAACTGATTTTGGCAAGTTCAGACAGTTAACAGATATAGTTTTCCTTAGATTTTGTACAGAAAATTTGATAGTCACTTGATTAAAGAGTCTATAGCACATTGCATTACAAGTAGTTGAAGTCATGAGTAATACTTGGAAAATTATTTCTCTTAATGTTAGGGGCTTACAGAACATGATAAAACAAAAGATAGTTACTGCTTCCATGGTTAAATTACGCCCGGATATACTTTTTACTTTTTTAAGAATCTTATCTAAGAAGATCCAAGTATCCTGTTCTTAAATCTTCCTGATTCCAGGAACAGTTTCAAGCACCAGGCTCAATGAGAGCATGAGGGGTAGCTATTTTATTGTATAAGAATCTTAAATTTCACTTTATATGGTTTTATTTTAAAAAAACACTTTCAGAGCTATATTATATATAGACCAGCTACATACAGTGGTTTAGATCTTCCAGATTTAAAAAAATATTATTGGGCTGCTAATCTAGGGAATGTAACCAAGATGTTACATCCTCATTATACAGAAGACTGAATATATCTGGAAAGTTCTTTAGTTGCTCCAGCTACATTACATGAGATTATTTGGCAAGCTCCCTGTCAAAGACCCCTTCAATTACGGGATAATGAGGTTTTGTACGCTTCACTTAAGAATATGGGATAAGGCACATAAATACTTGGCTCCTGATGTTTCACAACTATCTCTTTTATTACCTACAAAACACATGTCTAATAATTTATTTTATTAATAAAGTCTTTACAGTCAATCTTTACAACAGAGGCAGGGTCCATTGCTTCAGCAAGCAAGGTGGGTGGGTTTCCAACTTGTGCAATGAATAAGGAAAAAAGAGAACAAAAGGGCACACCAATAAATAATGGGGTGGCTGTAGTGAACACAGTGCAATTCAGGCCATGATAATCCATACAGAAGGAACCCCCCCTCCATCAAAACCCACACCTAGAGCAGGAAACTCTCCGCATCTTCATATTTTGTTTTAAAAAGCCCAAAGGAAACATTAGATGTGGCCTGTGCTCCCGGATCAGAGATTTGGCGGAGGGGTGGGGGCCAGCTGAGCACAAGCTGCTTCTTGGGGGAGGAGAGGGACAGGAGAGGGGCCCACCTCTTCCTTCCCTTTCAGTTATCAGGAGTCACCGAAACCGTGGAGTTGAGAATGCGAGATCTGCTCTCAGATTTGGAAACCTTTGAAAGTTTGCACACTCTGAGCAGTTCCATTGAGCTGAGACACGTTCTCCTTGTTGCACTCTCTTGTGTCCTGGGCAAGAGAGCTTGGCAGCTGTGCAGAACAGAGTCCAGAGAGACTTGTTTCCAGAAAGAGGCGGGAGGGATCCTGGGGAGTGGAACACGGAGCCCCCCAGGGCTGAGACAATGGTGCTGTTGGGGGTGGTCGCTGTGGCGTTGAGCCTCCGTGCTTTACCAGGGGTGGCGGTGTCTCAGATGCGTCACATGACGCTTGCTGGGAGTGCAGGGGGTGCTGCTGTACATCATTTCCTCCTCAATCTGATGGGACTACTTGCATTGCTGTTCCTGCTTCTCCCTCTCCTGGTGGTGCAGCCGCCACTGCTCTGCCACATGCTTCATGAAGCGCTGCCCATTCATGAGGAAGGCCTGGCCATGATCCTGCTCCCAGAGCTCCAGCTGGCCCTGCAGCTGCTCCTCCAGCTTGGAGAGCATCTTCTGCAGCTTTGCCCACAGCTTCTCCTCTTTCAAGAGGTTGCCCCCTCATTTGGTGAAACAGCTTGGGTCTGTGGCCTTCCTCTCCAGCTCCTGGAAGCGGCGCCAGTTCCCCCCCCACTGGCAGACAGCTTCAAATAGTTCCTGGTGCATCTCAAAGCAGAGCTTGACCCATGTGATTTCCTCCTTGTATTGCTGTAACAGCTCCTCAGTAAAATCGTCCTGATAGTAGGGACTGAAAGCCTCCCTCTGCTCCTTGCCATAAAAGTACTTGTCCCAGTAATCCACCAGCTCCACCCCGATGGCCTCCACCATATTTTGGATATTCTGGAGCTTCAGTGTTTCCAGGCGATTCAGTTCTAACTGGAGGGCATTGAGGGTCTGGCTCCTGGATCTCGCCATGCAGGGGACAGAGGATTCTTTTTCTACCACAGGCATGCACAGCCAGTCCCAGAGCACCAGGATTTCGGAGCGCAGCTCCTCACGCAAAGCCTCATTCTGAGCTTTCCGGCTCTCCAACAGTCGCAGCAGATCTTTCAGGGCAGCAATGTTCTCTTCCGAGAGGCAGAAGGTATCCTTGTCTGCACACACAACATCCCGCTTGAAGCTGGTGTCGGGGACGTGCTCTAGCTCCTCCATGCAGAGGACAATCTTCCGCTTTGTGCCCACAAACTCTGCTTGCCAGCACTCTTTTTCTGCCCCCAGCACTGCCAAGTGCTGCCGGAAGCAATCCAGCTCCTCCAGGGTGGGCACAGCACTGGCACAGATGCTGGCAGGTGCAAGAGAGAGCAAGTTGTAAATCTCCAGCTCCCGCAGGGCCTGCAGGGCTTGCTTGCACTCCTGCTTCTGCAAGGCCTCCACGTGGGTGCGCAGGACCTTCTCCAGCTCCAGGATGGTTGCCTCCCTGTCCTCCTGGAAGGGCACCAGCTCCCATCAGAGGGTGGCCAGCAAAATGTTATAAAGAAGCTTCAGACATATGCTGGAGGTGCAGGAAGAGTGTAGGAACTTATCTGCATATTTGGTGGGAATGTGAAAAAAATTAAAAAGTTCTGGCAAATGATTAATAAAATTATAGAAGAAACTATTAATGTTAAGCTAGAATTTAAGCCCGAAGTCTTCCTATTTAACATCCTACCAGTAGGAACTAAAAAAGATGACGTAAGAATTAGACTTTATACAATCACGATGTCAAGGACTGCAATTGCTAAGTGTTGGAAAAAAGATACTACCCCCAATAAAGAAGAAGTAATAGACAAATTGATGGAAGTAGCTGAATCAGACAAGTTAGATTTGTTACTCCTAGAAAGGGACGAGTCAATACATCAAAATAGATGGAAAAAAATCTATAAGTGGATTGAAAAAAATAGTAACTACCCATTTTGACCTCAAACTAAGTTATGTATGTTACCGGGAACTTATACTATTCTTTTTTTTCCCTTTCCTTTTCTGTATATTGAAAAATGTATATAAATAAAATCTATTAAAAAAACCCCAATCTATATTTTTTGCAAAATGGTTTCCAATATTGGACTACGAATACATATTGTACTCAGTGATCAAACTTTAAAGAATCTTTTTTAAATGCACGTTTTGTTGTGAAAGTTTTTTAGTGATTAATATTAAATATAAGCCAAGTCACTCTATTACCAGTGACTCATATCCTCATTCAATGTGTTATATTACTAGTGTGTTTCTGTTATAGTATGAAAATGTATCTCCACAATGTTCTATTTGAAATTCATATTGCATTTGTTTTTTCTTTGGTTTCAATACTAGTTGTCATTGTTCTATATACGTGCAATGTCATTTGCACAATTCCAAATTAAAACAGCAGTGAAGGGAGGGGAGGAAGAGCCCAGGGTATCCCTGCCCTTAGGAGCCTCTAGTTTCCCTTTCGAAAGGGGATGAGATAGTGGACAGAGGCAAGGAAGAAGCCAGGGTATCCCTGCACCCCAGAAGCCTGCAGAAAAATAGCAGGCAGCCAAGAAGCCAGACAATGATCAGCTAATGAGAGAAATTGAGGCGGCTGCGGTAGCTAATGAGCAGTTGAGACAACTGTTTGAACTGCATAGACAACAGCAGGCTTTGAAAATCCAGTTCTGCTCTGTATTGAATACCTGGAGATCTGAGGGTGAGGTTTGGGGAGGGGTGGACAGTGGGACCTGATATAATGTGATGGGGAGAAGGACAGCCGGAATCAGCGGTTAGTTCAGTTGAGGGAGAGAAGTGCAGTTCAACCAAAATCCATGAAAGGAGGGACAGTTCAAAAGTTCCATCTGCAGAAAACTGCAGCCTCTCCCTGATTTACTCCAATTATATGTTCAAATTACGTGTTCAAACCAGGGCTTGATTAAGGCCAATGCCTCAAGCACAGCCCAATCACGGTGCCCACCCCCAGTCCTTCCACAATTCACCAACAACACATTAAGAGTCAATAAGTGCTGAAGGTAAAAAAAGAGAGATTAAAAAATTAGGTTTCTTCCAAGGCCAGACCCCACAACTATATTAACTTTAAAAAAAAAATTATTTAACACTGAAGAGCAGTGAGCAGCATAAGCAAACTATTTACTTATAGCTGAAGTCAAATTAGGCAGTGGAAGCATTAAGGCGGGGAAACTGTGGTGCCCCCCTTTCCTTGGTACCCTAAACACTGACTTGTTTCCCTTAATGATTAGTCCAGGGCTGGTTCAAACCATGGGTAAAAGCTAACTCCTTGTTTGTTTAAACCATGAACAAAGCTAACTCCTTGGGCTGAATATGTGTTGTCTCCAAAAGCAGCTCAGCACCAACACATGCTAAGATCTCAGCCTATATATAAAATATAATTAGGACAGAACTAGATAGCAGCAGCCCCTGAAAGAAGCAGTGCAGTGCTCAGGTCCCCAGGCACAAGAGCAGGGAGCAGTGCCTGAACAAGAAGCAATCAGAGAGACAGGTGCCTCTGAGATACAGACATTTGGAAAAATTGTAAATATTAAAAAAAAAGATACAGTCCAACACTAAGTAGAACCAGTGTTCCTTCTAAGCTGAATTAGTGTGAGCTAGGGTCATAGATATTTAGCTTCTGGGCTCACACATTTTTGTCTTGGCTGGGGAAGGAGGGCTGCAAAGCAAACTAATTGATGCAGGAGCCAAATCTCTGGCTCACAACTTGAGTGCCAGCAGCTCACAAAGTGTAATATTTCGCTCACAAGACTCCACAGCTTAGTGGGAGCACTGAACAGAACCCCAGCCAGAAAAGGGGTTCAGATTTTGAAATAAGTATGAAGGGTGTGTGGGGGGGAGGGGTGTGATTTCATTTCTTCCATTACTGTGAAGCCGAGCTAACAAACAAAAAAATTAAAAATCAAAACGATGCCACTCAATCCCTCTCTCTTCCCTCCTTGTTTTAAAAAGAAATAAAACTCATCTACTCCCACTCGAACAAAACAAAACAAAATCCCATTTCTTCACGCCTATTCCAATAAATAGGAAGTGTGTGTGAGAGAAAGGGGGGGTGTTGAAATAAAATTTAGGAATAAAAGCAAAAACTCCTCTCCCTCAGTCAACGTGGGTTTAACTGAAGAGACCCCAAAAACAGGACACGACGACTCCTTTCCCGCCCAACTGAGGAGAAACGAGCGACCGCCTACAGCCTCCCTCCCCAGACCACGCCCCCTAACGGCATCTCACCGCCCTCTGCCCAATCCCTGCAGCTTCTCCTTGCCGCCGGCTGTTGCAGGTTGACCAATCAGGGCGCCGGGGCTTGCTGCTTGTCTCCAAGGTAAAAAATGCACGCGCGGGGGAAGCCTTGCAAGACTTTCCTACAGCGTTTCCTTGTCTGTGCAATTCCTGAAAAGCTCCTTCCAGAGCAAGGAAAGAGGAAATATGCATGCACGATGCACGAGGTGGCTCCTTGCAGTTCACCTGCATGTGAAAGGGCAATGTTATTATTGCCTCCTAAGTCAGGAGCACAGCTCCAGCCCTGCTGGTGCCTTGCAAACAAATGGGAACTACATAAGAACATAAGAGAAAGCCAGTGTTGGATCAGGCCAATGGCCCATCTAGTCCAACACTCTGTCACCCAGTGGCCAAAAATACCAGGCGCCATCAGGAGGTCCAGTAGTGGGGCCAGGACATTAGAAGCCCTCCCACTGCTGCCCCCTCCAGCACCAAGAATAGAGTGCATCACCTGCCCCAGACTGAGAGTTCCTATCTATAGTAAAGGTAAAGGTTCCCTTGCTCGAACTCTAGGGTTGCGGTGCTCATCTCTGTTTCAAAGCCGAAGAGCCAGCGCTGTCCGAAGACGTTTCCGTGGTCATGTGGCTGGCATGACTAAACACCAGGGTGCACAGAATGCTGTTACCTTCCCACTGAAGTGGTACCTATTTATCTACTTGCAATTTCTTGCTTTGAACTGCTAGGTTGGCAGGAGCTGGAACTATCTATACCTTGTGGCTAATAGCCACTGATGGACTTCTGCTCCATCTTGCTAAAGAAGGTCTCTGAGACGCTGCAAGCAGCCGACTGTGACGAAAGCTTGTATTCGTTTTTAGGCAAAGGGTCTTTAGCGATATTCCCTCTAAGCTGCGGAGTCTTGTGAGCAAAAAAATTCAACTTTTGTGAGCTACCGGCGTTAAAGTTGCGAGCGAGCGACTTGGCTATTGCATAAATCAGTTTGCTCTGGAGACATGCTCCCTGAGCTAAGGCAAAAATGTGTGAGCCGGAGGCTAAAAAAACCTGTGAGTTAGCTCACACTAACTCAGCTTAGAGGGAACACTGGACTCTTTAGTGCTGCAGGGCTGGTTTTCTGGGAGGCTGCAGGGCACCCTGGCTGGGAGGACTGAAGATCTATGACTCCCTTGACAGTAACTTGAGATTTTCTTCCGGACATGGGTTGGAGGCTTTAGGGAGTGTGGAAACCAGCAAATGGCTAGTGGGCAATGGAATGAACTCCAAGTAATAACCATTCTTAAGGATAGGCAGCACCAATGTTCCCTCTAAGCTGTGGAGTCCTGTGAGCAAAAATTCTACTTTGTGAGCTACTGGCATTAAAGTTGTGAACATTTAGCAATTTGGCTCCTGCATCGATTAGTTTGCTCTGGAGCCATCCCTTCCTGAGCGAAGAAAAGAATGCGTGAGCCGGAGGCTAAAAAACTGTGAGCCAGCTCACACTCAGCTTAGCGGGAACGCTGGACAGCACCCAGGAATCCAGGGTAATCCAGACGTCATAAAACGAGACTGACCTGTCTTAAGAAAACAAAGAATGGTAGCTAGGGAGAGGAAGTGTGTTGTTGTTGTTCAGTCGCACAGTCGAGTCCGACTCTTCATGACCCCATGGACCAGTTTACGCCAGGCCCTCCTGTCTTCTGCTGTCCGCTGAAGTTTGCTCAATTTCATGTTCGTTGCATCGATTACACTGTCCAACCATCTCATCCTTTGCCGTCCCCTTCTTCTTTGACCTTCAATCTCTCCCAGCATCAGGGTCTTCTCCAGTGAATGCTCCCTTCTCATTTGGTGGCCAAAGTATTTGAGCTTCAGCTTCAGGATCTGACCTTCCAGGGAACAGTCAGGGTTGATTTCTTTTAGGATTGACTGATTTGATCTCCTTGCAGTCCAAGGGACTCTCAAGAGTCTTCTCCGGCACCACAGTTCAAAAGAATCTATTCTTCGGCGCTCGGCCTTCCTTATAGTCCAACTCTCGCAGCCATACATTACTACGGGGAATACCCTTGCTTTGACCGTGCGGACTTTTGTTGGCAGGGTGATGTCTCTGCTTTTTATCATGCTGTTTAGGTTTGCCATTGCTTTCCTCCCAAGGAGCAGGCGTCTTTTAATTTCATGGCTCCTCTCCAGACTACAGAGATCAGTTCCCCTGGATGAAATGTGGGCTCTCTGGCATTGTACCCCCCTGCGGTCCTTGGGAAAGCCCAGCCTGAAAGGTTTTCCACCAATCAGAAACCCGTTAGGTCAGAGTGCTGATGTTTGATGGAACCAATAATTCTGTTCTATTTCTCTGATGTAATGTGAACTATAAAATGCTCTGTCACCCATTGTAACACTCAACGAGTCTCTTGGGTATCCGGGGGTTCCAGACCTTGATAGCTGTACTCTTCCTTTATTAATTAATAAATTATTTTTGGGTCTTCCACTCTACAGGACTGCTTTGTGTGTTTTCTCAAATTGGCCCCGGGCAAACACAACCTCTGTTCTGTCTATCAAACTTGAGTCAGTCACAAGTTCTCTCGGAGCTGTTCTCTCAAGAGCAGTTCTCTCAAGAGCTCTCTGAGCTCCACCTACCGCACTGTTGTGGGGAGGGGAAAGGAGATTGTAAACTGCTCCGAGACTCCTTCGGGTAGTGAAGGGCAGGGCATAAATCCAATCTCCTCCTCCTCCTCTTCTTCTTCAATAGACTTTCCACAAAGTCTGATAGATTTTCTGATGTGTGTCCCAGATTCTTAAATATACGATCCATTTCTGTCCAAACAGCTCTTAAATTGGGTGTGCTTATTTTTGCAGAGGTTGTATCGATGTTTGGCATGCAGGCAACACATCTTTGGCCCACCTGTAAACTATAATCATGGTTTCAAAGAGGACTGTAAAAGTCAAGGACGGACAGATTACCTCCCAAGCAATAAAACTGAAAATATATATCTGTAGGCTGTGCGCTCAGATTTCCAAGGCCATATTTATTGGATTGTAAACACTTTAAAAGGGAGCTGCGGTGGCTCAAATGGTTAAGACACTGAACTGCAGGCTGGAAGGTCGGTAGTTCAGCAGTTCGAGAGCCGAGTGCTGCATGATGGAGTGAGCTCCCATCTCTGGCCCCAGCTCCCGCCAACCTAGCAGTTCGAAAGCAAGAAATTGCAAGCAGATAAAATAGGTACTGCTTCGGTGAGAAGGTAACAGCGTTCTGTGTGCCTTGGCGTTCAGTCATGCCGGCCACATGACCACGGAGAAGTCTTAGGACAGCGCTGGCTCTTCGGCTTGGAAACGGAGACGAGCACCGCAACCCTAGAGTCGGATTTGACTGGCTTTCGAGCAAGGGGAAACCTTTACCTTTTTAAACACTTTAAAAGCTAAAACTTTCATACAATATCACTGCAGTCTAGTTAGCTGTGGTGTTCAGATAAGTAGAGTCCAAGTGACCTGCTGCCTAGACCTCAGTATTTTCTCTTTCACTCAGGCAAAGCGTTCTTCTCAGCCTCCTTTCCCGCTGTTCCCTTTTGGCTTTTCCCCTCTCTACCCATTTTCTTGAAACTTCAGCAACCTCAATTCACCTCTTTCCCTCTTACAATTCTTCCATTTCTGTGGTAACCCAAAGCTCTCAGTTTGCCCCCATCCCCAATACAGGCCACTCCCTGTACAACACCTGTGTTTTATTGGGAGCATTTTTAAAACAGCTTTTCCACTCAAAAGATCCTCTCAAGACGGTTCACAACAAGTTAAAGCCCATCCACCATTAAATTATCAAATCAGTACAGAAGAACATATAATGAACAGAGAAGAAGAAGAAGAGATTGGATTTATACCCCACCCTTCACTATTCAAAGGAGTCTCAGAGCAGCTTACAAACTCCTTTCCCTTCCCCTCCCCACAACAGACACCCTGTGAGGCAGGTGGGGCTGAGAGAGCTCTGACAGCAACTGCTCTTTTTCAAGAACAGCTGTGCCAGAGCTTGTGACTGACCCAAGGTCCCACCAGCAGGTGCAAGTGGAGGAGTGGGGAATCAAACCCGGTTCTCCCAGATTAGAGTCCACACACTTAACCACTAATTGACCTCTCCTCCTCATGTTTCTCTAATCCCCTCTTGAAGCTGTCTATGCTTGTAGCCACCACCCCTTCCTGTGTCCGTGAATTCCATGTGTTAAGTACTCTTTGGGTGAAGAAGCACTTCCTTTTATCCGTTCTAACCCAACTTCTCAGCAATTTCATGGAGTGCCCACGAGTTTTTGTATTGTGAGAAAGAGAGAAAAGGACTCCTTTCTCGACCCTCCCTATCCCGTGCATAATTTTGTAAACTTCTCTCATGTCACTGCCTCAGTCATAGTTCTTCCTCTTTAACTTTTCTTCACAGGGAAAGTGTCCGATCCCCTTAATCGTTCTGGTTGCCTTCTTCTGCGCTTTATTCGAATACTATGAGAGAAGTTGCTGTTCAGCCGCACAGTCGAGTCCGACTCTTCGCCACCCCGTGGACCAGATTACTCCAGGCCCTCCTGTCTTCCGCTGTCCGCTGAAGTTTGCTCAATTTCATGTTCGTTGCATCGATGACACTGTCTAACCATCTCATCCTTTGCCGCCCCCTTCTTCTTTGACCTTCAATCTTTCCCAGCATCAGGGTCTTCTCCAGTGAGGGCTCCCTTCTCATTTGGTGGCCAAAGTATTTGAGCTTCAGCTTCAAGATCTGGCCTTCCAGGGAACAGTCAGGGTTGATTTCTTTTAGGACTGACTGATTTGATCTCCTCGCAGTCCAAGGGACTCTCAAGAGTCTTCTCCAGCACCATAGTTCAAAAGCATCTATTCTTCGGCGCTCGGCCTTCCTTATAGTCCAACTCTCGCAGCCATACATTACTACGGGGAATACCATTGCTTTGACCATGCGGACTTTTGTTGGCAAGGTGATGTCTCTGCTTTTTATCATGCTGTTTAGGTTTGCCATCGCTTTCCTCCCAAGGAGCAGGCAGGGCCGGCTCCAGGTGTCTGGGCGCCCTAGGCAGGACAGCCAGGGGTGCCCCCCACTCGGGATGCCAACCTCCCGGTGGGGCCTGGAGACCGGGAGCTGCGGCGGGGCGCTGGCTTTCCTGGAGGCTCCGCAGCTGCCGGGCCCCCAGGAAAGCCAGGGAAGGGGGCGGGGGTCCAGCCTCCACCCCCTCCCTCCCGCCGCCGGCTTTTCTGGGGGCTCCGCGGCTGCGGGACCCCAGGGAAGCCGGGAAGGGGGCGGGGGGTCCAGCCTCCACCTCCTCCCTCCCGGAGCTGGCTTTTCTGGGGGCTCCGTGGCTGCGGGACCCCCAGGGAAGCTGGGAAGGGGGCGGGGGGTCCAGCCTCCGCCCCCTCCCTCCCGGCGCCGGCTTTTCTGGGGGCTCCGCGGCTGCGGGACCCCCAGGGAAGCCGGGAAGGGGGCGGGGGTCTAGCCTCTGCCCCCTCCCTCCCGGCGCTGGCTTTTCTGGGGGCTCCGCGGCTGCGGGACCCCCAGGGAAGCCGGGAAGGGGGCAGAGGCGTGGCGGTAGCGGAGGCGGCAGGCGCCCGGTTAGGCACCCTAGGCGGGCTCCTAGTTCACCCTATGGGCAATCCAGCCCTGGGAGCAGGTGTCTTTTAATTTCATGAGAGAGAAGTAAAGAACAATAATTGGAGGAGGGCACACTGTTTCTGTCATTGGGAGCCCCAAGTCCAATTGAAAAAAAAAAAGCATGCTGGGTACAAGTCCTCCAGCAAACAATGCTAAACATTTTGGCACCAAAACCCTCCCATCAGCAGTGATGGCTTTCGTCGGTCCGCAAGATTTTTTTTCTTTTCGTCTTGCTGTGCAACAATCAGGCACAATTCTTGGCACCAGTTTGTGTGTGCAGTCTTGGCTCACATCACTGTGGTGATGCACGGCACTGCGGAAGACTTCCACAACTTCAGCTGCAGTTAACCTGATTTACTGTGAAAGAACTTTGAGATGTCCTTCTGCATTCCTTCTCTGCCTCCTCGTGTCTTCTACTTTGATGGCACCTCCCCTATCATACCGCACAGAAATTCCTCGACGACACCCAATAAATTCTCCTGTGTCTCTTTTCTGAAGCTAACTGTTGGGCTGGCTTGTCGTTAGCCATTCGTCTGTAAAAAGGATGAGGTTTTTATTTTTGGTTTGCTTTGGATGTACTACAACCCCGCTCTACTCACCATGTTCTTTGGCTTGGCGGGGGGTGGGGGTGGGAACCAAACCTGAGTACTGCAAAAAGGAAAAACCAACAGTCACAAGGCCTCTCCTATTCCTGTTTCAAGATCAGAGCACCACATGCCCAAAAGCGCTTTGGCAAAGCTAATAAAACAAGAGCCCTCCTAGCACTGAAACCCCAGAGATATTTTTAACATAAGGTAAAGGTAAAGGTTCCCTTGCTCGAAAGCCAGTCAAATCCGACTCTAGGGTTGCGGTGCTCATCTCCGTTTCCAAGCCGAAGAGCCAGCGCTGTCCGAAGACGTTTCCGTGGTCATGTGGCTGGCATGACTAAACACCAAGGTGCACGGAACGCTGTTACCTTCCCACCGAAGTAGTACCTATTTATCTACTTGCAATTTCTTGCTTTCAAACTGCTAGGTTGGCAGGAGCTGGAACTAGAGATGGGCGCTCACTCCGTCATGCAGCACCCGGGTCTCGAACTGCTGAGCTACTGACCTTCCACAGCCTGCAATTCAGCGTCTTAACCACTTGAGCCACCGCAGCTCCTATTTTTAATATATGCCTGTCTAATTCTAAGGGCGCAAGATACAAACTTTACCACAGACAAAGTGACTCGTCTGTCCTTGCTGGTCAAAAGATATAACAGATGGAAGTGACCTGAACAGCAAGGAAACCCGCTTGATAAAGGCAGTATATATTTAGCCTTTATAGACAAATGCAAATTACAACTAAATATAAACTGAGGTAAAGTCTCGATTACAGCTCTACCACAAGGGCAGGGTCTCTGGAGATGGCTAACACCCTCGCGGTGAAGATGGCGTCTCATTTCATATAGTTGCCCACAGGTACATTCATAAGAACGTAAGAGAAGCCATGTTGGATCAGACTAATGGCCCATCCAGTCCAACCCAGGTGCCATCAGGAGGTCCAACAACGGGACCAGAACTCCAAAAGTTCTCCCACTGTTGCCCCTCCCCCCAGCACCAAGAATGAAGAGTATCACTGCCCCAGACATCATAACGTAAGAGAAGCCATGTTGGATCAGGCCAATGGCCCATCCAGTCTAACACTCTGTGTCACACAGTGGCCAAAAATACCAGGTGCCATCAGGAGGGCCAACAACAGGGCCAGAACTCCAAAAGTCCTCCCACTGTTGCCCCCCCCAGCACCAAGAATGAAGAGTATCACGGCCCGGACATAATAACGTAAGAGAAGCCATGTTGGATCAGGCCAATGGCCCATCCAGTCTAACACTCCATGTCACACAGTGGCCAAAAATACCAGCTGCCATCAGGAGGGCCAACAATAGGGCCAGAACTCCAGAAGCCCTCCCACTGTGGCCCCCCCAAGCACCAAGAACACATAGCATCCCTGCCCCAGACACAGCGTTCCATCTATACCTTGTGGTTAATACCCACTGGTGGACCTATGCTCCATATGTTTCTCCAGTCCCCTCTTGAAGCTGTCTATAGTTGTAGTCACCACCAGTTCCTGTGGCAGGGAAATACTCTTTGAGTGAAGTAGTGCTTCCATTTATCAGTTCTAAACCTACTGCTTATTAATTTCCCTGAGTGCCCATGAGTTCCTGTATTGTGAGAAAGGGGGGAAAGCCCTTCTTTCTCTACCTTCTGTATCCCATATATAAATCTGTAAACCTCTATCATGTCATACCCCCTTAATCGTCATTTCTCCAACCTTACTTCGAAGGTGAAGACCGCACAGATATAGATACAGATAAAGTTATTTATTTCTCGTAGGCCTTCACCTTTCTCCCCAGCTAGGACCCAAAGGGGCTTCATTCTCTATTTTATTCTTGTGGCCCTTTCTTACATGCCCAGGGAAATGCCAGTCGCCACTTTGGGGTCAGGATGGAAGCAGTTTTTCTCCAGGCCACTTTGGCTGGGGATCTTGGAGGGCTTTTTCTGTCATCTTCTGGGCGTGGAACGGGGGTCACTGGGTGTGTGTGGAGGGGGAGGTATTTGTGAATTTCCGGCATTGCCCAGGGTGTTGGACTAGATGACCCTGGAGGTCCCTTCCAGCTCTATGATTCTAATGACCACGTCAACAAGGCTGGGCTTCTGAAGAGAAGGCGGAACATGGCTTTGTTCTCTTGCCGGGCCCCGCTGGGTTGCTCGGCATGCCAAGGAGCAGGTGGGGTGGATGTTGGCTCCATGGTCTCTCCCCCAGACACACTTGTGGAGAGGCAGCTGCTGGTCTCCCTTTGGCAACAAGGTGTGTGTGTGTGGGGGGGCTCTTTGCTGCCCGAACGGCTTTTGGCCAACTTCTGAAGAAGCACTTCCTGGAGGGGGAGTCAGCTGGCTGGCAGTAGCTGGCGGCAGCAGGAGGAGAGATTTATGGAACAATTTGGGCAGCGCGTCAGCGGTCAGCACAAAGTAAGGTG
Source organism: Gekko gecko (assembly GCA_029375565.1). Classification (NCBI taxonomy): domain Eukaryota; kingdom Metazoa; phylum Chordata; class Lepidosauria; order Squamata; family Gekkonidae; genus Gekko; species Gekko gecko. The sequence goes on along the minus strand of JAPDNY010000003.1, from coordinate 239,078,267 downwards.
GCAACTGGGCTGAGCGGCCCAGGTCAGGAGCACAGAATGGAGAGGGGGTAGGACGGCAGCCGGTGGCGGCAGCAGCCCAGCATACTAATGGGTGGAAATTACAAGGGAGTCACTACCGGCTAGATATCAGGAGAAACTTCCTAACTGTAAGAGTGGTTGAGCAGTGCAACAGTCTGCCTCTGGAGGTGGTGGATGCTCCTTCGCTGGACGTTTTCAAGCGGAGGCTGGACGACCATCTTTCGGGTATGTTGTAGGTATGTAGGGCTATCTTTCGGCTACGCTCCTGCAGAGTGCAGGGGGTTGGACTAGATGACCTGCAAGGTCCCTTCCAACTCTAACGTTCTATGATTCTGTGATAGCTGGGTGCCAGCCAGTGCTGAGAGAAACGTGGCAGGATGGCTATGGAGAAATATATTTCAACCGACTCCAGAGTCTCCAAGCTGACTCTGGGGTGGGCCCAGCACAATAGCCTTTAAGGCGACGCTGTAACTTGACTTCCAGTCTCTATGGTCCTGGCCATCGAGACTAGTAGTCAAAATCCTAGAGTGTCATCGCCATTTTTTCTCTCCCACTGACTGTCAATGCTCCTTCTGAGCTGCGGAGTCTTGTGAGCAAAAATTCTACTTTGTGCGTTATTGGCATTAACGTTGTGAGCGAGCAATTTGGCTGCTGCGTAAATCAGTTTGCCCTGGAGCCATCCTTCCTGTGCAAAGACAAAAACGTATGAGCCGGAGGCTAAAAAACTGTGAGCCAGCTGACACTAACTCAGCTTAGAGGGAACACTGCTGACTGACATCTCATGGCAGGGGTGGGAGCGTTAGAGGAGGAGTTCTCTTGCTACAAGTGGGCAAACGGCAACCCCGACGAAGTGCCTTAGCTTTTATATGGCGCTCTGGTGCTGAGCAGGAATGGCCAGAGGTGGCAATCTGTTCGGAAATTCTCTGGGAACAGTTGGGATTTCGGTGGAAGGACCTAAGGAGCCTTTTGAACACTTTCTTCTCCACAGACATCCAGTGATTTTGTTGTTTCTCTGTGAATACCCCTCAAAGACCGTTCTGCTTTGCTTTGTTTTTCTTTCTCTGCTCCCGTCTCTGCTTTGCTCGCTTATCGGCCCTGGCCTTGAGAAGCTGCTCTGCCTGCAATAACCTGCTTTCACTCTCCCGCGCATCTTGCCTGGGAATATGTCGCCGTTAGGGAGTCCGCGCATTTTGAGACCTCTTTATTGGCCCCTAGGTATCAGGGGGTCTGGCTTGAAGGGGGTATTTCTTCTAGTCAGGGCTTTTTTGGTAGAAAAAGCCCAGCAGGAACTCATTAGCATAACAGACCACACCCAACAGCAGAAAATCATTAGCATATTAGGCCACACCCCTGACAGCAAGCTCATTAGCATATCAGGCCACACCCCCATGTTACCAGATGTGTGGTCATCCAGCCACACCCACCTTTTGCTTCTTATTCTGTTTACCTTGTTTGTTGTCAAAACCCCAGGGCTTTTTTTGGAGCGGGAACCCCTTTGCATGTTAGGCCACACACCCCTCATGTAGCCAATCCTAATGAGTTTCTGCTGTTGGGTGTGATCTGTTATGCTAATGAGTCCCTGCTGGGCGTGGCCAACTCGGGAGCCAGCCGGAACGCCGTTCCTGTGCGTTCCTGCCCCAAAATAACCCTGCTTCTCGTGTTCTGTTTGCAATTGCCATTGCTGACACTGGAGTCTTACAATGCCTGTTCATTCCTCAATAAACTGACCTACCAACAGGACTGTTGTCGAGTGTCTTGATTGGGACTTCTGACAAGTATCATTAATGCTCGCTCCAGTTTCCGGACAGGAAAACAAAAAATGAAATGTGTGGAAAATGTGTGAAAGTGCTGTGTTGTATTGTAACCTTTTTTGTTTTTAACCGAGAGTCTCATCAGGACCCAAGCCGAGAATGAAGGACGCACGTTGATTCGATGTTCCCTTGCTCGAAAGCCAGTCGTATCCGACTCTAGGGTTGCGGTGCTCTTCTCCGTTTCCAAGCCGAAGAGCCAGCGCTGTCCGAAGACGTTTCCGTGGTCATGTGGCCAGCATGACTAAACACCAAGGCGCACGGAACACTGTTACCTTCCCACCGAAGTGGTACCTATTTATCTACTTGCAATGTCTTGCTTTCGAACTGCTAGGTTGGCAGGAGCTGGAACGAGAGACGGGAGCTCACCCGATGAGCAAGAAGAAAATGAATGCCTGGACCGCAGCAGATGTGGGCGGTCGTTCCAGCCCCTTTAACGTCCCGTTTACAAAGTCCCATCCCTAACACCCCTTTTTCCCTTAGGACATTTCCACAAGCAACGCTGAAATCCGTTTTTTTTTTTTAACGCAGCACTTTCCATTCGCCAAGAGCTTGACAAGCTTTATTGTTTGCCCTCACAACAACCCAGTGAGGTAGGCCACTACAATCCCCGTTTCACACGTGAAGAACTGACAAAGGAGGAAACTTTGCATCCAAGGCCCCCCCAGGAGCCTGGGCAGGAGGCGGGACTTGAACCCAAGCCTCCCTAAGTGAATGCACTGTCCTTTATTCACTGCTCTACCTATTCGTCTCCTTCTACGGGTCATTCAGAGGTAAAACCTATGTTAGTTAAGAGTGTACATTTGCTAAGATTGCAACGTCATCTGCTTTCTAACTGCTGTTTAAGAATATTCACAAGAACCTAGGGTTGCCAACTCCGGGTCGGTAAATTCCTGGAGCTTTGGGGGTGGAGCCTGGGGAGGACAGGGTTCGGGAAGGAGATGGACTTCCAGCGGGGTCGAATGGCCATCCTCCAAAGCTGACATTGTCTCAAACTCATGTCAGTTGTAATTCTGGGAGACCTCCTGGCCCTGCCTGGAGGCTGGCAACCCCGCAAGAACCCCATGTCATCTGTTATTACCCCAGGCAATTCCCTCCAGGCTTTTCTACACCGAGTTTTCCCTGCCCTGGTCTCTCCCACCCCCCGCCCCCTGCATGATCACATGGATTTTCTTTGCGCTTTCCATAACCACTGGCAAAGAATAGTGTGTCAAAGGAAGGGAGGGAACCAACATAGGTTGAAGGCCAAGCTATGGCAAAAAAACCTCACTGGTGGAAAAGCCCTTTTTTGGAGATGGGCAGCCTACGGGACTGTGCCGACCAGAACATTTTATGCTGCCTTATACCAACTCAGACCATTGGTCCATCAAGGTCAGTACTGGCTACTCTGATTGGCAATGGCATTCCCATCATCTCAGGCACAAAAACGTATTTTTCAGCATCTGCTATCTGAGATCCTTTAATGGAGGGGGGAACAGGAATTGAACCTGGGACCTTCTGTGTACACTTAGCCACTGTCCTTCCCGGATGCTTTCCTCCTGCACGTTTCAGGATCATAGAAATCGGGGCCAGCGAAGAAGAGACTTTCCGTGCACACTGGCAGGTACGAATAACCCCAAGTCCTCTTCCCTGGCAGACGAAGGCAATTATCGGGCTGATGACATTTTAAAACTCCTCGCAAGCAGAAAGCTAGCACCGCAAGGACGTGCCTAGACCCTCCTTTGTCCCAAAAGTGCTAGTTTATGTTTTACTTCCTCACACAGGCATCCCCAACATAGTGCCCACGGGTGCCACGTTGTCTGCCAACACCTTTCCAGGTGCCCACCATTTGTTTTTAGAAAGTGGGACGGGCTAGCAAGGTTCTGAGTGGCTGCTGGAGATTTGATTGGCTGTGCAGATTCTTAAAACTTTGCCTTGGCAACAGCTGCCCCCCTCACGAGGATTTTCACTGTGGCAGCCATTTTGTGGCTTAGCGCCACCTCCTGCCACCGCCATTTTGCGGCACCCAGTTTGTGGTTGTACTCCCAAAAGTCAAAAGGTGCCCGCGTGCTAAGGCTGCTAGCTCTAGATTATGAAATTCTTGGGGAAGGTCGGGTTGCCATAGAATCTACCTTCCAAATCAGCCATTTTCTCCAGGGGAACTGAGACCCGGAGATCTCTAGCTCTTCAAAACCAAAAACTCTAAAAATAAGGGTGTTGCCCCGCTCGAAGCAGTTTTTGTCTGGTCTACTCCCCTGATTCGACTGCGTCGGTAGACCTCTGGTTGCCGGCTTTTAATGAAAATGGTGAAAATGCTTCAGAATTCTGAAGGGAGGTTCCAAGAAATGATAAGATCCTGCACTGGGAATCACTTGAGGATTGTTGCATCCGAATATGCTTTATGGATGTCTACGTGTACCTTTGCAATATTGAATCCAGCATGATTCTTGAAGAAAAAAAACTACTAACATCCTTACCGTTCAAGGACTTTTCGGAATTTATTACAAACTGTTTGCGGGAAAACTCCGCCTGTGAATTTCTACCCGCGATCGATGTCATCAGTTAATTTCTACCTGCTGTTTATGGAGAATTTGTTCTGAGGACTTTATGGGCCTTATGATTATTAAATTCATTGATTATCGGTGTTAAAATTTGGGCACGTGCATTTTTTTCCTTCTTAGCCTCCAGGCAGTAGCTGGAGATCTGCTATTGGCCTCCAGGAGGCAGAGATCAGTTCCCCTGGAGAAAATGGCCGCTTTGGAAGTTGGGACTCTGGCTTTCTACCCCACTGAAGTCCCTAACCCTCCTCAAACCCCACCCGCCTCAGGCTCCACCCACGAAATCTCCAGGTATTTGATAGAATCATAGAATGTTAGAGTTGGAAGGGACCTTGCAGGTCATCTAGTCCAACCCCCTGCACTCCGCAGGAGCATAGCCGAAAGACAGCCCTACATACCTACAACATACCCAAAAGATGGTCGTCCAGCCTCCGCTTGAAAACGTCCAGCAAAGAAGCATCCACCACCTCCCGAGGCAGACTGTTCCACTGCTCAACCACTCTTACAGTCAGGAAGTTTCTCCTGATATTTAGCCGGTATCGACTCCCTTGTAATTTCCACCCATTCGATCTAGTCTTGCAATCCGGACCAAGAGAGAGAACAGATCTGCTCCATCTTCTACATGACAGCCCTTCAAATACTTGAAGACTGCCATCATGTCCCCTCTAAGTCTTCTCTTTCCCAAGCTAAACATACCCAACTCTTTCAGCCTTTCTTCATATTTCCCAACCTATGCCCAGGTCGCTTAATCTCACCACAGGGGCCACGGGGAGTATCACGGGTGCACGAACTGATCTGAGGTTAGCCGTTAATGACACCATCGGTGAAAGAATAAGCTGTTGGCCCCATTTGGGACAGGCCGTCCTAAAATCGAGGGCTTTTTTTCACCAAGCGACATTCGGATGCGTCCCTGATCCAACTAACTAGCACAGCGCAGGCCCGGAATCTCCCACGATCCTCCACCTCTCACCCGTGTCACGTCAGTGTGGCAGGCGCCATGTGGCATGTGGGCCCAGAGCGCTTTCAACATCACTTGCGCACGTTCTGGTTCCACCAGAATCACGTTCAAGTAGGGCCTTAGGTACAGCTGCTTTATGCCACAAATGACAGGCCAACCAGGCTGGTAGAATCCATGCATCAATCCAGCCGCGGACTAGTCCTCCTTTCTGTGGCCGCATGACCCAGTGCCTTGGGAGAGCTGTCTCGTCCTGGCCACCCTCTGGAAGCCTGGCCAGTCTCAATCCTGACACGTTATTTAGGCAGATCACGAGAGGGAGGGCAGGAAAGGAGGAGCCTGCACTTGACTCTCGTGGCCCTTTCTTAAAAACTCAGGATAATGCCAGTCGCCACTTTGGGGTCAGGAAGGAATTTTCCTCCAGGGCAGATTGGGCCAGAAGGTTTTTTGCCTCCCTCTGGGCACAGAGCAGGAGTCACTGGGGAATTGGGGGGGAGGTAGCTGGGAATGTCCTGCATTGTGCAGGGGGTTGGACTAGATGACCGCTGGGGGTCCCTTCCAGCTTTATGTTTCTGGTATGATGGTGACTATCTTGCTTCCTTCAGTATGGTAGCTGGGAAGGGTCATATCTGACCTGATGCGGGAGACAAAGCACGAAAGGTAGCTCAGGTGCAAACTGTGGGCCCCTTTTTCACATCTCCCTTCCTTCCTCGCTTGCTTCTCTGCTATGGACTGAAAACATGAAGCTACTTCATACTGAGTCACACACCCCGGTCTATTAAATTTGGTACTGTCTCTTCTGACCGGCGGTAGCTCTCCTGAACCTCAGGGAGTGGTCTCATATCACTGGATCCTTTTAACTGGAGAGGCCGGGGATTGAACCTGGGACCTTCTGCATGCCAGAGTCTCAGGCGGAGGTCTTTCCCATCACCTACTGCCTGGTCCTTTCAACTGGAGGTGCCGGGGATTGAACCTGGGACCTTCTGCATGCCAGAGTCTCAGGCGGAGGTCTTTCACATCACCTACTACCTGGTCCTTTCAACTGGAGGTGCTGGGGATTGAACCTGGGACCTTCTGCATACCAGAGTCTCAGGCGGAGGTCTTTCCCATCACCTACTGCATGGTCCTTTCAACTGGAGGTGCTGGGGCTTGAACCTGGGACCTTCTGCATGCCAGAGTCTCAGGCGGAGGTCTTTCCCATCACCTACTGCATGGTCCTTTCAACTGGAGGTGCTGGGGATTGAACCTGGGACCTTCTGCATACCAGAGTCTCAGGCGGAGGTCTTTCCCATCACCTACTGCATGGTCCTTTCAACTGGAGGTGCTGGGGCTTGAACCTGGGACCTTCTGCATGCCAGAGTCTCAGGCGGAGGTGTTTCCCATCACCTACCGCCTGGTCCTTTCACAACTGGAGATGCCAAGGCTTGAACCTGGGACCTTCTGCATCCAAAGCAAATGCTCTATGCCACTGAGCTGCAGCGCCACTCCCCAAGGACTGCTTTGGGGATACTCCCTGTACTTTAAGATCACTCAGCTGTGGTGATTGCCTTGCCCCAGAAAACAGAGGTCAGCCACAACACGGCCGGCTACCCAGTCAGGCTGGTGGCAGTTGCCACAGTCGAGCCACTAAAGTTTACCTCGGATAGTCAGGACCTTTGAGGTCCACACTGGCTTCCCGTTTCCCTTCTTCTTGCACCCTGGAGTCCCTGCCCTGTCCGTTTCAATAACCGGTTTAGAAAACAAAACAAACAGATGCACCATTTGAATAATGTCATGATGATATAAACGTGGGAGGATTCTTCCCAGATTTAGCCCTCTGAAATTACTGCAAATAATAATAAGAAGAGAAGAGTTTGGATTTATACCCCGCCCTTCACTACCCAAAGGCGTCTCAGAGCGGCTTACAAACTCTTTCCCCTTCCCCTCCCCACAACAGACACCCTGGGAGGTCGGTGGGGCTGAGAGAGCTCTTGACGGAAACTGTCCTTGAGAGAACACTGTGCCAGAGCTTGTGACTGACCCAAAGTCACATCAGCAGCTGCAAGTGGAGGAGTGGGGAATCAAACCCGGTTCTCCCAGATAAGAGTCCGTGCACTTCATCACTACACCAAACTGGCTGAGTCTCCGAACTCCGAAACCTCTGAGTCTCCGAACCGTGTCACGACTAGGGATTGGTGTTCCCTCTGAGTTACTGTGAGCTGGCTCACCGATCTTTAGCCTCCGGCTCACAAGTTTTTTGTCTCCACTCAGGAAGGGAGGGCTCCAGAGCAAACGAATCGATGTAGCGGCCAAATCGCTCACGCTCACAACTTCGATGCCGGCAGCTCAGAAAGTAGAATTTTTGCTCACGGGACTCCCCGGCTTAGAGGGAGCATTGATCCAGGGATGTGGGCGGGCTTTGAAAAAATTAAGCCAATGTTGAATTGAAGTCGTCCACAAATGGACCGGGGAGGGGGGGGAATCAATTCATAACTCTGTGGTCATCAGGGCAGGGAACACACGAAGGTGCTGTATACTGAGTCTAGATCCTTGATACATCAATGTCAGTATTGTCTACTCAGACCGGCAGCAGGTCTCCAGGGTCTCAGGCGGAGGTCTTTTCAAGTCACCTCCTACCTGGCACTTTTAACGAGGGATGCTGGGGATTGAACCTGGGATCTTCTGCATCCTTGAGCCACGGCCCCACCTAACAATATGAAACTGCCTTGTACTGAACCAGATCATTGGTCTATCGAGGTCAACATTGTCTACTCAGGCAGGCAGCGGCTCTCCAGGGTCTCAGGCAGAGGTCTTTCCCATCACCTGGTCCTTATAACCGGAGATGCCGGGGATTGAACCTGGGACCTTTTGCCTGCCAAGCAGAAGCTCTACCACTGAGCCACAGCCTCCCACATGAAAGTGCCTTACACTGAATCAGACCATCCCTCCATCAAGGTCAGTATCGCCTGCTTGGACTGGCAGCTGCTCGCCAGGGTCCCAGGGTGCTTTCCATCACCTGCTACTTGAGATGCTGGGGAATCGAACCTGGGACCTTCTGTATGCCAGGCAGATGCTGTTACCACTAAGCCAAAGCCCTTCCCATCATTTGGAACTGGTCTCTGGTGGAACACGTGAAGCGGACCCGTACCAGATCAGACCCTCAGCCGATCAAAGTCAGTATTGCCTACTCAGACTGGCAGCAGCTCTCCAAGGTCTCAGGCGGAGGTCTTTCACAACACCTCTGACCTGATCCTTTTTTAACTGCTGATGCCGGGAATTGAACCTGGGACCTTCTAGGGGCAGAGAGGAGGCTCTTCCATTGAGTCATGGCTCCTCCACAAGTCTTCATTGTCATTGATTCCCCCACAAAATATATGAAGGAGAAGAAGAAGAGATTGGATTTATACCCTGCCCTTCACTACCCAAAGGAGTCTCAGAGCGGCTTACAAACTCCCTTCCCTTCCCCTCCCCACAACAGACACCCTGTGAGGTAGAAGAAGAGATTGGATTTATACCCCACCTTTCACTACCCACAGAAGTCTCAGAGCGGCTTACAAACTCCTTTCCCTTCCCCTCCCCACAACAAGACACCCTATGAGGTAGAAGAAGAAGAAGAGATTGGATTTATACCCCGCCCTTCACTACCCAAGGGAGTCTCAGAGCAGCTCACAAACTCCTTTCCCTTCCCCTCCCCACAACAGACACCTTGTTAGGTAGAAGAAGAGATTGGGTTTATACCCCGCCCTTCACTACCCACAGGAGTCTCAGAGCGGCTGACAAACTCCTTTCCCTTCCCCTCCCCACAACAGACACCCTGTGAGGTAGAAGAAGGGAAGAGATTGGGTTTATACCCCGCCCTTCACTACCCAAGGGAGTCTCAGAGCGGCTTACAAACTCCTTTCCCTTCCCCTCCCCACAACAGGCACCCTGTGAGGTCGGTGGGGCTGAGAGAGCTCTTGACAGAAACGGCTCTTTTTCAAAGACAGCTGTGCCAGAACTATGGCTTGCCCAAAGTCATCCAGTAGCTGCAAGTGGAGGAGTCGGGAATCGAACCCGGTTCTCCCAGATCAGAGTCCGCGCACTTAACCACAACACCAAACTGGCTCAATGATACCGTTCAGAAAAAAGTCCACGCAGTCCACATCACAGCACATGGAACTGGGGGGCGGGGGGGGGGGGACGTTCGCCACTCAACTAACACAGCACCCAGGGACCACTTGAACGACCCTCCAACACCAGTACAAGCCTTCCGTATCCAATCCCCGTTTTCCAGCTGCAGGCACCGAGGAACTCAGCGATGCCCATCACAGCGTCTGTCAGCTTTGCAGCGCTCTGCCCCTATGCATGCTGGCTCAGAAGCAGGGTTCACTGGGTGGAATGAGAATTCCTCCCCAGTTATGCATGGGGGGGGGGGATCTAGCCTATGGCAAGGAGCCGTTGGTGTGTTAGCCAGCAGGCTCAGACAGCCAAATTGGTCCTTCTGTAAGTCATGCAGGGGGGACGCACACAAAGAAATCTCCTAACTCTTACTTACGCTGAACAGCTACCTGGCACCGGCAGTGTTCCCTCTAAGCTGAGTTAGTGTGAGCTAGCTCACGGTTTTTCCTAGCCTCCGGCGCACGCATTTTTTTGCCTCAGCTCGGGAAGGGATGGCTCCAAAGCAAAACTGATTTATGCAGCAGCCCAAATCGACTCGCCCGCCACTTTAACGCCAGGAGCTCGCGAAGTAGACTTTTTGCTCACAGGGCTCCACAGCTTAGAGGGAGCATTGCACCGGCAGGCTGATTTTGAGAGGGGGAGAGCAGAGGGAGGGGATTGGGGGCCCTTAACCCCTTTCCAGTTCCACCTTGTCAAAATCCTACCCCCCGCAAGGGGATCCATACCTTTTCCCACTATAGAGATAGATCAAGATGGGTCACCATGTTGAGAAGAAGAAGAGAAGAAGAGATTGGATTTATACCCCGCCCTTCACTTTGGAGTCTCAGAGCGGCTGACAAACTCCTTTCCCTTCCCCTCCCCACAACAGACACCCTGTGAGGCAGGTGGGCCTGAGAGAGCTCTGACAGAAACTGCTCTTTTTCAAGGACAGCTGTGCCAGAGCTTGTGACTGACCCAAGGTCATCCAGCAGGTGCGAGTGGAGGAGTGGGGAATCAAACCCGGTTCTCCCAGATTAGAGTCCACCCACTGAACCACTACACCAAATTGGTTGAAGAAGAAGAGGAGGAGGAGGAGGAGGAGGAGATTGGATTTATACCCCGCCCTTCACTACCCAAAGGTGTCTCAGAGCGGCTTGCAAACTCCTTTCCCTTCCCCTCCCCACAATAGACGCCCTGTGAGGTCGGTGGGGCTGAGAGAGCTCTTGACAGAAACTGCTCTTTCAGGAACAGCTGTGCCAGAGCTTGTGACTGACACAAGGTCACATCAGCAGGTGCAAGTGGAGGAGTGGGGGAATCAAACCCGGTTCTCCCAGATTAGAGTCCGCGCACTTCACCACTACGCCAAACTGGCTCTCAGTTAAGTCTTTCTGTAGCAGCGGGAAAGAACCAGAGTCCTGTAGCACCTTGAAGACAATCCTGTGCTGCCCACTTCTTCAGATACACTTCCGATAAGTGAAGTAGTGAGCCCTGACTCACAAAAACTCCTCCCCTGCCACAAATTTTGCTAGTCTTTAAGGTGCTACGGGACTCTGGGTCTTTTCTGCAGCTACAGACAGACTAACGCGGCTACCCATCTGGAGAGGATTCCGAAGACGTGAGCCGCGGCTCACGGAAGCTCCTCCCCTGACGCAAATGTTGTTAGTCTTTAAGATGCTACCAGACTCTTCCTGTTTTCTACTTTCCCCACCGTGAATGGAAAGAACCAACAGGGGTGAGCGATTTCATGCAGACAGGTAGGCAAGATGGGAAAGTAGCACACACACCCCTTCCACGAATGATTTCCGGTTAAGAATAAAACTGGGAAACCGTTCAGGCGCCCGCTGTAATAACGTCTAGGTCGGCTCTACGGGAAACCTACTATATGTAGTACTGTGCGCATTGTTATGTACTCTAGATAGTTACTGCTGATCAGATGGTCCCGCTTGGCACTCAATTGATTAAACAGAGCAGCTCGTTTTACGATCCAGGGGACTTCCGCTCAGGTGACGTGACGTTTCAGACCAAAGCTGTCCAACGGCAGAGAGACAACGGGTGGCTCTCGGAGTTCCAGGCCATCATTCCCGAGAGATGCACAGAAACGGACGATGGCTTGCTGACAGAAGGATTCAAACCTTAGGACAATTATCGCCGGCCGTCCTTCTCGTCCCTGCACCACGGCAGGGCCGATTTGCTTTGCGTACACTCGAGGTGCGTGGAAATGAATTTGCACTACTGTATTCTTTAAAAACAACAACGACACCATTGTCGTGCGTGATATGTGGGCTACAGCATGCTTGTCACTGGAATTATTATCTTTTTTTTTTTAACGAGCGAGTAAACCCGCCCGGTGGATGCGCAGAGGGGGCCGAGAGCCGTGACGCGGCGGGAATCTCTTCTCCTCGCGCATCACCCGTTGCGAAAAGGTCACTGGAGCAGGCGAGGCGACGCTGACGAGGCCCGTTTCAGAATTCGTCTTCGGAGCTATCCGCTAAAAGCATCACTCGATCTTGCATGCTGTTGAACTCCCTCTGCTAGGAAAGGAGGGAGGGAGGGACGGAGAGGGAGGGGAAAGGGGCAGAAAGATAACATCAGCTACGAGGGAATAAAATATTTCTTTGGCGTTCTTACTCCCCCCGCCCCACCCAACCATGCTGTTGAGGGGCACGTTGTTGAGGACACTGGGATGTTTCACCCTTGACGGACCAAACCCTGTGAGGAAAGGCTGAGAGACTTGGGAATGTTCAGTCTGGAGAAGAGGAGGTTGAGGGGGGACAGGATGGCTCTCTTGAAGGATCTGAAGGGCTGTTCCTTAGAGGAGGGCGGGGAGCTGTTCCTGTTGGCGGCAGAGGAGAGGACTCGGAATAATGGGTTTAAATTGAGGGCGGTGAGGTACCAGCTGGATATTAGTAAAAACTTTTTTAAGAACATAAGAACATAAGAGAAGCCAATGTTGAATCAGGCCAATGGCCCATCCAGTCCAACACTCTGTCACACAGCGGCCAAAAATACTAGGTGCCATCAAGGAGGTCCAACAGTGAGGCCAGGATGTTTCCTCCCCAAGCACCAAGAATACAGAGCATCACTTGCCCCAGCTTGAGAGTTCCTATCTATACCTTAAGAACATAAGAGAAGCCAATGTCGAATCAGGCCGATGGCCCATCTAGTCCAACACTCTGTCACACAGCGCCCAAAGTATGCCACGTGCCATCAGGAGGTCCAGCAGTGGGGCCAGGGCACCAGAAGCCCTCCCACTGCTGCCCCCTCCAGCACCAAGAATAGAGTGCATCACCTGCCCCAGACTGAGAGTTCCCATCTATACCCTGTGGCTAATAGCCACTGATGGACTTCTGCTCCATATGTTTATCCAATTCCCTCTTGAAACTGTCCATGCTTGTAGCTGCCACCACCTCCTGTGGCAGTGAATTCCATGTGTTAATCACTCTTTGGGTGAAGAAGGACTTCCTTTTATCTGTTCTAACCCGACTGCTCAGCCGGAGTTGTGCCGTCGGGAGTTGTGCAGCCGTGGAACCGGCTGCCTCAGGAGGTGCTGAGCTCCCCCTCCCTGGCAGTCTTCAAGCAGCAGCTGGACAAAAAACTTGCCAGGGATGTTCGCCGGTTCCCAAACTTATTTGGCCTACCGCCCCCTTTTCAGAAATTACTCAGCACCCCCCGCCCCCCCCCAGACATCTGACTTCAAGAAGTGGACAGTTTGTGGATCTGCACCCGGATCGTTCAGGACCACCTGGATCATTCCAGCACCCCCCAGGGGGCAGGATTGCCCATCTTGGGAACCAGTGACTGCTTCTCAACCTGAGGCCATATGCCCCCCCCCCGGGGCTATGTATGAACAAAACATTGAAATAGCTACCTTCAAGTACAACACCTTCATTGGCATATAAAATGGCTACTTTTATACCGGTATGATGGGGGGGGGTCACAGGAAGGAAACAAGGTCGGAAGGGGGCCACAGTCGAAAAAAGGTTGAGAAACACTCTAGGCCGATTCTGTATTGAGTGGGGGGGAGTGGACTAGACAGCCTGCATGGCCCCTTCCAACTCTGTGATTCTATGATTCCATGACATATCCATGTTTTTTATTGATTTCCCTTTTCTAAGTCACGAGTCCGACTTCACGATAAAGTGGGCCATAAATATGAACAAAGAAATTTCTATGGAATCATGGGAATTTTTGTGGAAAAGATCTTTTAAAATGTCTACCTGTATTAATGTAAAAGAAAATTGCTATAAGATGATGTATAGATGGTACATGACACCAAAAAAGATTGCTAATATTAGTATGGATAAGAACTTGAGTAATAAATGTTGGAAATGTAAAAAAATGGAGGGTTCTTTTTACCATATGTGGTGGTCGTGTGATAAAGTGAAAGCATACTGGTCTAATATACATTGTGTGATGCAGAAGATATTAAAAATCCCAATTGAGAGAAAGCCAGAACTTCTTCTCCTTGGTTTGACAATGGAAAAAATTCCACAAGAAAAAAGGTCATTGTTATGGTACATGATTACGTCGGCGAGAATGGCCTTTGCTCAGCAATGGAAAATGGAGAAGGTACCAGATATACAAGATTGGTTGAGAAAATTGTTATTTTCAGCAGAAATGGACAAAATGACCAAGAAATTAAATGGGCAAATGGCAGAACAGTACTTAAAAGACTGGGAAGGATTGAAACTGTATCTAGAAACTGAATATAGAATGAAGGGGAAAATATATAACTTGGATACGTATGGATATTGAACGAGAATTGAAATGAATTTTGAACTGTATGTACTGTTATTTGAAAATATGTTGAAATTGTAGAGGTTATATATAATTGAAATGTGTTACCTGGTTTGACGATGCATTTAAGTTTAAGTTTGATTACCTTATAATTTTTTTGTTTGTTATTAGCAGTGTTGGAAGCCTATTAGGGAGGGTGGGGGGTTGGGATGGGGATTTTCTTTTTCAAAATTGTATTGGTAACGTAATTGGAAATGTTGAGTGTATCCCAATAAAAATTTTGTTTTAAAAAAAAAAGAGTCCGACTTCACATCACACCAATGGGTCTGCGAAGCATAGCTCTTGGCCTCCTGATAATCACAGCATTCGTTTTTAATTAAAAAAAGAAAACAAGCTTCTAGTCCTTACTGAGGGAGAATGATGTAATGGCGCACAGGGCCATGCTAGTTTCTTTAAAAAGTTTCCTTCTGCCAGTGCTCAGAGTTTCTAAGGGTCACAGGGCCAGGGGAGTTCAACGCTCTGCAAAGCTGATTGTCTTTTTCCGTAACCTGATAAAGGCCGCAATCCTATGTGCACTTCCCTGATGGTAAGCCCGACTGAACTCAGTGGGACTTGTTTCCAAGTAAACACACATAGCGTTGCACTGTAAAGTGTGCAGACCCCGTGGAATGCATTTTGCAAAATGAATTTAGGCTGGTCATGGTTCAGAATGTGGACTGGAGAACTTCTTTTAAAAAAAAGTGAAGAGTCCACACAGCCCTGGGCATCCCTAACGCAAGCCCTGGCTTTGCAGTTTCGACACACTGAAACTCTGTTCCTGAGTCACGTTCCTTTTAAAAGCCTTCCCGCCACTGAGAATAATGGCAGATGGGGGCACCTTCTTTTGGGGCTCATAGAATTGGATCCCCTGTTCCAATCTTTTTGAAACTTGGGGTTTCTTTTGAGGAGAGGCACCAGATGCTACACTAGGAATCTGGTGCCTCTAACTCAAAAATTAGCGCCCCCAGCCCCAGATACCCACAGATCAATTCTCCATTATACACTACCAGAAGAGGGACCTGTGATACTCACGGGGGGAAGGGGGAGAAGCTCCATAGGAGGAGAAGGAAGCAGCCGCAGGTGAGCCTTCTCCCCTGCCCCCCAACATCAATGGCGAGGCCCGCGCCCAACCAAACTTTCTCCCTCCTCCTCCCCCCAGCACCAGCGGCGAGGCCTGGCCGGCCCACCAAACTTTCTCCCTCCCCCAGCGGTGGCGAGGCCTGGCCGGCTCACCAAACTTTCTCCCTCCCCCTTCCTCCCTCCGCAACAGCGAAGCCTTGCCGGCCCGCCAAACTTTCTCCCTCCCCCTCCAGCGGCAGTGAGGGCTGGCTGGCTGGCCTGCCAAGCTTTCTCCCTCCTCCCCAAGCGGCAACAGCAGCAAGGCCGGGCCGGCCCACCAAGCTTTCTCCCTCCCACCACCTCCCCCTCCCTGGTGGCGGCAAGGCAGTTCTCAGAGCGTTCCCTGCACACTTTTGGGGGGATTTAAGTATCCCCCTATACTTTCTTATAGATTTTAGATTTTTCTGCACTTCTGGGGATTGCCCCAAATGTGCAGGAAAATATCTTTGCCCCCTAGGTGCCCCCAATGAGCGGATTTAGATATCCGCACGCAGGGGGCGCCTTGGCTATTAGTATATAGATGGGGACTGGTCTCCATAGGGTATAATGGAGCGCCCAGCAGACATTCCCCCACCCTCACTTTGATAACCCTGAAGCGAGGGGAGGGCCTCCAAACCAGGGGATCCCCTGCCTCCAACTGGGGATCGGCAACAGTACCCTGGCCTGGCGATACCTTTTGCTTGTGTCTCTTGAAGCTGTTTCTGCGCCGGCGGTTCATAATCTTCACACTGTAAAGGGTCACGAGGATCATGAGGGCTCCAGCAATGCCGACTCCCACTGGCACCAGCATCCCGGACATGTAACCCGCCTGCAAAAAAAAGAGAGGCAGGAATAGCAAGCAGGCTGTCAGCTTAGATATGATCCCCCACACACACACACTGGTGCTACTGCTACGATTGCCAACTTTCAGGTGGGGCCTGGAGATCTCCCAGAATTCCAGTGGCTCTCCAGACGGCAGAGATCAGTTTCCCTGGAGAAAATGGCTGCTTTGGAAGGCGGAGTCTATGATAGGGCTACCCTATTTGAAATGCATAAGAGAGGACACATTTCCCAACTGACGAGAAGAAGAAGAAACAAGAAGAGGAGGTTGGTTTTATACCCCGCCCTTCACTCGGAGTCTCGGAGCGGCTTGCAAGCTCCTTTCCCTTTCCCCTCCCCACAACAGACACCCTGTGAGGTAGGGGGGGCTTAGAGAGCTCTGACAGAAACTGCCCTTTCAAGGACAGCTCTGACAGAACTATGGCTTGCCCAAGGTCATCCAGCAGCTGCAAGCGGAGGAGTGGGGAATCAAACCCGGTTCTCCCGGATTAGAGTCCACGCACTTCACCACTACACCAGACTGGCACTACACCAAAACAACTGATGAATCGCTAGGATAAATCTCATTTTAAATACCCCCAATGTTTAAGGAGAAGCTTCACTGGGGGCCTACGGGGCAAAACAGGCTCGGCTTCCCAACCCCAAAAGAAGTCATTTTCATCAGGTTTTTTTTTTTAAGAGCATAAAAGAGGACGGATACCAAAAAAACGGAATGCTAAACCCCACCTAAGAATCTACAGCGGGAGAAGGGTGTGTTCCATTCAGAAGGAAGCTCTCTAGTAGTTTCGTCTGGGTAGTACTCTATAAAATAGGGGTCGTTTTGTAGAAAAAGAGGTGCAGGAGCTCGTTGGCATAACTCATTAGCATAACTTATTTGCATATGCCACACCCCGACATAACTGGAAGTGTGTCAGAAGGCAACACCCACCGCTCAGACTCCAGTGGACTGTTTTGGATTGCTAGCTATTGGGAGGGGAATCTGCCCTCACAGAGGAGGGAGAGCTTGTACCTGAATAAACCTTGGTCTTAAAGGTGCCACTGGACTCTTCTGGATGGCCGGCAAGCGCAGGAAAGTGCATGGCTGCTCGTGGGTCAAGGAGGGTGGTGCGAAGGACACGCACGGCCTCGAGCAGGTAGGGGGCCAGGGCGGTGGCAGGGCAGAGGTGCAGGAGAAGGCCAAGTAGGCGCAGGAGGCCAGGGCAGAGCTCCTCGCAGGCCTCGCGGGAGTCGCCCGGGCCTGCCTTGCAGAGGCGCCGTGCCAGGGCCAGCATGAGGACGGGCAGAGCGTGGGCAGGCCCAGGCAGTGGTGGAGCAGCTTGAGGGCCAGCTCATGGCAGCGCTCCGCAGGGTCCCAGTGGGCTGGGAAAGGTGAGGTGGGGCTGCTGGGAGCAGGGGGTGGGGCTTGCTGCATATGCCCAGCCTCTGGGCTCCTTACTGCCGGAGCTTTGCTCCTGTGCGCTCCTGCAGGAAATGAGCCCTGGTTGTAAAACCACAACGATTCTTGAAAAGAGGAAGCTGAAACGGGAAAATATCCGTGGCTACCTGTCAGGTGGCTGGATTCTTTATCGAATGGGTTTTGATCGTTATACAGCTGAGACACGTTGAAGGATCACATCTCAGAGTTTACCGTTAGTGAGAATTTATTCTCAAGAAGACTGTGTACTATTCAATAGAGACTCACTGCAGAATGACGGATTGTGAAGCTACCCCATAAATACTGTGTTACAATTTATGATCGCTGAGGATTTCAGTTAAAAAATAAGTTATATAGCTATAGTTATAAGTTATATAGTTGTAGGATCCTCATTTATATGGTGAAAGCCTGGAAATTAGAATTGCTAACTTAATGTAATGTAGGTGCTGGATACGTGTATATTTTTGGTAGAGTACATTAAGGTTTCGTTCATCACGGTGGGTGTTATTCTTTTTTGCGGTTTAATCCACAGCGAACCCGGTTTTGTCAATTTCGCCAAAGAAAGAGGACATGTCCTCTAAAATGAGGACATTTGGTCACCCTACTCTATGGCATCATACCCCACCAAGGACACTCCCCTCCCAAACTCCACCTGCCTCAGGCTCCGCCCCCAAATCTCCAGGAATTTCCTAAGCTAGACTTGGCAACCCTACTGATTATATGGGTTTTTTAAAGAATTTCTTTTGTAGCTTTACTGCAGCTCTTCTCAGCTAAGGCCAACACCTTTCTTCGTTCCAATGAGGACTGCTTTGACGCCTTCCTGGGAGGAGGTCCCAAACAGAGCAATAGGAATCTCTGATGTCTGGGAGACAATTTAGCTGGGAACAAAGTCAATGGATGGCTTTAGGCCAATAAACTGCTGTAACTAAGGAAATAATCAAAGGATGTAAAATCTGTCTAACTGTATAAAAGGATGGATGTGAAAGTCTTCTGGGTCCAGCCTTTTTGAGCGCCCCTCGCTGCTGGACCTGACGTACGTCAATAAATTACATTCCTTTTCACTCGTTGTCTGGTCAGCTTTGTGAGGCTGGGAAGGGCCCCAGGTATTCCTCTCGGTTTTCCCTCTATAGCAGGTTCCACTTACACAGCCGGCAAACTGAAGAAGTCAAAGGAAACGCATCTTCCAAGGATCTAGAATGGGCGTCTTTGCAAAGGCTGTTTGGAAAATTTTCTGACTGTGTGGAGTCCTCCTGTCAAGTTACACTGACGACACAGACTTTATGTCTTATCTTCAAAGGAGGAAATATTGCCTCGTATGCCTTATTATAGTTACAGTATGCATCAATGTTGTTGTGACACCACCAACTTTATAATTATTTAATATATTGTTTTGGCAGTCTTTGATGGTGTTTTTTACTAGTGGAATTTGTATATTTGGGACTCCTGTGACACGAGTCTTTTTCCATTGTTGTTTGGATCCCCAGTTGGGAGCAAGGGATCCCTTACTTTGGAGGCCCTTGCTGCTTCAGGGTTATCATAAAGCAGGGGGAGGAGGGGAATTGTCTGCTGGGTGCTCCATTATACCCTATGGAGACAAGTCCCCATAGGCTATAATGGAGACTAGATCTGTGGGTATCTGGGGTTCTGGGGGGAGGCTGTTTTTTGAAGCAGGGGCACCAAATTTTCAGCATAGCATCTGGTGCCTCTCCTCAAACCACCACCACCCAAGTTTCAAAAAGAATGGACGGGGTGTGTGTGTGTGTCCAACTCTATGTGCCCCAAACGAAGGTGCCCCCATCCGCCATTATTTCCAAAGGAGGGAAGACTTTTAAAAGAAACGCGGTCCCTTTCAATGTGACAGCCAGGCCCGTAGCTACAGTGGGGCATCTCGGGACTAGGCCCCCTGACTTGCTGGCAAGGCCCCCTGACTTCCCATCTAGCCCAGGGTGTCATGGCCTTCTCCCCCGGATTAAATTGATAGCCAGTGCCCCCTAAGTAATTTAAATGCCCCCTGACTTAAAAAATCCTGGCTACAGGCCTGGTGACGGCCACAACCCTCTGTGGAGTTCAATTGTGCTTCTTTGCTCCCCCCTCCCGGAGGCTCCTGGAAAGTCCCGCGCCAGCTCGTCAGCCTCACCTGGCAACCCTAAATGGTGCCAGCATGTGTGGCTTGGGGTGGTGAATGAGTTGAGAGCAACCACGGAATCACAGGAACTTTCTGGATATGGGAGGCCGGACCTGGAAGTGACATCACAGGATGTGACATCACAAAAGTGATGCCACATCCTTGCTCCTGCCTCCACCCCAAAAAAAATCTCCTGGCTCCACCCTAAAAGTCCTCAGATATTTCCTGAGTCGGGCCTGGCAACCCCAGCAGCAGTCCTGAGCAACATGGATCTCTGTGGACATTTAAAGTGCTGTTTCCTGCAGCTGTTGGGTGGCTGCGGGGAAAGTTAGCTGGACCCTGGGAACCCAGACCCGACTCCTTAAAAAAAAATGCACTGCAGACTTGAGTGAGAGCAAGCGCCCACTTCACTGCTGGCAGAAGGGGAATTGAACCCGAGTTCCCTCGTATCCTACTCCAACTGTATACCTCCTGTTAAGTGTAATTCCTTGTCTGTCTCCAGACTGCAATTTCCTCCTCCTTCCTCCTCCTTGTTGTAAGTTCCACACTCAGTCCTACCTTCTCTCTCAACTAGAGATGTAGTTAGGAACCTCTCTCTCTATCTCTCCTCTTTCCTATCAAGTATGTTAATTCCTAAATAAACATTTATCTACCCTTTAATCAGGTTGAGCACCGTTGCTGTGTTAATTACTCCGCCAACAGAAATGGGTAGAGGTGGTCATCTCACCCACAACCAATCAACACTCGCCAATATTTTTGAAGGCCATAATTCACATCAGTCCCAGCATAATATTGTTGTCTGAACAAACGGTATTTATAAACTATAAACGCAGGCGTATATCCTACATTTCGAGATGCGTTTTTGCAAATAACAACGGCGCCTTAACGTCACGTTATATACTGCGGCCGTTGCCTAAATTAATTTGCTTCGTAACCTAGTGTGGTCTTTCGGCTTCTTTTTTCCCACCTGCACCCAATATTTATATCACCTTCTCCCCTGCGAAATCCAGGATTCGGAAGAAATGAGTTTCTATTCCTGTCTTTACAAACAAGAGCCGCATGAGGAACTCACCAGAGAGCCTTACGGTCCCCTTCTCACCCTCCCTCTCTCCTCTCAGGCAAATTGAAAAAGCCCTAATGAGGTGCTAAAAGAAGATGAGATCCGGCAGACTCAGTGTTTCCCTTGCAGTTGGTGAGACAGCCACTCAACTCCCTTTCAAGGCCGGGACACATTTTGCCTGCAGTACACTAAGACAGGAGGCCCCACTAAGCCAGGAGGCCAGTCGGGTGTAGTGGTTAAATGTGCGGACTCTAATCTGGGAGAAACAGGTTTGATTCCCCACTCCTCCATTTGCGCCTGACTGGATGACCTTGGGCAAGCCGTGGTTCTTATAAGAGCTGTGCTTGAAAAAGAGCAGTTTCTGTCAAGAGCTCTCTCAGCCCCACCTACCTCACAGGGTGTCTGTTGTGGGGAGGGGAGGGGAAAGGAGTTTGTAAGCCGCTCTGAGACACCTTTGGGTAGTGAGGGGCGGGGTATAAATCCAATCTCTTCCTCTTCTTCTACCTCACAGGGTGTCTGTTGTGGGGAGGGGAAGGGAAAGGAGTTTGTAAGCCGCTCTGAGACACCTTTGGGTAGTGAAGGGCGAGGTATAAATCCAATCTCTTCTCTTCTTCTTCTGAGCCTGTGGGCACCTTTGGAATTCTGACACGGAGTGGGGGGGCGCAACCACAAAATGGCTGCTGCAGAAGGCGGAGCCGAACACAACATGGCTGCTGCAGGAGGCGGAGAAGGTTACAAATAGAATGATTGAGTACTTCCAGCGCACTTTGCAACTGGGTTTTACTGCGTGAAATGACAAAATTCAAATTGTTGTGTGAATATTTTATAGAAATTTCTATGAGGTTATTCGTGTTATTTCGTATTACAGATAAGATAGGTAAGACAGAATATAAGAGATATATAGGCTGCATCGTGCTGCTTTCCCTCCATAACTTCTCATATAAGGGACCAGATATTCATTTGTCTCCCAGAAGAAGAAGAAGAAGAAGAAGAAGAAGAGGAGGAGGAGATTAGATTTATACCCCACCCTTCACTACCCAAAGGAGTCTCAGAGCAGCTTACAAACTCCTCTCCCTTCCCCTCCCCACAACAGTCACCCTGTGAGGTAGGCGGGGCCGAGAGAGCTCTGACAGAAACGGCTCTTTTTCAAAAACAGCTCTTGTCAGAACTTGTGACTGACCCAAGGTCACACCAGCAGCTGCAAGTGGAGGAGTGGGGAATCAAACCCGGTTCTCCCAGATTGGAGTCCCCACACTTACCCACTACACCAAATTGGCCCTCTGGATCCGCCAAAAGCTTCATGCTTCATCGTTCCGGGACTCAAGATTCCTGAAAGTAACTAAAACGCTGTCGGGCTTTCCAAACAAAGCTCACGAAGAGTCGCTTACCTTGTCTTTTAGCTTTTTCATCCAGTTTCTCACTAGAAAAAGCAACAAGCAAAACGTTAATTGCCGTCTTAAGGCCGACAATGCAAAAAAGAAAAAGAAAGAAAACCCTGACAGCAAGATAGTGTAAGGAGGGTCGCCAACCTCCAGGCAACAGAGATAAAATTCCCCTGGAGAAAATGGCCACTTTGTAGCGTGGGCTCGATGGTGTTGTACCCCACTGAAGTCCCTCCTCTCCCCCCAGACTCTGCCCTCCCCTGACTCCATCCCCAAATCTCCAGGAGTTTACCAGCCCGGGGCCGGCAACCTAATCTTAAATCCATTTCAGAAGAGCCCAACCAGGGTGGTCTATTAGGTTACTGGACTTGAACTGGTATCTGGAAGGTCCAGGTTTGAACCCCCACTCTTCCCTGCAAGTGGCCTTGGCTCAGTGATGCCCTCTCAGCATGGCCTATCCACCAACACTCCCTTTGCTCGCGGAGTCCTGCGAGCAAAACTTCTACTTCGTGAACCTCTGGCATTAAAGTTGTGAGAAAGGCGATTTGGCTGCTGCATCAATCAGTTCGCTCTGGAGCCCTCCCTTCCTGAGTGGAGACAAAAAGGCGTGAGCCAGAGGCTTAAAAAGCTGTGAGCGGGCTTACACTGACTCAGTTAACATAAGAGAAGCCAATGGTGGATCAGGGCAATGGCCCATCCAGTCCAACACTCTGTGTCACACAGTGGCTGAAAATACCCAGTGCCTTCAGGAAGTCCAGCAGTGGGGCCAGGATACTAGAAGCCCTCCCACTGTTGCTCCCCCCCAACACCAAGAATACAGAGCAACACCTGCCCCAGACCGAGAGTTCCTATCTATACATAAGAACATAAGAGAAGCCAATGTTGGGTTAGGCCAACAGCCCATCCAGTCCAACACTCTCTGTCTCACAGTGGCCAAAAATACCAGGCGCCATCAGGAGGTCCAGCAGGGGGGCCAGGACACTAGAAGCCTCTTCCACTGTTGACCCCCACAAGCACCAAGAATACAGAGCATCACCTGCCCCAGACCGAGAGATCCTATTTATACATAAGAACATAAGAGAAGCCAATGTTGGGTTAGGCCAACAGCCCATCCAGTCCAACACTCTCTGTCTCACAGTGGCCAAAAACACCAGGCGCCATCAGGAGGTCCAGCAGTGGGGCCAGGACACTAGAAGCCCTCCCACTGTTGCCCCCCCCCAAGAACCAAGAATTCAGAGCATCACCTGCCCCAGACTGAGAGTTCCTATCTATACTTTGTGGCTAATAGCCACTGATGGACTTCTGCTCCATGTTTATCTAATTCCCTCTTGAAGCCGTCCATGCTTGTAGCTGCCACACCTGCTGTGGCGGTGAATTCCAAGTATTCATCACTCTTTGGGTGAAGTAGTACTTTGGGTGAAGTAGTTCAGAGGGAACACTGCCTACCTCACAGGATTGCTGTGAGGATAAAATGGAGAAGAAAATGACATAAACCAGACTGGGTCCCCACTAGAAAGAAAGGGCATAAAGGAAGCAAATTGGCTTATTTTTTTAAACTAGATTGACGTTTTGTTTTTAGTGTATGTAGAGCGCACGCACTTCGATCTCTGCACCACAAACTCTGTTGACTTGCCTTCAAATTCCTTGGAGGTTTATTTCACACTTAGCCCAGGAGGAATTTCTGCATTTGATGTGAACAAAAAAACCAAAATGACACAAAACTGCAGAAGCACCTGAGTTCATCGGACTGGATGTTAAAAAAGACCAAAAAACGGGTAGGAAGAAGGGGGAGGGGGGGGGGGAGATCTTTCAAACCGTGATCTTGAGGTTTTCTGCCCATCCCTGCTTAGAGAGTCTTTACAGATTTCAGGAGCTGGTATCAGGCACCAGTGCTGCTTCTAAGCTGTGGTGTCTTGTGAGCAAAAGTTCAAGTTGGAGATGAGTACTGTGTCCAATTTTGGGCACCACACTTTAGGAAGGACGTTGACAAGCTCAAGCATGTCCAGAAGAGGGCGACCAGGATGGTGAGAGGGCTGGAATCCAAGTCTTACGAGGAAAGGCTGAAAGAGTTGGGTCTGTTTAGCCTGGGAAAGAGAAGGCTTAGAGGGGACACGATTGCAGTCTTCAAGTATTCGAAGGGCTGTCATGTAGAAGATGGAGCAGATCTATTCTCTCTTGCTCCGGATTGCAAGACTAGATCGAATGGGTGGAGATTACAAGGGAGTCGATACCGGCTGGATATCAGGAGAAACTTCCTAACTGTAAGAGTGGTTGAGCAGCGGAACAGTCTGCCTCGGGAGGCGGTGGATGCTCCTTCCCTGGACGTTTTCAAGCGGAGGCTGGACGACCATCTTTTGGGTATGTTGTAGGTATGTAGGGCTATCTTTCGGCTACGCTCCTGCAGAGTGCAGAGGGTTGGACTAGATGACCTGCAAGGTCCCTTCCAACTCTAACATTCCATGATTCTATGAGATCAGTTCTAATTCTGGGAGATCTCCTTGCTATACCACTGAGCCTCGGCCCCTCCCTGGGGAGAAATCTTCCAGGGGGAAAGTGGTTAGTGGACGCAGGGGCAAAGTACAATCACATCCTGCCCCTTTTCCACTGCAACCCCCCCCCCCGGCCCCCACCATTGCCCCCCAGGATCTTCGGCAAAGGCTAATTTTGCAGTGGCTGCATTCTAATGCATCATTTGGCTCTGAATCGCTCGTCTAGTCTTTTTATTCAGTAGCAGCAGGAGGACTGAGGGGCAGGCGGGTTCCAACTGCGGCAGGCAGAGGAGCGCTAATGACTGCTTTAAAAAAAAAAAAAAAAACGGTGAAGTCCAGGAAGGAGGGCAGGCACCCTCTCCATGTTTTTACCCATCCCTGTCAAATCGCGGAGCCTTTCCAAAGGTGGGTGGCCGGAGCTGTCAGGAATGGCGAGGCCTCGGTCTATTTATAGCAACGGGAGGGAGGACAGATACGGTGCTGCAGATCAGGAGGTTTGCATCTCTGCACGGAGACCGGAGCTGCAGCAGTAATGAAGCCGAGAATCATGGAATCGGGAGGGGCCGTGCACGCTGTCTAGTCCAGGCTCCCCCCCCCCCAGTGCAGGATCGGCCCAAAGTATCCCTGACAAGCGTCTGTCCAGACCAGGAGTGGCCCAACTGCGTCTTGGGAGCCAGTTTGGTGTAGTGGTTAAGTGCATGGACTCTAAATCTGTGAGAACCGGGTTTGATTCCCCACTCCTCCACTTGCAGCTGCTGGATGACCTTGGGCAAGTACAGTTCTGTCAGAGCTCTTCTTGAAAAAGAGCCATTTCTGTCAGAGCTCTTTCAGCCCCACCTGCCTCCCAGGGTGTCTGTTGTGGGGAGGGGAGGGGAGGGGAAGGGAAGGGAAAGGAGTTTGGAAGCCGCTCTGAGACTCTTTTGGGTAGTGAAGGGTGGGGTGTAAATCCAATCTCCTCTTCTTCTTCTCCTTCACACATATTGTGCAGCTCCCACTACAGTGGCTGGAGAAGCCAAGGGGAGGCATGCCTCCCCAATTGGTCTTCCCTTCCCCAGCCAGTGCAGAGACAGAAAGCAACCTGAATTTTAAATGCATTCTCAAAGCCTCACCCCCCCACCCTGCCGCCAGCTGGCTTGGAGAAGGCATCTGTCTCTTTAAGTCCCTTCTCCAAGCCAAGCGAGCCGGCAGGAAGCGGGGGGGGGCTTGGAGGGCACATTTAATGTTAAAAGTTGCTTTCTTTCCATCTCTCCCTCCCCCATCCGTTTGCTTTCTTTCCACCTTTCTCTCTCTCTTTCTCCCCTCCCTCCCCCATCCGTTTGCTTTCTTTCCACTTTCTTTCCACCTTTCTCTCTCTCTCTTTCTCCCCTCCCTCCCCCATCTATTTGCTTTCTTTCCACCTTTCTTTCTCTCTCTTTCTCCCCTCCCTCCCCCATCTATCTGCTTTCTTTCCACCTTTCTCTCTCTCTCTCTCTCTTTCTCCCCTCCCTCCCCATCTAAAGTTATCAATTCAATATTAATAAGAGCAAATTTCAATTTTTTCCCAATAAAAACGTGTGTGTGATGTTTGTTCATGTCTTGTGGCTCTCAAACATCTGACATTTATTCTATGTGGCTCTTACATTAAGCAAGTTTGGCCATCCCTGGTCCAGATCAAGATGGGCAGCTGTGCCCCAACCTGGATAGCCCAGGCAAGCCCGGTCTCACTGGATCTCGGAAGCTAAGCAGGGTCAACTCTGGCAAGTGCTTGGATGGGGAGACCTCCTTGGAATACCGGAGGCGGGAGGCGGGGGCAGACTTTACTCAGCCACCCCTCTGAATATCCTCCAGGCTCCCAGTAGGGGTCCATCACCAGAGGTCGCCACGACTTCCAGGTGCGTGCACACATGCACACACACACATATGAAAAATACAAAGCAATACTAAAAGGGGAAAAAAGACGGGTAGCCGTGTCGGTCTGTCTGTAGCAGTAGAAAGGAGCCAGAGCCCAGGAGCACCTTAAAGACTAACAACGTATGTGGCCGGGGAGGAGCATCCGTGAGTCACCGCTCACGTCTATGGAGATGGATCAAGACGGATGGCCGCGTTTGTGGCAGCAGCAAAGAGCCAGAGCCCAGGAGCACCTTAAAGACTTAACAAAATTGGCGGCCGGGGAAGAGCTTCCGTGAGTCACGGCTCACTATCTGAGGAAGCAAGCCGTGATTCATGAAAGCTCCTACCCTACCACAAACTTTGTTAGACTTTAAGGTGCTGCTGGACTCTGGCTCTTTCCGAGTGTTTGTCCAGCCACCGCTTGAGGACTGCAAGCTCAACCCCCTCCCTAAGCAGCTCATTCCACTGCTGAATTATTCTTACTGTAAAAAAATAATAAATTCCTAATATTCAGCCGGTACCTTCCCCACACTTAATCTGAACACATTCTTGCGGGTCCTCTCCTCTGCCGCCGACAGGAATAGCTCCCTGCCTCTCCTCTAAATGACGGCCCTTCAGATACCGAAAGAGAGCAATCGAGTCCCTCCCTCAACCTCCTCTTCTCCAGACTGAACGTTTCCCAAGTCCCCTCGCCCTTATCTGCAGCCAGACGTAGGTAACGGAAGAGCTGATCTGCAGATGACAGCGAGTTATTCAGAGCTCACGGAGGGTTCCGATGTGAATTCATAGCTGTGCTTTTTAGCATGCCGTATAGGCTTTGTTGGAGCTGTGGTGGCTGAAGTGGTTAAGATGCTGAACTGCAGGCTGTGGAAGGTCAGTTGTTCGGCAGTTCGAGACCTGAGTGCCACGTGAGCGAGTGAGCTCCCGTCTCTGGCCCCAGCTCCTGCCAAGCTAACAGTTTGAAAGCAAGAAGTCGCAAGCAGATAAAGAGGTACCGCTTCGGTGGGAAGGTAACGGCATCCTGGGCTCCTTGGCGTTTAGTCACGCCGGCCACATGACCACGGAAACGTCTTCGGACAGCGCTGGCTCTTCGCCTTGGAAACGGAGATGAGCACCGCAACCCTAGAGTCGGATTCGACTGGCTTTCGAGCAAGGGAACCTTTACCTTTACTGCCTTTGTAAAGCCTCTGTTCACACACACACCTGTACGCATACTACACATATGCAAAACTCATTCTGACAACCAGCCGCTCCTGCTTTTATTTCAATCGCTGCTGCCACTTCTAAGGGTTCAACTGGCACAGTTTTTTCATCTATTGTTCTGCTTCCTTTTGCTCAGTCTTAATTTCCCATTGCTTATTCCCCACTACATCGTCTATACAAACAGAGTGCATATTTAGAGACAAATCAGGATTTCCTCTTGTGCAGGGTGCAAAATGGGAAGGGAAGGCGGCACAGTGTAGCCGGGTCTTGTCAGGTCTTGGAAGCTAAGCAGGGTCGGTACTTGGAAGGTCAACCGCCAAGGAATGCTCCACAGAGGAAGGCAATGGCCAACCATCTCTGCTTCTCACTTGCCTCAAAAGCCCCTTACTGGGATCACCATAACTCTTGGATGGGAGACCACCAAGGAAGGCTCTGCAGAGGAAGGCAATGGCCAACCATCTCTGCTTCTCACTGGCCTTGAAAGCCCCTTGCTGGGGTGGCCATAAGTCTTGAATGGGAGGCCACCAAGGAAGACTCTGCAGAGGAGGGCAATGACAAGCCAACTCTGCTTCTCCCTTCCCTCAAAAGCCCCTTCCTGGGGCCGCCATATGTCTTGGATGGGAGGCCACCAAGGAAGACTCTGCAGAGGAAGGCAATGGCAAACCACATCTGTTTCTCACTTGCCTCCAAAGCCCCTTGCTGGGGTCGCCATAAGTCTTGGATGGGAGACCACCAAGGAAGTCTCTGCAGAGGAAGGCAATGGCAAACCACCTCTGCTTCTCCCTTCCCTCAAAAGCCCCTTGCTGGAGTCGCCATAAGTCTCGGATGGAGACCACCAAGGAAGGCTCTGCAGAGGAAGGCGATGGCCAAACCACCTCTGCTTCTCCCTTCCCTCGAAAGCCCCTTGCTTGGGTGGGAGACCATCAAGGAAGGCTCTGCACTGTACACACACCAGTGGCCAGGGAGGACCTGGCCACCCTAGATCCTGGATCCCCCACGTAACATATCATCCTGCCCTTAAGCACACCAGAGCTCTCCAGGTCCCCTTGCAGGGTAAGGCAATCACTATGCCGCTCCTTCCTGCTAAGAGCTCTTACCAGTGTTTTGTAAACAAGGCAAGGCGCTAATGGGCCACTTCCCACCCACGTGTCCTAATTACAGCAGCCGCAGTTCATTAAGATTCAAAAGGAATAACGGGGGGATAATTACACAGACCTGAATTGCATCAAGGAGAAGGTGCCTTTCCCAAGCTGTGTGGGAGAAGAGAGAAGGTTGCCAGCTCCGGGTTGGGAAATCCCCGGAGATTTTGGGGGTGGAGCCAGAGGAGGGCGGGGCTTAGGGAGGGAGGGGCTTCGATGGGGTACAATGCCAGAGAGACCACCTTCCAAAGAGGCTGTTTTCTCCAGGGGAACTTGATCTCTGCCGGACAACGGACCTTTATCGGCATAACAGCAGCCGCCTTCGGCACAGAAACGGCAAACCAGCAAAACAGGTAATTCACTACCCCTTCTGCCGAAAAAGAACTTCTCCTCCTATATGCTCCGTAAAGGAACTCTTGACACCACTTCGATGGTAACAGCCCAGTTTTGAGGCTGGGAGGTTCATTATCTTACTTTTCTCAGATTTGCCCTCCAGGGATCACAGCATAGGGAACAAGGTGATATGCACGTAAAAGGTAAAGGTTCCCTTGCTCGAAAGCCAGTCGAATCCGACTCTAGGGTTGCGGTGCTCATCTCCATTTCAAAGCTGAAGAGCCATCGCTGTCCGAAGACATTTCCGCGGTCATGTGGCTGGCATGACTAAACACCAAGGCGCACGGAACGCTGCTACCTTCCCACCGAAGTGGTGCCTATTTATCTACTTGCAATTGCTTGCTTTCAAACTGCTAGGTTGGCAGGAGCTGGAACTAGAGACGGGAGCTCACTCCGTCATGCGGCACTCTCGGGTCTCGAACTGCTGAACTACTGATCTTCCACACCCTGCAGTTCAGCGTCTTAACCACGTGAGCCACCGCAGCTCCCGATATGCATGTAAACCCTGGTAAAATCTACAAGTCAGACGTACATGGTCCGTTCCTTCTGTTAAGTATGAGACCTCAGTCAGCTCTTAAACAAGTGATTCAGTTTTACTTGGACATGACAGAAACCCAACACGAAAACAGGAGAGCAGAAGGCTCTCTTTTAAACTTTCCGGGCTTGGATAACCACGCCCCCTAGTGAGCTGAGAACCAATCAATACGCTTACATAAAGGCCAACAGACTTTGTTCCCTCCGAAACCTTTCTTAGTCTCTGATTGGTCTGTTATGCAGAATAGCCAATCAGAATGTTTTATTTACAATACCTTGGCTCCTATGGAGTTATGGCCCAAGCTAGACCTTCGGTATGTATTCATGATACATAACACCTTCAATCTCCTTTAGCCCATAGGTACATAACCTATCTGGGAATGGTTTTGGTTTTTTTAAATCTCCCATATAACACAGCTGAGGAGAACACGTTAAAACGGGCCAGCGTATTAAGCGAAGAGATGGATCTGGTATACAGATCCTACTCTAACTTTACCAAGAAAAATAATTTGCCAGCAGAGGTGGTTGTCAAGTTTACTAAGCAAGGTACTAGAGATCAAATTTTACGAGCGACTTCAGCAATGCCCTTGAAGATTGGTGAACAGAATATCAGGATTTTAAAAGATGTTCCATATGAAATTCGTCTGAAAAGAAAGGCATATAAAGGATTGACCCTATTTTTGCAAAAGTACCAAGTCAGTTACAAATGGTGGCTCCCCGAAGGACTGGTTTTTAAATTTAACGATAAGAGAGAGAAGATTGATTCCGTCTTCAAAGCCCAAGAATTTCTGAAGAGGCATGCCAGCTCAGAGGAAGACGCAGAACTCGCTAAATGGACAATGTTAAACAGCGAAGAAGACAGTGGCCCAGAGGAGGAGGAAGGAGAATCGGAGGAGGGAAAAGCAAAGAAGGGACCATCGTACAATTTGAGAGATTTGAAAGGAAGACACCCCAAGATATGATTTGTTCGTGACGCGCAAGAATGGCGTATATTAACAATTAACCCCAAAGGACTTTACTAATCTTTTTAACAGATTTGTTTTGGACTTTTAGTAAGATGAAAGGAAGATCGTTCAACCACGGTAGAAGCCACGAACTTTATTTTTTACTAACAAAAAGCTTAACATACTAACAGGAAATTCACTCACCTCTTTTCTTTGTCCCTCTATATACCCTTCCCCCTTTCTTTATAAAAAGCAATAAAGTCCTCTCCTTTTTAGGAGAGTTTATATATATATATAAAAAAACCGGGCCAGCGTGAATACCCTTCTAATACAGGGATCGAAAAATACTCCGGAAGCGTCCCATTAAGAGAAATCCCCCAATGAATGGGAGAGCAATGTCCAGTAGCGAGACTTTCTAAGTTCTTGCATTTCTTCGTCGATCAATCTCTGTTTAATCATGCCAAAGGCCTGTTTGGTGCACTGGTGCAGAGAGCCAGTTTGGCGTAGTGGTTAAGTGTGCAGACTCTAATCTGGGAGAACCAGGGTTTGATTCCCCACTCCTCCACTTGCACCTGCTGATGTGACCTTGGGTCAGTCACAAGCTCTGGCACAGCTGTCCTTGAAAAAGAGCAGTTTCTGTCAGAGCTCTCTCAGCCCCACCGACATCACTGGGTGTCTGTTGTGGGGAGGGGAAGGGAAAGGAGTTTGTAAGCCGCTCTGAGACTCCGAGTGATGGGCGGGGTATAAATCCAATCTCTTCTTCTTCTCTTCTTTTCATACTTCTCCGGAATAAGGGTCAGATCATCCATGCTGAGCCCCATCAGTGTAATTTTCCCTCCAACAAGTGTCAACCAGTCTGATAGGCAGGGCTTTACTTGGTAGAAAAAGCCCAGCAGGAACTCATTAGCATAACAGGCCACATCCCTGATGACACAGCACATTAGCATATTAGGCCACACACCCCATGTTACCGGAAGTGGGGTCATCCAGCCACACCCACCTTTTGCTTCTTATTCTGTTTACCTTGTTTGTTGTCAAAACCCCAGGGCCTTTTTTTGTAGCAGGAACTCCTTTGCATGTTAGGCCACACACCCCTAACGTGGCCAATCCTAATGAGTTCCTGCTGCTGGGTGTTGGCCTATTATGCTAATGAGTTCCTGCTGGGCGTGGCCAACTCGGGAGCCAGCCGGAACTCCATTCCTGTGCGTTCCTGCCCAAAAATAGCCCTGCTGATAGGTGAGATTCATATAGCATACAAGCAATGGGACTATTAGGCTCGCTTCTGTAGAAGAGGTGCAGAGATCAGTGGTAACGGCAGGAGAATTGCTTGCCTGGAGAAATCCCCGTAACAAGGCAGAGCAGCACTAGAGTCGCCAACATCCAGAAGGGGCCCGGAGAAAATGGCTGCTTTGGAGGGTGGATTCTGTAGCAATACTCTACCCCCATGAGGTCCCTCCCTTCCTCAAACCCCACCCTCCCCAGGCTCCACCTCCAGGAACTAGGGTTGCCAATCTTCCAGGGGGAGCCTGGAGGTGTCCCACTATTACAACTGATCTCCAGACAGGAGAGACCAGTTCCCCTGTAGGAAATGGCTGCTGGGAAGGGTGGATTCTGTGGCATTCTCTCCTGCTGAGGGCCGACATGATTGAGGTTTACAAGATTATGCATGGGGTAGAGCAGGTCGAGAAAGAAGTCCTTTTCTCCCTTTCTCACAATACAAGAACTCTGGTGGGCACTCCATGAAATTGCTGAGCGGTCGGGTTAGAATGGATAAAAGGAAGTCCTTCTTCACCCAAAGAGTGATTCACATGTGGAATTCACTGCCGCAGGAGGTGGTGGCAGCTACAAGCACGGACGGCTTCAAGAGGGAATTAGATCAGCATATGGAGCAGAGGTCCATCAGTTGCTATTAGCCACAAGGGATAGATAGGGACTCTCGGTCTGGGGCAAGGGATGCTCTGTGTTCTTGGTGCTTGGGAGGGGGGCAGCAGTGGGAGGGCTTCTGGTGTCCTGGCCCCACTGCTGGACCTCCTGATGGCACCTGGTATATTTTGGCCGCTGTGTGACACAGAGTGTTGGACTGGAGGGGCCATTGGCCTGATCGAACATTGGCTTCTCTCGTGTTCTTATGAAACTGCTGAGCCGGCGATGTGGCCTGAACCTTCCTCTTTCTCCTGGTGACTCTGTACTGGCCACCTGATCAGCAGCTGGGGGAAGGCTTGGTGGCAGGAGACAACTGGGGGACAACTGCCTCCATCAGTGGGGTCTATTGGCAATCCAAGAAGGAGGAGGAGGAGGAGGAGGAAGAAGAAGAAGAAGAAGAGGAGGAGGAGGAGATTGGATTTATACCCCGCCCTTCACTACCAGGAGGAGTCTCAGAGGAATGGCTCACAATCTCCCTTCCCTTCCCCTCCCCACATTGGACACCCTGTGAGGTAGGTGGGGCTGAGAGACCTCTTTCGAGGACTGCTCTTGAGAGAACAGCTCTGAGAGAACTGTGACCGACCCGAGGTCACCCAGATGGCTTCCTGCGGAGGAGTGGTGGGGAATCAAACCCAGTTCTTCAGATTAGAGTCCGCGCTCCTAACCACTGTGCCAAACTGGCTCTACACCAAACCGATGAGATAAAAACCAATCCAAGAGCTTTATCTCTGCCCCAAACCCTCTGGAGATGCTACCAGATGGGCCACTGGCCTGATATGGAGGCCCATCCTTAAAAGCTTGATTCCTTAAGGGGCTGACCTTTTCAATATGGGACGCTATTAAATCCAGCTACGAGACCATATATGTAGCTGTCAGACCGCACACACGGCTGCATGGAGAAAAGTTAATGGGAAACGAGCCGCCCGCTTCCAGATCTGGCGACAATTACCCGGCTGCCTCTCCAGGAAGCGGCAAGCGTATCAAAATAGCGTCTATCCAGCGCGGCTCACCCTAGTTTTCTCTCCCTGCAGCCACGTACACGACCGCATACAACCATTTGGCAGCGCAGACCGGCCCAGAAAATGGGTTAAGGCTCGGATGAACGGAACGAAGCGGGGGCATGAATCACTGTGGGTTAATAAACCTTCCCTCCGAGTCAACGCTGACAGCTGAAATCTCTCCAGCGCTTCTAAATT
The DNA here is from genome assembly GCA_029375565.1 of Gekko gecko. Lineage (NCBI taxonomy): Eukaryota > Metazoa > Chordata > Lepidosauria > Squamata > Gekkonidae > Gekko > Gekko gecko. The sequence continues at coordinate 239,044,448 of JAPDNY010000003.1, read as the reverse complement.
ACCGAGAGGTTAATGGAAAATGGTTCTTCGGAGGCCCTTTCCTACGCTTCTGAGTTCAGACGGAGCTCTGGTTTTGATTTATCAAAAATCAAAGCCGAGAAGACTCTCCTGCAATGCCCCGTATCGATCCCCCTTTTGCTAATGAATACCACTTTCAGAGCCGTCTTTCTTTTTTTGGTACAGAATAGTTGCCTGGGGTTGGAAGCAATTATGCCGTTACTGGAATCAACAACGATATTTATCCTGTTGTGTTCTCCAAATAGATGATCTTCTCCTTGGCTCCCAGAGCAAAAAAAAAAAAATATTATGATTTATGTGTTTACTGAAAAGCAAGCGCTTCTGCAGATGTTTTGATTTCCCCTGCCCTCAAGAAGCCTTCCCGCCACTCAATCTTTCTTTTTTTCAAAAAAAAAAGGGAACACTCACGACACAAAGCAGGAAATAACCAAGTTGTAGGGTTTCCGGGCTGATTCTGGCAACCAGTGCGAGGTTCGGGGTGCGAACACAGGGGGACCACGATATCATATTCACTACCATGTCGCTTTTGGGGAAAACCAGGAAGTGATGTAAGGTAGCTCTAGCAATCGCCAGAAATTCTATGGTAAACCACAGAGTTTCTGGCGATTCCCAGAGCTACCCAACGTCTCTCCCAGGTTTTCACCAGAAACAATGCAGTGGCACATGCAACATTGTCATTTTTAAAATATCTTCTCCTACTGCACTCAGAAGGGGGCAGGCAAATGAGAGCTGAGCTTTCCTCGCCCACACTGGGAGAGTGGTAACCCTACCATGATGGCTTGAGGGAGCAGATTGTTGACTGCCTTCCCACAAGACAGTCACTGCACCCCAGTCTTCTCTCTAAGCACTGGGAATTCCGAGACTGCTAGATCGCGACAGATAATGAAGCTGAAGACAATTTGGGGCAGGTGATGCACTCTATTCTTGGTGCTGGGGGGGGGGCAGCAGTGGGAGGGCTTCTAGTGTTCTGGCCCCACTGCTGGACCTCCTGATGGCACTTGGTATTTTTGGCCACTGTGTGACACAGTGTTGGACTAGATGGGCCATTGGCGTGATTCAACATTGGCTTCTCTTATGTTCTTATCCTCCTGGACTGAATCGAGACCTTGGCTTTCTATCTCATTACCAACACTGATTTCTCCATGCCTATAACCCCTCTGCATATCACACCTAATCCAATCATGCCCACTGTTGTCATCCACCTGCTATTCTCATTCGGCAGGCTGAAATCTCTCCATTCCCCAAGAGAGAAGGACAGAGGGAATCACATTCTAGCTGTATCTGAAGAAGCAAGCAGCGACTCACGAAAGTTCATCCCCTGCCCCAAACTTTGTTAGCATAAATCTTCAGGTTCCCCCTCTTCCAATGATAAGAGGGCCACCGTTCTAGTCAATTTCAGGCAGCTTTTCCTGAGCCCTGGGGCGGTCTGGTCAATTTTACACAGCAGCACCCATTTCAGACCCCTTCAGGGAGCTCTCTGTCTCAGTCATTCCTCCTTCCTTCCACATCCCGGTGAATACGAGAAGAGACCTCTTGGGACCGACCAAGGGTCTATTTGAGTCCAGTTCCCTAGCACGGCCATCCAGATGCGCTGTGGCCAAATCCACAAGCAGGGACACAGAGGCCTGGGCTTTCTTTGTCTGCAATGGCGTTCACGCTCCGTGATCACGTGATAAACCCAAGGCATGAAAGGCAGGCCCGGTGACGGGTGGTGCTTGCCAGGTGATGGACACGCCCCTGTCTCTGTCCCCGGCTGCTTCCTCGTCACCGAGCAAGCACTGCCCCTTAGCTGGAGAGCCAGTTTGGTGTAGGGGTCGAGAGTGGTGGACTCTAATCCGGAGGCCTGGGTTTGATTCCTGACTCCTCCACGGAAAGCCAGCTGGGTGACCTTGAGTCAGTCACAGTTCTCTCAGAGCTCTCTCAGCCCCATCTGCCTCACAGATATACAAATCCCACTGGCAGAAACACCATTAGAAATTGAAGAAGAACGAAAAAGGAACCTGAAATGTTACTTCTAGGGCTTAAAATGGAAGAAATCCAAATGACAAAGAGAACATTGTTATGGTACTTAATTACCACTGTGAGAATGACTTATGCCCAATTTTGGAAGCAGGAGAAGGTACCAGATAAATGGGACTGGATAAAGAAGATGATTTTTATGGTAGAAATGGACAAATTGACAAAAAAAACTTAATGGAAAAGAAGATGAAGAATTTTTCGCAGACTGGAGAGACTTTAAAGACTATTTGGAACGGAACTGGGATGTTAAAAATAAATTGCTTTGCTTTGATAATTATTAAGATTAGAAATATAACAAGAAATGGATAGTATTTATAATGTTACCTGATAGAGAGAAATAGAAAAGGAGATTGTTTTAAATGATTTTTTGATTACCGTATAAGAATTGAATGTAAAAGTATGTTAAGTGAAATATAAATGGGGTGGAGCATTGTTGGAAGCCAGGGGAGCGGGGGGGGAAACAAACAAACAAAAGGATATGTTAAGAATCGATTACTGATATAGAACATGTTATAATATCCTCTCAATAAAATTTGTGTTTTTTTAAAAAAAGAAATTGAAGAAGAAGAAGAAGAAGAAAAAGAAGAAGAAGAGGAGGAGATTGGATTTATACCCTGCCCTTCGCTACCCAAGGGAGTCTCAGAGGGGCTTACAGACTCCTTTCCCTTCCCCTCCCCACAACAGACACCCTGTGAGGGAGGCGGGGCTGAGAGAGCTCTGACAGAGACTGCTCTTTTTCAAGAACAGCTGTGCTTACACTGATGGGGCTCAGCATGGATGATTCGATCCTTATTTCAGAGAAGTATGAAGAGAAAAGAAGAGAAGAGATTGGATTTATACCCCCACCCTTCGCTTGGAGTCTCAGAGCAGCTTACAAACTCCTTTTCTTTCTCCTCCCCACAACAGACACCCTGTGAGGTCAGTGGAGCTGAGAAAAGCTCTGACAGAAATGGCTCTTTTTCAAGAACAGCTGTGCCAGAGCTTGTGACTGACCCAAGGTCCCATCAGCAGGTGCAAGTGGAGGAGTGGGGGATCAAACCCGGTTCTCCCAGATTAGAGTCCGCAAACTTAACCACTACACCAAACTGACTCTCCAGCTAAGGGGCAGTGCTTGCTTGGTGATGAGGAAGCAGCCAGGAACATAAGAACATAAGAGAAGCCGATGTTGAACCAGGCCAGTGGCCCATCCAGTCCAACACTCTGTCACACAGCGGCCAAAAACACCAGGTGCCATCAGGAGGTCCACCAGTGGGGCCAGGACACTAGAAGCCCTCCCACTGTTGCTTCTCCCCCACCCTGGCACCAAGAACAGAGCATCCCTTGCCCCAGAGTTGCTCCACTGGCAGAAACACCATCAGAAATTGCCAAAAGATAAACTGCATTTAACAAATAGAAAGTTGGTGATGTCACAACAACTTTACGTCTTATCTTCTAACATTGTACCTTATGCCTTATTAGAGTCATAGGTAAAGGTAAAGGTTCCCTTGCTCGAAAGCCAGTCGAATCCGACTCTAGGGTTGCGATGCTCATCTCCGTTTCAAAGCCGAAGAGCCAGCGCTGTCCGAAGACGTTTCTGTGGTCATGTGGCCGCCATGACTAAACACCAAGGCGCACGGAACACTGTCACCTTCCCACCGAAGTGGTACCTATTTATCTACTTGCAATTTCTTGCTTTCGAACTGCTAGGTTGGCAGGAGCTGGAACTAGAGACGGGAGCTCATCCCATCATGCGGGACTCTCAGGTCTCGAACTGCTGAACTACTGACCTTCCGCAGCCTGCCGTTCAGTATTTTAACCACTTGAGCCACCGCAGCTCCTATTAGAGTCATAGTAGGCATTAATTTTGTTGCTGTGATATCACCAGCTTTGTATTTGTTAAATACAGTTTATGTTTTGGCAATTTCCGACGGTGTTTCTACTAGCGGAATTTGTATAACTGGGACCTCTGTGAAGCTAGGTTTTTTCCCTCCTGTTGCTTGGGTCCACCTGCCTCACAGGCAATGCTTCCTCTAAGCGGTGGACTCTTGTGAGCAAAAATTCTACTTGGTGAGCTCCTGGCATTAAAGTTGTGAGCAAGTGATTTGGCTGCTGCATGAAGTAGTTTGCGCTGGAGCCGTCCGTCCTGAGTGAAGGCAAAAATGAACATAAGAACATAAGAACATAAGAGAAGCCAATGTTGGATCAGGCCAGTGGCCCATCTAGTCCAACACTCTGTCACACAGCGGCCAAAATATACCAGGTGCCATCAGGAGGTCCAGCAGTGGGGCCAGGGCACCAGAAGCCCTCCCACTGCTGCCCCCTCCAGCACCAAGAATAGAGTGCATCACCTGCCCCAGACTGAGAGTTCCCATCTATACCCTGTGGCTAATAGCCACTGGTGGACTTCTGCTGTGAGCCAGAGGCTAAAAAACTGTGAGCTAGCTCACTCTTAACTCAGCTTAGAGGGAACACTGCTCACAGGGTGTCTGTTGTGGGGAGGGGAAGGGAAAGGAGATTGTAAGCCGCCCTGAGACTTCTTCAGGTAGTGAAGGGTGGGGTATAAATCCAATCTCTTCCTCTTCTTCCACCTCACAGGGTATCTGTTGTGGGGAGGGGAAGGGAAAGGAGTTTGTAAGCCGCCCTGAGACTTCTTCGGGTAGTGAAGGGCGGGTTATAAATCCAATCTCTTCTTCTTCTTCTACCTCACAGGGTGTCTGTTGTGGGGAGGGGAAGGGAAAGGAGTTTGTAAGCCGTCCTGAGACTTCTTCGGGTAGTGAAGGGCGGGGTATAAATCCAATCTCTTCTTCTTCTTCTACCTCACAGGGTGTCTGTTGTGGGGAGGGGAAGGGAAAGGAGTTTGTAAGCCGCTCTGAGACTTCTTTGGGTAGTGAAGGGCGGGGTATAAATCCAATCTATTCCTCTTCTTCTACCTCACAGGGTGTCTGTTGTGGGGAGGGGAAGGGAAAGGAGTTTGTAAGCCGCCCTGAGACTTCTTCGGGTAGTGAAGGGCGGGGTATAAATCCAATCTCTTCCTCTTCTTCTACCTCACAGGGTGCCCTTTGTGGGGCGGGGAAGGGAAAGGAGTTTGAAAGTCGCTCTGAGACTTCTTCGGGTAGTGAAGGGTGGGATATAAATCCAATCTATTCCTCTTCTTCTACCTCACAGGGTGTCTGTTGTGGGGAGGGGAATGGAAAGGAGTTTGTAAGCCGCCCTGAGACTTCTTCGGGTAGTGAAGGGCGGGGTATAAATCCAATCTCTTCCTCTTCTTCTACCTCACAGGGTGCCCTTTGTGGGGCGGGGAAGGGAAAGGAGTTTGAAAGCCGCTCTGAGACTTCTTTGGGTAGTGAAGCGTGGGATATAAATCCAATCTATTCCTCTTCTTCTACCTCACAGGGTGTCTGTTGTGGGGAGGGGAAGGGAAAGGAGTTTGTAAGCCGCTCTGAGACTTCTTCGGGTAGTGAAGGGTGGGATATAAATCCAATCTCTTCCTCTTCTTCTACCTCACAGGGTGTCTGTTGTGGGGAGGGGAATGGAAAGGAGTTTGTAAGCCGCCCTGAGACTTCTTCGGGTAGTGAAGGGCGGGGTATAAATCCAATCTCTTCCTCTTCTTCTACCTCACAGGGTGCCCTTTGTGGGGCGGGGAAGGGAAAGGAGTTTGAAAGTCGCTCTGAGACTTCTTCGGGTAGTGAAGGGTGGGATATAAATCCAATCTATTCCTCTTCTTCTACCTCACAGGGTGTCTGTTGTGGGGAGGGGAAGGGAAAGGAGTTTGTAAACCGCCCTGAGACTTCTTCGGGTAGTGAAGGGCGGGGTACAAATCCAATCTCTTCTTCTTCTTCTACCTCACAGGGTGTCTGTTGTGGGGAGGGGAATGGAAAGGAGTTTGTAAGCCGCCCTGAGACTTCTTCGGGTAGTGAAGGGCGGGGTATAAATCCAATCTCTTCCTCTTCTTCTACCTCACAGGGTGCCCTTTGTGGGGCGGGGAAGGGAAAGGAGTTTGAAAGCCGCTCTGAGACTTCTTTGGGTAGTGAAGGGTGGGATATAAATCCAATCTATTCCTCTTCTTCTACCTCACAGGGTGTCTGTTGTGGGGAGGGGAAGGGAAAGGAGTTTGAAAGCCGCTCTGAGACTTCTTTGGGTAGTGAAGGGTGGGATATAAATCCAATCTATTCCTCTTCTTCTACCTCACAGGGTATCTGTTGTGGGGAGGGGAAGGGAAAGGAGTTTGTAAACCGCCCTGAGACTTCTTCGGGTAGTGAAGGGCGGGGTACAAATCCAATCTCTTCTTCTTCTTCTACCTCACAGGGTGTCTGTTGTGGGGAGGGGAATGGAAAGGAGTTTGTAAGCCGCCCTGAGACTTCTTCGGGTAGTGAAGGGCGGGGTATAAATCCAATCTCTTCCTCTTCTTCTACCTCACAGGGTGCCCTTTGTGGGGCGGGGAAGGGAAAGGAGTTTGAAAGCCGCTCTGAGACTTCTTTGGGTAGTGAAGGGTGGGATATAAATCCAATCTATTCCTCTTCTTCTACCTCACAGGGTGTCTGTTGTGGGGAGGGGAAGGGAAAGGAGTTTGTAAGCCGCTCTGAGACTTCTTCGGGTAGTGAAGGGTGGGATATAAATCCAATCTCTTCCTCTTCTTCTACCTCACAGGGTGTCTGTTGTGGGGAGGGGAATGGAAAGGAGTTTGTAAGCCGCCCTGAGACTTCTTCGGGTAGTGAAGGGCGGGGTATAAATCCAATCTCTTCCTCTTCTTCTACCTCACAGGGTGCCCTTTGTGGGGCGGGGAAGGGAAAGGAGTTTGAAAGTCGCTCTGAGACTTCTTCGGGTAGTGAAGGGTGGGATATAAATCCAATCTATTCCTCTTCTTCTACCTCACAGGGTGTCTGTTGTGGGGAGGGGAAGGGAAAGGAGTTTGTAAACCGCCCTGAGACTTCTTCGGGTAGTGAAGGGCGGGGTACAAATCCAATCTCTTCTTCTTCTTCTACCTCACAGGTTGTCTGTTGTGGGGAGGGGAATGGAAAGGAGTTTGTAAGCCGCCCTGAGACTTCTTCGGGTAGTGAAGGGCGGGGTATAAATCCAATCTCTTCCTCTTCTTCTACCTCACAGGGTGCCCTTTGTGGGGCGGGGAAGGGAAAGGAGTTTGAAAGCCGCTCTGAGACTTCTTTGGGTAGTGAAGGGTGGGATATAAATCCAATCTATTCCTCTTCTTCTACCTCACAGGGTGTCTGTTGTGGGGAGGGGAAGGGAAAGGAGTTTGAAAGCCGCTCTGAGACTTCTTTGGGTAGTGAAGGGTGGGATATAAATCCAATCTATTCCTCTTCTTCTACCTCACAGGGTATCTGTTGTGGGGAGGGGAATGGAAAGGAGTTTGTAAGCCGCTCTGAGACTTCTTCGGGTAGTGAAGGGCGGGGTATAAATCCAATCTCTTCCTCTTCTTCTACCTCACAGGGTGCCTTTTGTGGGGCGGGGAAGGGAAAGGAGTTTGAAAGTCGCTCTGAGACTTCTTCGGGTAGTGAAGGGTGGGATATAAATCCAATCTATTCCTCTTCTTCTACCTCCCAGGGTGTCTGTTGTGGGGAGGGGAAGGGAAAGGAGTTTGTAAACCGCCCTGAGACTTCTTCGGGTAGTGAAGGGCGGGGTACAAATCCAATCTCTTCTTCTTCTTCTACCTCACAGGGTGTCTGTTGTGGGGAGGGGAATGGAAAGGAGTTTGTAAGCCGCCCTGAGACTTCTTCGGGTAGTGAAGGGCGGGGTATAAATCCAATCTCTTCCTCTTCTTCTACCTCACAGGGTGCCCTTTGTGGGGCGGGGAAGGGAAAGGAGTTTGAAAGCCGCTCTGAGACTTCTTTGGGTAGTGAAGGGTGGGATATAAATCCAATCTATTCCTCTTCTTCTACCTCACAGGGTGTCTGTTGTGGGGAGGGGAACGGAAAGGAGTTTGAAAGCCGCTCTGAGACTTCTTTGGGTAGTGAAGGGTGGGATATAAATCCAATCTATTCCTCTTCTTCTACCTCACAGGGTGCCCTTTGTGGGGCGGGGAAGGGAAAGGAGTTTGAAAGTCGCTCTGAGACTTCTTCGGGTAGTGAAGGGTGGGATATAAATCCAATCTATTCCTCTTCTTCTACCTCACAGGGTGTCTGTTGTGGGGAGGGGAAGGGAAAGGAGTTTGTAAACCGCCCTGAGACTTCTTCGGGTAGTGAAGGGCGGGGTACAAATCCAATCTCTTCTTCTTCTTCTACCTCACAGGTTGTCTGTTGTGGGGAGGGGAATGGAAAGGAGTTTGTAAGCCGCCCTGAGACTTCTTCGGGTAGTGAAGGGCGGGGTATAAATCCAATCTCTTCCTCTTCTTCTACCTCACAGGGTGCCCTTTGTGTGGCGGGGAAGGGAAAGGAGTTTGAAAGCCGCTCTGAGACTTCTTTGGGTAGTGAAGGGTGGGATATAAATCCAATCTATTCCTCTTCTTCTACCTCACAGGGTGTCTGTTGTGGGGAGGGGAAGGGAAAGGAGTTTGAAAGCCGCTCTGAGACTTCTTTGGGTAGTGAAGGGTGGGATATAAATCCAATCTATTCCTCTTCTTCTACCTCACAGGGTATCTGTTGTGGGGAGGGGAATGGAAAGGAGTTTGTAAGCCGCTCTGAGACTTCTTCAGGTAGTGAAGGGCGGGGTATAAATCCAATCTCTTCCTCTTCTTCTACCTCACAGGGTGCCTTTTGTGGGGCGGGGAAGGGAAAGGAGTTTGAAAGTCGCTCTGAGACTTCTTCGGGTAGTGAAGGGTGGGATATAAATCCAATCTATTCCTCTTCTTCTACCTCACAGGGTGTCTGTTGTGGGGAGGGGAAGGGAAAGGAGTTTGTAAACCGCCCTGAGACTTCTTCGGGTAGTGAAGGGCGGGGTACAAATCCAATCTCTTCTTCTTCTTCTACCTCACAGGGTGTCTGTTGTGGGGAGGGGAATGGAAAGGAGTTTGTAAGCCGCCCTGAGACTTCTTCGGGTAGTGAAGGGCGGGGTATAAATCCAATCTCTTCCTCTTCTTCTACCTCACAGGGTGCCCTTTGTGGGGCGGGGAAGGGAAAGGAGTTTGAAAGCCGCTCTGAGACTTCTTTGGGTAGTGAAGGGTGGGATATAAATCCAATCTATTCCTCTTCTTCTACCTCACAGGGTGTCTGTTGTGGGGAGGGGAAGGGAAAGGAGTTTGAAAGCCGCTCTGAGACTTCTTTGGGTAGTGAAGGGTGGGATATAAATCCAATCTCTTCCTCTTCTTCTACCTCACAGGGTATCTGTTGTGGGGAGGGGAATGGAAAGGAGTTTGTAAGCCGCTCTGAGACTTCTTCGGGTAGTGAAGGGCGGGGTATAAATCCAATCTCTTCTTCTTCTTCTAGCTCTGATGTCGCTGGGGCTCCTGTCTCCCCCTTGTGTCGTTTTCAAGCAGATATGGGGGGGGGGCGACTGCCTAGGTCCCTGCTCCACCTGGGAGACATTTGGTTGGCTTTCAGGATCAGGCCCCTGAAGCATTTTTGAGGCTGCGATCACACACACGAAATAATCCACTTCCAATCCACTTCCGATGCACTTTTGAATTGGATTTTGCCAGTCCACACAGTAAAAATCCGGCTGGAAAGTGGATTAAAAGTGGGTTGGAAGTGGATTATTTAGTGTGTGTGTGATCACAGCCTGAAAGAAGAAAACCCCAGCCTTAAAATGGGACAGTGTTCCCTCTAAGCTGAGTTTAGTGTAGTGGTTAAGTGCGTGGACTCTAATCTGGGAGAACCGGGTTTGATTCCCCACTCCTCCACTTGCACCTGGCTGGATGACCTTGGGCAAGCCATAGTTCTGATAAGAGCTGTTCTTGGAAAAGAGCAGTTTCTGTCAGAACTCTCTCAGCTCCACCTCCCTCACAGGGTGTCTCTTGTGGGGAGGGGAAGGGAAAGGAGTTTGTAAGCTGCTCTGAGACTCCCTTGGGTAGTGGAAGGGTGGGGTATACATCCAATCTCCTCTTCTTCTTCTTCTTCTTCTTCTTCTTCTTCTTCTTCGTGTTAGCTGGCTCACAGTTTTTTAACCTCCGGCTCACACGTGTGTCTCCGCTCAGGAAGGATGGGCTCCAGAGCAAACTAATTTATGCAGCAGCCAAATCGCTCACTCACAACTTTAAATGCCAGTAGCTTTCAGAGTAGAATTTTTGCTCACAGGACTCCACAGCTTAGAGGGAGCATTGTCCTGTGGCTGACACAGGGACGCCATCCCGTTTAGCTGTCTTTGGTTAATATTCAGCAGATCAGCTGCAATCTGACGCTCCTTGCTTTCTGTCATATCCCCAGGACGCAAGCAGGCCACCTAAAGCCACTTGGAAGAAGCTGTACCTGACAGAACAGGCTACCTGCCCAAGGCACGGTTTGGGTCCTTGGGACTATTTGTCGAACAGAAGCAGGAAGGCACTGCAAGCAAAATCTACACCCTCCAGGATATGCTAAAAGCAGTCTGGGCCCTTGATAGCTTTACATGCCTTTAGGGTTATAGATGCTGTTCGCCGTTAAGTGGATAACGAGCCAGCCAATAAACACTGCACAGGTATATGTTGGCTGCACTGCTTGGCTAATTGAGTTGAACGTTCGTCTAAGGCGACTGCATAAATGCCGATCCATTTAAGGTCCAATTAGACATGACACAGAGACGTAAATAGCTTTCATTGTGCGCTTTTCTGGTTTTGTTTTTTGTTTCCAAACTGAAACACCGGGGTGGGGGGTTTCCCTGGGCGATTCCGCACATATTCTCAACACTGAGGAAAAGATGCCACTCAAAGCCACATTCAGATAGCCTGCAAAGTCATAAATCTATGCAGAAGCTACCATAAAATCCGATGAGCAAAGAAAGTGAAAGTGGCATGCAATGCAGAGGGTACCATAAAACCCGATGATCGAAGAAAGCGGAAGCGGCATGCAATGCAGGGGGTACCATGAAACCCGTTAAGCAAAGAAAGCGAAAGCAGCATGCAATGCAGAGGGTACCATGAAATCCAATAAGCAAAGAAAGCGGAAGCAGCATGCAATGCAGAGGGTACCATAAAACCCGATGATCGAAGAAAGCGGAAGCGGCATGCAATGCAGAGGGTACCATGAAACCCAATGAGCAAAGAAAGCGGAAGCAGCATGCAATGCAGAGGGTACCATAAAACCCGATGATCGAAGAAAGCGGAAGCGGCATGCAATGCAGAGGGTACCATAAAACCCAATGATCGAAGAAAGCGAAAGCGGCATGCAATGCAGAGCGTACCATAAAATCCAATGAGCAAAGAAAGCGGAAGCGGCATGCAATGCAGAGGGGAATTTCTGTTCCATGGTGGGTTTGGTTGAAACAATGGAGGGAAAAGCCAGTGCAGCATTGCCCGATATTATCCCAAGAATGTACCACATCATCCCTCTGGGATGAACCAGAGACTGTCCAGCACCCACAATTTCTCTCCCATGGGGGCAAATAATCATACATTTGACACTCTTTCCAAAACACAGGATGGCTTCCAACCTCCCTGCTGGCTTTCTAACATCATGATTGTTTAACGGTGTTCAGGGAATGAATCTTTCCCTACAAGCTTATTGAGTGGATTGCCGTGAAACTCTGAACAAACTTAATCCCAAAAACCAGGATCAAGAACCTGAAAAGTGAAGTTGAACTGAGTAGAGGGCCAACCGTTAAAACTTAATGTATAGATAATGTGTAAAAATGCATGTATTTATTTGTAAAGGATTAAAAAACATATAGGGGCCAATGTTCCCTCTAAGCTAAATTAGTGTGAGCTAGCTCAGAGTTTTTTAGCCTCTGGCTCACACATTTATGTCTTAGCTCAGGAAGGATGGCTCCAGAGCAAACTAATTGATGCTGTAGTCAAATCTCTTGCTCACAACTTTAATGCCAGTAGCTCACAAAGTAGCAGTTTTGCTCACAAGATTCCACAGCTTAGAGGGAACACTGATAGGGGCCCAATCACACCTCATATAAAAATTCCAAAATCTTATACGCACAAGGGCCAATGGACTTGACCAGACGCGTTTGCGGCCTGTGAGGGCCTTCTGCAGAGGTCAAACACGAATGAGGAACAAAATGGCTTATACCACAATTAGGGTTCCCTCTAAGCTGAGTTAGTGTGAGCTAGCTGACAGTTTTTTAGACCTCCAGCCCACACATTATTGTCTTAGCTCAGGAAGGATGGCCCCAGGGCAAACTAATTTATGCAGCAGAGCCAAATCGCCTCGCTCACAACTTTAATGCCAGGAGCTCACAAGGTAGGATTTTTGCTCACAAGACTCCACGACCTAGTGGGAGCACTGATCCACAACACATAATACGACACAATTATACAGCACAGATCATAAATGGACCAGAAAGGAACTACTGTAAAAAAAAATTTTTTTAATGAAATTAAATACATATATGGGGCCCCTATATGTTTTTTAATCCTTTACAAATAAATACATGTATTTTGACATGTATTTTTACACGGAGGCTACAGCTAGTGTAGAATGCCGCGGCCAGGCTACTGATGTGCCTCCCTAAATGGGAGCACATCCGGCCAGTGCTGGCTGCCAATAGCATACCAAATTCACTTCAAGGTGCCGGTACTTACCTTTAAGGCCCTATAAGGCCAGGGTCCAACATACCCGAGGGACCGCCTTTCCCCATATATACCCCAGAGAGCACTATAGTCGGGTACGTAACATCGACTGGTTATTCCAGGCCCCAGGGAGGCCAGGCTCGCAGCTACTAGAGTCAGGGCCTTCTCAGTGGTGGCTCCTTACTGGTGGAACGAGCTCCCGGAGGAGATCAGGGCCCTGCGGGATCTTGTGCAGTTCCGCAGGGCCTGCAAGACGGAACTCTTCCACCAGGTCTTTAATTAGGAGCTGCCCACCACTACCATCAATGACCACTACTAACATCGGTGGCGGAGGCGGCCTGCAGCGAGATCGAGCCAAACCGCCTAGGAGCCCGTACTTGCCTGAGCCCGTGTGACAGATTACCCCATCTTGGTTATTAATTACTGAATGCACTTTAATTGAAATCGCTAAGTGTTTTAAATGTTTTATTAGTGTTAAATGTTCTAACTGTGTATGAACCTTGGCACAGTGTGCCAGGCAATGTGAGCCGCCCGGAGCCCGCTTGCAGGGAGAGCGGGTTATAAATACAATGAATAAAATACATTGTTGGTCTGCTACTCGGTTGGGATTACCGTGAAACCTCCACGTGGACTAGAGAACGGGTTTTGCTTACCGAGGCCCTGGTTCTGCCTTTCCCATTCGATGTCGCCGGGAACCTGGTACGACACTCCGGAGAGTTCCCCGACGGGATTCTCCAGGCTTTCCAGGGGGTCTTGAGATGTCTCTCCGGGGAGGGTGAAACCACCATCTCCATCCAGGCTCTCGTCCATCGAGTTGGCCTCTTTCTCATCCTCGTCGTCTTCCTCCTCCTCCTCGTCATCCGGTTCCTCTTCTTCTTCCTCCTCTTCGTCTTCCTCCTCCTCCTCCTCTTCCTCTAGACAGGCAACAAACAAGGCAATTTTGAGAAAAATGCAGGTTTCTATGACACGCACACACACAGTTAAGTCTTCCACTGCTTGCAAGGCCGTGCCCTGTTACCCTACTCTTCCAGGTCCTGCTACCGAAGATCTTTTGAACTAGGTACCGTGTGTTGAAGCTCGTCCCTTTCGCAAGCAGAGCATCTGCTCTAACATTAAGTGGCAACTCAAGAGTCATGATTTAAGGATCAAACTGTTGGGATAACTGCAGGGCTATTTCTGGGCAGGAACGCACAGGAACGGAGTTCCGGCTGGCTCCTGGGTTGGCCACGCCCAGCTGCAACTCATTAGCATAACAGGCCACACCCAACAGCAGGAACTCGTTAGGATTGGCCACATTAGGGGTGTGTGGTCTAACATGCAAAGAAGTTCCTGCTACAAAAAAAGCCCTGGGGTTTTGAGAACAAGCAAGGCAAACAGAATAAGAAGCAAAAGGTGGGTGTGGCTGGATGACCACCCTTCTGGTAACATGGGGGTGTGGCCTAATAGGCTAATGAGCTGTGCTGTCAGGGGTGTGGCCTGATATGCTAATGAGTTCCTGCTGGGCTTTTTCTTTAAAAAAAAGAGCCCTGGATATAATTGTAATAAGTCCCGCAGGGTCCTAATCTCAGACAGGAGCTCATTCCACCAGGTAGGGGCCAGGGCCGAAAAGGCCCCGTCCCTAGTTGAGGCAAGTCCTAGAACCATAAAGTTGGAAGGGACCTCCAGGGTCATCTAGTCCAGCCCCCTGCACAATGCAGGAAATTCACAAACACCTCCCCCACACACACTCACCCAGTGACCTCATCTCCGTGCCCAGAAGATGGCAAAAAAACCCTCCAGGGTCCCCGGTCAAACTGGCCTGGAGAACAATGGCTTCTTGACCCCAAAGTGGCGATCGGCATTTCCCTGGGCGTGTAAGAAAGGACCACGAGAACTAAGCACTGAGGCGGCCCTCCCTGCCCTGCCTTCTCATGATCTGCCCAAGTTCACAGCATCAGCATTGCTGTCAGGTGGCCATCGAACCTCTGGGGCCGGGGACTACCAAAAGGTGTTGATTTGTAGATCCCAGTGCTCTACAGGGCTCATATGGGGGAGAGGTGGTCCTGAAGGTATGCCGGCCCATCCAGGTTGCAGTCGAAAGGACAGAAAGAAGTCTAACCTAAAGAGTCCTTTCCCTCTACTGCCAGCAAGTCTCTCCGCTGGCCAGCTGATTGGTGGAAGGAAGGGGGAAGGTCTGGTAACCCAGTATAACCTGCAGAACAGCCCGGACCTCCCCTGCAAATATCCTCCCCAAATTCTACCTCTTAAATACAGCAACATAAAACCATAGGAAACACTGCCACCTATCCGTCACAAAGAGGTAGAGCAGACTCCATGAAATTGCTGAGCAGTCGGGTTAGAACAGATAAAAGGAAATACTTCTTCACCCAAAGAGTGATGAACACATGGAATTCACTGCCACAGGAGGTGGTGGCAGCTACAAGCATGGACAGTTTCAAGAGGGAATTAGATAAACATATGGAGCAGAAGTCCATCAGTGGCTATTAGCCACAGGGTATAGATGGGAATTCTCAGTCTGGGGCAGGTGATGCACTCTATTCTTGGTGCTGGAGGGGGCAGCAGTGGGAGGGCTTCTAGTGTCCTGGCCCCACTGCTGGACCTCCTGATGGCACCTGGTATATTTTGGCCGCTGTGTGACAGAGTGTTGGACTAGATGGGCAATTGGCCTGATTCAGCATTGGCTTCTCTTATGTTCTTATGTTCTTAGACTTCGAGAAACTCGCTGTCAACGTCCAGAGAGATTGGATAATTTAGATTAGATAATCAGGAGGAATGCAACATACGTTAAGGGCAGGGTCAACATAAAGGCTTTGCGGAGCCGCATAACTGGGCCTCTGGGAAACCTCTGGCAAGACAAGCAGAAACGCTAGGGCTGCCAGATCCCCCGGGAGGGCGGAAATTCCCCCATTAAAAGGGTCCCCGATCCACCGGTCCGGAAAAGGCCGGCAGGGGGAACCCTGCCCCCAAAGTGCCCCATTCAGGCCAATGTGCCCGGCGTGATGATGTCACCCAGAGGTGACATCATCACGCTGGGCACGTCGCCAGCTGACGCTCTAGCAATCAGCCAGGAAACTCTATGGTTCCACAGAGTTTCCAGGCTGATTGCTAGAGTGTCAGCCGGCGATGCGCCCAACGTGATGACGTCACCTCCAGGTGACGTAATCGCGGCATGCGCTTCACACTTTGCGCACGCGATTGTCCCAGGCAGTGACCAACTCCCCCCCGCTATCGACGGTAAGTGACTTGGCAACCCTAAGAAACGCCAACTAGTAAACATGCCTGCCGTCTCCTATACACTATGGAAAAGTGATTGTGAGAATATTCTGGGTTTGATAGCCCAGAGCAAGTAACGTAGATCGGTACTGGGTCCCACAGATTCATTGATAAAACAGAGGCAGCAGGTGGGAAGTTACACACCCCTTCCCCAACTTGGGAGGTGATCTGGATACCCACGGAAGATCAGGGTATCAATTAGGGTTGCCAACTGTGGGTTGTGAAACTCCTGGAGATTTGGGGGCGGAGCCTGGGGAGGGGCCTCATAGATAGCGCCGCAGAGCCCGTCCTCTGAAGCGGCCATTTTCCCCAGTGGAACCAACCTCTACAGTCTAAAAATCAGTTGTATTTCTGGGAGATCTCCCGTCTCCCGGAAAGATTTCCATGGGCTCTGTAGTGCCCACGGGCACCACGTTGGGGAACCCTGACAGAGCGCCTTCGTTATTTTCGCTGTGGCAAGCAGGTTTCGCCTTTTTGGTATTCTCCAGAGCTTCCAGAAACGACTGAGACTTCTGCTCTTTAACTGGGTATTCTCCGATCTTCACCCACCGCTGTCGCTGTTCTGCTTCTTTTATTTCCTGTCGGTCTGTAATTATTCTCCTTTCTAATTGTGTTGTATCGCATGCCCCTTGGCGGCTTAACCGGATACAAAAAACCATTTTTAATCTCCAGATATTGGCTGGCGAGAGAGCTCAGATTACCAGCTGTGGGACTACCCAGAGCACTATCATTTGCTCTCTTGCCTTCTGATTTTTAGGAAAAAGTTCCCTGAGGCAACAAGCAAAATAAGATATAATCCACAATGCAAATTACAAACCAAACAATAATTTAAAAAAACGTAATGGTGTAGACTAGAAAGTAGAGCAAGGGAAACAATAAGGAAGGAGGTCACGGCCCCTCTGTATATGATCGTGGGAGGCCGTAGCCCCTCTGTATGCTGCCTTGGTCAGGCCGGAGTCCTGTGTGCAGTTCTGGAGGCCTCACTCCAAAAAGGATGTGAGCAAAACCAAGAGGGTGCAGAAGAGAGTGACGAGGATGATCAGGGGTCCGGAGACTGAGCCCGACGAGGAAAGGCTTAAGGGCCTTGGGGATGTTTAGTTTGGAGAAGAGGAGATTGAGGGGGAGACAGGATTGCTCTCTTTCAATATCTGAAAGGCTGTCATGTGGAGGAGGGCGGGGAGCGGTTCCCGTTGGCAGCAGAGGAGAGGACCCTAAATTGTATGGTTAAAATGCTTGGGGCTCTTTAGCTTGGAGAAACGACGGCTGTGAGGTGACATGATCGAGGTTTATAAGATTATGCATGGGATTGAGCAGGTTGAGAAAGAAGTACTTTTCTCCCTTTCTCACAATACAAGAACTCGTGGGCGCTCTATGAAATTGCTGAGCAGTCGGGTTAGAACAGATAAAAGAAAGTCCTTCTTCACCCAAAGAGTGATTGACACATGGAATTCACTGCCACAGGAGGTGGTGGCAGCTACAAGCATGGACAGTTTCAAGAGGGAATTAGATAAACATATGGAGCAGAAGTCCATCAGTGGCTATTAGCCACAGGGTATAGATGGGAGCTCTCGGTCTGGGGCAGGTGATGCGCTCTATTCTTGGTGCTGGAGGGGGCAGCAGTGGGAGGGCTTCTAGTGTCCTGGCCCCACTGGTGGACCTCCTGGTATATTTTGGCCGCTGTGTGACAGAGTGTTGGACTAGATGGGCCATTGGCCTGATTCAACATTGGCTTCTCTTATGTTCTTATGACCCGAAGCAACAGGTTTAAATTACATGCAGGAAGGTATCGGCTGGATATTAGGAAGAACTGTTTCATGGTCAGGGTGGTTCAAAGGTGGAATTGGCTGCCTAGGGAGGTGGTTAGCTCCCCTTCACTGACAGCTTTTAAGAAGAGGCTAGATGAATATTTGTCAGCCATGCTTTATTCTGGTCCTGCATTGGGCAGAGGGTTGGATTAGATGCTCTGTATGACCCCTTCCAACTCTGTGATTCTATGAACTATAGAACTGGGGCTTTCTTTCTGGGAGAATGTGCCAGAACAGTGTTCCGGAACCTCTTTGAGGAAGAGAAGGGAAAGGAGTTTGTAAGCTGCTCTGGGACTCTGAGTGAAAGCCGGGGTATTGATCTAATCATCTCCTCCTCCTCCTCCTCCTCCTCCTCTTCTTCTGTGCTCCAAGCTGAAAAATTCCCAGATGTGGGCAGACCTGATTCTGAGCAGGACTACAGCATATGAAGAGAAGGGGCTATTTTCCTGGTTGAGTAAATTTATGTATAACTGTCAGAACCTGTCAAGGTGGAGCAGAGCCGCCGGATGAAGGCAGGCCTCCGGGATCCAGAGCTTTTTGCCCACCAGGTTTTCACTCCAGCTTGGTTTCTGAACTGCATTGTTTTTTTTTCCCTTTCCTGGAGAGCCAGTTTGGTGTGGTGGTTAAGAATTCAGACTCTAATCTGGGAGAACCGGGTTTGGTTCCCCACTCCTCCACTTGCAGCTGCTGGTGTGACCTTGGGTCAGTCACAAGCTCCTTCAGAGCTCTCTCAGCCCCCACCTGCCTCACAGGGTGTCTGTTGTGGAGATAGAAAGGGAAATAAGATTGTAAACCACTCTGAGACTCTGAGTGAAGGGCGGGGTATAAATCCAATCTCTTTCTTTTTCTTCTTATATCAGGGGTCCCCAGCCAGTTTGGTGTAGTGGCTCAGCGCGCGGACTCTAATCTGGGAGAACTGGGTTTGATTCCCCACTCCTCCATTTGCACCTGCTGGATGACCTTGGGCAAGCCGTAGTTCTGTTAAGAGCTGTTCTTGAAAAAGAGCAGTTTCTGTCAAGAGCTCTCTCAGCCCCACCTACCTCACAGGGTGTCTGTTGTGGAGAGGGGAAGGGAGGGGAGTTTGTAAGCTGCTCTGAGACACCTTTGGGTAGTGAAGGGCGAGGTATAAATCCAATCTCCTCTTCTTCTTCTTCGCACGTTTGGACACCTTTGGAATTCTGACCCAGTGTAATGGGCACAGTAAGAAAATGGCCGCCACAGGAGGCAGCGCCAGCCACAAAATGGCTGCCACCACTTGCCCTCCGTCACACAGTGACGATCCATGTGCTACTGGGGGACTTGCTGCCAAAGCAACGTCTTAAAAGCTCTGCAGAGCCAATCAAATCTCCAATAGTCAGATGAAAGGGAGGGCCTGTGGCTCACTGACAGAGCCTGTGCTTGGCATGCAGAAGGGCCCAGGTTCAATCCCCGGCATCTCCAGCTGAAAGGACCAGGTAGGAGGTGATGGAAAAGACCTCAGCCTGAGACCCTGGAGAGCCATGAAGTAGGGCTGTAGCTTAGCGGTAGAGTGTCTGCTTGGCATGCAGAAGGGCCCAGGTTCAATCCCCGGCATCTCCAGTTGAAAGGACCTGGTAGCAGGTAATGTGAAAGGCCTCAACCTGAGACCCTGGAGAGCTGTAAAGAACCACTGCTGGTCTGACAGTGCTGAGTTTGATGGACCAATGGTCTGATTAAGGATAAGGCAGCTTCATGCGTTCACATGAGAAGCCTTGCTGGTTAAAAGTCATACCTGGGCCAGACACGCCATCTAGAAATGGCAGGCGGCAGGAAAGGTATCAGTGGGTACAGTGCCCACAAGCACCACGTTGGTCACCACTGCGTTATTCACCATATTATTTACTGGTTGTTGCCCTCTGGTTCAAATTTTCTCCTTGCAGTTTGCAACTACTTTTAAAGTGATCGGGGGAGGGGGGGAATGAGGAAAACTCAGGGGGCTGGAAGACCAGCAAATGGTACCAGGTGAGGGGATACAGTTAAAAATCCAAGCAAGAGCAAACACCTGGTGCGGAAAAGCCCCAGGGAAGGGGTGGGGGGGCAGACCAGGGTCTTTTAAAAAGTAAAGGTTCCCTTGCTCGAAAACCAGTCAAATCCGACTCTAGGGTTGCGGTGCTCATCTCCGTTTCCAAGCCGAAGAGCCAGCGCTGTCCGAAGACGTTTCCGTGGTCATGTGGCCGGCATGACTAAACACCAAGGCGCACGGAACGCTGTTACCTTCCCACCGAAGTGGTACCTATTTATCTACTTGCAATTTCTTGCTTTCGAACTGCTAGGTTGGCAGGAGCTGGAACTAGAGACGGGAGCTCACTCCCGTCATGCGGCAGTCTCGGGTCTCGAACTGCTGAACTACTGACCTTCCACAGCCTGCAGTTCAGCGTCTTAACCACTTGAGCCACTGCAGCTCCCCAGGGTCTTTTAACTCCAAGCAAAACCAGAAAGTTTAAACAAAAAGAGAAAGAAAAATCCCTACGAAGTATGATCAGATAATTAGCATGCTTAGTGTGGTTTGTGATCCTTAGATCTTGACGATTTTTGGTGAGGGTTTGTGGGTGTCTGCGAGGCAGGCAACCGGGAATTAGGAGCAAATTAAACCACATCCTAATTTGGCTGTTTGCAAACTCATTTGCGTTTGTAATGACACAGCAGAGAACCGGCAGAGCAAGTTTGGTTCTTTTTTCTTTTCTTTTTCTTTTCTTTTTAAAAAAAGCATTTTGCAATTAGGGCTTAAATAGCAGGCTAATTGTAAACCTCTGCTTCTGTTCATTCCTAATATCACCCCTATCAAATCTAATTTGCGTTCGGAGAAGAAAATCTGTTAACATTTTCCTCCCTCAAAGGAGACAGCAGACCCCGCAGCCGTTTTGAATTATGAATACGTGATTGTTTTTAGCAGGTGAAAATAAAGGAGAGGTTTAAAAAAATCAATAGGCAAATAAAGTAAGCATAGTTGCGGAGGTGCGCGCAGAACAGAAAGCGATCATCAGCTTTTATGTGTTTCTAATCCTCAGCGTGGAACAGCCGTTTTGTTCACTTTGGAATATAGTCAGGCCCATAGCCAGGATTTTCTGGCCGGTGCACAATTTTTTTTCTGGTGGGGCTGAAGTTCTCAGTACAGAAAGAAAAGCCATTTTAGCCAATAGAAAGCTGTTACCAGGATACATCCCGGAATTGCAAGCTGTCAACCACTTTAGATGACAGTTCCCAGCTGCTGCAAGTAAATCACTTCCGCCAGCCAAAGCAACCACTCTGAAAACAAGCCAGCAGGTGGGGGTGATGACTTCCATAGCCAAGAAAGCTAACACTTAGGCAGAAAACTCTCTTAAAGGAGACCAGTTTCTTGACACAGAGTTAGAAGGGATCCCAGAGGTCACCTACTCTAACCCCCTCGCTCAGTGCAGGAATTAGTCTACACACACCCCACTCTGCTTAAAGGAGTGCACACCTTTAAAACTATTTTAAAATGACTGGAAAAAGCATTTACAGGAGAAATTCTTGTGGGGCTGTGCCTTTAAGAAAGGGGGCGGAGCCCTCAAAAGCCTCATCATAGCTACAGGCCTGAATATAGTGGAGGGGAAAGGAATGTATTTGTCAATTACTCAAATTCAATGTGAAAACAGGGAACAACATGGAGGGGGGATACTATAACCTTCCCTTGAGCTCCAGGACCATTCCAGATTCCTGACCTTCCCCATGCTTCTGTTTACAAATTCAACGCACATGTCCGAGGGAGGGGCTGTGGCTCAGTGGCAGAGCATCTGCTTGGCATGCAGAAGGTCCCAGGTTCAATCCTCGGCATCTCCAGGTAAAAGGACCAGGCAGGATGTGATGGGAAAGACCTCCGCCTGAGACCCTGGAGAGCTGCTGCCAGTCTGAGCAGACAATACTGGCCTTGATGGGCTAATGCTCTTGATGCAGTATAAGGCAGCTTTGTGTGTTCTTGTGGGTGGGGCGAAGGAGCATCCACCACCTCCCAAGGCAGTCTATTCCACTGCTCAACCGCTCTTACAGTTAGGAAGTTTCTCCTGATATTTAGCCGGAATCGACTCCCTTGTAATTTCCACCCGTTAGATTTAGTCTTGCAATCCAGAGCAAGAGAGAATAGATCGGCTCCAGCTTCTACATGACAGCCTTTCACATATTTGAAGACTATAATCATGTCCCCTCTAAGCCTTCTCTTTCCCAGGCTAAACATACCCAACTCTTTCAGCCTTTCCTCGTAAGACTTGGATTCCAACCCTCTCACCATCCTGGTTGCCCTCTTCTGGACACACTCCAGCTTGTCAACATCCTTCCTAAAATGCGGTGCCCAAAACTGGACACAGGACTCCCGGTGAGGTCTGACCATAGCAGAATAGAGTGGAACTACCACCTCCCGTGATCTGGACACAGTGCTTCTGTTAATGCATCCTAAGATTGCATTAGCTTTCTTCGCAGCCGCATCGCACTGCAGGCTCATGTTCAGCTTGTGATCAACCAGAACACCCAGATCCCTTTCGCCTGTGCTGCTGTCAAGCCAAGTCCCTCCCATTCTATATTTGTGCCTTTGGTTTTTTGTACCTAAGTGTAGGACTTTGCACTTATCTCTACTGAAATTCATTTCATTTGTCTTAACTCACTGTTCCAGCCTTTCTAGATCATTTTGAATCCTGACTCTGCCTTTTTCAGAATTAGCAATCCCACCCAGCTTCGTGTCATCTGCAGATCTGATAAGCATCTCCTCTATGTCTTCCTCCAGGTAATTTATAAAAACACTGGACAACACAGGGCCCGGGACCAAGCCCTGTGGCACTCCACTCATGACTTCCCCCCACATAGATGCAGAGCTGTTTACGAGCACTCGTTGGGTACGATTTTTCAACCAACCATGAATCCATCCAACGGTTGCTCCATCCAGCCCACACTTAACCAGCTTATCCTCAAGGATATCATGAGAAACTTTGTCAAATGCCTTACTGAAATCTAGATACACTATATCCACAGCATTGCCAGAGTCAACCATTTTAGTAACTCTGTCAAAAAAGGAGATAAGGTTGGTCTGGCATGACTTATTCTTGGCAAGCCCATGCTGGCTACCACCAATTAACTCATTCCGTTCAAGGTGCTCACAGACAGAGCTTTTAATAATCTGCTCTAGAATTTCTCCAGGTATCGATGCCAAACTGATAGGCCTGTAATTTCCCGGGTCCGTCTTTTTTCCCCTTCTTGAAGATCGGGACAACTTTCGCTCTTCTCCAGTCTTTTGGCACAATACCAGTACTCCAGGACATCTCAAAGATTAGAGCCAGGAGAGTTGGGGGGGGGCAGCGTCCTGGGAGAAAAAGAAAGAAAAAGAAAAAGAAGGCCTCGTCTAATTACAGGAAGTTCTGACCATAAAGTTCCTGGCAATTCCTAGAGCTACCTGGAAGCTCTGGGAATCGTCAGGAACTCTATGGTCAGGACTTCCTGTAACTTGTAGACAAGGCCTTATTTTTCTTTTTTTGCCGCAGGACGACACCCCCCCCAGCCCCAGTATCCACATGCTGATCAGCTGAGCATCAGCAGGCAAGGGCTCCAAATTGCCTGGAAATCTCCTACCATAAGCGGGCAAACGGTAACACTAATTGTGACATTCCCACCCACCCCTGCAGCCCTGCTAATCGGCCACATCTCTAGTAACGCAATCAGCCAAAGGGTCATTTGATGTAATGCTCTCTTTGCACATCCGCAGGAACAGAACACGGCCTCGCCAGGCTCATCAGCTGACCATAGACGATCTTGATAATGCCATCCGGACGGTGCCAGCTCTTGGAACAAAGCTCGCTCGGTTGCCTGTCGGCAGGTTTAATTATAACAGGCCAAACGGGACACATCACCCGTTACAGAAAAAGGACAAGCACGCTGCTCGTCCCAAAAGATGTTCCTGATTCAAAGAGCGAGGGCAAAACAAAGCTGTCTCTGAATATTCCCTCTGTTCTCCCATCCCCAATTAAAAACCCGTCTCATTCAATCAAGGCTCAGGTTAAGTGACAACATCTGTAACGCCAAAAACACTTTGAAACAATTATAAAGCCAAAAAGCTGGAACGGCACAGCGTGCACACTTGGAAATCCCCCGTTCAAATTCCACAGGCAGGAAATCACGTTAAGGTTGTCAGCTCCAGGCTGGGGAATTCCTGAAGACTTGTGGGTGGAGCCTGGGGAGGGCGGAGCTTGAGGAAAGGAGGGGCCTCGGCAGGGTATAATGCTAAACAGTCCGCCCTCCAAAGCAGCCGTTTCCTCCAGGGGAACTGATCTCTGTCGCCTGGAAATCAGTTTGAATTCCAAGAGATCTCCAGCTGTCACCTGGAGCTTGGCAACCCTATGTTAAGTGCCATTCCATGATTAATTTTTAGAAATTTTTTATACAGTGCAGTCACTGAGGACTGGCTTTGGTGGGAAGAGTCCGCCAAGGACCAGGAGAGGCCCGGCCGCTGACCAGAGATATTTCGCCAAGGCACCTTTCGCCAGGAGACGAGTGATTCCCTGAGACGAGAAGAAGGCCCCAGTTCAGACAGCCTTGGTAATCCATTTTGGTCGCCGGTTGCTAGCGCGTTTTTGGTGTGATTTCATGCAAAAGCATTTTACAACCGGATGCTAATGGATTTTATCTGCCCTTTCGCCAGGGCTATTTTGGGCAGGAACGCACAGGGACGGAGTTCCGGCTGGCTCCCAAGTTGGCCACACCCAGCCATTAGCATAACAGGCCACACCCAACAGCAGAAACTCATTAGGATTGGCTACATCAGGGGTATGTGGTCTAACATGCAAAGGAGTTCCTGCTACAAAAAAAGCCCTGGGTTTTAACAACAAACAAGGTAAAGAGGATAAGAAGCAAAAGGTGGGTGTGGCTGGATGACCCCACTTCTGGCAACATGGGGGTGTGGCCTAATATGCTAATGAGTTTCTGCTGTTGGGTGTGGTCTATTATGCTAAGGAGTTCCTGCTGGGCTTTTTCTACAAAAAAAAAAAAGCCCTGCCCTTTCGCACAAAACCACTTGCGTCTGGTTAGCAAAGCGCGGTCGAGGCGTTCTTGAGGTTAAACGGCTTTCTTCCATTTTCACCTCTGCTTTACACTTTACGCTGCTTTACACTTTACGCTGCTTTAAATGCTTGCAGTGCTTTCAACAGCGCCATGCTTTTCTTCCGGACCTTTTTCACCGCACAGTCTTCCTCAAACGTTTTTTTAAAAACATTCTAAGTTGAGCGTTACAGGTCTGTGGTTTTGGTGGAGATCTCTTATGTATTTTGGAATACAGCGTTCTAAATCATCTCCATTTTTCTGTCTAAACTGCCCTCAGGGGTACCGTGCCAGACGCATGAAACATACAATCTTAAAAAAAAAGAAATTAATACATAAAAAAAAATCTTTTCTTCTCCCAAGGCCAAAGAAGAGCATCTGCTCTTGCCGCCCCCAAAATGCTAAAATCTTTCGCCTTGACCTGGATAGCGACCAGGATGGTGAGAGGGTTGGAATCCAAGTCTTATGAGGAAAGGCTAAAAGAGTTGGGTCTGTTTAGCCTGGGAAAGGGAAGGCTTAGAGGGGACATGATTGCAGTCTTCAAGTATTTGAAGGGCTGTCATGTAGAAGCTGGAGCAGATCTATTCTCTCTTGCTCCGGATTGCAAGACTAGATCTAGTGGGTGGAAATTACAAGGGAGTTGATACCAGCTAAATATCAGGGGAAACTTCCTGACTGTAAGAGTGGTTGAGCAGTGGAACAGCCTGCCTCGGGAGGTGGTGGATGCTCCTTCGCTGGATGTTTTCAAGCGGAGACTGGATGACCATCTTTTGGGTCTGTTGTAGGTATGTAGGGATATCTTTCAGCTTTGCTCCTGCAGAGTGCAGGGGGTTGGACTAGATGACCTGCAAGTTCCCTTCCAACTCTAACATTCTATGATTCTATGATTCTATAATGATGTTGGCATGTGGCAAATGCAACACTTTTAAAAAATCTTTCCCACCCATTTTTTATTTACAGCCCACTTTTCTCCCCAAGCTGGGACTCGAAGTAGCTTAGAACATCATTCTCTCTTCCCAGTTTCTCTCACAACAACCTTGTGAAGTATGTTAGGCTGAGGGAACATGCCAGTCCCACGGTCACACAGCCGCCTTCCATGGCAGAGTGGAAGTCAAACGCAGGCTGCCTGGCATTTTCATCCGGCACTCAATCCACTAGGCTACGCTAGCTCCCTAATTAAACCACATTACAAAGATATTGCAAAAACTAATTAATTACAGAGAAACGCCACTTTCGGACACTTTAATGTGAAATGCAACTGAAGCATAGAACGATGCTTCCGCATGGCACGCATTTATCTGTATCCTGCTTTTCTCCCCAGTTGAGACTGAAAGGATCTTAGAATATTGTTCCCCACTCCCCTGTTTTCCCACAACAACCGCATGAGGGAGGCCAGGATGAGAATTTGTGACAGCCCCTAGGTCACCCAATAAGCTTCCATGGCAGTTGTGGGGATTCGAACCTGACTCTCTCTGGATCCTAGTCTGACTCTTTAGCCACCATGCCACGAGTCCCCAGCGTGGTGCCCAAGGGCACCATGGCACCCACTGATCGATTTCCTAACACCCATCAAGTATTGTGAGCAGCACCAAGTAGGGCTTTTGCCCAACAGGTTTACTGAGTCTGTCCTGATTTTTAAAAGTTGCGTTGACAACAGCTGCCATCACACCACAATGGTCTTCACTGTGTTACTGTGCGAGAAAAGATTCCAAACAATACGTTCATATGAAAAGGCATCTTGTTAAACAGAGTTTCTGCCACAAACCCTGAAGTTTTATTTATTAGACTTATGTGTAACTGGGCCCTCTGACATTTTGTGATTGGCCCCGCCTCCTGTGGCCGCCATTTTGTGGCTGTGCCCTCCACCCTGTGTCAGGATTCCAAAGGTGCCTGCAGGCTTAAAAAGGTTGGGGAGGGCCCCCCTGCACTATGCCATGACGGCTCTCAACCATCTTTGGTCAGGTTGATGGAGGAGCAGAAGAGGCGTCTTCTTTCAGTCCCAACCTTCTTCTAAATGGGGCGGCCAGGTCCCTCTGAGCAGACGGCGGGGGGTGGGGTGCACTTACCGGGAACAGGGAGGAATGCCTGGCATTTCAGCTACGTGCCTATGTGAACTGGAAGTGACGAGGGCACGTCAAGGAGTTTGGGGGACAGGACACTCTGGTTTTGGGGCAAACTTGATGGTAGAATTAGCTTCTACCATTGAGTTTTTGCCCCCAAAACCAGAGCATTGCCCCTGACATGCCTACGTCACTTCTGGGTCATGTAGGCACATCACTTTAATTTCTGGTGTCCCCCCCTTTTTTATGTCATGGCCAATGCTTCCTCAAAGCTGTGGAGTCTTGTGAGCAAAAATTGTAGTTCGTGAACTACTATCATTAAAGATGTGAGCAAGCGATTTGGCTGCTGCATAAGCTAGTCTGCTCTGGAGCCATCTTTCCTGCGCTAAGGCAAAAAATATCTAAGCCTAAAAACTGTGAGCTAGCTCACAATAATTCAGCTTAGAGGGAACACTGGTCATGGGGCAGCCTGAGCTCAAGCTGGAACAGAGCAATGACAAGGATGCTTTAAGAAAAGGGGATCGCTCGGGTGAAAAGGAGCCGACAGAAACTAGCACACAAGGTGAGGAGCTGCAGGCTGGTCAGAGATCATTGCCAACCGCTGACACTGGCTCACCAGACATTCCAGCCCCGTCTTGAAAAATGAAGGCCAGATGGTTAATACCCACACCCTGCGAACCAGATGGCTGATACCCACACCCTAGGAACGCAGGAGGTGAAAGCTTAGAGCAGAGCTACAAGAAAGAAGGCAGAGCACAAGCCTCCTAGCCCATCACCTGTTGCTTGAGGATGATAAATGATTGCAGGACTGCTTCTAAAGCAGCTGGCCAGAGATAGGGTCTCCTGGCTGATACCTATAAAAGCTGGGAAGAGAGGGCTGCTTGGCTTGGAAACAACATGTCATTATCCTTGACCCTGTGACCCCAACTCTTGGCTTTGCTCTGTACCTGTGACCTTTGGACCGGCATTTGACTATATCCTCGGACACTTCCTGTTTGCTTCACGTTCTGACTTTGGACTGTCGGACTACGCGACTGGCCGCAACCCCTCAGAACTGAACCCTGCTCTGTGAGGAGACCAACTTCTGAACTGCTCGCTGACTGCATTCCTGGAAACACTGTACTAGATTACTCACCGGCAACACTGAATTTTGCTAGGGGGCAACACGCTGACCTTAATTGCCCATTGCAAGCATGGCTTTCATCTTTAAGATCCCTTGGAGAATGGACTTTGCTTTGACTGTTCTCTGGACCAAGGATTGGTAATTATGATGCTTTTGTATGTTTTAGTCAGAGCTCTACAGAGCTATAGGAATGTTCATTGTTTTCTAACCTGTGTAAGTCTCATGTCATATAACTGCTGTATTTAATAAAGATCTTATATAGATTAAACTGATCTGGTTTGGATCAATATTGTACCTGGACTGCTAGGGCTAGATCCAGAGCCTTAGCTGCTCGCCTAGAGGCTACTGTCGTGTGTTAAATTATCTGCAGCTCTAGCCCAGACCTGATAAGTTGTTAAGTTCCAAAAACCTGACAGGAGGGGGGATCTATTCTCCTGTCTGAGTTGGGAATGTTCTTAAATAGGTCCTGGTGGCAGAACACTGATTTCAGTGCTCTTTACAAAGCACGCGGGGTCTGGCACTCTCACACTTCTGGAGAGGGGTGGGACTGATGTGAGATTCTCCACGTGCCAGTATAGTAACAAGGACTTGCCTCTCCCTTATCTCCTAGACTGGAGGTGAGAGGGTGCAAGAGGCGAGAACCTTGTGCTTGTTGGCAGCGTCTGGATTCTGGACCTGTGGGCAGAGTCTAGATCCTGTACACGGAGGCAGCGTCGGGGTCTTGTACATGTTGGCAGTGTACCGAGATCCTGTACACTAGAAACCTTGGTTTCTGACATCTGGGCTTCTAAGGACCTAAGGGAGCCCCGCCGACCCACACTGAAGGGACCCCCGGCAGAGAGCCAGCCCATGTGGTTACCTTCTGATTCCAGCCCCTCTAGGCCGTAGGCCGCGGCTGTGGTGACCTGGTGGGCAGCCGGGATGGTGGTTCTCCTGGCAGAAGCTGACACTGGAGGCAGAGCTGACGTGGCCACGGTGGCGCCTGGAAACTCTCCGGTCAGCAGCCCTGCCGGAGTCGCGGGCGCATCGTCAGCAGGAACATCTTCTTTCCTTTGGAGGGCAGCGGCAGGCCCTGCATGGAGCACACAGACCGGAAAGGGGGATGAGAACGGCACCCGTGTGGGCCGGCAGCACAAACGGCTCCAGCAGCACGAGTCGCTAGGTGTTGACACGGGTCCCGGTACTGAATCAGACCGTCAGTCTGTCCAGCTCAGGGTCATCTCCTGACCGAAGCACTGGAGGAAGGATTGTCAACCTTCCAGGTGGTTGTAGCAACCCGAGCTGCAGTGTTAGAGGATTCAAGTGACAAATATATACACTGCAAATACCCCTTTTTTTTATAACTTAATGTGTTCTATTTATAACTAATCCTTCCTTATATATATTTGAGTTTTGGTCATACCTTATATGGTCAAAATGCGCGCCGGAATCAGTTGGCCGAGGGACTTGCCAGTCAGAGACGGAGTCCCTCGCCACTGGCTGCTTAGCCTTCCGGCGTGGCTGTGCGCCCTCCCACTCAGCCACCGCGCAGCCTCACGACCCCAGTCTGCTCCAGCCGCCGATCGCTTCGGGCTGGGGGGGGGGCGGCGGCTACCGGCTCGGAGGGACTTCACCCAAAGCTGGGTATGGAGGCTTTGTGGGGGAGGGCGCAGCGGGCCTCGGGAGCGCTGCGCGGCCACCCCTCCCTGAAGGCTTTCGGGAACGCGATGTGCGGGGGCGGGGTTGCCCATTTCGGAGGGCCCTCCCGAACGGCGGGGCAGGGAGGCTTGCGCGCGGAGTCAGCGGCGGGCCTCGGACGCTTCCCTTGTCCGGAGAACACCGCCCCTCCTCCCTGCGTGATGGGGCCAGCCCAGCCGCCTTGCCCACCCCCAAGGACTCTCCCTAGGGCCCGTTGCCTCGGCCGCAACGGGCTTCCCCCCCTAGTATCTTATAAAGTGCATTGTGTGCTACTATAATATCCTAAAACACGTGTATGTATGTGTGTGTGTGTGTGTGTGTGTGTGTGTATATATATATATATATATATATATTCATTACATGCAATAAACAATAACAATCAGTTCATTAAGTATGAAAACTACCAGTCAATTGACATCATTATTTTCAAAGTCAAACCCCAACGGGAATTTCCAGAATTACACGCCCGCTTCTCCTTGCTTGAAGTCTTCCAAAGGGGGAAAGCTTTCTTTTATAGAGAGCCAGTTTGGTGTCGTGGTTAAGTGCGCGGACTCTAATCTGGGAGAACCAGGTTTGATTCCCCACTCCTCCGCTTGCACCTGGCTGGATGACCTTGGACAAGCTATAGCTCTGATAAGAGCTGTTCTTGAAAAAAGAGCAGTTTCTGTCAAGAGCTCTCTCAGCCCCACCTACCTCACAGGGGTGTCTGTGGTGGGGAGGGGAAGGGAAAGGAGTTTGTAAGCCGCTCTGAGACTCCTTCGGGTAGTGAAGGGCGGGGTATAAATCCAATCTCCTCTTCTTCTTCTACCTCACAGGGTGTCTGTTGTGGGGAGGGGAAGGGAAAGGAGTTTGTAAGCCGCTCTGAGACACCTTTGGGTAGTGAAGGGCGGGGTATAAATCCAAACTCTTCTTCTTTTTCTACCTCACAGGGTGTCTGTTGTGGGGAGGGGAAGGGAGAGGAGTTTGTAAGCCGCTCTGAGACACCTTTGGGTAGTGAAGGGCGGGGTATAAATCCAATCTCTTCTTCTTCTTCTACCTCACAGGGTGTCTGTTGTGGGGAGGGGAAGGGAAAGGAGTTTGTAAGCCGCTCTGAGTCACCTTTGGGTAGTGAAGGGCGGGGTATAAATCGAATTTCTTCTCTTCTTCTTCTTCTTCTTATAGTTACACTGATGTTTGTTGCTGGCCCTACAAAAGGCACACTAAGCGGCTGAAGTTCATAGACAGGAGCGCTCCTGTCTTTCTTAAGGCTTTCTTAAGGTGGGGCTGAGAGAGCTCTTTGGAGGACTGCCCTTGAGAGATCAGCTCTGAGAGAACTTGTGACTGACCCAAGGTCACACCAGCAGCTGCACGTGGAGGAGAGGGGACTCAAACCCAGTTCTCCCAGACTGGAGTCCACGCTCCTATCCACTACACCCAACTGCCTGTCTACTACACCTAATTGGGAAGAAGCGGATGGGCC
Organism: Gekko gecko; assembly: GCA_029375565.1. Taxonomy (NCBI): domain Eukaryota; kingdom Metazoa; phylum Chordata; class Lepidosauria; order Squamata; family Gekkonidae; genus Gekko; species Gekko gecko. The sequence continues at coordinate 239,013,382 of JAPDNY010000003.1, read as the reverse complement.
GTCGTGCCACGTGCAAAGACAGGGGTGATTTTCTTTTGAGGGAGGAAACCGAAGGAAATTTTGCTGCATGGATGTTCTCCCATAATGAATTTTTTGGGTCATCTGAGCATTTCTCTTGCCTTTGGCTTACATCAGACTGTTTGGAGCCCAGAGGACGAAAGGGCCAGCACTGTCCCTCCCTGCACGGCACAGAAGCAAAACTTTTCGGAAACACGGAATTCTGAGCCAAGAGCGTATCTTTCTTACTGTACAGCCAAATTGTTAACAAAGCCTGCCAGAAGCAGACTAATTGCATTGGGGGTGATTAGTTAGCAAACTGGCCCCTTGCTGTACCTCGTGCTACTTTCTCACAATCAGCAAAAAAGAGGCGTCCGAGGCATCGGCGCACAGTTCAGCCCAGGGGACTGCTGGTTCCCCACGGGTAAAAGACGTCGGAGTTTTCCACCTCATCACTTTCCTCCTTTGTACGTTCCTGTTTTCTTCCAGGATTTTTTCCCTCTCCCACACATGTGGAAGCAGTCGGGTTAGAACAGATAAAAGGAAGTCCTCCTTTACCCAAAGAGTGATTAATGCGTGGAATTCCCTGCCACAGGAGGTGGTGGCAGCTACAAGCATGGGCAGCTTCAAGAGGAAATTCGATAAACATCTGGAGCAGAGGTCCTTCAGCGGCTATGAGCCACAAGGTATAGATAGGGACTCTGGAGCAAGTGATGCTCTGTATTCTTGGTGCTTGGGGGAGGGTCAACAGTGGGAGGGGCTTCTAGTGTCCTCCTGGCCCCACTGGTGGACCTCCTGATGGCACCTGGTATTTTTGGCCACTGTGTGACAGAGTGTTGGACTGGATGGGCCATTGGCCTGATCCAACATTGACTTCTCTTATGTTCTTATTCCAAAGAAGAAACAACCTTAGATGATTGTTAAAAGATAGTATTAAAATCAAAGTTTGCCAACACATGAAGCGGAAAAGCCACCAACCTCCAGCCTCGGGCGTTGGGATGACAGAGAGATCTGCGGCCGATGGAGACCCTGGAGTTGCAAAGTTTTCTAGCTTCACCGGCACCACAGAGGATCCGAGAACTTTGGGAATATGGGTCACCGATTCCCTCCCTCTCCCTTCTCCCGTAGCCTCCTGGCTAGGAAAAACTCCGGGCACGGAGGTGTAAAGCAAAGCATCGGTTTCGTGGACGGCCGCTGCTACCTCTTGCGTAACACCTAGGAGGAAGGAGATGAAAATGTCCATCATGACACAATCTTAGGGGGAAATGCCGGAAGGGCAGAGGATAAAAGCTTTTGCGTTTCACACAGATCTTCATCGAGAAGAATGAGAAGGCAGCTAAGTCTCTCAACAGAGGATAAGCCCAGGGACAAAAACAGTTACATGCCTAAAGGGAACCTCTATGTTTGGAGGCAGTCTCTGAATTCCAGTGCCAGGAGGTAACAACAGGAAAAGGCCTTGGCCTCTGTGCCCTGTTTGTTGGCCCTCCAGAGGAATTGGTTGGCCACTGTGTGAGACAGGATGCTGGACTAGATGGACCACTGGTCTGATCCAGCTTAGCTATTCTGATATTCTGATGAAGGCCTCTGCCTCTGTGCCCTGTTGTTGGGCCTCTAGAGGAACTGGTTGGCCACCGCATTAAACAGGATGCTGGACCGGATGGACCACTGGTCTGATCCAGCAGGGCTCTTCTTATATATTCTTATAAAAGGGGGCTAGCCAGATTCATGAAGAAGAGGTATATCAGTGGCTTCTAGACATGGCCACTAAAAGGGAACCTTTGTGTTCAGAGCCGGTCGACCTCTGAATCCCAGTGCCAGGAGGCAACATCAGGGGAAAGCTTCAGGCTCTACACCCTGTTGTTGGCTCTCCAGAGGAACTGGTTGGCAATTGTGTGTGAGACAGGATGCTGGACAGGATGGACCACTGGTCTGATCCAGCAGGGCTCTTCTGATGTTCTTATGGAAGGCCTCAGCCTCTCTGCCCTGTTGTTGGCCCTCCGGAGGAACTGGTTGGCCACTGTGTGAGATGGGATGCTAGACTGTGTGGACCACTGGTCTGATCCAGCAGGGCTCTTCTGATGTTCTTATGGAAGGCCTCGGCCTCTCTGCCCTGTTGTTGGCCCTCCGGAGGAACTGGTTGGCCACTGTGTGAGATGGGATGCTGGATTAGGTGGACCACTGGTCTGATCCAGCAGGGCTCTTTTTATGTTCTAAAACAGAGGCTCGATAAAACAGATGAAGGTACGTCATTGTAAACGAGCTGTTTACAAAATTGATTCTGGTGCTATATTAATTAGCACACGGCTCATCAGACGCGGGTTAGGAGGCATAGGGATGTACTTGCAAAGAAAGAGAGTGCACAGTCTTTCTCTCTTTATTTCCCACAGAAGTTCGCACCTTCCCCCGCACTTGATGTTGGCACCCGTGTAGATACCAGGTGTTATTATTCATCACTGTTTTGAAGGGAAAGGCACCAGATTTCAAAGAGCCTTTCCATCACAGAAAGGCAATTCTATTTGAACCGGGGGGGGGAGAGAGATCCATGATTTTTGTGGTTCGCATGAAGCCGCCTTATACTGAATCAGACCACTGGTCCTTCAAGGTCAGTGTTGTCCACTCAGACAGGCAGTGCCTCTCCAGGGTCTCAGGCGGAGGTCTTTCACATCATGTAGACTGCATCTACGTGGAGGGAAGTCTCGAGCGGAATGCCGCAGGGCTCGGTCCTGGGCCCGTGTTGTTCATTGTTTTTATAAATGGCCTGGAGGAAGACACAGAGGAGATGCTTATCAAATTTGCAGATGACACGAAGATGGGTGGGACTGCCAATTCTGAAGAAGACAGAGTCAGGATTCAAAAGGATCTTGATAGGCTGGAACAGTGGGGCTGAGACCAATGAAATGAATTTCAATAGAGGCAAGTGCAAAGTCCTACACTTAGGTACAAAAAAATCAAAGGCACAGATGTAGAATCGGAGGGACTTGGCTTGACAGCAGCACATGTGAAAGGGATCTGGGTGTTCTAGCTGATCACAAGCTGAACATGAACCTGCAGTGCGATGTGGCTGCGATGAAAGCGAATGTAAACTTAGGATGCATTAACAGAAGCATTGTGTCCAGATCAAGGGAGGTGGTAGTTCCGCTGTATTCTGCTATGGTTAGGCCTCACTTGGAGTCCTGTGTCCAGTTTTGGGCACCACATTTTAGGAAGGATGTTGACAAACTCGAGCGGGTCCAGAAGAGGGCGACCAGGATGGTGAGAGGGTTGGAATCCAAGTCTTATGAGGAAAGGCTGAAAGAGTTGGGTCTGTTTAGCCTGGGAAAGAGAAGGCTTAGAGGGGACATGATTGCAGTCTTCAAGTATCTGAAGGGCTGTCATGTAGAAGATGGAGCAGATCTATTCTCTCTTGCTCCGGATTGCAAAACTAGATCTAATGGGCGGAAATTACAAGGGAGTCATTACCGGCTAAATATCAGGAGAAACTTCCTAACTATAAGAGTGGTTGAGCAGTGGAACAGACTGGAACAGTGGAACAGACGTTTTTAAGCAGAGGCTGGACTATCTTTCAGGTATGTTGTAGGCAGTGTTCCCTCTAAGCTGAGTTGGTGTGAGCCAGCTCACAGTTTTTTAGCCTCCGGCTCACACATTTTTGTCTTAGCTCAGGAAGGAGGGCTCCAGAGCGAACTCATTTATGCAGCAGCCTAAATCGCCCGCTCACAACTTTAATGCCAGTAGCCCGCAAAGTAGAATTTTTGCTCACAAGACCCCATAGCTTAGAGGGAACATTGTAGGGCTACCTTTCCGCCACTCTCTTGCAGAGTGTAGGAAGTTGGGCTAGAAGACCTCCAACATCCCTTCCAACTCCAACAGTCTATGTTATTCTACCTGGTCCTTTCAACTGTAGATGCCAGGGATTGAACCTGGGACCTTCTGCATGCCAAGCAGAGGCTCTGCCTCTGAGCCATGGCCCTTTCCCTAAAGTTCCCATGACAGGCGTGGGAAATAGGTCTGTCAGTGGCTACTAACTATGGTGACTGAGGGGAATCTCCACATTAAGGGGCACTAATCCTCGGAATCCCAGAGCCAGGAGGCAACCTCAGGGGAAGAACTCGGCCTCTATGACCTGTTGTTGGCCCTCCAGAGGAACTGGTTGGGGCCACTGTGTGAGGCAGGATGCTGGACTAGATGGACCCCTGGTCTGATCCAGCAGGGCTCTTCTGATGTTCTTATGAAGGCCTCAGCCTCTCTGTCCTGTTGTTGGCCCTCCAGAGGAACTGGTCGGCCACTGAGTGAGGCAGGAGGCTGGTGTAGATGGACCACTTGGTCTGACCCAGCAGGGCTCTTCTGAGGTTCTTAAGCTCCCCCACCCGCTCCGGATGCAGAAGAAGGGGAACTCTCCTCCTCTTCCCACCTTCTCCAGCAGCCGATGAAGGATTAAGGGCTGACTCTTTTTCATGCTCCAGTGTGCTTGGAGACCTTCTGTTTCTAGCGCCAATTGCTATTTTAGACGGGCAGGTGGCAGCTGCCACCACAGCAGAAACGAGCTGGAAGCCGCAAGTCCCAAGAAACGCATTCCGCTTCCAATAACAGGCACCCCAAGCAGAGCTATGAATTCTGGACCAAACTTCTTTTTAAATAAAATCCCCGTTTTGGCACTTGCCCAGCAAACAGGTTTTGAAAGCTGAACAAAAATCTGATGCAAACATTGCAGCAAATATTAACCATTCACTTCCAGGCCCGTTAAGCAAGGGGATATTTGCTTTTTTTTTTCTTAGTGGGAGGCATGCAGGTTGCTGAACATGCAAATCGATCCAGAAGAAGAGGTTGCATTTATCTCCTGCCCTTCACTCAGAGTCTCAGAGCGGCTTACAATCTCCTTTCCCTTCCCCTCCTCACAACAGACACCCTGTGAGGTAGGTGGGGCTGAGAGAGCTCTTTCGAGAACTGCCCTTGAGAGAACAGCTGTGAGAGATTAGTTGTTGTAGATTTTTCCGGGCTGGATGGCCGTGGTCTTGGCATTGTAGTACCTGAAGTTTTGCCAGCAGCTGTGACTGGCATCCTCAGAGGTATAACACAGAAAGATGGAGTATTCTCTGTGTCAAGGTGAGAAGAAAAAGGTTGGCAGGCAATTTATATCTAAATTTATTGTGTGGATCACAACAAACTATGGCAGGTCCTTCAAGAGATGGGAGTACCAGACCACCTCACACGTCTCTTGAGAAACCTGTATAAGGGTCAAGAACCGGATATGGAACAACTGATTGGTTTAGCACAGGAAAAGGAGTACGACAAGGATGTATATTGTCACCCTGCTTATTTAATTTATATGCAGAGTACATCATGCGAAATGCTGGCCTGGATGAATCACAAACCAGAATTAAGATTGCTGGGGAAAAGATCAACAATCTCAGATATGCAGACGATACCACTCTAATGGCAGAAAGTGAGGAAGACCTAAAGAGCCTCTTGCTCAGGATGAAAGAGGAGAGCGCAAAAGTTGGCTTGAAACTCAACATAAAGAAAACTAAGATCATAGCATCCGGCCCCATCACTCCTTGGCAAATAGAAGAGGAAGTCCTGGAAGTAGTGACAGACTTCACTTTCCTGGGATCCCAGATCACTGCAGACGGTGACTGCAGCCATGAAATTAAAAGATGCCTGCTCCTGGGGAGGAAGGCAATGGCAAACCTAAACAGCATGATAAAAAGTAGAGACATCACCCTGCCAACAAAAGTCTGTATGGTCCAAGCAATGGTATTCCCAGTAGTGATGTATGGCTGCGAGAGTTGGACTATAAGGAAGGCCGAGCGCCGAAGGATAGATTCTTTTGAACTATGGTGCTGGAGAAAACTCTTGAGAGTCCCTTGGACTGCCAGGAGATCAAATCAGTCAATCCTAAAAGAAATCAACCCTGATTGTTCCCTGGAAGGCCAGATCCTGAAGCTGAAGCTCAAATACTTTGGCCACCAAATGAGAAGGGAGCCCTCACTGGAGAAGACCCTGATGCTGGGAAAGACTGAAGGTCAAAGAAGAAGGGGACGGCAACGGATGAGATGGTCAGACAGTGTCACCGATGCAACAAATATGAAATTGAGCAGACTTCAGAGGACGGCAGAAGACAGGAGGGCCTGGCGTGATGTGGTCCACGGGGTCGCAAAGAGTCGGACTTGACTGTGCAACTGAACAACAATTGCTGCTACCACCACACATAGCGTTGCCAACTCTGGGGTAATACCTGGAGATTTGGTGGGGGGAGGAGCCTGCGGAGGCGAGGGACCTCAGTAGGGTATAATGCCATAGAGTCCACTCTCCAAAGCAGCCGTTTTCTCCAGGGGAACTGATCTTGGTCATCTCGGGGTCAACTGTAATAGCAGGAGGTCTCCAGGTGCCACCTGGCGGTTGGCAACTCTGACCCACACAAGAGCTAGCAGAACTTCCTTACATCTTTGTCAGCTCAGCCCTCTTGGAAAATAACAACTGCAATGGATGTCCATTGTATAAGAATCTGGTAGACTTTTGAAATTTTGCTGTTCATGGTCGCTTTCTTGATTATCTGTCATTATTTAGTAATATGTCAGTTTAATTCATAGTATAAAACTCTGTATTCCTGATGTTCTGCTTTTTAAAACACAATAAAAATTTGTATTTACAGGGGTGGGGAAGGGAAGGGAAGGGAAGGGAAGGGAAGGGAAGGGAAGGGAAGGGAGGGAGGGAGGGAGGGAGGAAGGGAGGGAAGAAAGAAAGAAAGAAAGAAAGAAAGAAAGAAAGAAAGAAAGAAAGAAAGAAAGAAAGAAAGAAAGAAAGAAAGAAAGAAAGAAAGAAAGAAAGAAAGAAAGAAAGAAAGAAAGAAAGAAAGAAAGGAAGGCAGAAAGGAAGGCAGAAAGGAAGGCAGAAAGGAAGGCAGAAAGGAAGGCAGAAAGACAGAAAGGAGGGAAGGAGGGAAGGAGGGAGGGAAGGAAGGAAGACAGAAAGAAGGGAGGGAGGGAGGAAAGAAAGAATGAAAGAAAGAAAGGAAGGAGGGAGGGAAGGAGGGAAGGAGGGAAGGAAGGAGGGAAGGAAGGAGGGAAGGAGGGAAGGAGGGAAGGAGGGAAGGAGGGAAGGAGGGAAGGAAGGAAGGAAGGAAGGAAGGAAGGAAGGAAGGAAGGAAGGAAGGAAGGAAGGAAGGAAGAAAGAAAGAAAGAAAGAAAGAAAGAAAGAAAGAAAGAAAGAAAGAAAGAAAGAAAGAAAGAAAGAAAGAAAGAAAGAAAGAAAGAAAGAAAGAAAGGAAGGAAGGCAGAAAGACAGAAAGGAGGGAAGGAGGGAAGGAGGGAAGGAGGGAAGGAGGGAAGGAGGGAGGGAGGGAGGGAAGGAAGGAAGACAGAAAGAAGGGAGGGAGGGAGGAAAGAAAGAATGAAAGAAAGAAAGGAAGGAGGGAGGGAAGGAGGGAAGGAGGGAGGGAAGGAGGGAAGGAGGGAAGGAGGGAAGGAGGAAAGAAAGAAAGAAAGAAAGAAAGAAAGAAAGAAAGAAAGAAAGAAAGAAAGAAAGAAAGAAAGAAAGAAAGAAAGAAAGAAAGAAAGAAAGAAAGAAAGAAAGACTGCAAACTGAGCATGTCCAGTAATAGTTACTGAGGAATCTCAGACAAGTTCAGCTGTTGAGGGGAGGGAAGGTGGCTCAGTGGCTGAGCATCTTCTTGGCATGCAGAAGGTCCCAGGTTCAATCCCCAGCATCTCCAGCTGAAAGGATCAGGTAGTAGGTGACGGGACAGACTTCTGTCTGAGGCTCTGGAGAGCAGCTGCCGGTCTGAGTAGGCAGTACTGACCTTGACAGACCAAGGGGCTCTGATTCAGTACAAGGCAGGCTCACGTGTTTGAGAGCTAGGCCGCCATGTTGGTTGCCCTGGCAACCGGCCACTGCTCTACAGGCCCAGCCCTGAGAACGACAATAATGGATCGCTGCAGTCACAAAAATGTTGAGGGCTCTCTAAGGAAGGGGGGAAAGCTCCTAGGAAGCTGTCGTCTAGCTTTCTCCCAAGTTTCCCAGACCCACAATACTGCCCCCCACTAGAAACAGACTCCCCAGATCTGCTTCTGTTGTCCAGTAAAGCAAGTACGGTTGCCAAGTCCCCCCAGGGGGCGGAGAAACTCCCGCTCGATTGGCTCGTTCCCCGCTGGCCCGGATTGGGCCGCCAACGGGAACCCCACCTCCAAATTGCCGAGCTGCAGAGACATGCCCGGTGTGATGACATCACCCGGAGGTGATGTCATTGTGTTGGGCACGTTTTGGGGGGGATGCTCTATCATTCGAGGGAAAACTCTATGGTTTTCCCTCGAATGATAAGAGGTCCCGCCCCCAGCGTGCCCGATGTGATGATGTCACTTCTGGGTGACACCAGCATGGCGCGCAAGAAGACTCCCAGCAACATCCATGTGGGAGGAAGACGGCTGCCTCTTGTCCTCCTCCTAGCTGTAGGAGCCCATTGCTGGGAACTCTAACCGTTCCTAGGCTGTTTTGCTCAGCTTGCCCACCTAAGCCTGCCGCATGCGCAAAATGTAATCATTGGCTTCTGCTGTTGGGGTGGCCATTCAAATGTAGTATAACCAGGGCTATTTTGGGGCAGGAACGCACAGGAACGGAGTTCCGGCTGGCTCCCGAGTTGGCCACGCCTAGAAGGAACTCATTAACATAATAGGCCACACCCAACAGCAGAAATTCATTAAGATTGGCTACATTCGGGGTGTGTGGCCTAACATGCAAAGGAGTTCCTGCTCCAAAAAAAGCCCTGGGTTCTGACAACAAACAAGGTAAACAGAATAAAGCAAAAGGTAAGTGTGGCTGGATGACCACACTTCTGGTAACACGGGGGTGTGGCCTAATATGCTAATGGCCTGTGCTATCAGGGGTGTGGCGTGATATGCTAATGAGTTCCTGCTGGGCTTTTCCTACAAAAAGAGCCCTAAGTATAACCTAGTATGCTTTGCTGTATCTGGTCATTACTGACACAGAGTGTGTACACGTGTCTTTGGTACTGTTTCACTAAACACTGTCTTCTGCAAGAAGCCCTGTGTTATATGACTGACTGAAGATCCTGACGCATCCGGGACTCCCCCCGCTAAAGCCAAGGTAATACTTGGCAACCTGAAAAGCAAGTCCAGAGGGGAAAGATGTGGGGCATTATTGAAGATCACGGAAAAGCCAAGAGTCCGGCAGCACCTTAAAGACTAACAAGATCATAGAGCCAGAAGGAACCTCCAGGGTCATCTAGTCCAACCCCCTGCACAATGCAGGAAATTCACAAATACCTCCCCCCACACACACACCAGTGACCCCCATTCCATGCCTAGAAGAAGACAAAAAAACCTCCAGGATCTCCAGCCAAACTGGCCTGGAGAAAAATCGCCTCCTGGCCTCAAAGTGGCAGGGTGTGAGCTTTGATGGGTCACTGCTCACTTCTTCAGATATCTGTATCCGGAGGAGTGCGCAGTGACTCACGAAAGCTCACACCCTGCCACATATTTGCTAGTCTTTAAGGCACTGCGGGACTCTTGCTCTTTTTCTCCTGCTACAGACAGACTAACATGGCTGCCCATCTTGACCTATCGCCAGGGCTTCTTTTGTAGAAAAAGCCCAGCAGGAACTTATTAACATAATAGGCCACACCCAACAGCAGAAGCTCATTAGCATATTAGGCCACACCCTGACAGCACAGCTTATTTGCATATTAGGCCACACACCCCATGTTCCCAGAAGTGGGGTCATCTAGCCACGCCCACCTTTTGCTTCTTATTCTGTTTATCTTGTTTGTTGTCAAAACTCAGGGCTTTTTTTTGGAGCAGGAACTCCTTTGCCTGTTAGGCCACACACCCCTCATGTGGCCAATCCTCATGAGTTTCTGCTGTTGGGTGTGGCCTGTTATGCTAATGAGTTCCTGCTGGGCGTGGCCAACTCGGGAGCCAGCCGGAACGCCGTTCCTGTGCATTCCTGCCCAAAAATAGCCCTACCTATCGCCATAGAGAAGCCAACTGAAATTCGTGAATTTACGGTTGCCAGCTCTGGGTGGGGAAATACCTGGAGATTCGGGGGGGTGGATCCTGGGGAGGCCAGGGTTTGGGGAGGGGTACCTTGCCACAGAGTCCACTTCAGTAGGGTACATTGCCATAGGGGCCACCACCCAAGTGGCCATTTCCTCCAGAAGAACTGATCTCTATTGCCTGGGGATCAATTGTAATAGTGCAAGATCTCCAGGCCAGACCTGGAGGTTGGCAACCACCATTTCGGAGTCGAGGACTCGGAGAACACCCCATTTCCTTCTTGATCATAAAAGTTCTGCCTCGGTGCCTCCCCTCCCCTCCTGCAGCGAACAGTGAACGCCGACAGCTGTGCCACCGACCGCTGCAGGGAAACGGCTCCAATGCACCAATCTGTCTTCTTCCCCAAGTCTGCGCCGGCGACGCTCCAATATCCTCGGACCGCGCAGTCCCCATTGATCACTCTCCGGAAAGCCCATTCGGCGCACATTGGCGGGATTTATCTCTCTAGCCCGGAGGAGTTTTGCATGACTAAGCCAGCCTCTTGCCACGGCTATTTTTACATTTTACGTCTCGGGGTCTGCTTTTTTGCCAGAAAGCGATTCGCCTTTATTTGAGGCCACCCAAGATCTCCCTGCGGTGCCAGGGAAAGAGCCGAACCAGACTCGGGAGCCAAGCTGCAGAAGTCGGAGCTCCCTGCAAACATTTGACAACAATCGTTCCAGAAGGCACTGCCTGAAGGTCAACGGCTTCTCCGCTTCCCTCCAGTCAGGCGTGGCTGAACTCCGTAATGAGTGAACGTGGACTTTGGACAGCCGGTTTTGGGGGTGGAAGCGCCCTATGCACCCATCACCACCATCTCCCCCCGCCTCTCCATGGCTTACTGGTAGAGCACATGATTGTGGGCCTCTGGGGAGGGGCTATGGCCCAATGGCAGAGCATCTGCTCAGCATGCAGAAGGTCCCCGGTTCATCTGCCAATCTCCAGTTAAGAGGCCCACACAGCTGGAGATATGAAAGATCTGAGCCTGAGACCCTGGAGAGCAGCTGCCAGTCTGAGTAGTCAATACTGACCTTGACAGACCAAGGTAGCTTCCTGTAAGAACTCCATTCACCGGAGGAGCCAGGGCTCAGCAGCAGAGCCCCTCTGCTTGGCATGCAGAAGGTCCTGGGTTCCATCCCTGGGATTTCCACCTACAAGGCCCAGGCGGTGAGTGATGTGAAAGACCTCACAGATCTGCTGCAACCTAAGACCCTGGAGAGCCGCTGCCAGTCTGAGCGGACAATACTGACCTTGGTGGACCAAGATTGAAGCCCAGCAGTACCTCAGAGACCAACAAGATCTCCAGAGGTCTACGGGTTTGAGAGTCAAGGCTTCCTTCGCCAGGCACCGCTTGACTTTTGAAAGCTTGTTCCATGGAAATTTTGTTGGTCTCTAAGGTGTTACAGGCCTCAGATCTTCTACTGCCGACCAAGATGGCTACCACCCTGAAATTATCCTGATAGACCAAGTATCTGATCCCATATAAGGTGACTTCATGTGTTCAAGAACATCAGAACGTAAGAGAAGCCATGATGGATCAGGCCAATGGCCCATCCAGTCCAACACTTTGTGTCACACAGTGGTCAAAACCCAGGGGCCATCAGGAGGTCCACCAGTGGGGCCAGAACTCCAGAATCCCTCCCACTGTGGGCCCCTAAGCACCAAGAATGCAGAGCACAACAACGTAAGAGAAGTCATGTTGGGTCAGGCCAATGGCCCATCCAGTCCAACACTACGTGTCACACAGTGCCCCCAAAGCACCAAGAATGTAGAGCATAAGAACATAAGAGAAGTCATGTTGGATCAAGCCAATGGCCCCCCCAGCCCAACACTCGGTGTCACACAGTGTGTTGTGGTCCAACTTGCCCAGCCTGAGTCCAGGGTGGTTGAAGACTCCTCAGGAGTCAAGGAGCCACGTGCAGCCAGCTCTGAACCAGCTAAAGTTAGTGAGTTAGAGACATAGGAGCCTCCAGATTCATTGCTGGCAGCTGACCTTTGACCCACCCACACCTAGCTCTGAAGGTGCTGAAGAAGCACAGCTGCTGGAAAGTAGCCCACCAGGCTCCCTCTCATTGAACAGCCATTAATTAAACAGTGAAGGGAAAGGCTCCGACAAGACTTAAGGACACGCAGACAGGGAAAGGCTCCGACAAGACTTAAGGACTCGCCTCTTGGCTCAGCACCAAATGCTTGATGATAGCAGTTCTGAGTGAGTACAGGAGCACCTCCAAGCAGACGGTTGTAAATCCAGCTTATTAAGGAACGCCTATATAAATCAGACCCGGAGAACTGCAGATTGTGGGAGCAACGTGTCACAACACCCTGTGAACTTTGTGACCACAACTCCAGATTCTGCCTGCCTCCTGTGACTTTTGGGCTGACCATTGACTCTGCTTTTCAGACCTGCCTGAGCCTTGCTGATTAATGACCTTGGAAGAAGAAGAGATTGGATTTATACCCCGCCCTTCACTACCCAAAGGAGTCTCCAAGCAGCTTACAAACTCCTTTCCCTTCCCCTCCCCACAACAGACACCCTGGGAGGTAGGTGGGGCTGAGAGAACTCTGACAGAAATGCTCTTTCAAGAACAGCTGTGCCAGAGCTTGTGACTGACCCAAGGTCACACCAGCAGGTGCAAGTGGAGGAGTAGGGAATCAAACCTGGTTCTCCCAGATTAGAGTCCGTGCACTTAACCACTACACCAAACCGGCTCAATTCTGCTTTCCTGAACAACTCATGAACTTTGACTGCTGCTAAACTGGTATTTGATCTCTGGACTGGACTCTTGACTGTGGCCTAGCTCGTATTCCAGGACACAGTGGCCAAAACCCAGGTGACATGAGGAGCCCACCAGCAGGGCTGGAACTCCAGAAGCCCTTCTGCTGTTCCCTCCCCAAGCACCATGAAGACAGAGAAGCCATGTTGGATCAGGCCAATGGCCCATTTGGTCCAACACTCTGTGTCGCACAGTGGCCCAAACCCAAGAGCCATCAGGAGATCCACCAGCAGGGCCAGAGCATCTCTTTCCTTTCTAGACATCGTTCAATGCACTGTGTCCAATGGGGTTTCCTGAACTCTCATGTCCTGCAAGAGTACAGGAAGCCATATTCATCCTCCCAAGTAGTAAGAGTTGGGAAGCCCCACATGAAGCCACCTGATACTAAACTAGACCCTTGGTCCATGAAGGGCAGCATTGCCTGCTCAGGCTGGCAGCGGCTCTCCAGGGTCTCAGGCAGAGGTCTTTCACATTACCTGCTACCTGGACCTTTTTAACTAGAGATGCCAGGGATTGAACCTGGGACCTTCTGCATGCCAAGCAGATACTCTACCACTGAGCCACAGCCTCGTTCCAAAGTAATATTCGTAAAGTACACAAAGCTGCCTTATAGTGAATAAGACCCTTGGTCCATCAAGGACATTATTGCCTACTCAGACTGGCAGCCACTCCCCAGAGTCTCAGGCAGAGGTCTTTCACGTCACCTACTGCCTGGTCCCAGGGCTATTTTGGGGCAGGAAAGCACAGGAACGGAGTTCCCGCTGGCTCCCAAGTTGGTCACGCCCACCAGGAACTCATTAGCATAACAGACCACACCCAACAACAGAAACTCATCAGGATTGGCTACATGAGGGGTGTGTGGCCTAACATGCAAAGGAGTTCCTGCTCCAAAAAAAGCCCTGAGTTTTGACAACAAACAAGGTAAACAGAATAAGATGCAAAAGGTGGGTGTGGCTGGATGACCACACTTCTGGTATCACGGGGTGTGTGGCCTAATATGCTAATGAGCTGTGTTGTCAAGGGTGTGGCCTAATATGCTAATGAATTTCTGCTGTTGAGTATGACCTATTACGCTAATGAGTTCCTGCTGGGCTTTTGCTACAAAAAAAAGCCCTGCCTGGTCCTATTCACTGGACGTGCCGGGGATTGAACCTGGAACCTTCCGCATGCCAAGCAGATGCTCTACCACTGAGCCACAGCCCTTCCCCAGTCCTGTTGGATAGGTGCACTGACCTTTACGCCTGGAAGATCAGGAGGGTATTAAGTGCCTGGGCTCCCAGGCAGCAACAGTGACAGCATGAAGATGGAGCTTGCAAAGGGAGCCACGGAAAGGACTGGCAGAATGCCCACGAGTTCTTGTCTTGTGAGATAGGGAGAAAAGGATTTCTTTCTCTGCCTGCTCTATCCCACGCTGAATTTTGTGAGCCTCAATCCTGTCACCCCTCAGTTGTCGTTTCTCCAAGCGAAAGAGCCCTAACCTCTTCAACCTGGGGAAGCCAGTTTAGTGTAGTGCTTAGGAGCGCGGATTCTAATCTGGGAGAACCAGGTTTGATTTCCCCACTCCTCCTCCACATGCAGATGCTGGTGTGACTGTGGGTCAGTCACAAGTCCTCTCAGAGCTGTTCTCTCAAGGGCAGTCCTCCGAAGAGCTCTCTCAGCCCCACCTGCCTCACAGGGTGTCTGTTGTGGGGAGAGGAAGGAGTTTGTCAGCCGCTCTGAGACTCCTTCAGGTAGTGAAGGGCGGGGCATGAATCCAATCTCTTCTCTTCTTTCTTCTCTTCATAGGGAAGGCGTTCCAGCCCCTTCATCATTTTAGTTGCCTTTTTCTGCACCTTTTTCAGTGCTATAGTATCTTTTCTAAGGTTTGGTGTACAGAAGAAGAAGTGGTGCTTGGGGGAGGGGGCAACAGTGGGAGGGCTTCTAGTGTCCTGGCCCCACTGGTGGACCTCCTGACGGCACCTGGTATTTTTGGCCACTGTGTGACACAGAGTGTTGGACTAGATGGGCCATTGGCCTGATCCAACATTGGCTTCTCTTATGTTCTTAAGAAGAGATTGGATTTATATCCCTTTGCCCTTCACTCAGAGTCTCAGAGCGGCTCACAAACTCCTTTCCCTTCCCCTTCCCACAACAGACACCCTGTGAGGTAGGCGGGGCTGAGAGAGCTCTTTTGAGGACTGCCCTTTCAAGGACAGCTCTTGTCAGAACTATGGCTTGCCCAAGGTCATCCAGCAGCTGCAAGGCGAAGCATGGGGAATCAAACTGGGTTCTCCCAGATTAGAGGCCGCACCGTAGATTTACACAGGGGCATCATGATTCTGGCGGGTTTGTTTTCTATTTGTTTTCACGTCTGAATTCGGCCCGTGTGGCAACAACGAAAATCACCAAATGGAAAGCAAAAGGCGACAGAAATCCACCTTACAGACAAAACCTAGGAAAGTTATTCTGCTGCTGCTGCCGCCGCTGCAAAAAGGGCCACATTTTACAATGCGCTCTCACCGTGGTTTGCCGGTGGGTCATCCAATCCCTGCAAACGGGATCGATACGCTCGACGCACTGGCAACCGAGATGGGAAATCAATCATTCCCTAAAAGATGCCACCAGAAGGGAAACCCGGAGACCCCATCCGGTGTCTTGACCTCAATCTTGCCAGTGTGAGGCCATTTCCAGCCACAGGCATGGCCATCGATTGTGGGAGACCGGAGGAGCGTATTTTCTTTAATCGCACTCATCTCTATCCTGCCATTTTCCATTGGGCCCACTTAGATAGCCAGCGCCACATCTCAGCAAGGCACTGTTCCGACAGTCTCCCTCCCAGGACTAGCCGTGTGACCCAGATAAAGGGGTCAAGCAATGGGGGGCAGGGGGGGCTGCTCCCATTCTTCACTGTTCCTGGCTCACCTGCCTGGGCAATGAAGCAGCTACTGCAAGTAAGAAGAGAAACTAAGAAGAAGAGAAAGAGGAGGAAGAGGAGGGAGGAGGAAGAGACTCATTTGGAGTCTCAGAGCGGCTTACAATCCCCTTTCCCTCCCCTCCCCACAACAGGTACCCTGTGGGGTAGGCGGGGCTGAGAGAGCTCTCTCGAGAACTGCTCCTGCGAGAACTTGGGACTGACCCAAGGTCACACCAGCAGCTGCATGTGGAGGAGTGGGGGGAATCAAACCCGGTTCTCCCAGAACAGAGTCCGCACTGTTAACCACTACACCAAACTCTTAACCGGGGGTCATTTCGTAGAAAAAGAGGTGCGGGAGCTCATTAGCATAACTTATTTGCATATGCCACACCCCCTGACATCACTGGAAGTGTGTCAGAAGGGAACACCCACCGCTCAGGCTCCACTGGACTGTTTTGGATTGCTAGCTATGGGGGATGGGGGAGCGTGCAGATCTGCCCTCACAGAGGAGGGAGAGCTTCTACCTAAATAAACCTTGTGGGGGGGGGCTGCTAGGAGCAGGGGGCGGGGCTTGCTGCATGTGCCCGCCCCCTGGGCTCCTTACTGCCGGAGCTTCGCTCCTGTGCGCTCCTGCAGGAAATGAGCCCTGCTCTTAACTACTACACCAAGTCAATCACTTTCCTGACGAGCAGCTGCCGTCGTAACTGCTCACTCCAGCAGGTGAATGGACAGGGGACCAGTGTTCCCTCTAAGCTGAGTTAGTGTGAGCTAGCTCACCGTTTTTTAGCCTCCAGCTCACACATGTTTTGTCTTTGCTCAGGACGGATGGCTCCAGAGCAAACTAATTCATGCAGTAGATGAACCAGTTGCTCACAACTTTAATGCCAGTAGCTCACAGAGTAGAATTCTTTGCTCACAAGACTCTACCACTTAGAGGGAACATTGCAGGGGACCCACTGATAATTAACTGATTGATTATCGTATGGCATTGTGTGTAGTATAGCCAGGAGATCCGAAGACTGTCTGGCAGACAGAAGTTCTAGCTCTTTTAGCATTATGCACCACTAGGTTCGAGCTAGACTTGGTTTGGTTTTTTTTAAGGCAAAAGATGTTTCAGAGATGGTTTGCCATTGCCTGCCTCTGCGTCCCAGCCCTGGTATTCCTTGGAGGCCGCCCTTTCGAATACTAGCCAAGGCTGACCCTGCTTAGCTTCCGAGACCTAACCAGGTCAGGGCAGACCTATTGCTGCCTGATCGCTATCTAGAATAGGGTTGCCAGACCTGTGTTCGGGGCGGAGTTCCCCCCAATTCTGGGGGCTCCAATCTGCCGCTGGCCAGTTGGCCGGTGGGGGAAGCCCCACTCCAAACAGCCCCCTCCTGCGCCAACGTGGTTGGCAAGACGACAGCACCGGAAAGTGACGTCATCACACCAGGCGCGTCAACGCTCTAGCATTTCGTCCGAAACTCTATGGTTACCATAGAGTTTGGGGGCAAAATGGTGGGGCGTCGATGCACCAACGTGCCTAGCGTGATGATGTCATTTCCGGGTGACGTTATCTCACTGCGCACACAAAGAAGACTCCCAGACAGACCCGGGAACCCCCAAGTTAAAAGCAAGGTAAGACCCGGCAACTCCAATCTAGAAAGAAAGGAAGGCAGAAAGTGAAAGGCAACACACCTGCCAAGGGAGGCAAGAGGGGTAGAGCCTATTCTTCCAGGTGGGCACATTGTTACCACCCAGAGAGAGGGCAGTCTGTGATCATTGCTGCAGCCGGCCCGCCTGAGCCCTTGAGGCCTCAGTAGCTGACCGGCAGTGCCAGCCCTTGACACCGACCGTACTTTAGATCGGATTCTCTGACTAACATCGGGGGCAAATTGCCAGGCACCCAAAGTAAGAAGAATTCTGCACCAAACTCAACTGGAACATGGGCCAATTTCCTTTGCAAACCAGGCCGTTATCACTAGCCTCTTTTAAAACAAGAAGTACCCTGTAGAGATCGGGGGAAGAGGAATTACCTCTCAACGTATTTCTCAGGGTTTGGAAGACCTCCGACTTGGTGGTATCTACCGTCGCAGCAGCCTCGTGGGTCTCGGCCGCTCGCTCGGTGTTTTCGACCGCCCTCGCGGGAGGGACTTGGCCCTCTGGAGACAGCTCCGTGGCTCGGACGGTATCCTGGCCGGCCCGAAGTGTCGTCGACTCTCCCCACCGCACAGGTTCTTGGACCGGACCGGCCTGAAGAGCTTGGCTTCCTTTCGCCGTGGCGGCTGATAATCGTGGCGGCAAGACCCTTTTGACGTCATCGTCGCCTTCCTCCCTCCCATCTCCTGGGTAAGACCCGCCTGCCGTTTGGGATTGGTTTGCCACCATAGCCGTCGTGGCTCCCGACTGCTCGGCGGCTCCCGGTTTCGTATCATCCCAATCGTCGCTTGGAAACGCCGTGGTTCGGACAACCGCGTCAACCCCAGGTGTGACTTGTGAGCGTCCCCAGCTGTCTGAGGTGTCCTTTTGCTGACTGAAGGAGGCCTCGGTAGAAACTAGGCTGGGTTTTGCAGTAGCGTCTATTGCCGGCGAGGGGCCAACTCCATTAGAGACCTGCTCGGCATCAAGCGATTGCCCAGAAGAGGGCAGAAGGCTTGGGGACTGGTCACTGGGAAGCCAGAACAGCGAGTCTTCCGTGGTCGGCGGGGGTATCCCGGCAGGGCCGACACTTCCGCCTCCTTCCAGGACGCTCGGTGCAAAAATATCTCCTCCCACGTTCCCGGTTGAATCCAGATCTGCTCCTTCGCTGGCCCCTTCCCTTGTCTCACTCGCGGTACTACTAAATACCGGCTCCTTCCCATTAGGGTTTGGAGAGGTCACCCCCGCAGCTAGCCAGGATCCACGCGAGCTGTTTTCTTTCCGCTCCGTCCCAGTCTCACTGGAAGCAAGCTGGCTTTCCGCCCCGGCAACCCCCGAGACTGCTGTGGTGTAAACAGGGAAGCCCTGGTGTCCCAAGAGACCCTGAACACCGAGAACGGTTTGTGGTGTCGCTTTAACCACGGTGTTTAATGAGATCCCAGATGGTTCCGCCGAGGCTCCATATGGGCTTTCAGAGGCGGCAGCGCCAACGGTTGGCTCCGGCAACCCCACGCGGCCTTCCGGACTCGACGCGCTCACATCGTCTGAGTCTTCTAAACGGTTCTCTGCCAGAGCGGCCTGCTGCGGCAGTTGTCTGGCATGCCTCCGCTCTGTGTTTCGGAAGGCGAGGCATTGCAGGCTGCAGAAGCCGAGCAGGACGAGGCAGATGGCGACGCGGGCGGGGGATGCTGTCAATTCGTTCATACTGGAGGGGGAGCGTGCAGAGAAACCAGCCAGACGAACGATCCCGGGAAATGAGCCCTGGAAACAAGAAGCAGAAGAGAGCCCTCATGTCAGCTTAAGAACATCCAGGCCAACGCTCTGTGTCCCACAGTGGCCAAAACCCAGGGGCCATCAGGAGGTCCACCAGCAGGGCCAGGACTCCAGAAGCCCTCCCACTCTTGCCCCCCCCAAGCACCAAGAATACAGAGCATCACTGCCCCAGTCATAAGAGAAGTCATGTTGGATCAGGCAAGTGGCCCATCCGGTCCAACACTCTGTGTCACACAGTGGCCAAAAACCAGGTGCCCATCAGGAGTTCCACCAGCAGGGCCAGAACTCCAGAAGCCCTCCCACTCCTGCCCCCAAGACTGAGCATCACTGCCTCAGGCATAAGAACGTAAGAGAAGCCATGTTGGATCAGGCCGAAGGTCCCTCCAGTCTAACATTCTGTGTCACACAGGGGCCAATATAAAGGTGCCAACAGGAGGTCCACTAGTGGGGCCAGAACTCCAGAAGCCCTCCCACTGTGGCCCCCAAAGCACCAAGAATACAGAGCATTACTGCCCCAGACATAAGAGGAGCCATGTTGGATCAGACCAGTGGCCCATCCAGTCCAACACTCTGTGTCACACAGTGGCCCAATCCAAGGTGCCATCAGGAGGTCCACCAGCGGGCCAGAACTCCAGAAGCCCTCCCATTGTTGCCCCCCCCCCAGCACCAAGAATACAGAGCATCACTGCCCCACAGTCTCTTTGGGGAATGAATACTTTGGATTCAGCCGAAACAACAGAGATAGTTCCACCGAACCTACGGCTTAACAGATTCATGTGAAGATGCCTGTGACCAAGGGAACCTCAATGCAGTGCCCACGGTCTCGCTGACACCTTTTCTGGTGCTTGCCAAGATGTTTTTAGAAAGTGGGCCAGGCCGGGTAGAGGCTTTTGCCCACCAAGTCATCTGATTGGAGAAGAATGTAAACCAATTTGGATCCCTGTTGGGAGAGAGGGGGAAGAGAAAGACAAGAGAGATAGAGAAAGAGAGGGAGGGAGAAAGGGAGGGAGAGACAGAGAGACAGACAGAAAGAGGAGGAGGAAGAGATTGGATTTATACCCCGCCCTTCACTCGAAGTCTCAGAGCGGCTTATAAACTCCTTTCCGTTCCTCTCCCCGCAACAGACACCCAATGAGGTAGGTGGGGCTGAGAGAGCTCTCAGAAACTGTTCTTTTTCAAGAACAGCTCTGAGAGAACTATGGCTTGCCCAAGGTCATCCAGCCAGGTGCGAGTGGAGGAGTGGGGAATCAAACCCGGTTCTTCCAGATCAGAGTCCACACACCACCACCACCACCACCACCACCACCACCACCACCACCACCACCACCACCACCACCAGAAGAAGAAGAAGAAGAAGAAGAAGAAGAAGAAGAAGAAGAAGAAGAAATTGGATTTATACCCCGCCCTTCAGTCGGAATCTCAGAGCGGCTTACAAACTCCTTTCCCTTCCCCTCCCCACAACAGACACCCTGGGAGGTAGGCGGGGCTGAGAGAGCTCTTTCCAGAACTGTCCTTGAGAGAACAGCTCTGACAGAACTTGTGACTGACCCAAAGTCACACCAGCAGCTGTATGTGGCACAGTGGGGAATTAAAACCCTGTTCTCCCAGATTAGAGTCC
Source organism: Gekko gecko (assembly GCA_029375565.1). NCBI lineage: Eukaryota > Metazoa > Chordata > Lepidosauria > Squamata > Gekkonidae > Gekko > Gekko gecko. The sequence continues at coordinate 238,992,667 of JAPDNY010000003.1, read as the reverse complement.
ATGCACTTAGCCACTACACCGAACTGGCAGGAAGGGCTGCCTCAGTGCTTAGTTCTCGTGGCCCTTTCTTACATGCCCAGGGAAATGCTGATCGCCACTTTGAGATCAGGAAGCAATTTTCCTCCGGGCCAGTTCGGCCGGGGATCCTAGAGGTTTTTTGTCATCTTCCGGGTATGGAGTAGGGGTCACTGGAGGTGCAGGGGGGAGGTATTTGTGAATTTCCTGCACTGTGCAGGGGGTTGGACTAGATGGCCCCAGAAGTCCCTTCCAACTCTTACGACCTGCAGAAAGCAACTTTCCCTATATTGATTCATGCACGGTCAATGGGAGAAAAACAATCTCTCTCCCGCCGCTAATAAACTGAGGCCAGGAACAAGCCGCCAGACTCGCCGACCTTCATCCTTACTGATTTCTAATCGCACGAAGACGGAGACAAAGTATGTTTTACAAATGAGCCGCTCAATAATGCCTAAAGACGTGTCGGCATCTCCTACAGGAATACAGATCATTTCTGCCTTCACCTGTCCTAATTAGAAGGGCACAATCGCATCCACTTAGAGATGGTAGGACAGACGGGGGGGGGGGGGCTACAGGGAAGCAGGGTTTCTTCATAAGTGAGACGGCAGGCGCAATCTATCTCTAGCAGAATATTTATTCCGCAGAGCTGGGGAACAAAACACAGATAACGGTGTCGTGAATGCCTGGGGGCAGGGTTCGGCCACTGCCGAACGGCAGAGGCCCCGTATGGATCAGCCACAGGGCTCTGACCTAAAACCAGTGAGAGAGCCCAGATTTGTGACTTGAGGCAGCACAGTGTGGTGGTTAGAGTATCGGACTGGGATCTAGGACAGTTTGGTGTAGTGGTTAAGTGCACGGACTCTAATCTGGGTTTGATTCCCCACTCCTCCACTTGCACCTGCTGGATGACCTTGGGCAAGCCGTAGTTCTGTCAGAGCTGTTCTTGAAAAAGAGCCGTTTCTGTCAGAGCTCTCTTGGCCCCACCTGCCTCACGGGGTGTCTGTTGTGGGGAGGGGAAGGGAAAGGAGTTTGTAAGTCGCTCTGAGACTCCCCTGGGTAGTGAAGGGCGGGGTATAAATCCAATCTCTTCTTCTTCTACCTCACAGGGTGTCTGTTGTGGGGAGGGGAAGGGAAAGGAGTTTGTAAGCCGCTCTGAGACTCCCCTGGGTAGTGAAGGGCGGGGTATAAATCCAATCTCTTCTTCTTCTTCTACCTCACAGGGTGTCTGTTGTGGGGAGGGGAAGGGAAAGGAGTTTGTAAGCCGCTCTGAGACTCCCCTGGGTAGTGAAGGGCGGGGTATAAATCCAATCTCTTCTTCTTCTTCTTCTACCTCACAGGGTGTCTGTTGTGGGGAGGGGAAGGGAAAGGAGTTTGTAAGCCGCTCTGAGACTCCCCTGGGTAGTGAAGGGTGGGGTATAAATCCAATCTCTTCTTCTTCTTCTACCTCACAGGGTGTCTGTTGTGGGGAGGGGAAGGGAAAGGAGTTTGTAAGCCGCTCTGAGACTCCCCTGGGTAGTGAAGGGCGGGGTATAAATCCAATCTCTTCTTCTTCTTAGGACCGGATCCCCACCAAATCTCCCTCTATACTTGGTGAGCTACCGGCAGTAAAGTTGTGAGCGCGCGATTTGGCTGCGGTATAACTTAAGTCTGCTCGGGAGCCCCTTCCTGAGCGAAGACACAAGAACATGTGAGCTGGAGGCTAAAGAACTGTGAGCTGGCTCACACTAACTCAGCTGAGAGGGGACACAGATCCCCCCCACTCTGGCAATGGAAGCTCGCCGGGCGACCCTGGAACAGTCACACGCTCTCGGCCTAAACTGCCTCAGAGGGCTTGTTGGGAGGATAAAATAGATAGGAGGATGACGTGAGCTGTCTTAAACTCTTTGAAGGGAGGGATGAAAACGAGTAAATAAAGAAGTCACGTGGCCAGCGTCCTATCTGAATCTACCCTAGTCTTGGCACTAACAGTGGGGCTACACAGAAATTCTGGAGGAACTTGGAGAGGGGAAGTCGGCTAGCAGACAAAGAGGAAGGAGATACATACCGATGGTCAGTTTAGAAGAAGATGAGAGGAGAAGAAAGAGATTGGATTTATACCTTGCCCTTCACTTGGGAGTCTCAGAGCGACTTACAATCTCCTTCCCCTCCCCACAACAGACACCCTGTGAGCAATGCTCCCGCTAAGCTCTGGAGTCTTATGAGCAAAAATTCTACTTCGTGAGCCACTGGCATTAAAGTTGCAAGCGAGCGATCGGGCTGCTGCACCCATTAGTTTGCTCTGGAGCCCTCCCTTCCTGAGCTGAGACAAAAATCTGTGAGCCGGAGGCTAAAAGACTGTGAGCTAGCTCCCACCAACTCAGCTTAGAGGGAACACTGCCTGTGAGGTAGGTGGGGCTGAGGGAGAGCTCTCTCGAGGACTGCCCTTGAGAGAACAGCTCCAAGAGAACTTGTGACTGACCCAAGGTCCCACCAGCTGGCTACATGTGAAGGAGTGGGGAATCAGACCCGGTTCTCCCAGATTAGAGTCCACGCTCCTAACCACGACACCAAACTAGCTGCTGGAATACTGAGCTGAGGTTTAGTTTACTACCAGTGGAAGTCTTCTATTGGCACTTAGTCCTGGAGACAGGAATTTAGGAGTACAGAGAGAGAGTGAGACAGGCGGGGCTTCCCTTTGCCTCTAGAAAGCAGGAAAGATGTATTTATTTACTTCACTACTCCCACTTTTCCTCCAAACTGGTTTAAATCGTTCTTTTCCCTTCCATTTTAAACTCACAACATCCTTGTGAGGCAGGCTAAGTTGACAGCGTGTGACTGCTCCAAGCTGACGCAGCGAGCTTTCCAGTGCCACAACTGGAGATTAGAACTCGAGTCTCCCGGATCCTAATCTAACACTCTAACTGCTACAGCAGGCTGAATCTCGGGAAGAAACAGAAAGGTTTATTGTTGCACAGTTTTAGATTATGGACTGATTCTCCCTGCCAAGAAATTTACAGTAGAAAAATCCTTCTATATCATTGTGGGCATCAGATATCCAAGACAGGATCCTGCCCAACTGCAGGCAACCTAGGAATCCAGTACAAGATCCTATGAAACCATCAGGAATGCATGGATCCAATTCACCCTCTGTGGCCCATACCATTGCACATCTGATCAGCCATCACATAGCTATAAATTCATGCTGTGTCTCTAACACACACCACAAACAGCACAGATGGGAGGACTGGCTGAAATTATCCAGTCCGTGGAGGCCCAAAATACAATATAAGAACATAGGAAGGGCCCTGCTGGATCAGACCAGTGCTCCATCTAGTCCAGCATCCTGTCTCGCACAGTGGCCAGCCAGTTCCTCTGGAGGGCCAACAACAGGGCAGAGAGGCCTTCCTTAGAACATCAGAAGAGCCCTGCTGGATCAGACCAGAGAGGGTCCATCTAGTCCTGCATCCTGTCTCGCACAGGGGCCAACCGGTTCCTCTGGAAGGCCAACAACAGAGCATAGAGGCCGAGGCCTTCATTAGAACTTCAGAAGAGCCCTGCTGGATCAGACCAGTGGTCCATCCAGTCCAGCATCCTGTCTCCCACAGTGGCCAACCAGTTCCTCTGGAGGTCCAAGAACAGGGCAGAGAGGCCGAGGCCTTCAGAAGAACATCAGAAGAGCCCTGCTGGATCAGACCAGTGGTCCATCTAGTCCAGAATCCTTCCTGTCTCACACATGGGCCAACCAGTTCCTCTGGAGGGCTAACGGCAAGACATGGAGGCTGAGGCCTTCATTAGATAGGGTTGCCAGGTCCCCTCCTCATTCTAGTGGGGGGATTTGGGGGGTGTTCCAGGGGTGGGCAGGGCCCATAGCTATGGCAGGGCTTTGGCGGGCTCCGCACCCCTTTTTTAAAAGCATAGCCCCACAAGAATTTCTCCTGTAAATGCTTTTCCCCCAATCATTTTTAAACATTTTTAAAGGGCCTGTGCTCCTTTTAGCAGAGTGGGGTGCTATAGTCGACTAATTCCCACACTGAGCAAGGGGGTTGGAGTAGTTGACCTCTAGGATCCCTTCTGACTCTGTGTCAAGAAACCGGTCTCCTTTAAGAGAGTTTTTCTGCCTAAGTGCGAGCTTCCTTGACTATAGAAGTCATCACCCCCACCTGCCGGCTTGTTATTAGAATGGTTGCTCCAGCTGGCGGAAGTGATTAACTTGCAGCAGCTGAGAACTGTCATCTAAAGTGGTTGACAGCTTGCAATTTAGAGATCTTGCCTGGTAACAGCTTCCTATTGGCTAAATGGCTCTTTTCCTTCTGCACTGAGAACCTCAGCCCCACCAGAGGGGAAAAACTGCCCCACAGGCCACAAAATCCTGGCTACAAGCCTGGAGTAGACTCTGTGGCGATGCTCCCTCTAAGCTGTGGAGTCTTGCGAGCAGAAATTCTACTTGGCGAGCTACTACCATTAAAGTTGTGAGCGAGGCGGTTTGGCTACGGCATCAATTAGTTTGCTCTGGAGCCCTCCTTCCTGAGCTATGACAAAAAGGTGTGACCCGGAGGTAGGGTTCCCAAGTACTTACCATATGCCGGTGGGGGACGCACAGTCCCCAGGCGGAACATTCCCCTAGGCAACACCCACGCCGCACAATGTCGTCGCCAGGAAGTGATGCCAGGCGACGCTCTGGCAATGGGGCTGGAAACTCGATAGAGTTTCCACCCCATTGCCAGAGTGTGGCCCGGCGTCACTTCCTAGCGATGGCATTGTGCGCCGCATCTTCCCTTCCCCTGGGGATGGTCCTGCCAGGACGTATCCGTCCCCCACCGGCGTATGGTAAGTTCTTGGCAAGCTTGGCCGGAGGCTAAAAAACTGTGAGCTAGCTCACACCAACTCGGCCGAGAGGGAACACTACTCTATGGCATTAGACTTTGTCGAGGTCCCTTCCCCAGATCCCAGCTCACCCCCCCCAAGACTCCAACCCCCAAATCTCCAGGTATTTCCCAACCCAGAGCTGGCAAAACCTAGCATAGAGTGCTCCTAAAGAAACAAACCTTTGATAGCCAATATCAACACAGGCAACACAGTTTTGGGATGCTTTGGGTCTCTGCCTCCCGGGGCCAAAGAGCCAGAGAGGAGAAAGAGGGAGGGGTTAAGGAAGAGCCCTGGTCTCCCGTGGTAACTGTCTCCAAGCCACCTTAGAGAGATCTGCTTCAGATGCGGAGAATGCTTGTTGTAAGGGAAATACTGAAATATGGATAATGGCTGCAGTTTGCATCTCTGGCTCAGGGGTAGAGCACCCGCTTTGCCAGCAGAAAGGCCAAGATTCGGCACCTGGCATCTCCAGCTAAAGCATCACAGGTGGCAAGTAGGGTTACCATCCTCCAGGTGCGGCCAGGAGCTCTGAAACTGCAACTGATCACCAGACTAGAGAGCCCTTCCAGCCCTGCTGGTAGACCTCCTGATGGCACCTGGGTTTTGGCCACTGTGTGGCACAGAGTGTTGGACAGGGTGGGCCATTGGCCTGACCCAACATGGCTTCTCTTACATTCTTATGTCTGAGGCAGTGATGCTGTCTTCTTGGTGCTTGGGGGGCCACAGGGGGAGGACTTCTGGTCCCGCTGGTGGACCTCTTGAGGACACCTGGGTTTTGGCCACTGTGTGGCACAGAGTGTTGGACTGGGTGGGCCATTGGCCTGACCCAACATGCCTTCTCTTACACTCTTATGTCTGAGGCAGTGATGTTCTGTCTTCTTGGTGCCTGGAGGGGGGCAGCAGTGGGAGGGCTTCTAGTGTCCTGGCCCCACTGCTGGACCTCCTGATGGCACCTGGAATTTTTGGCCACTGTGTGGCACAGAGTGTTGGACTGGATGGGACATCGGCCTGAAACTAAGCAGGGCAGCCCTGGTTGGTACTTGGATGGGATACCACCAAGCAAGTCTACGGATGCTATGCAAAGCGACACAACGGCAAACTACCTCTGAACGTCTCGCCCCTTGGAAACCCCACAGTCCCGGGGTCACAGCTCAACAACCAAACTCTAACTGCAACTCGACAGCACTGACCTGAACGGCCCAGCCTAGCCTGAGCTCATCAGATCTCAGAAGCTAGGCAGGGTCGGCCCTGGTCGCTATTTGGATGGGAGACCACCAAGGAATACCAGGGTAGCTGTAGAGAGGCAGGCAACCACCTCTGAACGTCTTTCGCCTTGAGTACTCATGGCACTAAGGTAAGAGATGCCAGCCTCCAGGTGAGACCTGGGGACCCCCCAAAATCACAGCTCATCTCTAGGCTACAGGGATCAGTCAACCCTGGAGAAAATGGATGATTTGGAGGGCGGACTCTCTGGCGTTGTGCCCCACTGAGGTCCCTGCCCTCCCCGGGTTCCACCCCCAAATCTCTAGGAGTTCCCCAACCCTGGAGCTGGCAACCCTGCCCCACACGCCTCTGATGGCAGCCCAAGGGAGACCTGAAAACCCTGTCCTGGAGTCACCGGGAGGCAGCTGCAACTTGACGGCAGACAGTTGAACACATGAATACACAGGAAGCTGCCTTCTACTGAATCAGGCTCTTGGTCCAGCAAAGTCAGTATTGTCCACTCGGACTGGCAGCAGCTCTCCAGGGTCTCAGGAGGAGGTCTTTCACATCTCCTACTGCCTGGTCCTTGTAACTGGAGATGCTGGGGATTGAACCAGGGACCTTCTGCATGCCAAGCAGATGCTCCACCACTGAGCCATGGCCCCTCTTTACAGCTCTCCAGGGTCTCAGGCAGAAGCCTTTCACATCTCCTACTGCCTGGTCCTTTCAACTGGAGATGGTGGAGATTGAACCTGGGACCTTCTGCATGCCAAGCAGGGGCTCTACCACTGAGCCACGGTCCCTCTTTACAGCTCTCCAGGGTTTCAGGCCGAGGTCTTTCACATCACCTCCTGCCTGGTCCTTTCAATTAGAGATGCCAGGGATTGAACCGGGGACCTCCTGCATGCCAAGCAGAGGCTCTTCCACTGAGCCACAGCCCTACTTCATGGTTGTCCAGGGTCTCAGGAGGAGGTCTTTCACATCACCTCTTACCCGATCCTTTAACTGGAGATGCTGGAGATTGAACCTGGGACCTTCTGCATGCCAGGCAGATGCTCTTCCACAGAGCCACAGCCCCCACTGGTATTATACCCTGATCTGCATGGCCCAAACTACCCCAATCCCATCTGATTACAGAAGCTCAGCTTGGATGGGAGACCGTTAAGGAAGCCCAGGGCTGGTACACAGAGACAGGCAATAGCAAAACCCCCTCTGTTTGTCTCTGTCCTGACCTGGATGGCCCAGGCTAGTCCAATCTTGTCAGATTTTGGAAGCTAAGCAGGATTGGCCCTGGTTAGAACTTGGATGGGAGACCACCAAGGAAGTCCAGGGTTTTGCTACACACAGGCAGGCAATGGCAAACCCACCTCTATTCAACTCTTTCCTTGACCTGCATGGCCCCAAGCTAGCCCGATCTCATCAGACCTCAGAAGCTAAGCAGGGTCAGCCCCGGTTAGTACATGGATGGAAGACTAGAGAAGAAGTCCAGGATCGCCATGCAGAAAATTGGAAAATCACCTCTCTCTCTATTTTTTTTGTCCTGACTTAGATGGCCAAGGCTCGCCTGATGGCGTCAGATTTCGGAAGCTAAGCAGGGTCAGCAAAACCAGCCGTGTCCCTCTCTTGCTCTGAATACCGCCCCCCCCAGGTCCCAGGGTCACCGTGGGTTGGCTGCAACTTGGCGGAACTCCCCACCAACCATATACCGAAGCACAGCTAGAAGGTGTCTACGAAGAGTGATGAACACATGGAATTCACTGCCACAGGAGGTGGTGGCAGCTACAAGCATGGACAGCTTCAAGAGGGAATTAAGAACATCAGAGAAGCCAATGCTGGATCAGGCCAGCGACCCATCCAGTCCAATACTCTGTCACACAGCGGCCAAAAATACCAGGTGCCATCAGGAGTGATGCAGTGGGGCCAGGGCACTAGAAGCCCTCCCACTGTTGCCCCTCCCAAGCACCAAGAAGACAGAGCATCACTTGCCCCAGAGTCCCTATCAATACCTTGTGGCTAATAGCCACTGATGGACCTCCGCTCCGTTTGTTTATGTAATTCCCTCTTGAAGCCGTCCATGCTTGTAGCTGCCACCACCTCCTGTGGCAGTGAATTCCATGTGTTAATCACTCTTTGGGTGAAGAAGGACTTCCTCTTATTCGTTCTAACCCGACCGCTCAGCAATTTCATGGAGTGCCCATGAGTTCTTATATTGTGAGAAAGGGAGAAACGGACTTCTTTCTCAACCTGCTCAATCCCATTCATAATCTTATAAACCTCAATCATGTCACCCTTCAGCTGTCGTTTCTCCAAGCAAAAGAGTGTTTTAATCTTTCTTCATGTGTTCCAATCCTTTCATCATTCTAGTTGTCCTCTTCTACAGAAGCCCATCAGTGGATATTAGCCACAAGGTATAGATAGGAACTCTCGGTCTGGGGCCACTGATGCTCTGTATTCTTGGTGCTTGGGGGGGTCAACAGTGAGAGGGCTTCTAATGTCCTGGCCCCACTACTGGACATCTTGATGGCCCCTAGTATTTCTGGCCACTGTGTGACAGAGTGATGGACTGGATGGGCCGTTGGCCTGATCCAACATGGGCTTCTCTTACGTTCTTATGTTCTAACTCCATATTCCCCTCCCTTCTCCCCAAATCCAGAGATGGGTGTATTACAGGAATAAACAGCACAGCCGGCTGAAAAATATCTCTCCCCCTGCCCTGGGAGAGTCGCCTTCCATTTCGAGAGGCGCCCAAGAAAGGCTTATACCGTGTCCAGACACCACAACACCCCTCCAAGAAGAACCACAACGGGACGCTTCCCTTGGCGTTTCCCTGCGCCAGAGAGCTCCCTTCGGATTTTCAAAAGGGGAGGAGGGGGCCCTGTCGTTGGCAACCGTCCTAAGCCAGATCCCCGTGCAGAAAACAGCGACCGCATCAACTTTCGCTCGCCTCTTCCCCAAATTCCCCCAGCTTGGCCAAAAGCGTAGCCCTTCTGCATCTAATAAAGATGAAGCATTTGTGGTGTGTTTACCAAAAGAGAGCAACAATCGCCTCCGCTTAAGTTGCTGCAATAGACAATGTTTGTTTGTTTTTTGGGGGGGGGGGAACAGACACAAAAGGAAAGGTCACTTCTGGATTCTCTCTCTCTTCTTTTTTGCTTTGCAGATCTCTGCAAACCAAGCCCCCCTCCCCCCTTGTTATCCAAGAGGCCGGCGAGCTAGAGAAATGAATGAAATCAAAGCCATGCGTTTGGGGAGGCGGGTGGGGTGGGGGAAAGAGATTTGATCTTGGCAGGAGGAAAAAGAGGGGGCAGGCGAGGGAGGGAGGGAGGAGAGCCCAAATCCCCAAACAAAAGGCAGACCAGAGCGGGCCTGCTGCAGCAGCGAAGTCCGGGGAAGGGAGGGGGGGAGAAACCAGAGGCTCTCCTCGCCAGAGACAAAGAAGGGGCAGAACGGAACACCGACGCGACCCTGTGGATTCTTTGGAGGGCAACTGGGGGGCTTTCTGCGGGGAGAGAATTGCTAGCAGAGCCAGTTTGCTTGCAACCGCCGCCTCCCCCCGAAAAAAAAGAACAGGTCCCGGGGCTCTCGCATGCATTTGTTTAGGGAGCTTGGACAAAGCCGGGGGGGGCACTTGAGACTGGTCCTCGCTGGACCTGAGCCCCCCTGTACACACACATCCTTTGCAATGCAGCCTCCCCCTCCGGTGCAAGCCCTGCCTCACCTGGGCACCCGCTCCTGCCGCCCCCCTTTAGGTCGGCAGCATCTTCAGGGGACGCGGGAGGCGCTCCCAGCCGGTCCTCAGCCGCATCCTGCTCCGAGCGACTCCGGGGTTGCTTTCTCGCGGGGAGAGAAAGAGAGCCCGGGCGCTGAATAGTCATGAGCTCCGCCCTCTCCGGCGCCCGGATTGGGCAGAGGCGGGAGCCAGAGGCCACGCCTCCCAGCTCCTTGGCCACGCCTACCCCCGGCCCCGCCTTGGAGCGGGGCGAGAGCAAATGGGGAGGGTCGGATCCACCGCCCCACACCCGTGGTTTCCCCAGGAGCATCGGATCAAATAGTATGCACCTTGCCAGGGTTCGAAATTCCTTAGGGGCGTTAAAGGTAAAGGTTCCCTTGCTGGAAAGCCAGTCGGATCCGACTCTAGGGCTGCGGTGCTCATCTCCGTTTCCAAGCCGAAGAGCCAGCGCTGTCCGAAGACGTTTCCGTGGTCACGTGGCCGGCGTGACTAAACACCAAGGCGCACGGAACGCTGTGACCTTCCCACCGAAGTGGTACTATTTATCTTCTTGCTTTCGAACCGCTAGGTTGGCAGGAGCTGGAACTAGAGACGGGAGCTCACTCCGTCACGCGGCACTCTCGGGGCTCGAACTGCTGAACTACTGACCTTCCACAGCCTGCAGTTCAGGGTCTTAACCACTTGAGCCACCGCAGCATTACCTGGGGGTAAAGCAGGCACTGCTTGCGGGAACTGGGTTGCCACCCTCCCGGTGGCAGATGAACCATTAATGCAAACTAAGCATGTGCTTAGGGCACCAGGGCCAAAGAGGGCACTATTGGTGGGCACTAGGTGGTCCGGGATCCGAGGTCCCCACTGTGTTTGGGACCCAACCTCTTTCCTTTATCCGCAGACCCCTAGTGGCAGTCCCTGGACATAACAACACTACATAAGAACATAACAGAAGCCAATGTTGAATCAGGCCAATGGCCCTTCCAGTCCAACACTTTGTCACACAGCGGCCAAAATATACCAGGTGCCATCAGGAGGTCCAGCAGTGGGGCCAGGGCACTAGAAGCCCTCCCACTGTTGCCCCCCCCAAGCACCAAGAATAGAGTGTATCACCTGCCCCAGACCAAGAGTTCCTATCTATGGGTAAAGGTAAAGGTTCCCTTGCTCGAAAGCCAGTCGAATCCGACTCTAGGGTTGCGGTGCTCATCTCCGTTTCCAAGCCGAAGAGCCAGCGCTGTCCGAAGACATTTCCGTGGTCATGTGGCCAGCATGACTAAACACCAAGGCGCATGGAACGCTGTTACCTTCCCACCGAAATGGTACCTATTTATCTACTTGCAATTTCTTGCTTTCGAACTGCTAGGTTGGCAGGAGCTGGAACTAGAGAGGGAAGCTCACCCCGTCATGCGGCACTCACAGGTCTTGAACTGCTGAACTACTGACCTTCCACAGCCTGCAGTTCAGCATCTTAACCACTTGAGCCACCATATACCTTGTGGCTAATAGCCATTGATGGAGTTCTTCTTCATATGTTTATCCAATTCCCTCTTGAAACTGTCCATGCTTGTAGCTGCCACCACCTCCTGTGGCAGTGAATTCCATGTGTTCATCACTCTTTGGGTGAAGAAGGACTTCCTTTTATCCGTTCTAACCTGACTGCTCAGCAATTTCATGGAGTGCCCACGAGGTCTTGTATTGTGAGAAAGGGAGAAAAGTACTTCTTTCTCTACCTGCTCTATCCCGTGCATAATCTTATAAACCTCGATCATGTCACCCCTCAGCCGTTGTTTCTCCAAGCTAAAGAGCCCCAAGCATTTTAACCTTTCAACCTTTTTAACCTTTCCTCTGCGGAGTTGGAACAGCTTCCAGTTTTACAGTGGAAAGGAATGCCATCACGGCTTAGCTACTGCTGGTGATGGGCACCACCTTTTTGGACCTCGCTAGGGTTTAGGGTTGCCAGCTCTGGGTTGGAAATACCTGGCGATTTGGGGAGGTGGAGCTTAAGGAGGGCAGGGGCTGGGGAGGGCCTTCAGTGCATAATGCGTTCCCAAGTGGTCGTTTTCTCCCGGCGAACTGAGGTCTGTTGCCCGGAGATCTGTTGCAATAGTGGGGGATTTCCAGCCACCCCCGGGGAGCCGGCTTGGTGCAGTGGTTAGGAGTGGTTAGGTCCCCATTCCTCCACTTGCAGCTGCTGGTGTGACCTTGGGTCAGTCACAAGTTCTCTCGGAGCTGTTCTCTCAAGGGCAGTCCTTGAAAGAGCTCTCTCAGCCCCACCTATCACAGGGTGTCTGTTGTGGGGAGGGGAAGGGAAGGTGATTGTAAGCCGCTCTGAGACTCCGAGTGAAGGGCAGGGTATAAATCCAATCTCTCCTTTTCTGCTATGGAGTGGGCTCTAATCTGGAGGACTGGGTTTGATTCCTCACCTCCTCCACATGCAACCAGCTGGGTGACCTTGAGTCAGTCACAAGTTCTCTCAGAGCTGTTCTCTCACAAGTGGTTCTTGAAAGAGATCTCTCAGGCCCCCTCCCCCGCACCTTACAGGGTGTCTGTTGTGGGGAGGGGAAGGGAAAGGAGATTGTAAGCTGCTCTGAGACTCTGAGTGAAGGGTGGGGTATAAATCCAATCTCTTCTTCTCTGCTACGGAGTGGACTCTAATCTGGGAGAAGCGGGTTTGATTCCCCAACTCCTCCACACGCAACCAGCTGGGTGATCTTGGGTCAGTCACAAGTTCTCTCGAGAGTAGTTCTCTCAGAGCTCTCTCAGCCCCACTTACCAGGGGGTCTGTTGTAGGGAGGGGAAGGGAAAGGGAGTTTGTAAGCCGCTCTGAGACTCCGAGTGAAGGGCGGGGGTATAAATCCAATCTCTTCCTTTTCGTCTTCTTCTGGAGGCTGGCAGCGCTACAATGGGGTCTGGAGTTCTTCTGGAATCTCAGCAGACTTCCGGAGGACAGAGATCAGTTCCTCTGCAGAGAATGGCAGCTTCGAAGGGAGGACTTGATGGCATTCCCCTCCCCAAAGTCCACCCCCAAGTCTCCAGGATTTTCCCAAACTGGAGCTGGCAACCCTGAACCTTGCTGTCTGGATCTGAGTTGAGCCCCTGTGGTTTTGTCCAAGAGTTACAATTTCCCCCCTCCTTTGTGTACTAAATATATATATATCTGCAGGGCTATTTTTGGGCAGGAGCGCACAGGAACTGAGTTCCGGCTGGCTCCCAAGTTGGCCACACCCAGCAGGAACTCATTAGCTTAACAGGCCACACCCAACAGCAGAAACTCATTAGGATTGGCTACATGAGGGGTATGTGGCCTAACAGGCAAAGGAGTTCCTGCTACAAAAAAAGCCCTGGGTTTTGACAACAAACAAGGTAAACAGAATAAGCAGCAAAAGGTGGATGTGGCTGGATGACTCCACTTCTGGTACCCTGGGGGTGAGGCCTAATATGCTAATGAGCTGTGCTGTCATGGGTGTAACCTAATATGCTAATGAGTTCCTGCTGGGCTTTTTCTACCAAAAAAAGCCCTGTATATCTGACTGAACCTCGAGGCTCAATTTTCCACGAATGGAAGGGGAGGTGTAATTTCTAACTAATTTTTCCTTCCTGCAGGCCTGCAGACCCCCGATTTGCTCCTCATGCTGTCCCAAGGGTCTCCTGTCCCCCAGGGGCAGTGATTCACAGAGATCAGCAGGGCGGCATCAGGAGGGGGAGAGGAAGGAAAGATCAGTTGATGGAAGGGCCTTCCGTTAACGGAAAACTTAGCCGGTATCTGACACTTCATCTGGAAACGTTCACTCGTTTCGAGAGATAATTGAGGTGACCTGTTGCATCGCACTGTTTTCTGTGATCTCTCCCCATCTTTTTGTAGCCCTGATTGGTGGTGATGTCTTATGAAATTACATTGCCACTGCCAGCCTGTCGCAGGGAACAATCAAAGCAATATTTTGTGTTTCCTTAGAGATATTCTTCCTTCAACTCTTCCTCCCTGCTTCCAGCTCGATTCAGAACATCTTGTTCTTTCAAGCAGACTGAAGTGGTTAATAATTACAGGGGGGGTAAGCCATGTGGCAGCTCGAAGATGAACACTGTTTATTCCAGTATGAACTCTCATGAGACAAAGGTCACTTCTTCAGATATAATAGGAGAAAGAAACCACTGTTCCTCATTTTTACAGAAAGGGAGGGAGAAAGCTGAAGAGTTGAGCAGAGAAAGGCCTACTACAGTAAATCAAGGGAGATTCTCTAGGAGGGGACTTGAACACTTGTGTAATATAATGGACGATGACAGAGAACCAGCAGGATGTAGCGGTTAAAGAAGTGTCAAACTAGTATCCTGGGAGACCCAGGTTCAAATCCCCTGAAAGTTTGGAGCCTCTCCCTCAAATCCCCTCCCCCCCAGAGCTACTAACAGCACCGTGGGGAAAAAGTAACTTTTTTCCCACCATAGAGAACAATGGAGGGAATGGGGGCAACCTGTTTGGGGGCCCAAAGAATTGGACCCCCTGGTCCAATGTTCTTGAAACTTAGTGGGTATCTTGGGGAGAGGTTCCATCAGCTACCCTGTGAGTTTGAAGCCTCTCACTCAAACCCCTCCCCTCCAGCCCCCAGAATATACCCTATGTTTTCACCATTGACTTCAATGGCCCATAGGATATAATGGGGCCTTTCATTCCCTCCTTTCCTGCTCTCTTTTTCCTCTTTCCCTCCTTCTTCTCTTCTCTCTTTCTTTCTTTCCCACCTTCTTCTCTTCTCTTTTTCCTCCTTTCCCTGTTTCCCTCCTTCTTCCCTCTTTCTTTCCCTTCTTCTTTCCTTCTCTTTCTTTCCCTCTTTTCTTCTCTCTACTCTCTCTCTCTTTCCTCCTTCTGTGGCCCAACTCTAGTGAGAAGGGGTTTAAACTTTAAACCCCTTCTCTCTTAGCTCTGCCACCCAGGCCAGCTTTTGAAGATGCCTCCCCCCCTTTTGCTTCCCCTTCTGACATCACTTCCAGTGATGTCAGGGGGCGTGGCATATGCTAATAACCTAATAGCTCATAGCTAATAGACCCCTGATTCAAGGTATACGCTTTTGTGGGCATGCACACTTCTTCAGAATACATCGAAACAGACTTCTCCAAGCCTTACATATAGGTAGAAAGGGGAGGGGTTAGTGGCCCGGAAGGCCTAATTACAGTCAATTAATGCCTAATTAAAAGGTAAGATGGGACTAACACAGTTGGCAAGATCGGTGAATAGCGGCGAATTAGCCGACAAGTAATAACTGAGTTAACAGCAGATGTGAGAACTAAAACGGTGAATAAGGGGAGACATGTTAGAGGTCTATAAAATTTTGCATGGTGCAGAGAGAGTGGGCAGGGAGAAGCTTTTATCCCCTAGTACCACAACTCAGGGTCACCAACCGAAGCCGAGGGGTGGGGGATTTAGGACAAAAAGAAGCACTTCACAAAAGTGCCCTGTTAAGCTATGGAACTCACTGCCACAGGATGGGGTGATGGCCGCCAACGTGGACAGCTTTAAATGCTTTCTGTGATATCAAGTGACTGGGGAGCATGAGCGGAAGGATGGTGACTGACGGGAACCTCTGAATCCCAGTGCCAGGAGGCAACATCAGGGGAAGGCCTGGCCCTCTGATCCAGCAGGGCTCTTCTGGTGTTCTTAAGAAGGCCTCGGCCTCTATGCCCTGTTATTGGCCCTCCAGGGGAACTGGTTGGCCACTGTGTGAGGCAGGATGCTGGACTAGATGGACCCTCACTGGTCTGATCCAGCAGGGCTCTTCTGATGTTCTTATGAAGGCCTTGGGCTCTCTGCCCTGTTGTTGGCCCTCCAGAGGAACTGGTTGGCCGCTGTGTGAGACAGGATGCTGGACTAGATGGACCACTGGTCTGATCCAGCAGGGCTCTTCTGATGTTCTTATGAAGGCCTTGGCCTCTGTGCCCTGTTGTTGGCCCTCCAGAGGAACTGGTTGGCCACTGTGTGAGACAGGATGCTGGACTGGATGGACCCCTGGTCTGATCCAGCAGGGCTCTTCGGATGTTCTTAAGAAGGCCTCGGTCTCTCTGCCCTTTTCTTGCCCTCCAGAGGAACTGGTTGGCCACTGTGTGAGACAGGATGCTGGACTGGATGGACCCCTGGTCTGATCCAGCAGGGCTCTTCGGATGTTCTTATGAAGGCCTTGGCCTCTCTGCCCTTTTCTTGCCCTCCAGAGGAACTGGTGAGACAGGATGCTGGACTGGATGGACCCCTGGTCTGATCCAGCAGAGCTCTCCTTAATTTCTTATAAGCCTCTCTGCCCTGTTGTTGGCTGTCCAGAGGAACTGGTTTGCCGTTGTGTGAGACCGGACGCCAGACTAGTTGGTCCGCTGGTCTGATCCGGCAAGGCTCTTCTTAATTTCTTATAAGCCTCTCTGGCCTAATGTTGGCTCTCCAGAGGAACTGGTCAGCCGCTGTGTGAACAGAATGCTGGACTTGATGGACCTCAGGTCTAATTCAGCAGGGCTCTTAAGTGTTCAAGCCTCCCTCCACTGTTCATCCACCCTATTGTGCATAATTTTTTCCCCTTTCTCTCTCCCCCTCTTCTCCTTCCTTTGGTTTTGGCAAGATCAAAGCAGGATCCGCAAACCAAAGCACGCCTTTGTTTCCAGCTTTGCCAGCCTCTTGCAGATCGGGGGGGGGGGGCAGTCATTGATTTCTGTTTTCATGTACTGCAAAGGAGAAGAAGAAGATGAAGAAGATCCAGGCTTGCTCCTCAGGGGTCTTGGCTGCTGATCAAGAAATCTTTCCAGTTTTATCAATCAAGCTGGCAGCTGTAACCCGGGGAGCGGAACTGCTGAGCGAGACCACACAGACATCTCTATGCATAACCCAAGGTCACCTTTTGCAGGCAGGTCTGGCAAGATGCACTGAAAACGCACATAAGAACATCAGAAGAGCCCTGCTGGATCAGACCAGTGAGGGTCCATCTAGTCCAGCATCCTGTCTCACACAGCGGCCAACCAGTTCCTCTGGAAGGCCAACAACAGGGCATAGAGGCCCAGGCCTTCTTAGGAACACCAGAAGAGCCCTGCTGGATCAGACCAGTGAGGGTCTATCTAGTCCAGCATCCTGTCTCACACAGCGGCCAACCAGTTCCTCTGGAGGGCCAACAACAGGGCATAGAGGCCCAGGCCTTCTTAGGAACACCAGAAGAGCCCTGCTGGATCAGACCAGTGAGGGTCCATCTAGTCCAGCATCCTGTCTCACGCAGTGGCCAACCAGTTCCTCTGGAGGGCCAACAACAGGGCATAGAGGCCCAGGCCTTCTTAGGAACACCAGAAGAGCCCTGCTGGATCAGACCAGTGAGGGTCCATCTAGTCCAGCATCCTGTCTCACACAACGGCCAACCAGTTCCTCTGGAGGGCCAACAACAGGGCATAGAGGCCCAGGCCTTCTTAGGAACACCAGAAGAGCCCTGCTGGATCAGATCAGTGAGGGTCCATCTAGTCCAGCCTCCTGTCTCACACAGCGGCCAACCAGTTCCTCTGGAGGGCCAACAACAGGGCATAGAGGCCCAGGCCTTCTTAGGAACACCAGAAGAGCCCTGCTGGATCAGACCAGTGAGGGTCCATCTAGTCCAGCATCCTGTCTCACACAGCGGCCAACCAGTTCCTCTGGAGGGCCAACAACAGGGCATAGAGGCCCAGGCCTTCTTAGGAACACCAGAAGAGCCCTGCTGGATCAGACCAGTGAGGGTCCATCTAGTCCAGCCTCCTGTCTCACGCAGTGGCCAACCAGTTCCTCTGGAGGGCCAACAACAGGGCATAGAGGCCCAGGCCTTCTTAGGAACACCAGAAGAGCCCTGCTGGATCAGATCAGTGAGGGTCCATCTAGTCCAGCATCCTGTCTCACACAGTGGCCAACCAGTTCCTCTGGAGGGCCAACAACAGGGCATAGAGGCCCAGGCCTTCTTAGGAACACCAGAAGAGCCCTGCTGGATCAGATCAGTGAGGGTCCATCTAGTCCAGCATCCTGTCTCACGCAGTGGCCAACCAGTTCCTCTGGAGGGCCAACAACAGGGCATAGAGGCCCAGGCCTTCTTAGGAACACCAGAAGAGCCCTGCTGGATCAGACCAGTGAGGGTCCATCTAGTCCAGCATCCTGTCTCACACAGCGGCCAACCAGTTCCTCTGGAGGGCCAACAACAGGGCATAGAGGCCCAGGCCTTCTTAGGAACACCAGAAGAGCCCTGCTGGATCAGACCAGTGAGGGTCCATCTAGTCCAGCATCCTGTCTCACGCAGTGGCCAACCAGTTCCTCTGGAGGGCCAACAACAGGGCATAGAGGCCCAGGCCTTCTTAGGAACACCAGAAGAGCCCTGCTGGATCAGATCAGTGAGGGTCCATCTAGTCCAGCATCCTGTCTCACACAGTGGCCAACCAGTTCCTCTGGCGGGCCCAACAACAGGGCAGAGAGGCCGAGACCATCAGAAGAGCCCTGCTAGATCAGACCAGTGGACCATCTAGCCCAGCACCTTGTCTCTCAGAGTGGTCACCAGTTCCTTACCTTGAGGCTGGCAACTTTTGCTTGAACCTAGCATTCAGAAGTTATAAGAGCCCTGCTGGATCAGACAAATGGCCCATCCAGTCCACCATCTCGTCTCACACAGTGGCCAGCCAGGTCCTCCAGAGGGACAACAACAGGGCAGAGAGGCCGAGGCCTTCATAAGAACACCAGAAGAGCCCTGCTGGATCAGACCCGAGGTCCATCTAGTCCAGCATCCTGTCTCACGCAGGGGCCAATCAGTTCCTCTGGAGGGACAACAACAGGCCAGAGAGGCCAATGTCTTCATAAGAAGAGCCCTGGTGGATCAGACCAGTGGTCCATCAGGTCCAGCATCCTGTCTCACACAGTAGCCAACCAGTTCCTCTGGATGGCCAACAACGGGGCAGAGAGGTTGAGGCCTTCATTAGAACATAGGAAGGATCCTACTGGATCAAACCAGTGGTCCATCTAGTCCAGCATCCCGTCTCACACAGTGGCCAGCCGGTTCCTCCGAAGGGACAACAACAGGGCAGGGAGGCCGAGGCCTTCATAAGAACACCAGAAGAGCTTTGCTGGATCAGACCAGGGGTCCATCCAATCCAGCATCCTGTCTCATACAGTAGCCAACCAGTTCCTCTGCAGGGCCAACACCAGGGTAGGGAGGCTGAGGCCTTCATAAGAACATCAGAAGAGCCCTGCTGGATCAGACCAGTGGTCCATCTAGTCCAGCATCCTGTCTCACACAGGGACCAACCAGTTCCTCTGGAGGGACAACAACAGGCCAGAGAGGCCGAGGCCTTCATAAGAAGAGCCCTGGTGGATCAGACCAGTGGTCCATCAGGTCCAGCATCCCATCTCACGCAGCAGCCAACCAGTTCCTCTGGATGGCCAACAACGGGGCAGAAAGGCCAAGGCCTTCATTAGAACATAGGAAGGGTCCTGCTGGATCAAACCAATAGTCCATCTAGCATCCCGTCTCACACAGTGGCCAGCCAGTTACTACGGAGGTCTAACAAACAGGAAACACAGGCCAAGGCCTTTCCTTGATGTTGCCTGCTGGCACTGGGATTCTGAACATGGAGGTTCCCCTTAGTCACCAGGGCTAGTAGCTGCGGATAGACCACTCCTCCATGAGTCGATCGGATCCCCTTTAAGAGTTTGTATGAACGAGGAGCTTCTCTCTTGGTTCTCCTGCCAAGTCTTCAGGGGCTCCAGGCCTTGAATTGGCAAGGAGCAGCTCATTTACTTTGGCAGGACTCAAAGCACTCTGCTCTTTACAGGCTCACCCCTTCAGTCTCCGGTTCGGCTCTGGGAAAGGAGAAGGAGCCACCCATTAACAACGCTGCTCCACACTTCAGCATTTGGGAAGCCCGACAAAGTTTACCGAAGATGATTAAAAAAATAACAGCGAAAAGACAAACGTACTAGCATCAACAAGGTCATCAACAAGAGCCAGTTTGGTGCAGTGATTAAGTGCGTGGACTCTAATCTGGGAGAACCGGGTTTGATTTTCCCACTCTTCCACTCGCAGCTGCTGGTGTGACCCTGGGTCAGTCACAAGTTCTCTCAGAGCTGTTCTCTCAAGGACAGTTCTCTCAGAGCTCTCTCAGCCCCACCTACCTCACAGGGCGTCTGTTGTGGAGAGGGGAAGGGAACGGAGGTTGCAAACCGCTCTGAGACTCCAAGTGAAGGACGAGGTATAAATCCAATCCCCCCCTCAAGCTTTCAGACCCACACCATCTGACCGGTGACTGAGTGAGTTCTAAAGAAAGGTGATATTAAACAACCTGCCAGCCAATTAAGGCCGGATAGCTAATTATTACTCGCTGGTGTGGAGCTCTTAAAGCAAAAAACCCCAAGGTCTTCAACTGAAACAGTTCGCAGGACTCAAGCTGAAGCAACTTAAGAGTCTCTATTTCAAATTAATCACTGGAAAATAAGAACACGCACCGCTTCCATACGGAGTCATCTACGCCTGTGGCCATCTCTGCGTCCTCTGGCAGCGAATTCCACATTTTAATCACTCTCTGCGATGAATCGCTTCAGTCTCCTGGACTAAGAAAGTGCTTGGTGAGCACAGTCTCTTAGAGGGTCTCGTAAAATCTGCGGAGACCTGGGCAGAAGGAAATGCTCCCAGGAAGAAACTGCCAAAGGCAGTCACATCCTCCCCCCCCCGCCTCCATATACACCCAGAATTTCAGCTTAATGTACCATTTGTCAATTCCCTGAAGTACTGAGTTATTTTTTCCCCCCTTCTGTCCTATATTCTGAACTTCAAAATTAGCCTCCACAAAAAGGAGGAGGAGGAGGAGGGAGGCCACCCTGTAGCCAAAGGCAAGACCCCAAGAGACAATTTCTGGGACATCTTGGGTAAAACCAGTCCACTCTCATTCATTAAGGCTCATTAAGAAGGTATCGAGAGCTAGTTTGGTTTAGTGGTTAGGAGCAGTGTTCCCTCTAAGCGGAGTTAGTGTGAGCTAGCTCACAGTTTTTTAGCCTCCGGCTCACACATTTTTTTGTCTTAGCTCAGGAAGGGAGGGCTCCAGAGCAAACTAATTGATGCAGTAGCCAAATCTCTCGCTCACAACTTTCATGCCGGTAGCTCACAAAGTAGAATTTCTGCTCACGAGACTCCACAGCTTAGAGGGAGCATTGGTTAGGAGCGTAGACTCTAATCTGGGAGAACCGGCTTTGATTCCCCACTCCTCCCCCCCCTCATGCAGCTGCTGGTGTGACCTTGGGTCAGTCACAAGTTCTCTAAGAGCAGTTCTCAGAACAGCTCTCTCGGCCCCACCTACCTCACAGGGTGTCTGTTGAGGGGAAGGAGAAGGACTCACTCTGAGACTCCTTCAGGTAGTGACGGGTGGGGTATAAATCCAGTCTCCTCCTCATCCTCCCCCTGCCCTGACCTGGATCACCTGGGCTAGAGCAATTTCATCAGCTCTTGGAAGTTAAGCAGGGTCTGCCCTGGTTAGTAGCTTTCTTCGCAGCCCCATCGCACTGTAGGCTCATGTTGAGCTTGTGATCAACCAGAACACCCATATCCCTTTCACATGTGCTGCTGTCAAGCCAAGCCCCTCCCATTCTATATCTGTGCCTTTGGTTTTTGTGCCCAGGTGTAGGACTTTGCACTTATCTCTACTGAAATTCATTTCATTTGCCTCAGCCCACTGTTCCAGCCTATCTAGATCATTTTGAATCCTGACTCTGTCTTCTCCATTTTTTTTTAAGTGCCCCGAAGGGCATTTTTATTTCCGTTTTATACACAACACTACAACACAACACACCTGTACATATACAACATATACTAAACGAACAGTAACAACCATGCCTAATAACAACACAGAACATAAAACATTTATGGGGGGATACAAATCTATTTTATCCACTATCTAGATTTCCTACCTTGCCTCTAATTATCTCTTACATCAGTGTCCCTACACTCTAAGTTACCACTGCTAAAGATCGATCCGTCATCACCATTCCCGCCAAAGCCAATTACTCCCATCCTGTCTTTCTGAATCATACCACTCGTAGAAACGATGCCATGTATTCTGGGAAACAGAATCCTCATAACTTTTCATTGTCGGAGTCAAATTTGTCCGTCTCTGCTGCCTCCAATAGTTTCACTATGTATTCTTGTTCTGACGGTATCTGGGTTGTTCGCCGGTATCTTGCATATAGAATCCTGGCCGCTGTTGTCAGATATATTATCAAATAACGTTCATCTCTGCCTATCTCTTTTAGCAATCCCACCCAGCTTCGGGTCATCTGCAAATTGGATAAGCACCCCCTCTATGTCTTCTTCCAGGTCATTTATAAAAACATTGAACAACACCGGGCCCAGGACCGAGCCCTGCGGCACTCCGCTCGAGACTTCCCTCCACGTAGACGCAGAGCCATTTACAAGCACTTGTAAATGAGAGGTGACATGATCGAGGTTTATAAGATTATGAATGGGATTGAGCAGGTTGAGAAAGAAGTACTTTTCTCCTTTTCTCACAATACAAGAACTTGTGGGCACTCTATGAAATTGCTGAGCAGTCGGGTTAGAGCGGATAAAAGGAAGTCCTCCTTCACCCAAAGAGTGATTAACGTGTGGAATTCACTGCCACGGGAGGTGGTGGCAGCTACAAGCATGGACAGTTTCAAGAGGGAATTAGATAAACATATGGAGCAGAAGTCCACCAGTGGCTATTAGCCACAGGGTATAGATGGGAACTCTCAGTCTGGGGCAAGTGATGCACTCTATTCTTGGTGCTGGAGGGGGCAGCAGTGGGAGGGGGCTTCTAGTGTCCTGGCCCCACTGCTGGACCTCTTGACGGCACCTGGTATATTTTGGCCGCTGTGTGACAGAGTGTTGGACTGGATGGGCCATTGGCCTGATCCAACATTGGCTTCTCTTATGTTCTTATGTTATGTTCGTTGGGTACGATTTTTCAACCAACCATGACTGTTAGTACTTTGATGGGAGACCACGAAGGAACACCAGGATCACTATGCAGAGGCAAGCAAGGGCAAAACCACCTCTGTGGGTCACTTCCCTTAACCTAGATAGCTCAGGAGCTAAGCAGGTTCTCATCAGATCTCAGGAGCTAAGCAGGGTCAGCCCTGGTTAGCACTTGGATGGGAGACCACCGAGGAAATCCGGGGCTGCTAATATACAGAGATAGGCAATTGCAAACCACCTCTGAACGTCTCTTGCCTTGAAAACCCTACAGCAGGGGTGTCGAACTCATTTGATACAAGGGCCAGATCAGGTATAAATGAGACCTTCTTGGGCCGGGCCGGGCCGTGTGTGTCATAAAATGTAATGACGGGTAGCGGAGATATAAACTTTATAAAGGAGACACAAACACAAAGGTGTTTGTTTGTTTTTTACTCAAAATAAAGCCATGCTTAAAACATTAGCGCTCTTGCAATACTTTGTTTCTTTAACAGGGTCTGATAACTGACACCTCATGCTCCGAATTATCGCATCAAAACGTCTGTGCTGTTGCAATCTTTTTTTTTTATAACAAAGATTTTTATTGGAGTATATTCAACATTGTTAAACACAATTTCCAAATCCACTTATGAACTATATCCCTTCCCCCTTCCCCCTAATAGGCTTCCAACACTGCTATTGCCAATAACAAAGAAAATTTAACAGTAATCAAGTTTAAACTTATAACAATCGATAAACCAGGTAACACATTTTTTTGTATACAGAAATCTGACTCATCTAACATTATTCCATTTTCAATAAGAATCAAGGTTATACATTTTCCCTTTCATTTTATATTCCGTTTCCATATATATTTTCAGGTCTTCCCATTCATTTAAATACTGTTCTGCCATTTGTCCATTTAATTTTTTAGTCATTTTGTCCATTTCAGCTAAAAAAAGCAGTTTTCTTAACCAGTCCTGTATATCCGGTACTTTATCCGATTTCCATTGTTGCGCAAAAGCCATTCTCGCCGACGTGATCATGTACCATAATACTGTTCTCTTTTCTTGCTTAATTTTTTCCATTGTCAAACCTAAGAGTAGAAGTTCCAGACTTTTTCTAATAGGGATTTTCAATATTTTCTGCATCTCACAATGAACATTTGACCAGTATACTTTTGACCAGAGTGCTGTTGCAGTCTTGAGTGTGCTGTTCAGGTGTGTATCTGTAAGCTGCAAACCTATGATGACGCTCAGAGCTTTAAGATGAAATACAGTACAATTTCTCTACTATATTTAACAAAGTTATTTTATGATAGTTATTCACAGATCCACGTTGTTGTATATTCTTTTTCCATAAGCACACCATAGGTGCAGAAAAAAGCGGGTCGACGAAACTCCCCGGAGTTGGCTTTCATTATTTTTAAATGCAGTTGTTTCTGTTCTGTTTAATAGATGAATAATTGCATATAAAAATAACTTTAATAGATGTATAATTTGGATTACACTGTAAAAAAAAATTTAATGTCATTTTGTAAGGTGCTTCAGTGTGTTCAGATGAAGTTGTGAACGAAACGAAACGGGGAGTTTCGTCAACCCGCTTTTTTCTGTACTTGTGGCGTGCTTATGAAAAAAGAATATACAACAACGTGGATATGTGAATAACAACGTGGATATGTGAATAACTATCATCAGGGCTTTTTTTGTAGAAAAATCCCAGCAGGAACTCATTAGCATAATAGGCCACACCCATCAGCAGAAGCTCATTAGCATACTAGGCCACACCCTGACAGCACAGCTCATTAGCATAACAGGCCACACCCCCATGCTACCAGAAGTGTGGTCATCCAGCCACACCCACCTTTTGCTTCTTATTCTGTTTACCCTGTTTGTTGTCAAAACCCAGGGCTTTTTTTGGAGCAGGAACTCCTTTGCATGTTAGGCCACACACCCCTAATGTGGCCAATCCTAATGAGTTTCTGCTGTTGGGTGTGGCCTATTATGCTAATGAGTTCCTGCTGGGCGTGGCCAACTTGGGAGCCAGCCGGAACTCCGTTCCTGTGCGTTCCTGCCCCAAAATAGAAGAAGAAGAAGAGTTTGGATTTATACCCCACCCTTCACTGCCCAAAGGCGTCTCAGAGCGGCTTACAAACGCCTTTCCCTTCCCCTCCCCACAACAGACACCTGGTGAGGTCGGTGGGGCTGAGAGAACTTCTGACAGAAACTGTCCTTGAGAGAACAGCTGTGCCAGAGCTTGTGACTGACCCAAGGTCACATCAGCAGGTGCAAGTGGAGGAGTGGGGAATCAAACCCAGTTCTCCCAGATAAGAGTCCGCACACTTAACCACTACACCAAACTAGCCCTGACTATCATAAAATAACTTTGTTAAATGTAGTGGAGAAATTGTACTTTATTTCATCTTAAAGCGCTGCGTGTCAGCCTGTTTTCTGGTTCAGTAGTTGTCCTCCTGGGCTGTTACCATTCGTATAGTTTTGAACCTACGATGACGCAGCAGCAGCAGGACTGGAAGAAGAAGCAGAAGACAGCCAGGTCCACTGAGGGCCTGACAGAAACCCTTCCACAGGCCCGATCCAGTCCTGGGGCCACATGTTTGACACCCTTGCCCTACATGGTTGCCATAAGTTGGCTCCAACTTGACTTGGATGGGAGACCACCAAGGAAGGCCCAGGGTCATGACACGAAGGCAGGCAATGGCAAAACCATGTCTGAATGTCTCTTGCCTCGAAAACCTTACAGGGTCACTAGTGTTCCTTCTAAGCTGAATTAGAGTGAACTAGCTCACAGTTATTTTAGCCTCCGGCTCACACAGTTTTTGCCGTAGCTCAGGAAGGGATGGCTCCAAAGCAAACTAATTCATGCAGCAGCCAAGTCACTAGCTCACAACTTTAATGCCGGCGGCTCACAAAGTAGAATTTTTGCTCACAAGTCTCCACAGCTTAGAGGGAGCACTGGCGGTGGCTTGACTTCGATGGTGGGCCACCAAGGAAGACCAGGGTCACTACACAGAGGAAGGCAATGGCAAACCACCTCTGAACATCTGACCCAACCTGGGTGGTTTAGGTGCTAGCCTGATCTCATTAGATCTTGGAAGCTAAGCGGGGTCAGTCCTGGTTAGTCTTTGGATGGTGGGCCACCAAGAGAGTCCAGGATCAGATCTTGGAAGCTAAGCAGGGTCAGCCCTGGTTAGTCTTTGGATGGCGGACCACCAAGGAAGCCCAGGATCAGATCTTGGAAGCTAAGCAGGGTCAGCCCGGGTTAGTCTTTGGATGGTGGACCACCAAGGAAGCCCAGGATCAGATCTTAGAAGCTAAGTAGGGCTAGCCCTGGTTGATCTTTGGATGGTGGACCACCAAGGAAACTTAGGATCAGATCTTGGAAGCTATGTAAGGTCAGCCCTGGTTATTTGGATGGCGGACCACCAAGGAAGCCCAGGATCAGATCTTGGAAGCTAAGCAGGGTCAGCCCGGGTTAGTCTTTGGATGGTGGACCACCAAGGAAGCCCAGGATCAGATCTTAGAAGCTAAGTAGGGCTAGCCCTGGTTGATCTTTGGATGGTGGACCACCAAGGAAACTTAGGATCAGATCTTGGAAGCTACGTAAGGTCAGCCCTGGTTAGTCTTTGGATGGTGGACCACCAAGGAAGCCCAGGATCAGAACTTGGAAGCTAAGCAGGGTCAGCCCTGGTTAGTCTTTGGATGGTGGACCACCAAGGAAGCCCAGGATCAGATCTTGGAAGCTAAGTAGGGCTAGCCCTGGTTGATCTTTGGATGGTGGACCACCAAGGAAGCCCAGGATCAGATCTTGGAAGCTAAGCAGGGTCAGCCCTGGTTAGTCTTTGGATGGTGGACCACCAAGGAAGCCCAGGATCAGATCTTGGAAGCTAAGCAGGGTCAGCCCTGGTTAGTCTTTCGATGGTGGACCACCAAGGAAGTCCAGGATCAGATCTTAGAAGCTAAGTAGGGCTAGCCCTGGTTGATCTTTGGATGGTGGACCACCAAGGAAGCCCAAGCTCACTACGCAGAGGCAGGCAATGGCAAACCCACCTTTGGTCATCTCTTTTCTGCATAGCCCACAGTAGCCTGATCTTCTCAGGTTTCGGAAGCTAAGCAGCTTCAGACTGAATGAGAGCCCCCCTGAGTTTCTCCAGGTGTAATTTTAGCAGCTAGGAGGGAGCCAAGATCCAGCTGACGGGTGATGGGCCTCCACAGCCGCAAGAATCCTGTCCACATCAGTCGGAGAGATCAATAGGAAACCACTCAGTTATGAGGCAACAGCTAATGGAGTGAGTGACTCAGCATGCCTGGACATCCGGGGACCCTTCATCACTCCAAGAGTGCAAAGGTGTTATCTCCCTGAATGGAATGCCTCTCTTTGTTTAAACCTGGGAGCTGCCCTCTGACACACACACAGCCCTTACAAATTATCAGTAAGTGAGGGAAATATGTTGTCAAAGGCTTTCAAGGCCGGAGTTCATTAGTTGCTGTAGATTTTCTGGGTTGTGTGGCCGTGGTCTTGGCACTGTAGGACCTGACGTTTCGCCAGTAGCTGTGACTGGCATCCTCAGAGTTATAACACAGAAAGACGGAGTACTCTCTATGTCAAGAGAGCAACACACAAACACAGGAAGCTGCTATCAAGGTCAGTTTTGTCTATTCAGACTGGCAGCAACGCTCCAGGGTCTCAAGCTGAGGTCTTTCACGTCATCTCCTTCCTAATCCTTTTAGCTAGAGATGCCAGGGATTTAATTTGGGACCTTCCGGCATGCCAAGCAGGTGCTCTCGTGGGCATCCTATTTGTTGGGAGGGAGAAGGGTCGTGGGCAGTGAAAAATGTGTAAACTATTTGCACCCTAATTCGTTTGCATTTCCTCCGCTTATGAAGCTGATGGGCAGTAGGTTCAGGCCGGACAAAAAGAAGTACTACTTTACATGGAGAGTGATTAAAATGTGGAATCTGCTGCCAGAGGATGTTCAATGGTCACAGGAATAAACAGCTTTAAAGGGGGATTAGATCGATTCATGGAGGATAAGTATGGATGGCTACTAGTCATGGGGACTGAGGGGGACCCTCACAATCAGAGGCACTAATCCTCTGAATCCCAGAGCCAGGAGGCAACATCAGAGGAAGGCCTCCGTCTCTGTGCCCTGTCCAGAGGAACTGGTTGGCCACTGTGTGAGACAGGGTGATGGACTAGATGGATCACTGGTTGGATCCAGTAGGGCTCTTCTTATGTTTAAGGTTGTTAGGTCCTCCCAGCGACCAGTAGAGGATGATGGGGTAGGGTGGTTGCCACATCCAGGCTGCAATACTCCTGGAGATGCAGCCAACGGAGGACAGGGATCTCAGTGGGGTACAATGCCATAAAGTTTGCCCTACAAAGTATCCTCCCAGTTTGGTGTAGTGATTAAGCGCGCTGACTCTGATCTGGGAGAACTGGGTTTGATTCCCCACTCCTCCACCTGCACCTGCTGGTGTGACCTTGGGTCAGTCACAAGCTCTGGCACAGCTGTTCTTGAAAAAGAGCAGTTTCTGTCAGAAGTTCTCTCAGCCCCACCGACTTCACAGGGTGCCTGTTGTGGGGAGGGGAAGGGAAAGGAGTTTGTAAGCCGCTCTGAGACACCTTTGGGTAGTGAAGGGAGGGGTATAAATCCAATCTCCTCCTCCTCCTCCTCTTCTTCTTCCCGAGGAACTTTGTAGTCTGGAGATGACCTGTAATTCCAGGAGATTCTCCACCCCCCCTCCTCCCGGTCCCACTTGGAGACTGGCATCCCTATTGGCTTCTCTCCTTTTCCACTATTTCTCCAGTCTTGCTCTCGCACAGAGGCCAGCCGATCAAACCCTTGCTTGCTTGATATCTGGAAAAGCGGCCGCAACTCCAGGCGTGACACAGCATTGCAACGATCCCGACGGGTGGCCGTGTCGGAATACCCAGAATAAAACTTTGGTTGGTCTTAAAGGCGCCCCTGGACTCAGGCGTTGGAAGGAAAGGGGAGGGGAGAAACCGGGTGTCTAACCGACTGCCTTCACGCAGCTCAGTTGCAGAGACTTGGGACCGAGGCACCAAAACAGGCGCGTTTATCTCCCCCCACACGGCACTCGCGGAGGGGGACGTCGGGACAGAGAAAAACAGCCTATGAATGAGGGGGGAATTGCCCAAAGGCGATCAGGCGTAAACGAGGGCAGCTATGTAATGAGACAGCTCCGCGCCATCTACGATGGAAGGCCCCCAGCTGCCCGGTCTGGCCAATCCGCTTAGCGCGCCGCCCGGCGAAGGAGGACCCGTTTCTCCTGGGCTTCGCCGGGGCCGTTTTCCGCCCGTCTTTCGGAGGGAGCCGCCGCGATGCCGCTTTACGAGGGTCTCGGGAGCGGCGGCGAGAAGACGGCCGTGGTGATCGACCTGGGCGCGGCCTTCACCAAGTAAGGGACGCGGCGGCTGGCCTCCTCTCTCCCTCGGCTCCTCCTTTCCTGGGCGGCGCCCCTCCGCCCTGCCTTGTCCCCGCCCTTCCTGCAGAGGGGCGCCTGGTCCCCTTCCCCGGATCCCCTCAGATCTCTCTCAGGCTCTTCTTCTTCCCTTCTCCCCAGAGTCCAGGGCCCCCAATTTACACACGCAAAAAAGTGGAGAGCCAGTGGAGGGGGTCGCTTTTTGGTATATGGGCGGTCGGCCGGTGGAACTCCCTGCCACTGGACGGGGTGACAGCCAATGCTGCCTCTAAGCTGTGGAGTCTTGTGAGCAAAAGTTCTACTTCGTGAGCTACTGGCGTTAAAGCTGTGAGTTGAGCGAGCAGTTTGGCTGCTGCATAGATTAGTTTGTTCTGGAGCCATCCCTTCCTGAGCGGAGACAAAAACGTGTGAGCCGGAGGCTAAAAAACTGTGAGCTAGCTCAGATTAACTCAGCTTAGAGGGAACACTGGTGACAGCCAAAGTTCCCTCTAAGCTGAGTTAGAGTGAGCTAGCTCAGTTTTTTAGTCTCCGACTCACACATTTTTGTCTCCGCTCAGGAAGGAGGGCTCCAGAACAAACTAATTTATGCAGCAGCCAAATTGCTCGCTCACAACTTTAATGCCAGGAGCTCAGAGAGTAGAATTTTTGCTCACGAGACTCCACAGCTTAGGGGGAGCATTGGTGACAGCCCGTAGCTTGGGGGTTTGTACCTTTCTTAACAACAGAAAAGAGCAAGAGTCCAGTAACACCTTATTTATTTGTTTATTTATTTATTTATTTTCGCATTTATATTCCGCCCATCCTATAAACAGGCTCAGGGCAGGTCACAAGATTTCAGTAAATACAATAAAACTTAAAGCACATTAAAACATGTAAGAACAGTAGTCATGCTGGTTGTAGGGAGAATCCGGCCCATTGATGTAACCAGGTATGGCTGGTTATCAGTGGGTGGGAGACCGCAACCTCGCGGGGGGAGACCGCAACCTTGCGGGGGGGGGGCTATGTGTGGACCAGTGTTCCCTGTAAGCTGAGTTCGTGTGAGCTAGCTCACAGTTTTTGAGTCTCCAGCTCACACCTTTTTGTCTCAGCTCAGGAAGGACGGCTCCAGAGCAAACTGATTTCTGCAGCAGCCAAATCGTTTGCTCACAACTTTAATGCCAGTAGCTCACAAAGGAGAATTTTTGCTCACAAGACTCCACAGCTTAGAGGGAACATTGGTGTGGATGCCGACTGCCTCAGCCAAAGGCCTCGTGGAACAGCTCCATCTTGCAAGCCATGCAGAATTGAATAAGATCCCGTAGGGCACAGATCTCAATGGGGAGCATGTTCCACCAGGTGGGGGCCCGGGCGGAAAAAGCCCTGGCCCTGGTCGAGGCTAGGCGGACATCCTTTGGGCCAGGGACCACCAGGAGGTGTTGACTCTCAGTGTGTAATGCTCTCCGAGGTGTATATGGGAAGAGGTGGTCCCTTAGGTTTGTTGGTCCCAGGCTGTACGAGGCTTTGAAGGTGATTACCAACACCTTGAAGCAAATCTGGTACTCAACCGGCAGCCAATGCAGCTGACAGAGCATGTGCTGTTGGTGAGCCTGCACAGCACCTTAAAGACTAACAGAATATGTGGCAGGGTAGGAGCTTCCGTGAGTCACTTGCTCAGTTCTTCAGTTACGAAGAAGTGAGCAGTGACGGAAGCTCCTCCCCTGCCACATATTTTGTTAGTCTTTAACGTGCTACTGGACTCTGGCTCTTTTCTACTGCTACAGACGAGACTAAGACAGCTACCTATCTTGAGCTATCCAAAGAACTGAGCAGTGACGCACAAAAGCTGCTCCCCTGCCACTATTTTATTAGTCTTTAAGGTGCTGCTGGACTCTTGCTCTTTTCTACTGCTACAGACAGACTAAGACGGCGACCCATCTTGAGCTATCCGAAGAACTGAGCAGTGACGCACGGAAGCTCCTCCCTTGCCACATATTTTGTTACTCTTTAAGGTGCTGCTGGACTCTGGCTTTTTTCTCCTGCTACAAACAAACATGAGTATCTGAAGAACTGAGCAGTGACTCACGAAGGCTCATCCCCTACTGCATATTTTGTTAGTCTTTAAGGTGCTGCTGGGACTCTGGCTCTTTTCCGCTGGTATAGACAGTCTAACACGGCTACCCATCTTGATATACCTTTTAAAAAATATTGACATTTTGATGTTTTGTTGCCTGCCTGGTTTTATTTGAATCAGGGTTATGTGGGGTGGAGCCATGGCTCAGCGGTAAGAGCACCTTCTTGGTGTGCAGAGGATCCCAAAATTTAATCCCCAGTGAAAAGCACCAGGCAATAGGTGATGGGAAAGACCTTTGCCTAAGACTTCGGAGAACTGCTGCCAGTCTGAGTAGACAATGCTAACCTTAATGGACCAAGGATCTGATCCAGTGAAGAGCAGTTCAGATGTGTTCAAATGCATGCGTTCGTGTGACAGGCCTGCTTTTTCTCCACCTTGTTGGCATCCATAGGATGCATCGTGGGCTGCTCTTGGTGATGGGCATCATCACTTTGGACCTCACTAGGTTTGTCACCCTCCAGGTGGGGCCTGGAGATCTCCCAGAATTACAAGTTATCTCTGGACGACAGAGATCACTTTGAGTTACTTCTTGTCTATTGGTATTGTTGTTTTAGCTGGGGATGTTTTAACTGTTATTGCAAACCACCTTGAAATAAAAGGAAAGGCGGGATATAAATATATATTCTTCTACCAACTGGCAGTTTTAAATTATTAATTTTAAATAGTGGCTTTTATGTGTTTATCGAGACCAATTTGGCTTAGTGGTTACGTGTGTAGACTCTAATCTGGGAGAACTGGGTTTGATTCCCCTCTCCTCCACTTGCACCTGCTGGATGACCTTGGGCAAGCCATAGTTCTGGCACAGCTGTTCTTGAAAAAGAGCAGTTTCTGTCAGAGTTCTCTCAGCCCCACCTACCTCACAGAGTGTTGTGGGGAGGGGAAGGGAAAGGAGTTTGTCAGCCGCTCTGAGACTCCTTTGGGTAGTGAAGGGTGGGGTATAAATCCAATCTCTTTTTCTTCTTCTTCTTAACTAGTTCATTGATTAGTGTTTTATGTATTTTATTATATTTTTTCATTATTGTGTTTTATTATGGTTTACATTGTAATTTGCTTTGAGTTTCTGTAAGGTAAAAAGCCAGCCAATAAATGTTTTAAAGGACTAAACCAAAATAAATGTTTTCTAGATGTGGTTTTGCTGGCGAAACTGGACCAAGGTGTGTGATTCCTAGTGAAATAAAGAAACCTGGTGTTCCAAAGGTAACACTTTTTTTTGTAAAAAAAATTGGTCTTACTGACATTTTTCTGGATACCCCTTAAATACATGTTGAAAACAGAATTTAAATGTGTATGTCTTTTGTCACCCTTAAATATCCTGTTTGGGACTGCCTTCTGACTCTTTGCAAGGATCATAGTCCTTGCACTGGACAAAACCATAACTGCAGTGTACAGTCAACAGAGTAGGCGATGCTGCGTCTGTGTAAGCGCTCACCGAAATCCTCCTTGAGAACCTAATCCCATCCTGTCTTTCTTGCCCTTCCCCTGAGACGCTCACATTACATGGTTTCTCCCTTTCCCCATTTTTTCCTCACTACAGCCTCCTGAGACAGATTGTGCTGAGAGTGTGATGTCCTTGCTTATAGGGGAAACACTCTCTGTGTATATAAACTTCTGCTGCCACCAGGAGTTAAAAATTCCAATCCTCTCTCTTTTGGTAGTATGACCTAGGGTCTGGGCACTTCAGAGGACTATGTGGCCCTGAGGAAGGACTATACTGATTTCTGGGACAAGTTTAAACAAAAATTATTCAATAAAGAACAAAATGGGTTTCTACTTATGTTGAACAGTTGCTGACGAAAGGAACTTGTAAATATAACTGGCAAAGCTTGGTGCTACAGACAGTCTCTCAAACTCCAAACTCCACTCTGACAGGCTTATGCATTCAGTATAATCTCTCTCAAACTCTCATCTATATAGATATATATCGCCACACAGGCTAGTCTCTTTGTTTTATTCACACAGAATCCTACATAACTCTGAGTCACACAGACTGTCTTCAAAACTCTCCCATACTTGTCTCGCTCATATCACAGAATCTCTTCATAGACACACACACAGTTTCATCTCAGACACCCCTCCTTCCACACTCAGTCAGCAGCCAGTCAAATCACACGTGTCACCCTCTGTCACTCTCCTCATAGTACTACAGTTAAACTAAATATTTAAAGAAACACACACACACGAAAACATGGAATCATTACAGAGAGAGATCCATTGGCTCAACATCAGTGAGCTCATAGCTGAGCAGGGGGGGAGTTGAAGGTGGATCTCCTCAGTCACAGGCAGTACTCTAGCACCATGCCTCACTGCCGCGGAGCATCTGACCTAAAAGAGCTGGTGCAGCCCAAAGTGCAAGGACTGTACTGTGTCAATCCAGGGTCCCCATCACAGTGCCCACTCACACCTTTCCTGATGCCTGCCAAGCATTTTTAGAAAGTGGGCAGGTCCATGTGGGGCTCTTGGCCAGCGAGGCTTCTGATTGGCCACTGGAGATCTGTTAAACAGGTTAAAACAACTCTGTTTCAGTGGCAGCTGCCGCCACTGTGTTGGTTGCATTCTCTCTAGGCCCATAGCCAGGAGAGCCAGTTTGGTGTAGTGGTTAAGTGTGCACCCTCTAATCTGGGAGAACTGGGTTTGATTCCCCACACCACCACTTGCAGCTCCTTGAAAAAGAGCAGTTTCTGTCAGAGCTCTCTCAGCCCCGCCGACCTCACAGGGTGTCTGTTGTGGGGAGGGGAATGGAAAGGAGTTTGTAAGCCATTCTGAGACTCCTTTGGGTAATGAAGGGTGGGGTATAAGTCCAATCTCTTCTTCTTCTTTGTGGCTTGTGGGGCAAAGTTTTTTTTCTATTGGGGCTGAAGTTCTCAGTGCAGGAAGAAAAGCCATTTAGCCAATAGAAAGCTGTTACCAGGATAGATCTCTAATTGAAAGCTGTCAACCACTTTAGATGACAGTTCTCAGCTGCTACAAGTAAATCACTTTTGCCAGCCGAAGCAACCATTCTGGTAGCAAGGCAGCAGGTGGGGGGTGATGACTTCCATAGTCAAGAAAGCTAACACTTAGGCAGAAAAACTTCTCTTGAAGGAGACCATTTTCTTGACACAGAGTTAGAGGGGACCCCAGAGGTCACCTACTCCAACCTCCTTGCTCAGTGTGGGACTTAGTCAACTACAGCACTCCCCTCCGCTTAAAGGAGCGCACGCCTTTAAACAATGTTTAAAATGACTGAAAAAAGCACTTACAGGAGAAATTGTGGGGCTGTGCCTTTAAGAAAGGGGCCGGAGCCCTGAAAAGCCCCCCCCTGATTCTCTC
Source organism: Gekko gecko (assembly GCA_029375565.1). Classification (NCBI taxonomy): domain Eukaryota; kingdom Metazoa; phylum Chordata; class Lepidosauria; order Squamata; family Gekkonidae; genus Gekko; species Gekko gecko. Next base: position 238,958,065 of record JAPDNY010000003.1, on the reverse strand, counting down.
TCCTCTTCCCGAGTGTGTTTTTAAAATTATCCCTCTTTTCCCTTGCATGTGCTTTCTCTGTCAGTGTGGCTCCACCTCCTGCAGCAGCCATGTTGTGTTTAGCTCCACCTCCTGTAGCCTCTCCCTCAACAGAATCTGTCTCAGAAGGTTGTAGTGAGGAAAAAATGGGGGAAGGGAGAACCGTTTTGTGGTTGCCCACCGCCCTGCACCAGATTTCCAAAGATGCCCGCAGGCTCAGAAAGGTGTATATAAACCTTGCAGAGGACTTTAGTGACTGACGAGAGGACATGGGCTAGCAGCAGTGACAGTAGAGGGTGTCTTACACAGAGCTGTAAGACAGAATTCCAGCCAGCACGCACAGCTGTTCAGCCGCCATGTAAACTGAGCTACAGCACGAGCCTACTGGTACCTGCAAAGAGGCCCTCCTAAAGGTAAAGGTTCCCTTGCTCGAAAGCCAGTCGAATCCGACTCTAAGGTTGCGCTGCCCATCCCCATTTTAAAGCCGAATAGCCAGCACTGTCCGAAGTCATTTCCGTGGTCACGTGGCCGGCATGACTAAACACCAAGGCGCACGGAACGCTGTTCCCTTCCCACCGAAGTGGCACCTATTTATCTACTTGCAATTTCTTGCTTTCGAACTGCTAGGTTGGCAGGAGCTGGAACTAGAGACGGGAGCTCACTCCGTCAGGCGGCACTCTCGGGCCTCGATCTGCTGAACTACTGACCTTCCACAGCCTGCAGTTCAGCGTCTTAACCGTTATAACTTGGCAAAATAATGCAATCCCTTGCATCCACACAGCATGTTAAAAAATTGACTTTCTTTTCTTCTTTGCAGCCTGTCAAGGTTGTTCAGTACAACATAAACACAGAAGAGTTGTATTCCTACCTGAAGGAGTTCATCCACATGCTTTATTTCAGGTAGGGAAGGTTGCGGTGCTGATTCTGTGTCGACTGAGTGGTTGTGGCTCAGGTCAAAGGAACTGGCTATGGGGAAGAAGCAGTGGCTCCCTAACAGAGCATCTGCTTGGTGTGCAGAAGGTCCCAGGTTTCATCCCTGGCTTCTTCAGTTAAAAAGGACCAGGCAGGAGGTGATGCGAAAGACCTCAGCCAGAGACCCTGGAGAGCAGCTGCTGATCTGAGTAGACAAGACTGACTTGGATGGACCAAGAGTCTGGTTCAGTATTAAGCAGTTTCATGTGTTCAAGAGGCCCAAAACTCTGAGACTGGGAGGTCCCAGGTTCAAGCCCTGGCATCTCCAGTTAAGGGCCTCTGTCATGATCTGTGTAGGACTGAGAGACAAGGCCCAGGAGACCTGTGTGGGAGTGGAAAGCAGACACAGCCTACAATCCCCACAATGCTTGGCGACAGTTGTAACCAATTGGTGTCCAGGGATTGTATGAGGGGATTGTTACTTAAACTTAGTGGGCTGCAGAACCACGTTCTTTTTTCTCTCACATAGAGCTAAGCAGAGAGGACAGTCCGGTCTGAGAGAAAGACCTCTCACTCGGGACGGAGTGAGTACAGGCGCCTGCTTGGTATAAGAGGCTGTGGGCCTTGAATTAATCTGTTAGGAGAAGCAGGTAGCTGCATTAGATTTGTTTTATTCACCTTTAGACCCTGTTGTGTGTTTTAAGCACCTTGTCTTGTTTTCCTTGCCCCATTACTGTATTAGTAAACCATTCCCTTAATGTTCTCTGCCTGGTCATCACGCCTATATCTCTCGGCTTAAAAGGGGCATTTTGGTTGGGTTTGGGAGGGTACTCTGGGCCTTCCCAAGGGACCCTAAGTCCAGAGTGGTGGCAGAGGAAGGTGGCAACCCACAGGGCGCCATGACAGCCCCCCACACCCCCAGTGACCACTGTTCCACGCCCAGTAGATGACAACAAACCTCCAAACTGGCCTGGAGAAAAATGGCTTCCTGACCCCAGAGTGGCGATCGGCATTTCCCTGGGCATGTAAGAAAGGGCCATTCCTGTCATTGCCGTGACCCTGACACCATGCGACCGCTTAACCAGGAGGACCCTTCTTGATGTTCGACTGGTTTAGGAGGCACCATATGAACATTATTTATTAGACAAAGACTTTGCCTCTTGAGAGGTTTCCTTTCAGACAGGCTTCCTAGGGTTACCCTCCAAATAGCTAGATTCGGTTGGTTGGCATCAAGGATTAGAAATGTATTAGTCTCACAAACAGATGAATGAATAGGGGTTTTAAAAGAAAAATAATACTTTTTAACATTTTATTGGTTTGTAGTAGCTTATTTTAGAGCTGCTTTTTCTAAATTTTTCATTTTGTAATCCGGTTTTGTATGTATACTGGTCTATGACTGTGAATAAACGTATCTATCAACATTATTTATCTGGGATATTTTTATGCCACCTCTTCAGGGTCCTGCCCCAGGCAGCTTACAGTTTCAAAAACGGCATCCCGGCCTGTGGCTCTATTCTGTCTCTCTTTCCTGCCCTAAAAGTGCAGCAGTTTGTCCAGGCCCCCCTTGGTTAAGTTAAGAGCCACCGATGTGTACTGTTTGGAATGGCCGTAGAAGGGACGTTTTGACCAGAAGACATAGAAGAGGAGAGAATCCTGACCTTTGATTCAGTTTCCAGTGCTTCCCCGACTCCCGTTTTCAGGGCAGGAGATGTTCAGAGGCGGTTTGCTGTTGCCCGCCTCTGTGTCACGACCCTGGTATTCCTTGGTGGTCTCCCATTTAAATACTACTTGCCAGGGCCAACCCTGCTTAGCTTCCGAGATCTGAGAAGACCGGGCTAGCCTGGGCTGTCCAGGTCAGGGCTCCTTTGGAGACAGCGAGGAGGAGCAGAGCTGGTGGCTGTGAGCCATATGTGGCTATTAGCCATATGGGGCAAAAACTGTGGCTATTAGCGACAACCTACAGATGGAACCCTCTGTCTGGGGCAATGATGCTCTGTATTCTAGGTGCTTGGTGGGCCACAGTGGGAGGGCTTCTGGAGTTCCAGCCCCACTGGTGGACCTCCTGATGGCACCTGGGTTTTGGCCTCTGTGTGACACAGAGTGTTGGACTGGATGGGCCATTGGCTTGATCCAACATGGATCTCTTACGTTCTCATGTCTGGGCCAGTGATGCAATGCATTCTTGATGTTTGGAGGGCCACAGTGGGAGGGCTTCTGGAGTCCTGGCCCCGCTGGTGGACCTCCTGATGGCACCTGGGTTTTGGCCACTGTGTGATACAGAGTGTTGGACCAGATGGGCCATTGGCCTGATCCAACATGGCTTCTCTTATGTTCTTATGTCTCAGGTAGTGATGCTCTGTCTTCTTGGTGCTTGGGGGGTGACAGTGGGATGGCTTCTGGAGGTCTGGCCCCACTGGGGTGGCCCCTGGTATTTTTGGCCACTGTGTGACACAGAGTGTTGGACTGGATGGGCCACTGGCTTGATCCGACATGGCTTCTCTTATGTCTAGGGCAGTGATGCAATGCATTCTTGGTGTTTGGAGGGCAACAGTGGGAGGGCCTCTGGAGTTCTGGCCCCGCTGGTGGACCTCCTGATGACACCTGGGTTTTGGCCACTGTGTGATACAGATTGTTGGACCAGATGGGCCATTGGCCTGATCCAGCATGGCTTCTCTTATGTTCTTTATGCTTTTTGGTTAGTCTTGGAGTATTTCCATGAATGGTCTATCTTCTGTTGCTTTTGTTGGAAGCTTCACCAAGGGCCACTAGTATAGAGTTTGCAGGAAGTAATTTTTTAATCAACAAAATGGGTTCACCGCTTCCTCCTTTTGTTTCCCTTTTCAGGCACTTGCTTGTGAATCCCCGAGACCGGCGGGTGGTGATCGTGGAGTCTGTGCTGTGCCCTTCCCATTTCAGAGAGACGCTCACCAGAGTTCTCTTCAAATACTTTGAGGTATGTGCTTCAAGGCCCGCTTTCAGCTGACTCGCTTAACAACCGTCGGGTTTCCTTGTCTTGCTTGCGGGAGAAGAGGCGGCTGGACCGTTCGCTGTCTTCTGCAGTCCACAGAGAAGACTGGGTCTGTACGGAAGGATTCTTCACGCAAGCCCAGCAAGATCTGTAAAGGAGGATCTGTAGGAGGGATGTGAGGGCAGCGATGCTGGACCAGGATGAGGCGGGTCCATCCATCCAGCATCCTCTCTCTTATGAACCTCCAGACAGATGGCAAAGGGAAGCCCACCACTCAGGCCCACTGGCAAAACAGCCCTCCCTTACTTCCCTCTCCCCAGCCTCCGACAATCAGAGGCATTTTGCCTGTAAATGCAGAGGTTCCATTCAGCTGCCAAGGCCTGAAGAAGAGAACATCAGAAGAGCTCTGCTGGATCAGACCAGCGGTCCATCCAGTGGCCAACCAGTTCCTCTGGAAGGCCAACAACGGCACAGAGGACGAGGCCTTCATAAGAACGTTAGAAGAACCCTGCTAGATCAGACCAGTGAAGATCCATCCAGTCCAGTGTCCTGTCTCACACAGGGGCCAGAGGGCGGAGAGGCCGAGGCCTTCATAAGAACATCAGAAGAGCCCTGCTGGATCAGACCAGAGGTCCATCTAGTCCAGCATCCTGTCTCACACAGAGGCCAACCAGTTCCCCTGGAGGGCCAGGAACAGGACAGAGAGGCCGAGACCTTCATAAGAACATCAGAAGAGCCCTGCTGGATCAGACCAGGGGTCCATCCAGTCCAGTATCCTGTCTCCCACAGTGGCCAACCAGTTCCTCTGGAGGGCCAATGACAGGGCAGAGAGGCTGAGGCCTTCATAAGAACTTCAGAAGAGCCCTGCTGGATCAGACCAGGGGTCCATCCAGTCCAGTATCCTGTCTCCCACAGTGGCCAACCACTTCCTCTGGTGGACCAGCAACAGGGCAGAGAGGCAGAGGCCTTCAGAAGAACATCACAAAAGTCCTGCTGGATCAGACCAGCGGTCCACCTAGTCCAGCATCTCGTCCCACACAGTGGCCAACCAGTTCCTTCGGTGGTCCAACCAACAGGTCATAGAAGCCGAGGCCTTCCCCTGATCCTGGCTCTGGGATTCAGAGGCTTGGTGCATCTGAATGGGGAGGTTTCCCTCAGTCCCCATGGCTAGGAGCCATGGATAGACCTCTCCTCCGTGAATCTATCAATGGGGTTTGTCGATTAGATTTATCTTCTGGCTTCACTTGTAGGTGAGCACGGGGGCAGCTAGAGAGCCTCCCAGGGTATGAGGCCACGTTGAAGCTGACTCATCTTGTTTCAACTCTCTTCCTTCCAGGTTCCTTCGGTGCTCTTTGCTCCAAGCCATCTGATGTCGCTTCTGACCCTGGGGATTAATTCTGCCATGGTCCTGGATTGTGGATACACAGAGAGCCTGGTGCTGCCTGTATCCTTTGGCAAGAATGAGTCAGAAACGAATGCCAACTAACTGCACTGCATCCCCGGGAGAAAACCTGCCTGGTGTCAGGTTTTTGAACAAGTTGTAATTTAAATTTTGTATGGTCTGGAGGATCAGCGGTGTGCCTGCCTCCCAACTTTCTAGCACCCTCTTTCACCGCGATGCCTTTCCTGGCTTCTCCTGAAGTCCAATCCCACCCACCACCCATCATGACTAAGTAAAAATTTATTTAATTGGGTCCCTTCCTGTATACAGATGATGTTGCCTTCTGCTGAATCAGACTCTCGGTCCGTTAAGGTCAGAGTTGCCTGCTCAGACTGGCAGCAGCTGAGTAAAAAAAAAAATAAAAACACAAGAACAGCCCTGCTGGGTCAGACCAGTGGTTCATCCAGTCCAGCATCCCATCTCACATGGCAGCCAACCAGTTCCCCTGGAGGGCCAAGAACAGGGCACAGAGGCCGAGGCCTTCATGAGAACATCAGAAGATCCCTGCTGGATCAGACCAGTGGTCCATCTAGTCCAGCATCCTGTCTCACACAGTGGCCAATCAGTTCCTCTGGAGGGCCAACAAATAGGGCATAGGGCCTGAGAACTTCCCCTCATGTTGCCTCCTGGCACAGATTTAGAGGTTGACTGCCTCCAAATGTGGGAGTTCCCATGACCAAAAAACAAGAGCACTTTGAGAAGTTTAAAAAGAAGTATATCTTGTCATTCCAACCTGACTTGCTTCCTTCTGTTATATTTGCCCCTTACAAAGTTGGTACATGATCCGTGAGTCGTTCTTACCTCTGCCTTGTTTTTATATAAGTTCTCTGAACCATTCCCAATGTGACATCCTGAGCTGTTCCCAGATCTACGAGGGAATCCCCGTTCTGAACTGCTGGGGCGCCCTTCCGTTGGGAGGAAAAGCCATTCACAAGTAAGTTGACGGGGCATTCTTGTTCTGAATGCATCAACCGAGTCTGGTCCAAGTGCCCTGTGAACTTTTAGCTGGGAGAACCGTTTCACCATAACACGTCTTAAGTTCTGGGCCATGTTTGCTCTATGGGTGCATCCAGTGGGGCGACTGCTAGAAAAGAAATGCCAATTTTATTAGCTGCTGTAGATTTTCCAGGCTGTCTGGCCGTGGTCTTGGCATTGTAGGGCCTGACGTTTCGCCAGCAGCTGCGACTGGCATCCCCAGAGGAGTCACACGGAAAGATGGAGTACTCTCTGTGTCAAGGTGAGAAGAAAAATGGTAGGCAGGTAACTTATATCTTCTCAGGAAGGTGGGGTAGGACCAATCCATATGCAAAAGAACCTCTTCAGGAAAGCTCCTCTATTAGCATGTTTCACAGCCTGGGGAACTCCTACATGATAATGACTCAGCCCTACCCCACCTTCCTGAGTAGATATAAATTACCTGCCTACCGTTTTTCTTCTCACCTTGACACAGAGAATTCTCCATCTTTCCATGTTACACCTCTGAGGATGCCAGTCACAGCTGCTGGCGAAACGTCAGGTCCTACAGTGCCAAGACCACGGCCATACAGCCCGGAAAATCTACAGCAGCTAACGAACTCCGGCCGTGAAAGCCTTTGACAACAAATGCCAATTTGTTTGCTAAAATAGCTTTTCATGTTGTTGCGATCCTTTAGGGAGCTGGAGTACCAGCTGCTGGAGCAGAGCACCGTGGATACGGGAGCGACCAAAGGACAGAGCCTTCCCTCCGTGATGGGTAATGTGTGTGATGCGTAGCGGCGACTCTGTGAATTAATGATCTCCAAAACAGCCTATCATTGAACAGCCTTGCTCAAGTCTTGCAAACGGAGGGCTGAGGGTTTCCTCGACGGAGTGCGTCCATCTCTCATGTCGAGTCTTCCCCTTTTCCTGCTGCTTTCGACTTCTTCCTGGCCTGATTGTCTTTTCCAGTGACTCTGGTCTTCTCATGATGTGACCAAAGCACGATAGCCTCAGTTTTCAGTCATTTTAGCTTCTAGGGAGAGTTCGGGCTTGACTTGGAGTAGAACTCACCACTTTGTCCACAGTATCCGTAGAACTCTCCTCCGACACCACCTCAAGGCCATCTAGTCCAACCCTCTGCTCCATGCAGGAAATCCAATGTCAGAGCATCCCCGAGGGATGGCTGTCCAACCTCTGCTCGGAGATCCGCTGGGTATGTTTATCCTGGGGAGAAGATGACTGAGAGGTGATAATACTTAATAATAATAATACTTTGGATTTGTTGATCGCTTTTTCCCACACACCTGTGGGCTCAGAGCGATTTACAGTTACTCATTTTGACAATTGGACTAACAATATTTATGGGGGGATAGGGGAGACAACACACATACAATTATTTAATCACACACTGTAGCTGCTTGGGAGGATTCATCTTGCAGGCTGTGTCAGACGTGATCCGACGGCATATCTTCGTCAGCTGGCTGATGACATCAGCGCTCACGATGTTGCATTGTCACACTGCCACCGCCTGGCCGATTTGCTCCACTGCAGGGAATGCCGACCCAGATTTTTCCACCTTTCGATCTCGTAGCGCAGCAGACGCTTTCCCACGGCAGCCAACACCCCCCGAAGGGATTGCTTTGCCCACCTTTAGCGGGTGGTCCCCAATTCATCTACTTGCTGAAGCTTTCGAATCGCTGAACAGATAAAAGGAAATACTTCTTCACTCAAAGAGTGATTAACATATGGAATTCACTGCCACAGGAGGTGGTGGCAGCTACAAGCATGGACAGTTTCAAGAGGGAATTAGATAAACATCTGGAGCAGAAGTCCATCAGTGGCTATTAGCCACAGGGTATAGATGGGAACTCTCAGTCTGGGGCAGGTGATGCACTCTGTTCTTGGTGCTGGAGGGGGCAGCAGTGGGAGGGCTTCTAGTGCCCTGGCCCCACTGCTGGACCTCCTGTTGGACTAGATGGGCCATTGGCCTGATTCAACATTGGCTTCTCTTATGTTCTTATGCTGCGTGGATCATGAGCTAGGGATGAGGCTTGGTTGCTCACGCCAGCGCGGGGCTAGAACTGACAAAGCTTGGCAGTTCAGATGTTATAGTTATGCAGGGGATTTTACCCACTGCGCCACCGCTCCCACTCCCGGTACGATTCTGTCTGTTTGGTTGATCTGTTGGGCTCAAACCGTTTCTTGTATCTCAGGCTCTGTTCCCGAAGACATCATAGAAGACATAAAAGGTACGAGAATTTCTTTTCTCCTACGGGTCTTAGATTGGCAGCAGTAGCTATACGCCGTAGCTCGCGATAACACGTTCAGGGAGCAGATTTATACATTTTTAAGATTTTTACCCGAACTGCACCTTTAGACGTCCTGTGACGCAGAATGGTGTTTTTGCTTTTGATCATGAGAAACAGGGTTTCAGTCATTGCACGTGGCCCTACATCAGAGTAGGCAAGTATGACACACACCCTTTCTATATTGACAATACTGTGAGGGTCTGCGTGTGGCACCTGGTCAGAGCTGCTGCTGATTTCTTCTGACCAGTTCTCTAAGCAAACTTAAATGTCTCTTCGGGGTAATTGTTTTGACTTTATATATCTGTTGAGGACCACTGCTAGGTATATTTGCTTCACCATTAAAGAGTCAGGCACCAAGGCTTGTCCAAAATAGAATAGTACTTTATTTTCAGAAAACTCAACAGGGGGATGGAAGATACATACAGAGGATAATTTGTTTCCTTTCAGGCTAACCGTTTGCCCTTACGTTCACTTAGGCGGTATGTTTACTACTTTCAGTTCATACATAGATGTTCATCGGTTCTCTAAACACGCCTACACTCCTCCTCTCCCGCAACTGCTTTGTGGTTTTCTTGGGCTTTCTCGAACCGGTCCCTCTGGGTCTCCCTGGTCACCACGCCAGCTTTCCAGACTCCTGCCAGACCGTCCTTTAGCCCTTTCTAAACCACCTCCAGTCCCTTTTTAAGGAGAGAGGTCTCAATGGTGTGTGACTATGCTGTGTTAAGTTTTTAACCGTCTGGTCACTGTCCCCTTCCTTCTGAGGAACTCCGCAAACCGGGTTCTTCCACAGAGAGCTTCTTCGGTTCTCTGACAGACTTCTTCTCCTCTCTCTGTCACACCCCGAACTCCTTCACAGTTTCCCTCAACTGCCCCTTCGCAACGGACCCTTTTGTCGGTTATCTGCCAATCAACGAGGGTTCCGAGCTAAATGGCCCACTCCTCACTCTGTCATGTGACTCAGCAGTGTTCTGTTTACTCTCTGCTGGTCCCAGATCTTTAAGTCCGTCACAGCAAGTGACAGGCCTCAGGCTTTTATCTCAGCCTGTACTATGATCATGGATTCGTGTGCTCGCAGTCTCACGATTCTCTGGGGTACCTTACTGAAAAATCTCTCAGCAAGACAGCCTTGGCCCTCGGAAAGTTAACAGGAGGGCAACCATCTCCCTATGAGAATCTACTTCACCGTAAATCTTCACAAGGCCTTTGTAAAGAAGCACGCCGGTCTAGAAATCTCTGCATACACAAGAGAATCCACTTTAATTGCAGGGTATAGAACGTTTTAGAGCAGGGTTCCCCAGAGTGATGCCAGTACTTCCGCCCGCTGGTACTTCCTCTGGTGATTGCTGAACTTTTCAGGAAGTGGACAAGGCCACTAGGCACCAGTACTGGTGAGTACCACGATGATGGGGGCACCACGCTGTTCTGCTCGTAGAGCCCAGGGAGCCAGGCTGTTGCAGGAGGGGAGATAAGAGGCTCCCTGTCCTGGTGTAGTGGTTAAGAGAGGCCAGTTTGGCATAGTAGTTAAGAGTGGTGGACTCTAATCTGGAAGAATCAGGTTTAATTCCCCACTCCTCCACATGCAGTCAGCTGGGTGACCTTGGGTCAACCACAAGTTCTCTCAGAGCTGTTCTCTCAAGAGCAGTCCTCAAGAGATCTCTCTCAGCCCCACCTACCTCACAGGGGGTCTGTTGTGGGGAGACGAAGGGAAGGAGATTGTCAGCCACTCTTGAGTGAAAGGCAGGGTATAAATCCAATATATTATTATTATTATTATTCTCTCAGTGGTTGAACTGTGCAGTGAAACAAAATATGGATGGTTCCGCCTCCTGCAGCAGCCATTTTGAGGTGATGCTCTCCACTTGCCTACAAAAATCTAAATATGCCTGCAGGCTCAGAAAGGTTGAGGAATCCCGGGTTTAGATCCCCAAGGGCAGGGGTCTCCAGTCTTTTTGAGCCTGTGGGCACCTTTGGGACTCTGACACAACATCATGGGCGCAGCCACGAAATGGCTGCCAAGGGAGGCGGAGCCAGCCACAAAATGGCAGCTGCCGCTTCCCTTCGGTCACACAGAGAAGTTCCCTGTGCTATGGTGGCAGTTGCTGCCAAAGCAATATTCTTTTAAGAAGAGAAGAGAAGAGACTGGATTTATACCCCGCCCTTCACTCGGAGTCTCAGAGGGGCTTCCAGACTCCTTTCCCTTCCCCTCCCCACAACAGACACCCTGTGAGGTAGGCGGGGCTGAGAGAGCTCTGACTGCAGGAACTCATTAGCATAATAGGTCACACCCAAAAGCAGAAACTCATTAGGATTGGCTGCATTAGGGGTGTGTGGCCTAACATGCAAAGGAGTTCCTGCTATTAAAAAAAGCCCTGTGTTTTGACAACAAACAAGGTAAACAGAATAAGAAGCAAAAAGTGGGTGAGGCTGGATGACCACCCTTTTGGTAACATGGGGTGTGTGGCCTAATATGCTAATGAGCTGTGCTGTCAGGGGTGTGGCCTAATATGCTAATGAGCTCCTGCTGGGCTTTTTCTACAAAAAAAGCCCTGCCTGTAAGCAATAATCATGCAAATCAAATGCAACTATTACCAAGCAATTATAGGAAAAGGCAGTCTAAATAACATATCTTTAGAACGAAGAAGAAAATGAGAACATAGAAGAGGAGGGACAATATATAGTGATACCAATGTTGCAGACCAAAATTTTTCGGCTTCAGTTCCTGAGCTGTGGAATCCAAAAAGGGAAGCCATTTTTCTGTTAGATTAAATCATTAGGAAGACTGAGATGAGATTCAGATTGGGAGATGGAATCTGCAATTTTGTCCGTTACAAAAAAAATTCCCAGACTTTTAAGTACCAATTTTCTATAGTCAGTAAAGATGGGCTTTTCCAGTTCTGGTGGTGGGACGGTCAACAACAGGGTGGCTGGTAAACAACAATGGATAATTGAAAGCTTTTCTCTTCATCTTGTGAAGTCCGCACCTGTTTTGTGAGCGACCTCCAGAGGGGACTGAAAATCCAGGCAGCGAAGTTTAACATGGATGGCAGCGCTGAGGTAGGCAAAGGATCTCTGGCATTTCCAGTTCGGCAGCAGAAATGGAGTTCCTCATTTTTTTAAATTTTGGGGTTGGATTTCAAGGATCTGTTCTGACCGAGCCTCTTTCACCTTAGCGTCCAGCTTTTCCTCCGGATGTCGACTACCCACTGGATGGAGAGAAGATCTTGCATGTGAATGGAGCCATCAGGTTAGAAAAAAATTGATTTTGCTTTTTCCTTTGTTGCAAAGTTTTCCCTCAACTTTGAGGGTTTATTTAATTTACTTTATTGGATTTGTATCCCATCCTCTGAGACCCAGTTTGGTGTAGTGGTTAGGAGTGCAGACTTTAATCTGAGAGAACCGGGTTTGATTCCCCTCTCCTCCACATGCAGCTGCTGGTGTGACCTTGGGTCAGTCACGAGTTCTTTCAAAGCTGTTCTCTCAGGAGCAGTTCTCGAAAGAGCTCTCTCAGCCCCACCTACCTCACAGGGTGTCTGTTGTGGAGAAGGGAAGGGAAAGGAGGTTGTAAGCCACTCTGAGAGACTCCTTCAGGTAGTGAAGGGTGGTGTATAAATCCAATCTCTTCTCCTCTTTCTTCTCTTCATAGGGAAGGTGTTCCAAACCCTTCATCATTTTAGTTGCCCTTTTCTGCACCTTTTTCAATGCTATAGTATCTTTTTTGAGGTTTGGTGTCCAGAAGAAGAAGTGGTGCTTAGGGGTGTCAACACTGCTCGGAGACTCCTTCGGGTAGTGAAGGACAAGGTATAAATCCAATCTCCTCCTCCTCTTCTTCTTCCTCTTCTTCCCCACATAGAAGAAGAAGAAGAAGGAGAGATTGGATTTATACCCCGCCCTTCACTACCCGAAGGAGTCTCAGAGCGGCTTACAGTCTCCTTTCCCTTCCTCTCCCCACAGCAACCACCCTGGGAGGTAGGTGGGGCTGAGAGAGCTCTGACAGAAACTGCTGTTTTTCAAGAACAGCTGTGTCCGAACTACGGCTTGCCCAAGGTCATCCAGCCAGGTGCAAGTGGAGGAGTGGGGAATCAAACCCGGTTCTCCCAGATTAGAGTCCGCGCACTTAACCACTACACCAAACATAGCAGGTTCCATTTAATATAATATGCAAATAATTAAAAACAGGTAGAACACATCAGATGAAATACAGTGCAATTCCTATATATCCAGTCAGAGCCTCAACAGATGTAGCCGATCACAATTGGTGTTCCAGATATTACTCAGATCTGCGCCAATAGATAGATTAAAAAGGAGGATGCCCACCACCTCATCTAAAAGCCTGGCGGAAGAGCTCCATCTTGCAGGCCCTGCAGAACTGTAGAAGGTCCCGCAGGGCCCTGATCTTATATGGGAGCTCATTCCACCGCTCAGGGTCAGGGCCGAAAAAGCCCCGGCCCCTAATCGAGGCAAGACAGACGTCCTTTGGGCCGGGGATGACCAGCGGGTGCTGAGTGGCAGATCGTAAGGCTCTTTGGGGCTCATAATGGGGAGAAGGCGGTCTTTGGCACTGTAAAGAATAACAAACACATTGTGGCCTCAACATTTGCTCCCTGAAACCCAGTTTATCAGACGACGGATGATCTCTCTGATCAGAGTGCCGCCCTATACCCTGTGCCTGGGTTCCTCAGCCCTCTTCTTCCTTCTTGCCAACAGAGATTCCGTGGCTGAAATTCTCTTCGAGCAGGACAATGAAGAGCAGTCAGTGGCCACTTTGATCCTGGATTCGCTTTTGCAGGTACGGCGATCCAGGGCACGCGGGCATTCCGCTTCTCTTGCGCTTATCCGGCTGGAGAGATGCCTTCCGCCGAGTCTGCGGCAGAATTGGATTCTGCTTCTCCCCACCCCCTAAGAGACACGCCCCCCCCCCCCACTCTCTTTGACTTCCCGACAGCCGCTGTGACAACTGTCCAAGCAGCAGGGTGGGTCCGGCCGCTTCCCCCTCCTACAATCTCTGACGTGCGCTCTCCTCACTGTTCACCCCAGTCTTGTCTTGTATTCTCTGAAACAGATGGCTGGACCAGAACCAATGGGTTGGAATTAAATCAAAGGAGTTTTTGGCTGAAAATTAGGAAGAGCTTAGTGGAACAGGCTTCCGCGGGAGGCGGTGGGCTCTCCTTCTTTGGAGGTTTCCAAACAGAGGCTAGATGGCCATCGGACAGCCGTGCCAATCCCGTGAATTTAGGCAGATCACGAGAAGGGAGGGCAGGAAGGGTTGTGTTCCCTCTAAGCTGTGGAGTCTTGTGAGCAAAGATTCTACTTTGTGGGCTCCCGGCATTAAAGTTGTGAGCGAGGCGATTGGGCCGCTGCATCGATTAGTCTGCCCTGGAGCCTTTCTTCCTGAGCGAAGACAAAAATGTGTGAGCCGGAGGCTAAATAAAGGTGAGCTAGCTCACACTAACTCAGCTTAGAGGGAACACTGGTTGCCTCAGTGCTTAGTTCTTGTGGTCATAGATCCCGAGGAGTTTATCCATATTAGTCTGTTGCTGCCAAATAGTAAAAAAGCCCAGTAGCACCTTTTAAGACTAACAAACTTTATTGTAGCAGAAGCTTTCGAGAAAGACAGCTCTCTCCGTCAGATGCATGGCCAGTTTCTTCATACCCTCTGCGCATCTGACAAAGAGAGCTGTGTTTCTCACAAGTTTATGCTACAACAAAGTTTGTTAGCCTTAAAGGTACTACTGGGCTTTTTACTATTCTTTAATTCTTGTGGACCTTTCTTACACGGCCAGGGAAATGCTGATCGCCAGTGTGGGGTCAGGAAGCAGTTTTTCTCCAGGCCAAGTTTTTTTGGGGGGGGTGTTTTGCCCTCTTCTGGGCATAAAGCAGGGGTCACTGGGGTTGTGGGGGGAGGTATTTGTGAATTTCTTGCATTGTGTAGGGGGTTGGACTAGATGGCCCTGGAGGGTCCATTCTAACTCTGCAATTCTGTGATTCTATATATCTGTGGTGCGGCCTCATTTAGAATGCTGTGTACAGTTCTGGTCACCGTATCTCAAAAAGGAGACTGCAGAGCTGGGAAAAGTACAGAGGAGGGCGACCAAGAGGATGAAGGGGTTGGGAGAACCTTCCCTGTGAAGGAAGGCTGAAGAGTCTCTGGGGCTTCTCAGTTTAGAAAAGAGACAGCTGGGGGGGCATGATAGAGGTTTATAAAATGACACATGGGGCGGAGAGAGTGGACAAAGGAAACTTTTCCTCCCTCTCCCAAAATACTAGAACTCCGTGGGCATCCAGTGAAGCTGATGGGCAGTAGGTTCAGGATGGAAGAAAGGAAGTACCACATTACGCAGAGAGTGATTAGAAATGTGGAATTCACTGCCAAAATATGTAGCGATGGCCACAGGAATAAACAGCTTTTAAAGGGGTTTAGATAGATTCATGGGGAATAAATCTACCAATGGCTACTTGCCATGGTGACTGAGGGGAACCTCCACATTCAGAGGCACTAATCCTCTGAATCCCAGTGTCAGGAGGCAACATCAGGGGAAGGCCTTGGCCTATATGCACTATGGTTGGCCCTCCAGAGGAACCGGTCGGCCACTGTGTGAGACAGGATGCTGGGCTAGATGGACCACTGGTTTGATCCAGCAGGGCTCTTCTGATGTTCTTATGAAGGCCTCAGCCTCTATGCCCTGTCATTGGCTCTCCAGAGGAACTGGCTGGCCACTGTGTGAGACAGGATGCTGGACTGGGTGGACCCCTGGTCTGATCCAGCAGGGCTCTTCTGATATTCTTATGAAGGCCTCTGGCCTCTATGCCCTGTTGTTGAGCCTCCAGAGGAACTGGTTGGCGACTGTGTGAGACAGGATGCTGGACTGGATGGATCCCTGGTCTGACCCAGCAGGGCTCTTCTGATGTTCTTATGAAGGCCTCTGGCCTCTCTGCCCTGTTGTTGGCCCTCCAGAGGAACTGGTTGGCCACTGTGTGAGTCAGGATGCTGGACTGGATGGACCACTGGTCTGATCCAGCAGGGCTGTTGTGATATTCTTAAGAAGGCCTCAGCCTCTATGCCCTGTCATTGGCTCTCTAGAGGGACTGGCTGGCCACTGTGTGAGACAAGAGGCTGGACTAGATGGACCACTGCTCTGATCCAGCAGGGCTCTTCTGATATTCTTATGAAGGCCTCAGCCTCTATGCCCTGTCATTGGCTCTCCAGAGGGACTGGCTGGCCACTGTGGGAGACAGGATGCTGGACTGGATGGACCACTGGTCTGATCCAGCAGGACTCTCTGGATCTTCTTAAGTTGCAAGACATTTTGCACAGTGTGGAGAGAGTGGACAGGGAGAAGTTCCTCTGTTTCTCCCATAAGACTAGAACCCAGCATCATCCAATGAAACTGAAGGGTAGGAGATTCAGGACACAAGGAGGTGGTTCTTCTCACAGTGCATCATTGAACTGTGGAACTCAGTGCCACAGGGTGTGGTGACGGCTGCCAACTTGGAAGTCTTTAAAAGGGGAGTGAGCAGATTCATTGAGGGCAGGGCTGTCAATGGCTACTAGCCACGATGGAGATCGACTCCCCCTCGGAACCAAAGGCAGTCTGCCTCTTTGTATCAGTGGCTTGGTGGGGGGCATGGTTGGGAGGGATGCTGTGGCAGTCATCCTGCTGGTGGGCTTCCAAAAGGCAGATGGGTGGCCGCTGTGTGAACAGAATGCTGAACTAGAGAGGCCTTGGGTCTGATCCTTTACCTTTGTAGAGAGCCATTGTGGCGTCGTGGTTAAGAGTGCAGACTCTGATCTGGGAGAACCGGGTTTGATTCCCCACGCCTCCACTTGCACCTGCTGGTGTGACTTTGGGTCAGTCACAAGTTCTCTCAGAGCTGTGTTCTCATGAGCAGTCCTCGAAAGAACTCTCTCAGTCCCACCTACCTCACAGGGTGTCTGCTGTGGGGAGGGGAAGGGATTGTAAGCTACTCTGAGACTCCTTCGGGTTGTGAATCTCCTTCCCCTCCTCTTCTCCCCCCCCCCAAATCTGGTCTCATTTGGCTTTCTCCCCCTTCTCTTCCCACCAGTGTCCCATAGACACCAGGAAGCAACTCGCGGAGAACCTGGTGGTGATCGGGGGCACCGCCATGCTGCCCGGTTTCCTGCACCGGCTGATGGCAGAGATCAGGTACCTTGTGGAGAAACCCAAGTACAAGGAGACGCTGGCCACCAAGGCTTTCCGCATACACAACCCACCCGCCAAACCCAACTGCGTGGCATGGCTGGGAGGTAAGTCTGCAATGGCTGTGAAGGAAATCGGGGAGGGAAGGGTGACTCAGGGCTCCGGGCGCTCTTCTCAGGCACCCCCCCGCCTTCCTGTCATTCCTTCCATCGGAAATGCGTGTCACCTTTTTCCCCTGACGTCCAAAGCCACAAATGACCAGTCAGATCAGATAAAACAAAAACAAAAAAGCAGCAATCACAGTGTTGCTTGTTGTTGTTGTTGTTTAGTCACATAGTTGAGTCCGTGGACCAGATCACACCAGGCCCTCCTGTCTTCCATCGTGCTCCGGAGTTTGCTCAATTTCATGTTTGTTGCATCAATGACACTGTCTAACCATCTCATCCTTTGCCGTCCCCTTCTTCTTTGACCTTCAGTCTTTCCCAGCATCAGGGTCTTCTCCAGTGAGGGCTCCCTTCTCATTTGGTGGCCAGAGTCTTTGAGCTTCAGCCTCAGTATCTGGCCTTCCAGGGAACAGTCAGGGTGGATTCCCTTTAGGGTTGACTGATTTGATCTCCTTGCTCATTACAAGCCGCCAAATCGGCAATGCCATATTATTGGGAATTGTGAAAACCCGGCATGCCCTGCAGGAATTCTTTTGAGGTAAGGGCTCAATCTGGTAGCCCATTTGACAGTGTGGGACCCACCACCAAGAAGGTGGGTTCGAGTCCAGTAGCGTCTTAAGGACAGCCCTGATTTGCTCTTGAAAAGTGTTCGAAAGCTGCAGCCAGTGCAGAATGCTGTGGATAGACAGCTGGTCGAGGCCAGCTATCAGGAGCATGTGACTCTCGCACTGGCTACCGATCCACTCACAAGCCCAATTCGAGGTGTTGGTGTTGATCTTTCAAGCCCTATGGGACTTGGGAGGAAGGTATCTGAAGGGAGGAAGGTATCTTCTTCCAGATGTTCCTGCCCCGGAATTAAGGTCACAGGGAGGGGTGTGGCGTGTTGTCTTATAGGGGAAACAGTTTTACCTTTAAACACTCTCTGTGTACATAAACTTGGTAGTTTTCTGCTGCCACCAAGGATTAAAAATTCCAAATCTCTCTTTTTTGGTAGAATGACCTAGGGTCTAGGCACTTCAGAGGACTATGTGGCCCTGAGGAAGTACTATACTGATTTCTGGGATAAGTTTAAACAAAAAATGATTTGATAAAGAACAAAAATAAGTTTCTGGTTATTTTGAACAGCTGCTGATGAAAGGAACTGGTAAATATAACTGTCAAAGCTGGGTGCTACAAACAGTCTCTCAAACTCCAAGCTCCACTCTGACAGGCTTATACACTCAGTATAATCTCTCTCTGTCTCATATATATAGCTATAGATATAGCCACATAGCCTAGTCTCTTTGTTTTATTCACACAGAGTGGAATCAACTCTCTTAGTCACACAGACTAAACTGTTGGTCTTACTCACAGAGAATTAGACTCAAAATCCCACAGTCACACAGACTATGCTGACTCTTCCAACTTCACACACAGAATCCTTCATAAATTGCAGACTCTCTTCAAAACTCTTCCATACTTGTCTCTCTCATATCACAGAATCTCCTCATAGACACACACAGAGAATCCTCTCAGACACCCCTCCTCCCACACTCTCAGTCAGCAGCCAATCAAATCACACTTGTCACCCTCTATCACTCTTCTCGTATTACTGCATTCAAACTAAACATTTAAAGCAACACACAAACGTGGAATCATTACAAGGGACCCTCCTGACTTCTTACCAGTCAAGCGTGCTCGTTTGGTGGGTGCCCTAGAGAAGGCCTTTTCAGTGGGAGCCCCACGGCTATGGAACAACCTCCACAGAGAGGTATGCCTGACCTTCTCACTTTCAGTCTTTAGGAAGCCAGTGAAGACAAGTTTTATTTAGAACCACACTTTTTAAAAATAGTCCTAAATTATGGTTTTAAATTTTTGCTTTGTGTTTTTTTAATGTAATTTGTTTCATGTATTTTATTTATGTTGTAGACTCCCTTGAGCCCCATAAGGAAGAAAGGCAGCTAACAAATGTCTTAAAAGAAATTTCCAGGATATCAGCTTTGAAGAGTCAGAGCCCCCTTGGTCAGATGCAAGTAGGAAAGGGACAAAGGGAGCTCTGACTCTCAATATACCCTGGAAATCTTGTTGGTCGTTAATGTGCTACAGAACTCAAATCTTGCTCTCCTGCAGACCAGCATTGCTACCCACCTGAAACTATCTTTTAGTGAATGTTCTACTTTTCCTGCTGGTTTCTCACACACTGGCCCCTGCCAGAGCCTTGTTCTCTTTATCACTGAGATTTGCATTTGTAAGTGGAGTCCAGTAGAACATTAAAGAACCAGGAATGAGAAGGTTTTTACTGTTAAAGAACCAGGAATGATGAGATTTTTACTGTTAAAGAAGCAGGAACGATAAGGTTTTTACTGTTAAAGAAGCAGGAATGATAAGGTTTTTACTGTTAAAGAACCAGGAATGATGAGATTTTTACTGTTAAAGAAGCAGGAACGATAAAGTTTTTACGGTTAAAGAAACCAGGAATGATAAGTTTTTGCTCTTAAAAAGTCAGGAGTGATTTTATTTATTTATAGTATTTATAGCCCACCCTTCCTACTAGCGAACTCAGGGCAGGTAACAACACAATAGCAGTGCAATAAATATAATTGAAATATTAAAACACAACAGTATAACATTAAAACTGGTTGTCACAGGCAAGGACAGAAATTGGCTGTGGTTTTTGCTCTTAAAGAGCCAGGAATGATAGCGGTTTTTGCTCTTAAAGAGAACCAGTATAAAGAAAACAGTCATGAGAGTCTGACCCACAAATCAAAGCAGTCAAGAAGACTTGCAAATAAAATGCTTTCTGTGTATTACAGTCTGAAGCACTACAGCACAATAAATAAATTCCCTACAAATCATAAGAAAACCTTAGTGCAAAGGCACATCATCAGCGTCATCAGATAATACATTCAGAGAGGACGCTGATCTCAGTAAACGTTCAGGCTCAAATACGCTGCTAAGCTTCTAATGAATCCCAGATCGTGTTTGTCCACATTTGTTTTGCTCTTAAAGAGCCAGGAAGGATAGCGGTGGAACAATAAGGTTTCTACTCTTGTGTACGTGTGAAACTCTGCAGGAGCCATTTTCGGAGCCCTCCAGGATATCCTCGGGAGCCGTTCGGTGTCAAAGGAGTACTACAACCAGACAGGCCGCATCCCCGACTGGTGTTGCCTCAATAACCCTCCTCTGGAAATGATGTTCGATGTCGGGAAGACGCCACCTCCGTTGATGAAAAGAGCCTTTTCCACTGAGAAATAGGGACCCGGCCGAGATGGGACCCCTGCTCATTTCGCACTTCCCCTAACCCCGTTCCTTTTCCACGTACTGGCGACTGTGATGGAGCTGGAAGTGGAGCGTCCGCCCAAGCCGTGCCACAACCGGCCGTGCCCCTTCCGTCGGCCAAAACCAGCACCAGTGATTTATTTATGGGTACAGATCGCAAGATAGGTGTCCCCTTTCTGTATTATTTAAAGTCCTTTAGACATTTTGGGGGGAGGGGGATGAAGAGAACTGCTTGGAACTTGTGCTTGCACGCGTAACTTTCTTTCAGTGCTATGTTTATTTTGTATTTGTAGATGGCTGAAATGTTTAAAAAATGGCAGGGTAACTCTGCTCTTACAACTTGCGTGTGTGTGTTTTTCCTGGAAATCTGCAAAACGGCTTTGTGCCTTGGTTATGGCAGAGGTGACATCTCTGTTGGGGTGCGGGGGGGGGGGGCCTCACATCTGTTGCCTTCTGCTTGTTCTTTCTTTAAGAATCGTAGAATCATAGAGTTGGAAGGGACCTCTAGGGTCATCTAGTCCACACACACACAGACCCCGCACAATGCAGGAAATTCACGAATACCTCCCCTGCATACACACCCAGTGACCGCCGGCCATACTAGCCTGGAGAGAAATTGCTTCCTGACCCCAAAGTGGCGATCGGCATTTCCCTGGGCATGTAAGAAAGGGTCATGAGAACTAAGCACCGAGGCAACCCGTCCTGCCCGCCCTCTCATGATCTGCCTAAGTTCACAGAATCCACATGGCTGTCAGGTGGCCATCTAGCCTTTCTTTGAAAAAATGTTTTTTCTGAGAGATCTACTGGCGTGTCCGACTAGGAGAACTCTGATTCAATCTCTCACTCAGTTCTAAAATTCGCTAGGTGAAGAAGAAGAGGAGGAGATTGGGTTTATACCCCGCCCTTCACTACCCGTTGGAGTCTCAGAGCGGCTTACAAACTCCTTTCCCTTCCCCGCCCCACAACAGACACCCTGTGAGGTGGGCGGGGCTGAGAGAGCTCTGACAGAAACTGCCCTTTTTCAAGGACAGCTCTTATCAGAACTATGGCTTGCCCAAGGTCATCCAGCAGATGCAAGTGGAGGAATGGGGAATCAAACCCGGTTCTCCCAGGTTAGATTCCGCGCATTTAACCACGACACCAAACAGGTGACTTCAGGGCCCAGCCACCCACACTCTTCCTCTCAGCCGTATCTACTTAGTCTAAAAAAGAGGAGAAACTTCTTGGAGGGAATCCATGACTGAAGGATGTAGAGATGCGAAACAGAACTGAAAACTCCCGGCCATTTTGAAAGGTCTCCATACTTATCCCGCTCGCATTTGGATTTTACACGTTTCACCTCTGACCTGCTACCTTTCTGCATCTCATAGCCCTTGGGCTCTGCTGTTGAGATTTCCAACTCTTCCGTCCTAACCTGGCTGCAAAGAACTTTAGCATAACTAGTTACCTGGTCTCCTCATTCTGTGCCGGTCCCTCCGAGAACTGTCACTCACTCCCTTCAACGGTTTCAGGAACGACTGTTGGCCTCGAGGAAATCAGAGCTTGTTGTTGTTCAGTCGCACAGTCGAGTCCGACTCTTCGCGACCCCATGGACCAGATCACGCCAGGCCCCCCTGTCTTCCGCTGTCCGCTGAAATTTGCTCAATTTCATGTCCGTTGCCTCGATGATACTGTCTAACCATCTCATCCTTTGCCGTCCCCTTCTTCTTTGACCTTCAGTCTTCCCCAGCATCAGGGTCTTCTCCAGTGAGGGCTCCCTTCTCGTTTGGTGGCCAAAGTATTTGAGCTTCAGCTTCAGGATCTGGCCTTCCAGGGAACAGTCAGAGCAGGGGTCCCCAAAAAATTTTGGTGAGTTCGAAGGTTTGTTCAATGGTTCTGTCGGTGTGGCAGCCATGTTAGTCCATTGCCCCACACACGAAAAATAGCACCTTAAAAAACAACAACATTTATATCTAGTGTGAGCTTCTTGCGAGTCAGAGCGCCCTTCTTCAGATACAACGGGGAAGAAAGAAATCCACGTTCCTCGTCTTTACTTGGCTTATCGAGGTAGTCCAAGTCCCCTCACACAGAATCTTAACAGATTCATTATACCTCTGCTCCACTCTTCCCCCTGCAATATTCTGTGAACGTGAGGGGAATTATTCCCCCCCCCCGCATTGTATCTAAAGAAGTGAGCTCTGTCTCACAAAACCCTCATACTGCAGTCAATGTTAGAACAAAGTTTGGCTCCAGGGGCAGCACCTTTAAGGACAACAAAGTTGTCTTCAAGGTATAAGCTTTCATGTGCTGTGGCGTTAAAGGTGCCACTGGATTCGAACTCGGTGCTGCTGCTCCAGACCAACACGGTGACCCGCCTGAATCTATCTGCAATAAATGTTAGTCTTTAAGGTGCCGCTGGACTCCTAACGTGCTTTTTGTTTGCTGTTTCTCTGTGTTTGCCACTAGATGGTAGCACACAACAGGACTGTGCCTAGAAAGTGCCTCCAGGCACAGCCGATTAAGGACAAGAGACTAACCCAGGTGGTTTGCCCTCACCTGCCTCTGGGTAACAGCCCTGGACTTCCTCCTTTGGTCTCCCATCCAGACACAAACAAGGGTGAAACTTGTTTAGCTTATAAGGTTGGGCTAGCCTGCGCCATCCAGAGTGGGGCAATGCATTGATAATTTCTTGAATTCATCGAGATAATATATATCCCACGATTATTTTGTTTTATTGGATTACTCTTCCCAGGGGGTGTTATAGTAGATGACATCGTCATTCTCCCTTCATCAGTTTATTATTGTGACTAACAACTTTGCCTTTCTCACGGAGACTCAAGATGGGTTACAAGAACAATTCAACCAAACAGCAAAGACAAAATAATGTAGTGCGGCTAGGACTGAAGAATCAGAACCTAAGAGAAGCCATGTTGGACCATGCCAATGGCCCCTCCAGCTCAACACTCTGTGTCACACAGTGGCCAAAAACCAGGTGCCATCAGGAGGTCCACCAGCAGGGTCTGAACTCCAGAAGCCCTCCCACAATTGCCCCCCCAAGCACCAAGAAGACCGAGCATCACTGCCCCAGACATAAGAACATAAGAGAAGCCATGTTGGATCAGACCAATGGCCCATCCAGCCCAACACTCTGTGTCACACAGTGGCCAAAAACCAGGTGCCATCAGGAGGTCCACCAGCAGGGCCAAAACTCTAGAAGTCCTTCCACAATTGCCCCCCCAAGCACCAAGAAGACAGAGCATCACTGCCCCAGACATAAGAACATAAGCCATGTTGGATCAGACCAATGGCCCATCCAGCCCAGCACACTGTGTCACACAGTGGCCAAAAACCAGGTGCCATCAGGAGGTCCACCAGCGGGACCAGAACTCCAGAAGCCCTCCAGAAGGCAAGCAAACAGAAAGCCATCTATGGCAACGAACCTGTTAACAAACCTTACTGAAGATAGAGGCAGAAGACACTGAATAACACACATCAAATTGCAGTACTATACACATTGCAATATAGTTCAGTCCTGTCCCTTATAGAAGCCACCTCCTGAGCTGATCTATCTAGTTCTCACAGCCTCATCTGTGGATCCTTAAATCCAAAGACTGGAACCGTGAACAAACAAGACAGTTCTTGCTTCGGACTTGAGAAGAGCTCCAAGCTTGCAGAAAGATCTGATATATAAATGCATTGAGGAATTCATGCCCCCCCATCATGGAACCAACCCCTGTACCTTTAAGAAATGAAAGCCCTCTGAGATCTCAGTGGCCGCTGTGTGGGTTGCTAGGAGGCACCAACAATACCAGGTTTGAACTCTGGTAGTTTCTGTAAAGGGTGAGGGAAGTGGGGGGACAGAGTCCTCCGTGGGGTACAATTAGGGTTCCCAGTCCCCAGATCCCGGTGGGGGTTCTCCTGGTTTCGGGGGCTTCTCCATACCACAGACCAGCTGGCCCGCGAGGGAAAACCCACCCCTGAACTGGGATGTCGCCGTGCGATGTCCCCAATGCACTGATGTTACCCAGAAGTTATGTCATTGCGTCGGGGACACTATGGTTTTGGGGGAAACTCTATGGCCTGAGGACAAATCTACCATAAAGTTTCACCCAAAAACCAGAGCGTCCCCACGTGACGCCCCCGATGCGCTGACGTCACTCATGTTGGGGGCATTGCGTGGGGTCCCCACCCACCCTGGAACGCCTCCCAGATTCCCCCGCCAGAGCGACAAGGGGACCTGGCTACCCTAGATATAATAAAACAAATATAAAGCCAATAGTCGTGAGAATCTGACCCACAATTCAAACAGTCAACAAGACTTGCAAAGAAAATACTGTGTATTCTAATCTGAAGCACTACAACGTCATATGCCAAAGAAAATCCTTGAACAAAGCTACATAATCCAACGCTGCCTCCGGGTTACATAACAACGTTTCAATAACGCATCTTCTTCAAGGCGATACTTTCCCATAAGAAGTAATTTTCAAAGATAACATCAGTTATGTCCATAAGAAACCCCTATCTAAGTACCTAGACTCCTTTTTACAATCTTTTGTCGAAGAAGGTATAGCATATTTAAAGGACGCGGCAGATTTCATTAATAAAGTTGAGGGTCAGCTAGTAACAGAGCATTCCTACCTTTTAACATTTGATATGACTTCTCTTTATATTTGTTTTGTGATTAGGTTGTGTTTGTCCAGATTTATCTTATACCCTAGATATAATGCCATAGAGCAGGGGTGTCGAACTCATTTGTTACAAGGGCCGGATGTGACATGAATGAGACCTTGTCAGGCCGGGCCACGTGTTTCATAAAGTGTAATGCCAGGGAGCAGAGAGATAAACTTTATAAAGGACACAAATGCAAAGATTTTACTTAAAATAAAAACATGCTTAAAACGTTAGCTCTGTAAGCAGGAAACCTACTTTTGATTTATTGACATTCACCACAGAAATCTCAAGCTCAGAGTTCTGAGTCCGGGACCCAGGGGGAAAACATGAAATGGCTGAGGGATTAAGAGAGTCTGGTGAAGCAAGCTAGGATGCAGCAGCAGCAGCAGCAGCAGAACTGGAAGCAGGAGACGGCCAGTTCCACGGTGGGCCTGATGGAAGCCCTCCGAGGGCCTGATCCATCCCCAGGCTGCATGTTTGACACACTTAACATAGAGTCTGCTCTCCACAGCAGCCATTTTCTCCAGGGGAACTGACCTCTATCTCTGTAGCCTGGAGATCAGGGGTAGTTCCTGGGGAACTCCAGGTCCCACCTGGAGGATGGCATCCCTGCACCTGAGGGACTTGCTACTGGATGGCTTTTGCCACTCGGCCTGACTTTCCTGGGGGAGGAGATCCCCAGGGGAGGGAAGGAGAGCCAGCAGGTGTAGGGGTTAGGGTGTCGAAGCAAGGTCAGGGAAATCCAGGTTCAGATCCCCACTCTGCCACGGAAGCCTGCTAGGTGACCTTGGGCCAGTCACTCTCCCAACCTCACCTACCTCGCAGGGCTGTTGCGAGGACAAAATGGAGTTCACAAGCAGCGAGATACCTCAGAAAGCTGAGCTTTATTGACACCCCGCCTTCCCCTCCAATGAGGATCCACCCAAGGCAGCTTTTGTTTTTCTCCTTTCTTGTTTTGTTCTCACAACAGCCCTGTGAGGTAGGTGAGGCGGAGGGAGTGTGACTCGTCCCAGGCCGCCAGCAAACTGGCTAAGCCTATCTAATGACCTGATTTAGGGTTACCAGCCTCCAGGCGGGGCCTGGGGATTTCCCGTTTTAACAACCAATCTCCAGCTGACAGAGATTGGCTCTGCTGGAGAAAATGGCTGCAGTGAGGGCTTATTCGCCCCACCTCAGGGGAAGGGTGGGATCGGAAGAGGCTGTTTGTTCGACTTTGGGTCATCGGGATAGGTTTTGTCACCTGGGCCTTTATTGGTGCGGCCCGCAGGCTCTCGGGAGGCCTAGTGGCTGCAGGGAAGCCTGTCTTGGAGTAGTCGTCAGGGCCTGCGTTTCCCAGGTTCCCTCCGGACCCTGTGATTGGCTGCTGCATACATTGGTTTGCTCTGGAGCCATCCTTCCGGAGCAAATGTTCGAGTTGGCGGCTAAAAGCAGTGAGCTAGCTCACACTAACTCAGCTTAGAGGGAACACTGGTCATGACAACATTTGTCACAATCCTGGGCCTCTATTGGTGCGGCCCGCAGAGCCAGTTTGGTGTAGTGGTTAAGTGCGCGGACTCTTATCTGGGAGAACCGGGTTTGATTCCCCACTCCTCCACTTGCACCTGCTGGTGTGACCTTGGGTCAGTCACAAGCTCTGGCACAGCTGTTCTTGAAAAAGAGCAGTTTCTGTCAGAAGTTCTCTCAGCCCCACCGACCTCACAGGGTGTCTGTTGTGGGGAGGGGAAGGGAAAGGAGTTTGTAAGCCGCTCTGAGACGCCTTTGGGCAGTGAAGGGCGGGGTATAAATCCAAACTCTTCTTCTTCTTCTACCTCACAGGGTGTCTGTTGTGGGGAGGGGAAGGGAAAGGAGTTTGTAAGCCGCTCTGAGACGCCTTTGGGCAGTGAAGGGCGGGGTATAAATCCAAACTCTTCTTCTTCTTCTACCTCACAGGGTGTCTGTTGTGGGGAGGGGAAGGGAAAGGAGTTTGTAAGCCGCTCTGAGACGCCTTTGGGCAGTGAAGGGCGGGGTATAAATCCAAACTCTTCTTCTTCTTCTACCTCACAGGGTGTCTGTTGTGGGGAGGGGAAGGGAAAGGAGTTTGTAAGCCGCTCTGAGACGCCTTTGGGCAGTGAAGGGCGAGGTATAAATCCAAACTCTTCTTCTTCTTCTACCTCACGGGGTGTCTGTTGTGGGGAGGGGAAGGGAAAGGAGTTTGTAAGCCGCTCTGAGACGCCTTTGGGCAGTGAAGGGCGGGGTATAAATCCAAACTCTTCTTCTTCTTCTACCTCACAGGGTGTCTGTTGTGGGGAGGGGAAGGGAAAGGAGTTTGTAAGCCGCTCTGAGACGCCTTTGGGCAGTGAAGGGCGGGGTATAAATCCAAACTCTTCTTCTTCTTCTACCTCACAGGGTGTCTGTTGTGGGGAGGGGAAGGGAAAGGAGTTTGTAAGCTGCTCTGAGACGCCTTTGGGCAGTGAAGGGTGGGGTATAAATCCAAACTCTTCTTCTACCTCACAGGGTGTCTGTGGTGGGGAGGGGAAGGGAAAGGAGTTTGTAAGCCGCTCTGAGACGCCTTTGGGCAGTGAAGGGTGGGGTGTAAATCCAAACTCTTCTTCTTCTTCTACCTCACAGGGTGTCTGTTGTGGGGAGGGGAAGGGAGAAGAGTTTGTAAGCCGCTCTGAGACGCCTTTGGGCAGTGAAGGGCGGGGTATAAATCCAAACTCTTCTTCTTCTTCTACCTCACAGGGTGTCTGTGGTGGGGAGGGGAAGGGAAAGGAGTTTGTCAGCCGCTCTGAGACGCCTTTGGGCAGTGAAGGGCGGGGTATAAATCCAAACTCTTCTTCTTCTTCTACCTCACAGGGTGTCTGTTGTGGGGAGGGGAAGGGAGAAGAGTTTGTAAGCCGCTCTGAGACGCCTTTGGGCAGTGAAGGGCGGGGTATAAATCCAAACTCTTCTTCTTCTTCTACCTCACAGGGTGTCTGTGGTGGGGAGGGGAAGGGAAAGGAGTTTGTCAGCCGCTCTGAGACGCCTTTGGGCAGTGAAGGGCGGGGTATAAATCCAAACTCTTCTTCTTCTTCTACCTCACAGGGTGTCTGTTGTGGGGAGGGGAAGGGAGAAGAGTTTGTAAGCCGCTCTGAGACGCCTTTGGGCAGTGAAGGGCGGGGAATAAATCCAAACTCTTCTTCTTCTTCTACCTCACAGGGTGTCTGTGGTGGGGAGGGGAAGGGAAAGGAGTTTGTCAGCCGCTCTGAGACGCCTTTGGGCAGTGAA
The DNA here is from genome assembly GCA_029375565.1 of Gekko gecko. Classification (NCBI taxonomy): domain Eukaryota; kingdom Metazoa; phylum Chordata; class Lepidosauria; order Squamata; family Gekkonidae; genus Gekko; species Gekko gecko. The sequence continues at coordinate 238,929,986 of JAPDNY010000003.1, read as the reverse complement.
GGGCGGGGTATAAATCCAATCTCTTCTTCTTCTTCTTCTTCTTCTACCTCACAGGGTGTCTGTTGTGGGGAGGGGAAGGGAGAAGAGTTTGTAAGCCGCTCTGAGACGCCTTTGGGCAGTGAAGGGCGGGGTATAAATCCAAACTCTTCTTCTTCTTCTACCTCACAGGGTGTCTGTGGTGGGGAGGGGAAGGGAAAGGAGTTTGTCAGCCGCTCTGAGACGCCTTTGGGCAGTGAAGGGCGGGGTATAAATCCAAACTCTTCTTCTTCTTCTACCTCACAGGGTGTCTGTGGTGGGGAGGGGAAGGGAGAAGAGTTTGTAAGCCGCTCTGAGACGCCTTTGGGCAGTGAAGGGCGGGGTATAAATCCAAACTCTTCTTCTTCTTCTACCTCACAGGGTGTCTGTGGTGGGGAGCGGAAGGGAAAGGAGTTTGTCAGCCGCTCTGAGATGCCTTTGGGCAGTGAAGGGCGGGGTATAAATCCAAACTCTTCTTCTTCTTCTACCTCACAGGGTGTCTGTGGTGGGGAGGGGAAGGGAAAGGAGTTTGTCAGCCGCTCTGAGACGCCTTTGGGCAGTGAAGGGCGGGGTATAAATCCAAACTCTTCTTCTTCTTCTACCTCACAGGGTGTCTGTTGTGGGGAGGGGAAGGGAAAGGAGTTTGTAAGCCGCTCTGAGACGCCTTTGGGCAGTGAAGGGCGGGGTATAAATCCAAACTCTTCTTCTTCTTCTACCTCACAGGGTGTCTGTGGTGGGGAGGGGAAGGGAAAGGAGTTTGTCAGCCGCTCTGAGACGCCTTTGGGCAGTGAAGGGCGGGGTATAAATCCAAACTCTTCTTCTTCTACCTCACAGGGTGTCTGTTGTGGGGAGGGGAAGGGAGAAGAGTTTGTAAGCCGCTCTGAGACGCCTTTGGGCAGTGAAGGGCGGGGAATAAATCCAAACTCTTCTTCTTCTTCTACCTCACAGGGTGTCTGTGGTGGGGAGGGGAAGGGAAAGGAGTTTGTCAGCCGCTCTGAGACGCCTTTGGGCAGTGAAGGGCGGGGTATAAATCCAATCTCTTCTTCTTCTTCTTCTTCTTCTACCTCACAGGGTGTCTGTTGTGGGGAGGGGAAGGGAGAAGAGTTTGTAAGCCGCTCTGAGACGCCTTTGGGCAGTGAAGGGCGGGGTATAAATCCAAACTCTTCTTCTTCTTCTACCTCACAGGGTGTCTGTGGTGGGGAGGGGAAGGGAAAGGAGTTTGTCAGCCGCTCTGAGACGCCTTTGGGCAGTGAAGGGCGGGGTATAAATCCAAACTCTTCTTCTTCTTCTACCTCACAGGGTGTCTGTGGTGGGGAGCGGAAGGGAAAGGAGTTTGTCAGCCGCTCTGAGACGCCTTTGGGCAGTGAAGGGCGGGGTATAAATCCAAACTCTTCTTCTTCTTCTACCTCACAGGGTGTCTGTGGTGGGGAGGGGAAGGGAGAAGAGTTTGTAAGCCGCTCTGAGACGCCTTTGGGCAGTGAAGGGCGGGGTATAAATCCAAACTCTTCTTCTTCTTCTACCTCACAGGGTGTCTGTGGTGGGGAGCGGAAGGGAAAGGAGTTTGTCAGCCGCTCTGAGACGCCTTTGGGCAGTGAAGGGCGGGGTATAAATCCAAACTCTTCTTCTTCTTCTACCTCACAGGGTGTCTGTGGTGGGGAGGGGAAGGGAAAGGAGTTTGTCAGCCGCTCTGAGACGCCTTTGGGCAGTGAAGGGCGGGGTATAAATCCAAACTCTTCTTCTTCTTCTTCTCTCGGGAGGCCTAGTGGCTGCAGGGAAGCCTGTCTTGGAGTAGTCCTCAGGGCCTGCATTTCCCAAGTCACCTTCTGGACCCTGTGATTGGCTAACCGGGGATCTGGAGGGAAGACTTGCACCAGTAGAGGAGTAGGGGGCGGAGCCTGGGAAGAAGGGATAAAAGGCCTTGCCCCAAAGTAAGGGGGGTTCATTCCCAGGGAGCGGGGCTGGGGGGAGGCTGCTGCAAAGGAGGGGTGTCCTTCCTCCTCCTCCTCCTCCTCCTCCTCCTCCAGAAGGGGTGAGTCCGCCTGGGCCCAGGTGCCCAGGGAAGACCAGGGACAGGCGAGTCAGGTGCATTGGGTAGGGTTGCCAGCCTCCAGGTGGGGCCTGGAGACCTCCTGCTTTCCCAACCAATCTCCAGCTAACAGAGATCAGCTCCCCTGGAGAAAATGGCTAGCTTTGGAAGATGGGCTCGACAGCATGGTGCCAGGCGGAGGCCCCTCCCTTCCCAAACCCCGCCCTTCCCTGGATCCACGCCCCCCCCAAGTCTCCAGAGGCTTCTCCTCTTTGCCCCCCGCCCTGCAGTCTCCCTCCCTGCAGTGAGGGCTTTTTCTCCCCGCCTCAGGAGACTGTTTGTTCGACTTTGGGTCGTCAGGAGAGGTCATAACATCTGTCATCATCCTGGGCCGATAGTAGGGCAGCCTGCAGGCTCCAGGGAGGCCTAGTGGCTGCAGGGAAGCCTGCTTTGGAGTAGTTGTCAGGGCCTGCGTTTCCCAGGTCTCCCTCTGGGCCCTGTGATTCGCGGAGGGAAGACTTGCACCAGTAGGGGAGCAGGGGGCGGAGCCTGGGAAGAAGGGATAAAAGGCCTTGCCCCAAAGTGGGTGGGTTCATTCCCAGGGAGCGGGGTTGGGGGGAGGCCAGGGACAGGAGTGTCAGGTGCTTGAGTTAGGGTTGCCAGCCTCCAGGTGGGGCCTGGAGACCTCCCACTTTTCCCAACTGGTCTCCAGCTGACAGAGATCGACTCTCCTGGAGAAAATGGGTGCTTTGGAGGGTGGACTCCAGGGCATTGCACCCTGCTGAGGCCCCTCCCCAAACCCCACCCTCTCCTGGCTCCACCCCCCAAAATCTCAAGGTATTTTCCAGCTCAGACCTGGCAACCCCCAGGGTGGGGTTTATGATTTTGCTTGTTTCCCTACCTTTATTATGCTAGTTTTCCCTACCTGTTTTTGAAGGGCAGCTGCTGTTAAATCTCTGTCACACTGATGTTTTATTGTTTGATTCTGTATCTGAAATATGGAATACATCTGGTAATACATCTGATTTTAGTTGTTGTACGTAATGGCTCATAATCTAGGACAGGCCTGATGAATCTCTGTTTCCCCCCTACCGTTTCGGTATCCCCACCTTTCTTAAAAGAAAACAATTTTAAAAAAGAATCTGAACGGAGCCGAATCCCGCGGCTTTCCCCTGCCCCTCCTGAAAGCCCCCTTTCACCTGGTACCTGGCCTGCAGCAGTGCTTTGCAGACTGAACGCACAGGGAGGGAGCACAGCTGTTCCAACTGCATCACAGAGGCTGCCAAATTCTCCTTCCTGCACTGGGGTTTGGGTGGGAGGAATTGCATCCCTTTGCCAAGCGAGAGAGGCACAGACACCGCCCCCCGCCCCCCGGCGACACAGCAGGGAGAAACAGAAGGGCACAGACCCAGGAGGCACGGGTTCAAGTCTTGCGAAGGGGGATGCCAGCAGGGATACGAAGCTCGCCTTTTGGTGCCCGGGAAGCCCAGTTGGGATCGGGTGGGATCCTCCATGCTGATTAGATGGCCAGAATGCCAAGCATCTGACTGGTCCAGTCCCCCGCCCCCCCCACCTCCACCATCTCCCTGAGATGTGGGCCAATGTCCAGGTCAGTCCCGGGGATCCCCCTGGAATTCCAGGCTGCTCTCCAGACTCCAGAGATCAATTTTGACGGCAGGAAGTGGCTGCTTTGGAGGGTGGATTCTGTACCCTCACACTTTAACCCTCCCCAGGCTCCACCCCCCAAACGTCCAGGAATTTCCCAACCCAGAGCTGGCAACCTTCTGCGTTGGGCAGAGTCTTGCCTCCCCCAGCAGCCCTGCTCACCACTAGTCCCTCTTGACCTTTTGGGGCTCTGGTTTGCCTTAAGAATTAGCCCCCAGGACGGACGGAGCCGAAGGAACGAGAGGCTAAACTTGGTACTAACATCTGTAAAAAGCCAAACAGAGACATTTTACTTTCTCAGAACACAAAGACGGCACATTTAAAATACCTTGACTGGTATGTAATACAGCAAAATGATATTGGCCTCAGTCAACAAACCCCAAGAAGCACTTTTGTTCTGATCCAACAGGGCGATTCTCACACGTCCCCTTGAGCAGATGAAAGTTTGTGATGTTCGGTGGTTTATCTCCATTCTCATTTGTCCTTCTGACATGTCACTGTCTGTGTCTCCCCTTCCCACCCACCCCAGAGAGAAGCCCCCTTCACAGCCGAGGGAATCAAGGCCTCCTTTCACCGACGGAGCTGGCTCAGTAGAAGGGGCAGGAGATGGAAGAGAAGGACCCAGGAGGACCCGGAAGTGGCCAGACAGCGAGGAAAGGGCCCCTTCTCCTCCCAGCTGGGCGTGGTGCCGAATTCTGGGGAAGAGCTCTGCCAGAGACCCTGGCGAAGGACACCATGACCTCAGAGGAACATGGCCAATGCTTCCGGCAGTTCTGCTACCAGGAGGCTGCGGGGCCCCGAGAGGTTTGCAGCCAGCTCCATGGACTGTGCAAGCGCTGGCTGGAGCCGGAGAGACACACCAAGAAGCAGATTCTGGACCTGGTGATCCTGGAGCAGTTCCTGGCCGTCCTGCCCGAGGAAATGCAGCGCTGGGTCAGAGGATGCGGGCCGGAGACCAGTTCCCAGGCAGTGGCCCTGGCGGAAGGCTTCCTCCTGAGTCAAGCAGAGGAGAAGAGGCAGGCAGAGCGGGTGAGGGGGTTTCCTCCAATATGTCCAATTCAGGCAGTGATATCCAGCCTTATTCTAAAGTGTCCCTAAGAAGTATTTGTCCAAGTGTTAATCACCCAGAAGGGAGATTCTACAGCCTCGTTCAGCAGCCTCTTCTACCAGAGAATTTCTGATTCCTCCAGATAACTCACCAGGCCTGCTGATAGAAGGGTGCAGTGTCTAGGACTGGGGTAGGATCTATTCCTGGGTCTACTCCATTCCGTCCCTTACGCATCTCCCTTGCTGGATCTCGTTGGATCTTGAAAGTTAAGCAGGGCCGGCCTTGGCTAGTACTTGGACGGGTGACCTCCAAGGAATACCAAGGCTGTGATGCAGAGGCAGGGAATGATAAAGCACCTGTGAAATGTCGCTTGTCTTAAAAAGACTAGCTCGCCACCTAGTGGTGCACAATGCTAAAAGAGCTAGAACTTCTGTCTGCTAGGCAATCTTGGGATCCCTTGGGTATATGACACACACTGCTGTACATTAATTAATTTCTTTCCCTCGCTGCTTTTTTAGATGTGGGGATCATCCCTGGTAATATTCCCTCCGGTGGAAGGAGCTTCCTGGGAGCAAGAGGAGAGGGCGCAGAGCCAGGAACATGCCCAAGATGCCCTCTCCTGTGGTAAGGACTCTTTGTGCTCGAGTATGATTGGGTCACCCAGAGCTTTTTTTTAAAACAATTTATTAGGATATAATAAAAGTTCAAACATACATCAAAACCTAAGTTATTATACCTCCTTTCCTCTTTTCACCCCCCCTTTATGGCTTCCCACAGTGCTCCAACCTCCAGCCCAAAACTTATATCTTCTTCCTCCCTCCTTTTCTCATTGATCATTTCTACAAGTAACGTATCTTCCAACCGTTATTCTTATATATTTATCCCCCTTTTCTACTTTCCTTACTTTTCAGTAGTTATCAAAGCAAAGCAAATTGTCCTTTACATCCCAGTATTTCTCTAGATAGTCTTTCAAATCTTTCCAGTCTGCAAAAAATTCTTCTGCCTCCAAGTTTTTAAGTTTCCTTTGTCATTTTGTCCATTTCAACCATAAAAAGTAATTTCTTTATCCATTCCCCAATTTCGGGGACCTTGTCTTGTTTCCACTATTGAGCATATATCATTCTGGCAGTTGTGATCATGTACCACATCAATGTTCTTTTTGCCATATTTATATCTTCCAGTTTGAGCCCCAAAAGTAGTATTTCCGGTTCTTTCTTAAAACTACATTTCAAATTTTTTTCCATTTCTGCTTGTATCTCAGCCCAAAATGTTTTTGCTTTGTCACATGTCCACCACATATGATAAAACAAGCCCTCCACTTTTTTTACACTTCCAACATTTGTTTGACATGTTACTATTCATATTTGCAATCTTTTTCGGTGTCATATACCATCTATACATCACCTTATAGCAATTTTCTTTTAAATTATTACATGTTGATATTTTCATTGCATTTTTCCATAAAAATTCCCAAGAAGACATAGATATTTCTTTGTTCATATTAATCGCCCATTTTATCATTTGCTCTTTAACTGTCTCGTCTTCAGTATACCATTTTAACAATATTTTATACATTTTAGAAATCAATTTTTTACCTCCCTCGAACCATACCATTTCAATCTCATTATATTTTCGGGTCACCCAGTGCTTTTGATGGGTAGGGAGCTCAGGTCATGGGGAGGAAATTAAACACTTCTTCACACGACACAGAGTTGATCTGCAAAACTCAGTGCCCACTAATTAAACACATTTATGGAAGGCGATCCCTCATATTAATTAAAATATTCATATCTCACTCTCCTCCCATCAGGCAGATTAATGTCGGCGGAGCTATTTGACCTGGTGCATAAAGGGAGCCTCCACCTTCTCGGGCAGCAGAACTCTGAAAAACACTTTCTGGGGGGGCCAATAATTTTTATTTATTTATTTGATTGATTGATTAATTACTTAATTAATGACCCGCCCTCCCTGCCAGGCAGGCTCAGGGCAGCTTACATTATAATAACAGGGAGATTTTGGCTTCTGTCTCTGTGTTTAAGGGGGCATTTGGCGGACCGCTGTGGGAAACAGGATGCTGGAATGGGTCTTGGGGGGCTTTGGGCTGGCACCCCCAGGAGCTTTGGGGAGGGGCCTGGAACAGATGCGGTGCCATGTTGATGCTGCATCCGGCTGGAAACTTGGCTGTGAAGTTAGCCTGCCAGGAGACACTCGGAAAACTCATGACCCTGGAATCTCTAGATGCACCCAAGTCACAACCAGGAGGAACGTGACGGTGACATGTCATGCGGCGTCATTTCCACCCCAGGCCTGACAGAGGTCGCGCAGAAGTCTGAAATACGTTCACAGCATTTATAATCCCGGGGGCTCATAGGTACCCGGTGCGTCTCTTCTGCCTCTCCCAGAATTTAGTAAAGAGTGTTAAAAAATGTGTTGCATGTACACAGGGTGAGATTTCACGACCCTGGGAAGCGGGTGCTTGAAGCAGGAAACAAACAAGCGACTGGGATGGAAAGTCCTGGGAAACACCCTTTCCTTCCTTCCTTCCTTCCTCCTTTCTCTCTCTGACAGGAAGGGGAGAGGTGCTGTTGAGCCGTCCTCTTTTCAGAGGTGTGGAAAAGGCGGCTGCCCCTCCAGTCCAGGTAAGGGATTTGGGCAGGGGAAATCCTGGGTCCCCCCTCCTTTCTCGGGGGGGCTTCTGCTCCTGCAGTTTCTACCCGGTGTCTGGCCGAGAGAGGCTCTGAACGCCACTCCCTTTACCCGTGCCAAGCCCTGCATCCTGTTCCCTCCCAGAGCACTCCCGTCCAGGGTGCAGTCTCTGCCTGGCACGATCACTGACGAGGGAATCCGCTTTTTCTTTCAGTCTCCGTTTTCCTTTGAGGAGGTGGCCGTGTATTTCACTGTGGCCGAGTGGGCCCTGCTGGATCCGGACCAGAAAGCTCTGTATCGGGAAGTCATGCTGGAGAACTACGGGAGCGTGGCCTCTCTGGGTAAGGATCTTTCTTGGGTGGCAAAGGTGTGAATTCCTGCCATTGCAGAGAAGAGAAGAGGTTGGATTTATACCCTGCCCTTCACTTGGAGTCTCAGAGCAGCTTACAAACTCCCTTCCCTTCCCCTCCCCACCACAGACACCCTGTGAGGTAGGTGGGGCTGAGAGAACCCTGACGCAAACTGCTATTTTTCAAGAACACCTGTGCCAGAACTATGGCTTGCCCAAGGTCGTCCAGCAGGTGCAAGTGGAGGACTGGGGAATCAAACCTGGTTCTCCCAGATTAGAGCCTGCACACTAAACCACTACACCAAACTCTGATGTGTGATTCAACCTATTGACGAGCAGTATGTCATTGTGTGGCCGGTCCATGTACTCACTCCCTCTGCACGATTCCTGAAGTTGATGTGCCAGTGAAAGCAGCCAACACTCCTGGCTGGCCCAGGGGCAACTGTGGCCAATGGTGTAGCCAGCATGAGAGGCAGGGTGGGTGTCTCGGTCTGAGGTGGAGACAGACAAAGGCCCTGGGTCACTTTTCCTCCTAATTTCTCTTTCTCTCCCAAAGAAGGCACGGATGTGCGAGAGACTGCAGTGGAGACAGACGAAGGGCTGGAGAGTTTCTCAAGAGGATCTCAACAGAATATTTCCTTCCCGAGTGAACTGGCTGCGAGTGAGTCTGCTTCATCATTCTGTCAAGGGAATGGGCAAAGAATAGCAAGGGTGGATTCCTGCTTCACTTCTTAGCTGCTCTTGGTTGGGTAGAATGATAAAGCCCTCTGGGTACGGAGGGAGGCCTTTTGGGAATTCTTCCTGGGGCTGAGCTCAGCTATGGCTCTTTCAGTCTCTTTAGGGGCTGCGCTGTCCTTAAATACTGGATATTCCAGGGAAAGGTAAGGAACTTACTTAAAAACAGCTTTGCTGGATGAATCAGACACCCATCAGCCTTTCCCTACCGTGGTCAGTTACATGTCTCCAGGCCTCCCCCCCTCCCTCCCTCCCCCAACAACTGGTATTCCTGTGGGAGTTCCCTGAGAAATGTGGGGGCTCGCTTGGTGAGGTCCTGACTTCTCCTGAACTCTGGAAGACATATTATTGCAGTCTGAAGACCAGCTTCTCTTCTCTCTCATCTATCATCATACCTGGATGGAAACACTCTGTACGATCCCAGGATTAGAAATCAAAATCACTTTTTATATTTAATCATCAAAAGACCTGCATGCCAAGGCAAATGGGAAGGGCAGAGCAACACATCTTTGGCCCCTTTTCTCTTAAAATAGGTTTGAGGGAGGGGAGGGAGAGTCACAACACAGAAAGGGCTCTACTGAGGGGCTGGCCAGGGAAAAGTTGTGACCAGCAGCTCGGGAGATAAAATGCACACCCGTTAATCAGGAGTTCCTGATGGGTGGCTTGGCTCCTTGTGTGAGTGGTGATTGGACCTCCCTCTTTATTCCAGCAGGAGACGTCGAGGAGCCAGTTGGGGAATTTCAGGGGTTCTCACTGGAAAAAGCCCAGAATGAACAGGCCAAAAGCAACTTTGGGAACAGAGACGGACCAGAGAGGCAGGAAGGAAGCCGTACGGTGAAAAGGCGGGTTCAGTCCATCCTTCATCGAAAAGTGGGCTGCCATAAAATCCCAGTCTGCCGCCGTCTCCAATGGACTCATTCAGGACTGAAGCCATTTATCTGCTCCAAGAGTGGAATGACGTTCTCCAGTGGAAGAAAGGGTTTTCCAAAGCACATCATAATGAAGGCACGTAAATGCTGTTACTGCGTAAAGTACTTCAGATACAGACGACAGCTTCAAGTACACCAAAAACTACACACAGCACAAAAGCTTTTTGAATGCTCAGAGTGTGGAAAGAGATTCAGTATGAATTCGAGTCTACAAAAGCACCGAAGAACCCACTCAGAGGAGAAACCTTTTGAAGACTCCAAGTGCGGCAAGAAATTGAGTCGGAGTTCCAGTCTTCAACAGCATCAAAGAACCCACAGAAGGGAGAAACCTTTTGAATGCTCCGAGTGTGGAAAGAGATTTAGTAGGAGCGCTGATCTTCAACAGCATCAAAGAACCCACAGAGGGGAGAAGCCTTTTGAATGCTCAGAGTGTGGAAAGAGATTCAGTCACAGTAGCAATCTTCAAGCGCATGGAAGAACTCACACAGGGGAAAAACCTTTTGAATGCTCAGAGTGTGGAAAGAGATTCAGTAGGAGTGACAGTCTTCAAGGCCATCAAAGAACCCGTACAGGGGAGAAACCTTTTGAATGCTCCGAGTGTGGAAAGAGATTTAGTAGGAGTGGTAATCTTCAAAAGCATCAAAGAACCCACACAGGGGAGAAACCTTTTGAATGCTCAGAGTGTGGGAAGAGATTCAGTAGGAGTGACAGTCTTGAAGGCCATGAAAAAAGCCACAGAGGGGAGAAACCTTTTGAATGCTCCGAGTGTGGAAAGAGATTTAGTAGGAGCGCTGATCTTCAACAGCATCAAAGAACCCACAGAGGGGAGAAGCCTTTTGAATGCTCAGAGTGTGGAAAGAGATTCAGTCACAGTAGCAATCCTTCAAGCGCATGGAAGAACTCACACAGGGGAGAAACCTTTTGAATGCTCAGAGTGCGGAAAGAGATTCAGTAGGAGTGACAGTCTTCAAGGCCATCAAAGAACCCACACAGGGGAGAAACCTTTTGAATGTTCAGTGTGTGGAAAGAGATTCAGTATCAGTGGCAATCTTCAAAAGCATCAAAGAATCCACACAAGGGAAAAACCTTTTGAATGCTCAGAGTGTGGAAAAAGATTCAGTCAGAATTTCAGTCTTCAAAGGCATCAAAGAACCCATACGGGGGAGAAACCTCTTGAATGCTCAGAGCCAGGACCCAGCAGAGTGAAAGGCCGTGGGCCCCTGTTTACTTCCAAGCAGACCCAACTCCATTCTCGCCACCCTAACAAGGCAAAAAGACTTCCCAAAGGAAATAGGAAGGTGGAAAAGTAGCATCTGAAAGACCAAGGACATTTCCCTGGGTAGAAACTTTCACAGGTCAAAGCTCATTTGTTCAGGCAGAAATGAGAACAAAGATCCATCAGACCTTATGGCACCTCTACACACACAGATATATATATAATGGTGTGGGTCACTTTCAGAGAGACTTCTTCTGTGTCGGTTCATTGGTTGCACACGTGGAATCGAGGACTATTTCTGAGAGTTTGTAGAATAATCTAGTAAGAACATTATACCCAATTTGAAAACTTGTGAGAGACACGTCCTGATTCGGGAGGTGAAAGGAGGATCCTTTTGGAGAAGTCTGGAGCTTGATAAACTCTGTAATAACAGGTTATCCTCCTCTGGATATCGGAATAATTACAGGGGACTTTGTGTTTGAATCTTTTCAAGACGGGCTCATTTCTGTGTTGTTGTATGACGTATTAGAGTGTTGTGTCTTTGTTCATATTGATATTGTAATATAGAGACCTCAACCTAGTGAGTACTTTATTCCGTACACTATTTACATATAATCTTTGCAAAATCTTTACTTTTACTAGTAGTTATTTCATACATGGTATTGTTTTCATTTCTCTGTACCCTTGTGTGGCCATGATCCCAGTCTGTTCATTGCCAGGGCTTTGAGGGGGGCTGAATAGCAGCTGTCTTTTAAGAGGCTAGGGGGGAAGGATTCGAGGCTTCTTATTGGATCTTGGTTTTCTCGTGGACGTTTCACTATTATTCAAAGCCCCCTTGAACCAAGAAGAAATGCAGGATATAAACACTGGGAGCCTTTGGAAATCTGCACATTCTTTTTTTTTTTTTATAAACAAAATTTTTATTGGGATGCATTCAACATTTTCAACAACGTTACCGATACAGTTTAAAGGAATTTCCATCCCATCCCCCCACCCCCCAATAGGCTTCCAACACTGCTAATAACAAAAAAGAATAGATTAGACGGTAATCAAGTTTAGACTTATAACATTCGACAGACCAGGTAACGCATTTCAGATATATAAAAAACCTAACTATTTTCAACACAGTTTCAAATGAAAGTATAATACAATCCAAAGTTCACTTCACTTCTCATTCAGTATCCATGCAAATCAAGATTATACATTTTCCCCTTCATTTTATATTCAGTTTCCATATACAGTTTCAAACCTTCCCAATCTTTTAGATACAGTTCTGCACATTCTGACACCCTTCTTCAGTTTCTCTGTGGATTGTGCTTTGTTGGAAACAGCGATTGGTGGCGTTGTTCAAGAGCAGGGCTTCTTGGAGCCAGCTCTCAGTGTCAGCTCTCGGGGCCTCTTTGCAATGGCAGAATAGCTTGGCTGTGCTGGGATTGTTCCCGCACCGTTTGCCATCTCAGAAGCCAAAATGGTCCTTGATCATTGGAGATCCTGCAGGGCCTTCAGTTTAGAAAGAGGGGGCTCAAAGTTGACAAAGAGGGGGTCAGTTCTAGAGGAAGGTAGGGAGCTTCCCTCCAGAGGAATGCCTAAGAGAAGACTGCTTTCATTTCTGTCTTCACGCTTGTTCTCTTTCCTGCCATTTTTAAATAGAATCCTTTTAAAAGTCCTCAATTTCTCTTTATTCTTCTGTATGGAGAATTAATTCTGGCTAGAACTCTCCCTTTTTTTGGGGGGTGGGGTGGGGGTGGATAAAAGATTGACTAGCTAACTGGACAGCTTTGCATGGCAGCCTTACGTCATGAGCACTCAGATATTCCCCCCCCTGCAAAGGAGCATTTCTGTGACACCTGAGAATCAATATCCCTCCCCCCCGCCCTGCCTAGGCACAAGGAACTCTGGGACTGGTAGTTCTTGAGAAGGAACCTGTGACAGAGAGAAGCCCCTCAACCGCACCAGCTCTCTCTGTGCTTTAAAGCAGGGCTCACCTATGGCTGTGCGTTGGTGAGAAAATACAGCAAGTGTTTTGAAATGTCTGCAGTGTGTATACAAGTTCAGTTCTCATCATACCTTAAGGGGCTGGCGTCGTTCAAGAGCAGGGCCTTTTCTGTGCTGGCTCCAAAGAAATAGGATGCACTTGCCATGAGAAGTTAAATTGCTCGGGTTTTTTCATTGTTGCTTTTTGTGTAGTTTTACATCGTTCCTTTACACCATTTTGTCTTATACAATACTCGTCTTTAGAATTCTGAACAACACCTTGTGAAAGAATTTATTGAAGGGGGGGGCTGGCAAAGTATTCTGGTCATGCTCAAAGGCATCGTCAGCCAGTACTCCCCCAACGCCTACAAAAGGCACAAGGCCCTTCAGAAAATAATAGCAAATGTTTCAACTAAGGCACTAATGTCTTGGCCCGGTTGCTTCGGGCTGCCGAGCAGCCCCTAAATGGCCGCCCAGACCTTATTTGAACAGCAGGCATTGCAGTGTTGAACCTGACCAACCATTGTGTTGGCAATAGCAGCCGTTCCCTGTTAATGTATGACACAATCAACTTTTACAAATGGAATCTTTTCAGCGGAAAATAGAGGCTTGGAAATTGTTTCCCACCGCACCATCTGGGCTCTCAAATGGCTTCATGTTTACATTCCAAAGGAGAGTTTACCTCCAGGGGCTTGGAAGGGCCTGGCTCTGCTCAGCTGTACTCTGTCATTCTTCCAGCTCTGGGGTGAACCGTGGAGCCGGTCTCCCGTTCGAAGGAGGCGGAGGACTCTGGAGAGAGATCCCAGGCGGTGACTCAGGAGCCTCACAGCTCAGGCCTGGACAGAGAAGCCAGGAGAGAGGCCTCCCAGACCCCCCCCCCCTGAAAATTCCAGAATCTAAAGGACGGAGGACGAGAGCTCTCTGGGACCCCGGCTGGACATGAACCGCGTGGTCCCAGTTCATGTCCAGCTGGGGTCCCCTAGCCCCACTTTGGGGATTTCTCAGCCAGATTGGGGCTAGAACTATCAGAGCATGAGGCCCCTCAGGAGAGAAGGATGCCGCCAGCTAAGGCGGGGGGGTCAAACATATGTCCTGCAGGCTGGAACCTCTCAGTCCAGGACTCTTATCCGGCCCGCGAGCAACCGGTCCTTCCCTTCACTGCCAGATGACGGAGGCTGTGCATTCTGTCCCTGGATACTGTCCCAGTGCCCACGTGTAACCGACGGTGGAAGTGGGAGGTCGGGCGTCAGGCAGATGAGGGTTTCCCTGCCCCTGTACTCCACAATGGAAGAGATGGCGGCCTTGAAATCTTGTGCCTTGCGTGCTGTAGAAGGTAGGGGGGGGAGTAGTGCTGACACTGGTTGTACGCGTGATAGCTGGCAGGTGCGAGGAGCTCCTGTGGAGAGAGCCACTGCCTGGACCCTGAGACGGTTCCCTTGTTCTTGCCCCTTTGCTACCATCACTCACTGCTGCCGCCAGAGTCCTGGGCCCTCCCATGGGGAGGGAAGAGGGTCCCCGGAGCCGATAGATGAAGGTGGAGACAGTCAGTCTCCGGGCGCAGTCAGGGCGGCCAAGTGCCCACAACGGGGTGCATGGTGAAGGGTTGAGGGGGTTGCTGGGGCAGCCACAGGGGAGGGTTGCTTCCCATTACCTGAAGGCGGGTGGGGGGAGATGGGGGGGACGCCCACCTAAGCTTCAGCATTACCATCATCTCTGCAGATGGGGGTGAATTTTATTACACGCGTGATGGTGGTGGTGGGGAATTATCACGTGGCATCCCTCAAGTTCAGGGAGAGAGGCTAAAAATTAAACCTGACATCAGTGCCACTGTGTTGGGCCACGTAAATGTAATGTGACGGCCACTGTGTTGGTGCTGTAAAATGTAATGCCAGGTACCGGGGAAATAAACTGCCAAGCTGTCTCTCTGCCTTAAGCCAAAAAGGGTAGCTTTTACCTTAGATGACTTCCACACGTTTACAATTAAGGAAAACATTATGTTGTCGAAGGCTTTCACGGCCAGAGTTCATTAGTTGCTGTAGATTTTCCGGGTTGTGCGGCCGTGGTCTTGGCATTGTAGAACCTGACGCTTCGCCAGTAGCTGTGACTAGCATCCTCAGAGGTATAACACAGAAAGATGGAGTACTTTCTGTGTCAAGGTGAGCAGAAAAATGGTAGGCAGGTAATTTCTATCTACTCCAGAAGGTGGGGTAAAAAGGTAAAGGTTCCCTTGCTCGAAAGCCAGTCGAATGCAACTCTAGGGTTGCAGTGCTCATCTCCGTTTCCAAGCCGAAGAGCCAGCGCTGTCCGAAGACATTTCCGTGGTCATGTGGCCGGCATGACTAAACACCAAGGCGCACGGAACACTGCTACCTTCCCACCAAAGTGGTACCTATTTATCTACTTGCAATGTCTTGCTTTCGAACTGCTAGGTTGGCAGGAGCTGGAACTAGAGATGGGGCAGGGCTCACAAATACATTGGCATCATTTACAAAATACGTTGATACAATCCCATTGGTAAACCCCTTGTCCAGAGTCTCGTCATATTCATTGATCAACTGCAGATGGGGGTGGATTTTATTACATGCGTGATGGTGGTGGTGGTGGAGGTGGGGAATTATCATGTGGCATCCCTCAAGTTCAGGGAGAGAGGCTAGAAATTAAACCTGACATCAGTGTCACTGTGTTGGGCCACGTGTGCCGTAAAATGTAATGCCAGGGACTGGAGACATAAACTGTATGAAGGACACGGGCAAACCCAATTAAGTGTTTTTACTGGAAATACACAAGCATACTTGAAACATGAACACTCTTACAGTATTTTCTCTATTTATGAGTCTTTGATAACTGGCACCTGGTAACAGGCTAAGGTCGAAGGTCACAGCTTGAATGGACGGCATGAAGCTCCCTCACCCGCTCTGCCTGCCGCTTGTCCTCCGCCCGACTCAGGAGGAAGCCCTCGGCCAGGGACACCGCCTGGGAACTGGTCTCCGGCCCGCATCCTCTGACCCAGCGCTGCATTTCCTCGGGCAGGACGGCCAGGAACTGCTCCAGGATCACCAGGTCCAGGATCTGCCTCTTGGAGTGCCTCTCCGGCTCCAGCCAGCGCTTGCAAAGTCCATGGAGCTGGCTGCAAACCTCTCGCGGCCCAGCAGCCTCCTGGTAGCAGAACTGCCGGAAACGCTGGCGATGCTCCTCTGAGATCCCGGTCTCCTGAGGCAGGACCTCTGGCACCGCTCTTCCCCAGAGCTCAGCCCCACTCCCCGCCTGGATGGGACGGGGGTCTTTCCTTGCTGTCTTGCCAGTTCCTGGTCCTTCCGGGTCCTGCTCTTCCATCTCCTTCCCCTTTTCTCGGGCTGCCTCTGACTGCAAAAAGATGCCTTTGCTTACTTGGTATGACGAGGGAGAGGGGAATACATCAAAAAGACACAAAGGAATGAAAGAAGATGGAGCGACATCACCCACCCTGGTCCAGATACAACACGGATTGCCCTGCTGGATCGGAAGGAGCATCCTTGTTGTGGTTTACAGGTCAAGGTTCATGTCCTTGTACTAAATTAACTATTGTGGACTGGTGTGGAGTATTGTAGACGTGTCCTGAGGAGGCCCACCACAGTCTCCGGGTCCGGATGGCTCACACCCGAGGGTTCTTGAGGATGGGAGATAGTCGAACTACTAACCCCTAGACGTAATCTATCGCAAAATTCAGCCACTGTATCACAAGACTGGAGAGTAGCAAATGTTACATCAATTTTTTTAAAAGGAATCCAGATGGGAAACAGGAAATTACAGGCTGGCCAGCCTAACGTCTGTCCCAGGCATACTAGTAGAATCTGTAATCAAAGATAGAATCCGTTGTTAGGCACACAGGAAGGCAAAGCCTGCTGAGGGAAAATCAGCATGGCTTTTGCAGAGGGAAGTCCTGCCATTCCAGAGTGTGGACAAAGAGAAATTTCTCTCCCAGAATACTAGGACTTGAGGACATCCAGTGACGTTGACGGGCAGTAGGTTCAGGAGAGACAAAAGAAAGTACTTCTGCACACACAGGGTGTTGAAAATGTGGACTTTGCTGCCAGAGGATGTTGTGGGTGGCCCCATGATTAAACAGCTTTCAAAGGGGACTAGATAGATTCATGGACAATAAGTCTATGAATGGGTACTAGCCCATGCTGGACTAGATGGACTGTTGGTCCGATCCAGCATGAGCCGTGACTCTTCTTATGTTTTACTACAGGGGTCCTGTCACTGAGGCCATGATCATATAATCCTAGAGCTGGAAGGGGCCTCCAGGGTCATCTAGTCTAACCCCACCCACGCAGAATGCAGGAAATTCAAACCTCTCATGATCAGCAGCCAGGGGCGACAGGTTTGGTCAAGTCATAACACACCCGGGAGATGAATGCCCTCCCCTCTTCCCTTTCTCTTCCACTTCGGGAGGGGGGGATGACTGTTGTTGGGATCCCCCTGATCTACATCAGAAGAGGTAAAGGGAGGGGGAGAGAAGTGAGTGGGGAGGGTCTGCAGAGGTGGAGTTCCCTCCTCCAGGACGTTCGAAAAGGAATGCCCCCGCTGTCAGGGCAGTCGGTTTGGTGTGGTGGTTAAGTGCGTGGACTCTAATCTGGGAGAACCAGGTTTGATTCTCCCCTCTTCCTCCACATGCAGCTGCTGGATGACCTTGGGCAAGCCACAGTTCTGGTCAGAGCTGTTCTCTCAAGGACAAGTCCTGGAAAGAGCTCTCTCAGCCCCGCCTACCTCACAGGGTGCCTGTTGTGGGGAGGGGAAGGGAAAGGAGTTTATAAGCCGCACTGAGACACCGAGTG
The DNA here is from genome assembly GCA_029375565.1 of Gekko gecko. Taxonomy (NCBI): domain Eukaryota; kingdom Metazoa; phylum Chordata; class Lepidosauria; order Squamata; family Gekkonidae; genus Gekko; species Gekko gecko. The sequence continues at coordinate 238,912,566 of JAPDNY010000003.1, read as the reverse complement.
AAGGGCAGGGTATAAATCCAATCTCTTCTCTTCTTCTTCTCCTACATCCCCTCCATAGTCGGAGCCCAGGGGTACCTTGAAGACCAACCAAGTTTAATTCTGGGTATACTTGCAGAAGGTCAAAACAGAAGGGGAGGGCAAAGGATGAGATGGTTGGACAGTGTCACCGATGCAATGAACATGAAATTGAGCAAACTTCAGAGGACGGCAGAAGACAGGAGGGCCTGGCGTGATGTGGTCCACGGGGGTCGCGAAGAGTCGGACTCGACTGTGCGACTGAACAACAACATATAATGTTAAGAAAAGCAAATCTGCAATTTTTCCCAATAAAAATGTGTGTGCGATATTTGCTCACGTCTTGCGGCTCTCAAAATCTGATGTTTATTCCGTGTGGCTCGTAGGTTAAGCAAGTCTGGCCCACCCCCTGATCCGGCTGGATGATTGCTTGTGCCCAGTTATTGTTTTCCACCTTCACAAGAGGAGGGAGCATTTCCGGGCAATTCCCCCGTGCCGCATCAGACCCCTATGCTGTGCCCAATGCTGTCTATCCACGGGGTTTCCCCCAAAGGACAGCAGTCCAGAGGTGTGACTGGCTATAGCCCGGGAAGCACGGAAATGCCACCGTCCCAAGTTCTCCTGACAGTACGAGTTGGATAGAAGCCGGGCCTCTCCCTTCCCCATGCTTCAACAGAGGAAAGTTCACCCCCAGTTTATCCCACCTATTCCAAGGAATGTCCAGAGAAGCATACGAGATCAATAGGTTTTTATTTATCAGTGTTCTTATCATCCTCTATACCAATACAAGCACCATGCTCAGCAGAACAAAACAATTTTTTAAAAAAAATCGGTCGAAAATAAAACATGCAAAGTCAACCCAGCAGAACATTCCAAAAAAGCGTGCCGACGTCACCGCTGTCAAGGCAAAGCGCCACACACGGCGTTAACCGAGCCTTTCTGGAAAGATCCGGCTCGCTAAATCAAAAAATGCAACGTTCTGGTTCATATTATCCAACCTAAGGAAATGTTTCCACAATACGTTTCCCTTGAGGAATGCTGTGCTCTTCTGATAGGTAGTTAGGTTGCCAGTTCTGTCTTTAGCGTTTCTGGGGCACGGGGCTGCCTGAGAGGGAACGGCACCTCCTGGACAGTTCCCGTGCCGTCACCAACTGCAAGCACAATTCCCTCCCGGCAACATTTTTCGCTCAGCGACGACTACGGCACGATTCAAGTGTTCAAATAAGACAGTAACCATTTGAGAACTGAGCAATACGGACTTCGTTTCCCTTCGAGAGTCTTGCCTTACAGGAATGGACCTTCCACCAGAGGAAAGGGGTTCCTCCAAGTGGAAGGAATACAAGTTGGAGCTTGTTGGATTATAGAAGGAGCGGGTTAAACCACTGGTGAGTGAGGAGAAATTCACTGCCACCAGCTTTTGTATTAGCTGCAGTTCAATATACTCCTTTGGGAGTTCGACTGAACCAGCTTGCATGGGGTAGAAGCCAGTCCACACATCCCGGTGTACATGGGCTTGCTTTCCAACCTCCAGGTGGGACCTGGAGATCTCCCGGAATTACAATTGATCTCCAGGTGGAAGAGATCAGTTTCCCCAAAGAAAGTGGTGGGTTTGGAGGGTGGATTCCACGGCATCATAACCCACTGAGGCCCCTCCCCTCCTCCAAACTCCACCCCTAAATCTCCAGCCATTTCCCATCCCAGAGTTGGCAACAACAGGTATCCACTTGAAGGGCGCATCCGACCAAGAAATGTAAACATTACAAGACAGTCGTGTAAGACTTACTGGAGAACGCTTGAAGAAGCAAGCCAGAATTATTGTCTACTGTAATGGGTGATTCATAAGAACATGAGAAGAACCGTTCTGGATCATCAGACCAGGGGTCCATCTAGTCCAGCTTCCTGTCTCACACAGTGCCCAACCAGTTCCTCTGGAGGGCCAACAACAGGGCAGAGAGGCTGAGGTCATCATTCGAATATCACAAGAGCCCTGCTGGATCAGACCAATGGTCCATCTAGTCCTGCATCCTGTCTCACACAGTGGCCAACCAGTTCTTCTGGAGGGCCAACAACAGGGCAGAAAGGCCAAGGCCTTCATAAGAACATCAGAAGAGCCCTGCTGGATCAGACCAGGGGTCCATCTAGTCCTGCATCCTGTCTCACACAGTGGCCCCAACCAGTTCCTCTGGAGGGCCAACAACAGAGCTCAGAGGCCGAGGCCTTCCCCTGATGTTGCCTTCTGGCACTTGGATGTGGAGGCTGACTGCCTCTGAACATGGAGGTTCCCTTCAGCCACTGACAGACCTACCTTCCATCAATCTGTCTAATCGCCTTTCAAAGCTGTCTATGCCTGTGGCCATCACTGTGCCTCTGGCCACAGATCCCACATTTTAATCGCTCGTGGTATGAAGAGGTAGCTCTTTTTGTCTGCCCCAATTCCAATCAACCCAAGCAGGTCACCTTCTACGCTATGGTACACAGTGGTACGCTCTCATCTTAAAAGGGGCGCTAAATTTTCAGAGTCCCACATTTCTGTCCCCGAACCTGCTTTGTCCCCCGAACCCCTTCAAGCCCAGTATTGGCTACTCTTGACAGCTGCTAGTCTTCCGGGATCCCAAGCAGATAGCGGGGTCTTCCTATTAACTGGAGAAACCCGGAACAGGGTGACCTGGAACTTCCCTGCAGACAACGGAGGTGGTTCTACCGCTTGGAGACGGCAAGTCTAAAAGTGTTTATAAGACACGTCTAAAAGCAACTGAAGGGACTCACTGTACGCAGCTCTCAGGCCTCACAAACAGTCACAAAGAACGTTTCGCTATATACCTAGCTATCTGGAAGAGCTCCTGCCCTACTGATTTGGAGAAAGTAGAGCTCTACGCTCTAGTAATCAACATCTCCTGGTGGTCCCAAAAGACATCCGTCTAGCCTCGACTGGGGGCAGGGACTTTTCCGCCCTGGCCCCCACCTGGTGGAACATGCCTCCCCGTCGAGATTAGGGCCCTGCGGGATCTTGCGCAGTTCCGCAGGGCCTGCAAGACGGAGATGTTCCGCCAGGCTTTCGGTCGAGGCAGCGGGCAGAGGTCCACCTATGGCCTCCCCCCGAGGTTGCCGTCTCCTACCTAACTGCCCACCCACCTACCAGCAACCAGCCGTACCCATCGGTCCTAATGGGCCGGACTTTTCACCAGCTGCTATAACTATCGTTTTTTAATTGTTTATAATGTAATGTTTTATTGTGTTTTAAACTTTACTGTATTTTTTGAGATGACGTGACCCGCCCCGAGCCTGCGCGCGGGATGCAAATATGAAAAATAAAAAAATAAATTAAAAAACCACATGTGACCTCCCCCCGCCCCCCAAAAAATTAATCACCCAGTTGTCTCTTTAATGCTTTATTTTTATTAGGCTTGTTAACACATGTAAATTACTTATTTTACTGTTTTATATCCCGCCTGTCTCCCCAATGGGGACCAAAGCAGCCCTTCTCTCCTCCGTTTTATCCCCACAACAACCTTGTGAGGTTGGTTAAGCTGAGGGTGCGCGATTGGCCCCCAGGGCCACCCAGCCCGCTTCCATGACAGACCGAGGATTCGAAACCGGGTTCCCCGGATCTTACTCCGACCCTTTAACCGCTACACTGGGTTGTCGGTTTTTAAAATTTGGACTTGGCTTAGGCAAATCACTATGTCTGATTAAGTGGTTACATCTAAAACAGGGCGCTGGAAATTGTTGCCATCTGCAGGCCAGGATACGGGGACGGATTGGAAGAGAAGGGACGCCATCTTGACTTGCGCTCCAAACCCAGGTTAAGTGAGCCGCCCTCGAGGATCTTACTGTGAACACCACTGCCACGATTTTTGTTTAAAACATGATTAAGGCAGCTGGAGTGGGGAGGGGGAATTCAGGTACAGCCCGACGGTACAGCCCATTCTTCCTACCCAAGTTAAGCAAGACTGCCACCACCCTCCTCTGCAAAAACAGTCCATGTAGTGTCCAGCCTCACACTCGTTCCCGCTCTCGCATCCACACACCTCCTTTCCCAGCCATCTCAGACGTTACCAAACCCATCCAAGTTCTTCAGTATAACAGGCTTCCTCCGGAGGAGGTGGCAGGCTCTCCTTCTTTGGAGGTTTTTAAGCCGAGGCCAAACGGCCATCGGACGGCGATGCGGATTCTACGACTCATTATAAATTCAGGCAGATGGCGAGAGGGAGGGGCAGGAAGGGATGAGCCGGGGCTCGGATCCTGCGGCCCTTTCTTACACGCCCAGGGTAATGTCGATCGCTACTTTGGGGTCAGGAAGGCATTTTCAAGCAGGCCAGATTGGCCCAGGTAGCCAGGAAGATTCTTTTTTTTGCCTTCCTCTGGGCATATAGCGGGGTCCACTGGGGGAGTGTGGGTGGGAGGTAGTTGTGAGTTTCCTGCTTTGTGCAGGGGGCTGGACTAGATGACCACTGGGGTCCCCTTCCAGCTTCGTGTCTCCGATTCCACCCAGTGAGTTGACAGGCACACGGGAATGGGTCGATGATTCCCTCCCCACAATCACTCCTGCTTCCAGTTCATTCCGGTATAGTGAACTCCCAGGCTCTTCCTGTGCCACCAACAACCACGAGAGGTAGGTGCGCTCTCTGCACTTGCACAGAAGCTCTTTTATGTTGGGGAATATTTAGATCCCCCGGTGTATTTTTTTTTTAAATGTCAGATTTTTCTGAAAACCTAAGGGGTCCCCCAGATTTGCAGAAACGTCTGTTATGGGTAAGCGGGGCTCCAGTCTGCAGATTGGAGGCCGCATTTGAGAAAGAGATAGAGAGATAAGTAAAACCTACAGGAGAGAAGGGAATTTAGGGGACTTAACCACTCACAATGCAAGAACTCGTGGGCACTCTATGAAATTGCTGAGCAGTCGGGTTAGAACAGATAAAAGGAAGTACTTCTTCACCCAAAGAGTGATTAACACATGGAATTCACTGCCACAGGAGGTGGTGGCAGCTACAAGCACGGACAGTTTCAAGAGGGAATTACATAAACATCTGGAGCAGAGGTCCATCAGTGACTATTAGCCACAGGGTATAGATGGGAACTCTCAGTCTGGGGCAGGTGATGCACTCTATTCTTGGTGCTGGAGGGGGCAGCAGTGGGAGGGCTTCTAATGTCCTGGCCCCACTGCTGGACCTCCTGATGGCACCTGGTATATTTTGGCCGCTGTGTGACAGAGTGTTGGACTAGATGGGCCATTGGCCTGATTCAACATTGGCTTCTCTTATGTTCTTATGTTAAGATAACGGACTGCGCAACACTGCCCAAGACCCATCAGTAATTAGATTTCACTTCACCACCCTGTGAAGAGACTCAGCTAGTAGATGCCGACCGGAGTGCCCAATGTGGACTCTCCGGACAACCACCGGACGCCATGAAGACTGCCTCCCCCAAAATTATCATGCTTGAGGCAGGAAATCCCAACGGCAGCCCTTGCCCCATAGCACTGTATCAACACAAATACAAACAGAGCTAAGCATTTAGAACGGTTCCTCCACCCCACCTCACACGGATGTTCCACTGTGAGGGCTCAACCTTGGTGGTATGAAACTCCAGCCTCAACCTATTGGGAACACAAGAAGAGCCCTGCTGGATCAGAGCAACGGTCCGTCTAGCCCAGCATCCTGTCTCACACAGGGGCTTCAACCAGTTCCTCTGGAGGGCCAACAACAGGGCAGAGAGGCCAAGGCCTTCACAAGAACATCACAAAAGCCCTGCTGGATCAGACCAGTGGTCCATCCAGTCCAGCATCCCGTCTCACACAGTGGCCAACCAGTTCCTTTGGAGGGCCAACAACAGGGCAGAGAGGCCGAGGCCTTCCCCGGATAAGAACACCACAAGGACCCTGCTGGACCAGAGCAGTGGTCCGTCTAGTCCAGCATCCTGTCTCACACAGGGGCCAACCAGTTCCTCTGGAGGGCCAACAAGCACGGCACAGAGGCCAAGATCTTCCCCTGAGGTTGCCTCCTGGCTCTGGCATTCAGAGGATTAGTGCCCCTGAATGTGGAGGTTCCCCTCAGTCGCCATGGCTAGCAGCCACTGATAGACTTACCCTCCATGAACCTATCTAATCCCCTTTCCAAGCTGTTTATTCCTGTGGCCATCGCACATCCCGCCTTCCTCAGAAGAAGGAGTGGAGTACGTGGTTTTACTTCTCACGACAACTCTGTGAGGTAGGTCAGGCCGAAAAAGCGTATATGAAGATTTCTTTGATACTGTCTCTTTAAGTGGATTGAAGATGTTCTGGTTAGGAACACCGGGAGATCTGAACCTTTTGGTTTTAAGGTATCCCTCTAGGTGGGGGTTTAGAATGCCACGGAACTTGGAATGAAAATTGCAGACTTCAGGCTACCGATCTCAAGACGGAAAGAAAATACCTTCTTAAGACATTTGTTGCCTCAGTGTTGCTAACAGGTAATTGAGTAGAATTTCCGAGGCACGTGCTTTTTGTTTTACACAGGTCACAGTCGCTTCTCGGACGAAGCTCTTTTGAGAAAGGGAAGGGAGAAGGAAGGTCGACCTGCCCCGTCAGAACAGAACCTTAATTATACAGCTGTGCTTTCCAAAAACAGAACGCTAATTATACGGCTGTGCCTTCTGTCAGGCAATGTGGGAATTAAAACTGTTGGGACTTCATTTTGGAACTGTGTGCCTAGGCACAAGACACTGGACTGGATATACAGTGTCTTTAAACCCACGTCGCCTTTGTGTTCCGCTTTTTGAGACTCGTGATGTTTTTGTACGAAGAAAACTATGGAGAAAGGTATATATTTTTGAACACTAATTCATGTTTTATACAGTACTTGGATTGGGTCCTTTGTCGTGAGCCGTCATAGATGCTGGTCTGTTTGGGGTTGTGTTTCTAAATGAACATATTGTTTAAAAGGTATTTTCTTGCATACGTACAAAGTATACATACTGATCTGATTAGACTCTTTCATCTGGCACTGTCTGTCTTCATTTTTCAGGCACTGGACCTGGCTGTCCCCTTTACATGAGCGGGCCAAAAGCCACATCCAACCCTGTGTCCTTTCTAATAATAATAAGAGATTGGATTTATACCCTGCCCTTCACTACCCAAAGGAGTCTCAGAGCGGCTTACAAGCTCCTTTCCCTTCCCCTCCCCACAAGAGGCACCCTGTGAGGTAGGTGGGGCTGAGAGAGCTCTTACAGAAATGGCTCTTTTTCAAGAACAGCTCGACAGAACTAGGCCTTGCCCAAGGTCATCCAGCCAGGTACAAGTGGAGGAGTGGGGGAATCAAACCCGGTTCTCCCAGATTAGAGTCCGCGCACTCAACCACTACACTTGGCGGGTACCAGGAAATGTGTTGGCAGGACCCATGATGCCCATAAGTCCCAGACTGGGGACCTTGGGGTTAATGTGCGGCAAAGGCATCTCCACAAGGTAGCTAAGGATATATTAAAAAGCCCCCCTGTTCCCCATTAGAAAATCCATTGTAGTATCTCAGTTATCGAAAGCATCGTTTCCTTCTTGGAATCTTCACTGCCTCTTTCTCCCGCCCTACCCCGCCCCAAAAATGGATTTTATTTTTGCAAGGGGGGAAAAAAAAGGCCGTCGTATTTGTCAAACCACATTACGACAGGACCGTTCTGCACAAACAAGGATCAAAAAGTCACGGCTGGAATGCGGTTCCCGAGGACACGAGGAAATGGTCATTCGTTCTGGACGGATGCTGTGGACTTGGGCCACCGACGAGAAGAGTTTTCCTCTGATGAAGGAGGCTGTTAGCGGGGTACAGCCACGGGATCTAACTTTTGGTGCTTCCTTCCCCCCCCACTCCAATGGTCTACTTTGAGAAATGCATGTTACTCCAGCGTTAAAAAGTTACTGACAACAGTTAGTTGCAAACAACTCCACAAAAGCCCCTAGAGGGGGGTTCCCCCCCCCTTTGACAGGATTCTGAGAGAGGACAGGGTTTTTATTATTAGTACTGACTGCGCTGTTACACAAGCGGACAGCCCACGGTTGTGCCTAGGCAGCAATGAACGTGGCTTACAGGCCTGGACAAGAATCACAACCTGGTGGCCATCACCTTGGCCACAGCGCAAGGGGGCCACGCTGGGCAACAACAGGGTGCTTCCATACAAGGAAAGACCTCCTCTTCCTTTCTCCCAGTCACGGGGAAACCACCTAAGATCCACGGGCTATAACCGTGGAATTCACTGCCACAGGAGGTGGTGGCAGCTACAAGCATGGACAGTTTCAAGAGGGAATTAGATAAACATATGGAGCAGAAGTCCCTCAGTGGCTATTAGCCACAGGGCTTAGATGGGAACTCTCAGTCTGGGGCAGGTGATGCACTCTATTCTTGGTGCTGGGGGGCAGCAGTGGGAGGGCTTCTGGTGCCCTGGCCCCACTGCTGGACCTCCTGATGGCACCTGGTATATTTTGGCCGCTGTGTGACAGAGTGTTGGACTAGATGGGCCACTGGCCTGATTCAACATGGGCTTCTCTTATGTTCTTATGTTAACCGGCCACCAAGTCAGGGATGGACAAATGGGCAGTCCCTGAGCCAGAGCCGGTCTGCAGAACAATTTTCATCTGGCTACTGGCCATGCGCAAAGTGCACGTGTCCCGTCACAGCTATGCGGCCTGAGCATGCATTTGCATTATTTTATTTCCCTCCCCATTTCGGACTCAGCGTCACTTAGAAACTCCTCCTCCCTGTTGCCATTTTCTCACGACGGCTCTGCGAGGTAGGCCGGGGCGAGAATTTTGCGACAGGCCCCGAAGTCGCCCGGTGAGCTTCCGTGGCAGAAACCAGAATGCCAGCTGAGGTCACCCAAGGTCCTAGTTTGCCACTCTATCTACTGCATCCACTATCCACTACAATTGCTGGGAGGGGGGACGGTCAGGGTTCCAGACAAAATCCTCTTCTGCCCCCAGGCCCCCCCCAGAGATAGGCCACAACAGGCTTCTGAGGAATGGGTCACTATAAGCAACCATGGTGCGGCACACCACCCCTGGTCAGACCAGGAAGAGTCCTAGGATGTCAATTCCCTCCTATAGGCAGGGGCTGGGTGTAACAACGTATTAGGTAGAACCAGGGCTCTTTTTGTAGCAGGAACTCCTCTGCCTATTAGGCGACACACCCCTGAAGTAGCCAATCCTCCAAGAGCTTCCAGTAGCCCCTGTAAGAAGAGCTCTGTAAGCTCTCGGAGGATTGGCTGCATTTTAGGGGTGTGCAGGGCTCTTTCTGTAGCAGAAACTCCTCTGCTAATCAGGCGGCACACCCCTAATGTAGCCAGTCCTCCCAGAGCTTACAGAGTGCTTCTTACAGGGGCTACTGTAAGCTCTTGGAGGATTGGCCACCTTAGGGGTGCGGCGCCTAATATGCACAGGAGTTCCTGCTACAAAAAGAGCCCTGGCATAGAACTAATGTTATTTGCCCCAGCACTACAAGATGTATGTCACAAAAAGGCAGGATTCTACAACCCAGATAACCAACTCAAGTTTGCGTTAAGTTATTCTGTGGATTTCTTGTTTTTTTTTAAACAGGGTCATGCCCAAGGGAGCCAAGTAGCTATGCGGGGCGCTGAAACCCTGCCATTTCATGATGCCTCCCCCATACACACACACACCAGTGTAAAAACCTCTCCCTTCTAAGATTTCAAGAAGAAAAAAGCAAGCAGAGAAATGGACCCCTGAATTCCGGACTGGCGTCTAATCCGACACCGGACCCTGCTAAACATTAAGAGGCTGAGACCGCAGCTGCGCGCCAGGCAAAGGACCCGGTTTCGATCGCCGCATCATGAGCCACGGAATCCACCACTTGTAGCGAACTGGCTGCATGAAAAGGAATGATCGGGTCGTAAGATAGAGAGGTGGAACGTATCCAGTTAGTGGACAAAAGGCAGTGAGTCGCTTACAATCCACCGAAAGAGTCAAGGTTTGAGTCCAGTAGAACCTTAAAGGCCAACAAGATCTCCGCAGCATGAGCTTTTGAGAGTCCAAGGCTCCCTTCATCTGATACAAGCAGGAACGGAGATTCCCAAGTCCTTATACCACAGTTAGAAGAAGAAGAAGAAGAGACTGGATTTATACCCCACCCTTCACTACCCGAAGGCATCTGAGATCGGCTTCCAGTCTCCTTTCCCTTCCACTCCTCACAACAAATGCCCTGTGAGGTAGATGGGGCTAAGAGAGCTCTCTCGAGAACTGCGTGTGAGAGAGCAGCTCTGAAATAACTTGTGACTGACCCAAGGTCACACCAGCAGCTGCATGTGGAGGAGTGGGGAATCAAACCCAGTTCTCTCAGATTAGCGTCTACATTCCTAACCACTACACCCAACTGGCTCTCTTAGAAGGCAAGAAGGATGCCGCGATTAAGGAGCCAGGACACAAGAGGTACAAGGCAAAATATCATCAGCTAGATTAGAGCAGGGAAGAAATGCTCAGAGGCAGAAAGATCAGCATCCGAGTCCCTTTGCGGCACCTTCTGGCTGCCACAGAAGGACGCAGGGATCTCAATTCCTAATTGTATGTCACGATTTCTTGAGAGCTTATACCCCAAAAATCTTGTTGGCCTTTTAAGGTGGTGCTGGATTCGAATACGGCTCTTCCGCTGCAGACCAGCACGGCTACCCGCCCAAAAGATTCAAGACACCCAAAAGAAAACCGAAAAAGGCACACCTATCGAGAACCGCTTGTATATAAAAGACGGGAGAAACAGAAGAACGTAATGATGAAACCTACGGAGAAAGGCTTCTGGAATGACCGCGACCCAGGATGTTAACCGAGCCCTTGAGATTTTTATTTTATTTTCGTCTCTTAAGTTAGTTTCTACCGGACTAAAAACGCTACTGGCTAAACGCACAAAAAATAGGCAGGGCCAAAGTTTCGACCCCCAAAAACGGAATGATGTCGATTCCGGATCAACAGAGATCCTAGCTGGAATTCTAAAGTAGTCAAGCCCTGAAGAAGAAGAAAAGGACTTTTTGTAGAATTAGAACGTTGCGGGAGGACGGGGTGGCTGACGACCGTGCCTCGGAAACTTTCCGCCGACACTCTTCCTCGTCTGAAGCTCACAGTTGCTAGCGGAGCAAACCGGCAGGAAAAAAACCCAGCTCTCCGGCAACATTCTAATTCTGTCCTTCAAGCCTAGAAGATTAAACAATCGGTTAACTTCATTTCCACATATAAGTCCATAGGATGTAGTATCCGCCCCCCCACCCCACCCCAAAAGAGGGATGCATTTGTAGCTTGGAGACATGGTTACTCGTAATCCCCAGAACACTGTCTGGACAAACCCAACCGAAATAAGCACGATTCGCACCCAAGGACCCGTTTGCATTAGTGGGGCTTGTCCGGGAGACGTTCCTTTTGGGAACGCTGCCCCCATATCTGTAGACAGTTAAAAAATTCTGGATCTAGCTATTATAGAAATATTAGTCACATGAGTGCAAAAACGAAACAAAAGGAACGTCGTCCCTGCAGAAATGAGTTCTTCCCTTCTGAAGAGTTACAAAGAAAGAAAAAACCCCGGGAACAAGGTTTAGTGACACAGGAAGAGATGTTTCCTCCCTGGAAGGAGCGTATAAACTTTGCACACACAAAAATATATATGTACACACACACGCACGCACCACACACGGCAGGAAACAACCGAGAAGTACAGTGCAGTCTTTTGATGGTTGTTAAGGATTCGCATCGGGTTCCAGTTCACGCCGGGACGGAAGGCCGGATCGGGGTTTCAATGGAAGTAGCCCAGCTTCTCTCGCAACCACTCTTCGGTGAGGTCTTCCGTGTTCCTTATTTCAAATACCTTTTAAGGGAAGACGGAAAAAGAGGTGTAGCGCCAGCAACAGAGACCCAAGCGGAATTAAGCTTCTAGCCACGATACGTCCGGGGTATGTTCCAGGACTGTCTACAAGCCATGGCCAGACCACAGTCAGCTGCAATGTCAGCAGACGGCTTGACAAAGTGAGTTTTGTTTCCAGACAACCGAACCAGGATTTGAAATAAGGGCTTGTTTTAATCCCAGTTTGCAGTAATCACGGCGGGGCCTGAATTCACAACCAGAAGAAGAAGAAGAAGAGGAGGAGGAGGAGGAGATTGGATTTATACCTTGCCCTTCACTTGGAGTCTCAGAGCAGCTTACAAACTCCTTTCCCTTCCCCTCCCCACAACAGACACCCTGGGAGGTAGGTGGGGCTGAGAGAACTCTGATAGAAACTGCTCTTTCAGGAACAGCTGTGCCAGAGCTTGTGACTGACCCAAGGTTACATTAGCAGGTGCCAGTGGAGGAGTGGGTGAATCAAACCCGGTTCTCCCAGATTAAAGTCCGCACACTTAACCACTACACCAAACTGGCTCTCATCACTCATCTACCCGCTCGATCCAGACTTTGCCACCCTTCTGTCAATGGGACAGAACCTAAAAACACACAAAGATGGCTTATACTGAATACGAACATCAGTCCATCAAGGTCAGCGTTGGCTGCCTAGACTAATAAGCGGCTTTCCAGGGTCTCAGGCAGAGGTCTTTCACACCACTAACGCCTGGTCCTTTTAACTGGAGATGCCGGGGATTGAACCAGGGACCTTCTGCATGTCAAGCAGAAGCTCTTCCACTGAGCTGCAGCCCCTCCCCAAAGTAATATTCACAAAGCACGTCAAGCTGCCGTCAGTCCTGGGACCTGTTTTGTTCAATATTTTTATAAGAAGAAGAGAAGAAGAGATTGGATTTATACCCCGCCCTTCACTACCCAAAGGTGTCTCAGAGCGGCTCACAAACTCCTTTCCCTTCCCCTCCCCACAACAGACACCCTGTGAGGTCGGTGGGGCTGAGAGAGCTCTGACAGAAACTGCTCCTTTTTCAAGAACAGCTGTGCCAGAACTATGGCTTTCCCAAGGTCATCCAGCCAGGTGCAGGTGGAGGAGTGGGGAATCAAACCCGGTTCTCCCAGATTAGAGTCCGCACGCTTAACCGCTACACCAAACTGGCTCTCAATTATTTGGGTGAAGGAACAGAAAGAATGCTTATTAAATCTGCAGATGATACTAAATTGGGAGGGGTAGCAAATACAATAGGAGAACTGCGCATAACCCCAAGGACAGCCGCGCTTCAATGGTCACCTTTCGTATAGGTTGGCGCGTGGAAGGTCTGACATTGGCAGGGGGGCTCACGGGACTTTACCTTTGTCAGTTCAGCCGTCTGGACTAGCTTATTTTTGCTGCCGGCGTACATCATCTGCTGCTCGGGCTTGCAACCTAAAATTGGGGGTGGGGGGGGGGAGACAAGCAAAAGTAAAGCAAGACACATTAGAGAGTCCGTGAGCCGCTTTCCCCTTTCTTTCCCTGGCAATACAGTTGTGTCTGTCGGGTGGGAATTAATTCTCACTACATAAGAACATAAGAAAGGCCAATGTTGGATCAGGCCAATGGCCCATCCAGTCCAACACTCTGTGTCACACAGTGGCCAAAAATACCAGGTGCCATCAGGAGGTCCAGCAGTGGGGCCAGGACACTAGAAGTCCTTCCACTGCTGCCCCCCGCCCAGCACCAAGAATAGAGTGCATCACCTGCCCCAGACTGAGAGTTCCTATCTATACCTTGTGGCTAATAGCCACTGATGGACCTCTGCTCCATATGCTTATCTAATTCCCTCTTGAAGCCGTCCATGCTTGTAGCTGCCACCACCTCCTGTGGCAGTGAATTCCATATGTTAATCACTCTTTGGGTGAAGAAGGACTTCCTTTCATCTGTTCTAACCCGACTGCTCAGCAATTTCACTGAGTGCCCACGAGTTCTTGTATTGTGAGAAAGGGAGAAGAGTACCCCTTTCTCGACCTGCTCTATCCCATGCATAATCTTATAAACCTCGATCATGTCACCCCTCACTCATCGTTTCTCCAAGCTAAAGAGCCCCAAGCGTTTTAACTTTTCTTCATAGGGAAAGTGTTCCAACTCTGGAACTGGAGCTTTTGCTTATGAAAATAAGAGAAGCCATGTTGGATCCAGTCCAAATATCTGTATTATCAGTGGCTATTAGCCACAAGGTCTAGATAGAACACCCTGTCTGGGGCAGTGATGCTCTGTCTTCTTGGTGCTTGGGGGGCAACAGTGGGAGGGCTTCTGGAGTCCTGGCCTTGCTGATGGACCACCTGATGTCACCTGGGTTTTGGCCACTGTGTGACAGATTGCTGGACTGGGTGGACCACTGGCCTGATCCAACATGGCTTATCTGATGTTCTTCTGTATGAGGCAGTGGTGCTCTGTCTTCTTGGTGCTTGGGGGGCAAGAGTGGGAGGGCTTCTGGAGTCCTGGCCCTGCTGGTGGACCTCCTGATGGCCCCTGGGTTTTGGCTACTGTGTGACAGAGAGCATTGGACTGGAGGGGCCACTGGCCTGATCCAACACGGCTTCTCTTAGGTTCTTATGTCTAGAGTAGTGATGCCCTGTATTCTTGGTGCTTGGGGGGCAAGAGTGGGAGGGCTTCTGGAGTCCTGACCCTGCTGGTGGGACCTCCTGATGGCCCCTGGGTTTTGGCCACCGTGTGACACAGAGAGTTGGACAGGGATGGGCCACTGGCCTGATCCAACATGGCTTCTCTTACGTTCTTAAGACAAGCGTTGCATCAATTCATCCGAGCTCAGCTTACCGACAGGGCTGGAGAAGATGAAACAGAGGGGATAGGAGACTCTCCCGTCGTCGTGCTGATACTTGTAGCTATAGACGATGAATGTTTTCTAAAGGTTAAGGAAAGCAGCACGGGAGAAGGGCAGGTTCCTAGCTGTGGAAAGAAAGAGGTGGTGTCCTTCCTTCCTGGCAAACTCCCTTCGATCGAGGGTTCCTTGGAAAGCACCCTTGTAACCAGCTTCCGCCACTCAGGTCTTGCTTTCATAAGGGGTAGGATTGCAGTCTATTACAATGCTTATCTGACTGTAAAAAAGAGCCCACAATCCAGTAGAAGAAGAAGAAGAAGAAGAAGAAGAAGAAGAAGAGATTGGATTTATGCCCTGCCCTTCACTACCCAAAGGAGTCTCAGAGCGACTTACAAACTCCTTTCCCTTTCCCTCCCCACAACAGACACCCTGTGAGGTAGGCGGGGCTGAGAAAGCTCTGAAAGAAACTGCTCTTTTTCAAGAACAGCTGTGCCAGAGCTTGTGACTGACCCAAGGTCACACCAGCAGCTGCAAGTGGAGGAGTGGGGAATCGAACCCGGTTCTCCCAGATTAGAGTCTGCGCGCTTAACCACAACACCAAACTGGCTCTCTGAAGTGTATTGGAGGAAACGAGCCGTGACTCATGGAAGCTCCTCCCCTGGCCACAGATTTTTGTTAGTCTGTAAGGGGCTCCCGGACTCTGGCTCTTTCCTGTGGCTACCGACCGACTAACACGGCTAGCCCCCTTATTTGACTGCATTGTGTTTGCGACCCGCTTTCTGGATCACCCGTCATTAGTAGCAATAAACAGAGACGTTCAAAAACTCCCGCGGTGAAATTGCAGACTACTATCGCGGTTGGTGGTCCGGTAATAAAATTTAAAGCATTCTGGGTTACAGTTTTACATTCTATCAAGTTAATTACAAGTACTGACTTCCCTTACTCCCCTGAATTAGTGTTACTCGATTTATCGAGTGATCTTGAGATTCCAAAGGTCTGCAAAGAATTGATATCTGTGTTATTGACGGCAGCCAAATCAGTCACTACAAATAACTGGAAGAGCTCCAACTCAACTCTCTCTCCATCAGTGGTATGTAAAAATTTGGGAACTTTATACTATGGGGAAAATTGCAGTCTCTGTAACCTTCTTCTAGTAATCATAAATCCCAATCTCTTTTCTATTCCAGGGCTATTTTGGGGCAGGAACGGAGTTCCGGCTGGCTCCTGAGTTGGCCACGCCCAGCAGGAACTCATTAGCATAATAGGCCACACCCAGCAGCAGGAACTCATTAGGATTGGCTACATGAGGGGTGTGTGGCCTAACATGCAAAGGAGTTCCTGCTACAAAAAAGCCCGGGTTTTGACAACCAACAAGGTAAACAGAATAAGAACCATAAGATGGGTGTGGCTGGATGACCCCACTTCTGGCAACATGGGGGTGTGGCCTAATATGCTAATGAGCTATGTTGTCAGGTTGTGGCCTAATATGCTAATGAATTTCTGCTCTTGGGTGTGGCTTATTATGCTAATGAGTTCCTGCTGGGCTTTTTCTACAAAAAAAGCCCTGTTCTAGTCTAAATGGCTTCCATTTATTGAGGCGACATTCATGAAAACAGTTATACCTACCCATTCTATACCTCAAAGATATCTTGAACTAATTTCAATGTTTTGAATCCATATACTAACCTGACATTATGTTAATGTTAATATTACAGTAATAACATGTCTGTGGAGTACGTATTATAATCCGAAGCTTTCTAGTTTTGTTACTACTTTTAATTTAACATTTACTATATTGATAGATATGCTCACACTGTATCGCTGTTCTTCATTATTCTTTACTGTTATAAAGTTAAAAGTTATAAATAAAATATTTTAAAAAAAAAATCCCCTCTAATTCTGGTAAGAATAAGAAAGCCAAATCTTAACAAGTTTCTAAAACCTTCCTCACCTGGAGACCATTCTTACCCTCTACAGCAGAAACCCCCAAGTTTATTGACCCTGCGAGCACCTTTGGAATTCTGCCACAGGATGGTGAATGCAGCCACAAAATGGCTGCCGCAGAGGGCGGATCCAGCCACAAAATGGCTGCTGCGGTTTACCTCCAGCCACACACTGTAGATCCTTGTGTTGCGGCGGCAGCGACTGCCAAAGCAATGTTTTCAAATATCTATCCAGCCAATCAGATCTCTTAAGGCCAATCAGAATCCTTGCTGGGCAAAAGCCCTACCTGGCCCCGCCCACTTTCTAGAAACCCTCGGCAAGGACCCGGAAAGGTGTCAGCAAGCCCCACGGAGCCCATGGGCACCATGTTGGGGAACCACGCTCTACAGGCAAGCAGTGATTTGTCAGCTTTCACAATGCCCAGTTCTGCGCACTGAGATAGGAACATAGGAACTGCAAGCAGGACTTGGAAAGGACTTTCTTCTCAGAAAAAGATAAACCATCACAGCCAGAAAGGATATCGAGGTTGCCTCTCGGGGAGTTCGTCTTTTAGCTCGTCTGGAGAAATACCCTGGAAACGTTTTAAAAGAGAGAGAAAGAATGTCAGCCAGCGCGGTGCAGTGGTTAGCGTGTCCAACTAAGATTGGAGAGACCTGAGTTTGAATCTCCATAGTGCCATCAAGTTTGTTGGGTGACCTTGGGCAGGTCACTCCCCTCACAGCCTAACCTGCCCCACGGGGCTGTTGTGAGGATAAAAACAGGGAAGTGAGACCCTTGAATGCCAAGCTCCTGGGAGGGAAGGGCGGGATAGAAAAAAGAATGGAACAAGATAGAGAACGTTTCAAATAAGCAATGTTAGCCTCATCAAGCACAGTACAAATTCACAATGGGGAGAACAGGCTGGAGGAGGAGGAGGAGGAGGAGGAGAAGAAGAAGAAGAGGAGGTGGAGGAAGAAGAAGAAGAGGAGGAGGAGGCGGTGGAGGAGGAGGAAGAAGAAGTGGAGGAGGAGGAAGAAGAAGAGGAAGAGGAGGTGGAGGAGGAGGAAGAAGAAGAAGAGGAGGAGGAGGAAGAAGAAGAAGAGGAGGAGGAGGCGGTGGAGGAGGAGGAAGAAGAAGAAGAGGAGGAGGAAGAAGAAGAGGAGGAGGAGGTGGAGGAGGAGGAAGAAGAGGAGGAGGAGGAGGAAGAGGAGGTGGTGGAGGAGGAGGAAGAAGAAGAAGAGGAGGAGGAGGCGGTGGAGGAGGAGGAAGAAGTGGAGGAGGAGGAAGAAGAAGAGGAAGAGGAGGTGGAGGAAGAAGAAGAGGAGGAGGAGGAAGAAGAAGAAGAGGAGGAGGAGGAGGAAGAAGAAGGAGAAGGAGGAGATTGGATTTATACCCTGCCCTTCACTCGGAGTCTCAGAGTGGCTCAGAGGAGAAACTCCTTCCCCTCCCCACAACAGACACCCTGTGAGGTTGGTGGGGCTGAGAGAGCTCTGAGAGGACTGCTCTCGAGAGAACGGCTCTGAGAGAACTTGTGACTGACCCAAGGTCACACCAGTAGCTGCATGTGCAGGAGTGGGGAATCAAACCCAGTTCTCCCAGTTTAGGGTCCATACTCCTAACCACTCCCCCAAACTGAAGAGAAGAAGAGGAGATTGGATTTACGCCCCGCCCTTCACTACCCGAAGGAGTCTCAGAGCGGCTTACAGTCTCCTTCCCCTTCCCCACCCCACAACAAGAAACCCTGTGAGGTCGGTGGGGCTGAGAGAGCTCTGAGAGGACTGCTCTTTTTGTCTGTAAGAACATTGATTCGCCAGCCACCAACCTCGTGTTCTTCGTCCAGAACGACCAGCTGCTTATCCTTGTCGATCTTCACTGTTAACAAAGAGAGAACGAAAGAGATGAGCACCCTGCCCATGGAGAATGTCAGCACGACCCATTCTGTTTACCACCTTTTTAAAAACACTGCCGCCCCCCGCACCCAAACGGGGAAGATGTGCAATGGACCACCCTGGAACGCAGCATGGCTGATGAGGACATAATCATGTCACTTGCTATCTTGCTGATGTTTCCAAGAGGCAGCTGAATTGCAATACTTTAGCAGCACTGTCAACATTTTTATCAGGGGCGGACTGGCCGTTGACCTTCCCGGGAAAAGTCCCAGTGGGCCAAAGGCTCGGGACCCCGCCCCCACCAGCGACGGGCATGAGGCACAGCAAACAATCATTGTGAAAGCCGAGTGAAGAACTGAGAGGAACATTTGACCCAGCGATGATCCAGGGACTGTTATCTGACTTTTTAGCTGCAGTCTCCAAAAGTCTGCATTCCTCTCCTCACAGGGCAAACTAACCTTTAACACAGATCCTGTTTTCTTAAACTATAGCAGTCAGCAGTTCGGGTTGCGTGTGTCGCGTACAATAGATAAAGCAGTAGCGTTCTTCAAAGTACGTTAAGAAGGAAGGCTAGATTATATTTGGTGTTTAAGGTTCTGCAAGATCCTCAGATCTATTTACCGATGCAGGCTGATGCATTTTGCGCATAAAGTTGCCGGCGTCTCGGACTTTCTTAGAAACAGATATTTTTCCTTGATTGTGGTCCGACCATAAAAAAAAAGAATAAAATTTGAGTCCAGCGGCACCTTTAAGACCGCTAAAGTTTAATTCTGGGTATAAGCTCTTGCGTTGCGTGTACCCAAAAGCTTATGCTCAGAATTAAACTTTGTTGGTCTTCAAGACGCCACGGGACCCAACCTTTGTTAAGCAGTGGAGTCTTGTGAGCAAAAATCTTCCTTTGTGAGCGACTGGCATTAAAGCTGTGAGCAAGCAATTTGGTTCCTGCATAAATTAGTTTGCTCTGGAGCCCTCCTTCCTGAGCCAAGACAAAAGTGTGAACGCCAGAGGCTAAAAAACTGTGAGCTTGCTCACACTAACTCAGCTCAGAGGGAACATTGATGGTGACCCTCCTGAGTCCATAAACAAACAGTTTCTGCTCCAGCTGTCAGCAGTGATTTGGACCCCCGTCATCACCTACTCCGTTTCTGGTGCTCAGAAGAATAAGGAACAGCAAGTTAGGGTTGTTAGGTCCCTCCTGGTAACCGGCGGGGGAGTGGGGGCAACTTTTCAGGAGAAAGAGAAAGGTCCAGGCCATGTTGCCAATACTGTACAGGAAGTGACATTGTATTGATCTGGGCTGTGCAACCAGAGGCCTAGTAGGCCCAGGGAGCCTGAGCAGCAGTGGGAGGAGGCCTGGTCTACAACTCCCAGAAGCCTCTGAGAGGTTTGGGCACCAATTTTAGCCAGTCACAGAGAAAGAGGGCTTATAACAAAAGAGCTGGTACAGAAGGAGAGCTGTTCTTTCTTCCAAGAGAGCAGAGCCAGAAGGAAGGCTGCTGCGGGGAAGAGACCCTCATCCCGAGAGGAAGGGTGAGCAGACGGAGTCCCACTTGAAACAGTGAGCTAGGGACAGTAAGTTTAGACGCGTTGGGGCATTTGGTTTCTTTTCTTTTTACCCCTTACTGATATTGTTCTTGCACCTTGTTTGTTTCCCATATTAGGCTGACCACCTGTAAAAATAAACCTTTTCCTTGTTCTTTACTCTGCCTGGTCCTCACGCCTATTATTCGGACAAAGAAGCAAGGTCTGAAGGTCTTGGGAGGGTGCTCTGGGCCTTCTCAAGGGATCCTAAATCCAGGGTGGTGGCAGTGTCACGTGACACCCCACCTGAGCCATGACAGACATCGTCAGTTTCTGGGTGACGCTCTGGTATTTGGGTAAAAACTCTCTTGTATAACTGGTTTCTACCACAGAGTTTGGTTCCAAACACCAGAGCGTCACCCAGAAGTCGCTGGCATGATGACATCACTTCCTCTGTGACACTGGCAACGTGGCCTAAGCTTTCCTCATTCTTCTGATTGGTGGCTTGGGTCAGGGCCTGGCAGCAGGGGACTCCCACCTCCACTGGGGGGTCTGGCAACCTTAGTGGCGGTTAACACTGAAGCGCTAAACCAGATTCATTTATTGATTAAAGGTAAAGGTTCCGTTGCTTGAAAGCCAGTCGAATCCGACTCTAGGGTTGCGGTGCTCAGCTCCGTTTCAAAGCCGAAGAGCCAGCGCTGTCCGAAGACATTTCCGTGGTCATGTGGCCGGCATGACTAAACACCAAGATGCACAGAACGCTGTTACCTTCCCACCGAAGTGGTACCTATTTATCTACTTGCAATTTCTTGCTTTCGAACTGCTAGGTGGGCAGGAGCTGGAACTAGAGACAGGAGCTCACCCCGTCATGCAGCACTCTCGGGTCTTGAACTGCTGAACTATTGACCTTCCACAGCCTGCAGTTCAGTGTCTTAACCACTTGAGCCACCGCAGCTCCTTCATTTATTGATTACAACATTGGATTACCCACCTGCTCTTGTGGTTCAAGGCAGTTTACAATAACAGCCCAAAATGTTTTCAGTTACAAACATAAATATAACAGCCTACCGCAAATCTCCCTCCCCCCACTTAAAATATGCTTGCAGTTCAGAACTCCTCAGAAGCCCAGGCAAACAGGCAGGCCTTACAAGGCCTCTTGAAGGTCTTCAGGGAACCCCTTCCACAGAACCAGAGCCATGATGGAAAAGGCCTGGGCTCTGGTTGACACCAGACAGGCCATCCTGAGAGGTGGGATATCCAGACGGCTGCCCAATTAGTGTGGCTGGTGCACAGGGACAAGTGGAAGGAGACCGCCTTTCAGATACGTGGGTCTGAGGTCATGTATCGCCCAGCCTGCATCCACACATCGTTGGGTATTGTGCTACTGTTGTGACATGGCCACCCTTCACAAATGGACTCTCCTGTGTGGACGAGCCAATCCAGCTGTGGAAGATCAACGGGAGCACGCCAGCCAAAGAAGTGCACCGGATGCAGGCCCTGTGGCAATTCTGACGACCACTGCCCTATGAAGTATTATTTCCATTTTACAGATATGAAGGTAGAGGCTAGATAGTGTCAGCGCCTTGCCTCGAGGTAGCCCAGGAAGTTCACGGCAAGCTTGATCGTTGAGCCAGATATCCACGGGTCACAGAACACACTTTGCATGCCGCCCCACAGAAAAAAGAGTTTGTGTAGCCATTTGGCTGTTGGGATGGAGGGGCTCTCAATTCCACGCTGAGTCTCAGAAGTAGGTACGGGCACAGACCAATTATGTTGGTTTGTGAACCGAACCGATTCGTGAGCTATTTAAAGTTTGAACTTTCTACTCCCCGGGACTTTTCGTGGGGAGTAGAAAGCGAGGGTGGGGGCATTTACACCAAACAGCTGAGCTGAGCTCCCCACCACTCAGCTGTTTTTCCTAAAGGACAGAAAGCAGGGGTTTAAACCTTGCTTTCTGCTCTTCACAAACTGCCATGAACTGCATCAAAATTCCTGAAATGTTTGTGGTGGTTCTCCAGTTCGTGAACATTGCTTCACGGACCTCGAACTGGCCAAAATTCATGACGTGCTCTAGTTCGTCAGGCGGCTCATGCCCATTCCTACTCAGAAGTTGAATACAAAATCCTTTGCTCCTATGCCAGCGGCCAGCTCCATACCCAGCCCCTAAAAGACCTAGAAAGTTTGGTCGCCGGCGTCTATCGTCCTTACTGATAATGGCAGCATTGTTTGTTTCTTTGCGGAAGCGGAATTTTCTCAGCTTCTCCACAAGGTCTTCCGCGACGTCACAGACCACAAGGGATTCACTCTGAGGAGAAACAGGAAGGGAAACAGAAAATGAATTAAGATAAGGCGCACCCTTTGCTTCAGACTGCATGGTGTAGTGGTTAAGAGTGTCAGGCTAGAAATCTGGGTGACCCGGGTTCGAATCCCCACTCTGCTACAGAAACTGGCTAGATGACCATGGGCCAGTCATATCCTCTCGGCAGGACCAACCCCCACAGGGTAGCTGCGAGGACAAAATGGAGAAAAGAAGAATGATGTAAGCCGCTTTGTGTCCGTTGGGGAGAAAAGTGGAGTATAAATGTAGTAAAATAAATAACTATTTAAAAAATCTGGGTCTGAGGTGTCAATATTCATAATCTACAAAGTTCAACCATGTCAAACTTTGAGATAAACTTCTACGCAGCCGGACAGAGAGTGGTGAAGAGTTAAATGTTTTGTGGAGACATAGATCCTTTGGGGGGCGGGAACTGTTGTGAATAGAGGATTTAGGGTGGGAGTCCCTAACATGGCACCCACGGGTCCCACAGCACCCGCCAGCACCTTTCCTGGAACCCACCAAGTATTTTTAGACAGTGAGGAGGGCCAGGGGGCTTTCGCCCAGCAAGACTTCTGATTGGCCACTGGAGAATTGCTTGGCTGTTAGATTTTTTTTAAAAAAATGTTGCTTTGGCAACAGCTGCCACCAAAGCACAAGGATCTTCACTGTGTGACTGAAGGGACGCTACGGCAGCCATTTTGTGACTGGCTCCACCTCCTGTGGCAGCCATTTTGTGACTGGCTCCATCTCCTGTGGCAGCCATTTTGTGACTGGCTCCACCTCCTGCCGCAGCCATTTTTGGGCTGCCATTTTGTGCCTGCGCCTCCCACGCTGTGCCAGAATTCCAAAGGTGCCCACAGGCTCAAAAGGTTTGGGAACCCTGATTTAGGGGTCAAGATAGCCCATTTCCCTCTGTGGATGACTATTCTTAGCAAACTCCAGATGGAAATGGAGTTGAGTTAGTCTCCTGCGTGCAAAACAACCAAGTCTTGTGGTACCTTAAAGACCAGCACATTGACTCCAGCGTAAGCCGCCCTAAGCCAAGAAGAAGAGTGGGGTACGGATCTATATTCTATAATATATAAAAGGCAAGTCGTGCTGGGTTGACGACTCTCCTACTTTCCCATTGGCCATTGGGGAAGCTGCCTTGGCGTCGAATTGGCCCACCCTGCCAGCTCCTCCATTCTTATATCCCCACTTTTGACGTATTGCACCTTGGGAGTTGTAGTTCTCGGCTGGCCTTACTGCAACCATCGCAAAAGGGAATTAGGACTACCACTCCCAAGTTGGGAGTCCCAAGAGGCCGTGGGGCATTAGCAGGGAGTCAGTTGAAGTATTAATCAGTTCATTTATTAAATGGGGGGTTGGTGGGAAAAGGAAGGCCTGGACGTCTCCCTGACTTACAACTGGTCTCCAGGCGACAGAGATCCGTCCCCATGGAGAAAACGGTTGCATCGGCAAGTGAGCCCTATGGCAGTATACCACACGGAAGTCCTTCGACAAACCTGGCCCTCCCCAAGGTATTGCCAACCTCCAGGCGGCACCTGGAGATCTCCAGCTATTACAACTGACCTCCAGATGACCAAGTTCAGTTCTCCTGGAGAAAATGGCTGCTTTGGGCAATGGCCTCTATGAAATTATACCCTGCTGAGGTCCCTCCGCACACCAAACCCTGCCCCCCCCAGGCTCCACCCCTCAAAACTACAGGTATTTCCCAACCCAGAGTTGGCAACCTTGTAACTGGCTACAGAACCGCTTTCCAGACCCTTGGAACCCAGAAGACACGGCATAGGAGGAAGTGCTTTTCTACCTTAGCTGCCACTGCATAGCCCCACATTGACATAAGTCAGGGGTGGAGGGAACCAGCAGCTGCATTTGGAGGAGTGGGGAATCAAACCCGGTTCTCCCACATTAGAGTCCGCGCTTCTAACCACTTCACCAAACTTGTTCTCCTACACCAAACGATCTCAGAAGCTAAGCAGGGTCGGCCCTGGTTAGTACTTGAATGGGAGACCACCAAGGAAGTCCAGGGTTGCAACACAGAGGCAGGCAGCGGGAGACCACCTCTGAACATCTCTCGCCTTGAAAACTGCAACTTAATGGCTTCTTTTCCCCCAACCAAATTTAGTACAGATATCCAACAGGTAAGTAATAAGCAAAACACTCAACAGGTAAAGACAATATAAGCTTCAACGCTTATAACAATAAGTACAAATGCCAATGTTTTCAGCAACAGGTACAATTGGCATTCAACAAGTAAGTACTTACAGCAACAGTATAACTGCCATTCAACAGGTGAAGACAATTCCAAGCTTGTACTGAGGAAGAGTAATCGAAACGAAGTTTGAAATTTGGAATCTTCATCCCCCGCTGGAACCTCTACATGAACATCTCGAGTTACTTTTGATAAGTAGGTTACCGGTTGAAAGCATTGGAATTGTCTTCACCTGCTGAATGGTAGTTATACTACTGCTGCAAGTACTTACTTGTTGAATGCCAACTGTACCTATTGCTGAAAACACTGATATTTATTGTTATAAGCACTGAAAATTATATTGTCTTTTACCTGTTGAATTTTTCCCTTTTCCCCCAACCACCACACTCCCTTTTGCAAGGATTTGTCTGAACAGCACATATCCACACAAATGCAAACGTTACATCGGAGGAAGCCGCGGCCTATTTACGTGCTGCCTTCGAGGTGTTTTGTTGCAAAGTGGAAATTCCCCACCCAGAAGACTCAAGACAAGAGATTTTCTGTCTACACGGAGCTTTTAAACATCATATCGCAACCCTGTTGCCAAGGAGAGGGGAAAAATAAGGAAGGAAACTCATTTCCATATCCCCATCTGGGGACGTTCCCGCCCTACGGCTAAACCTGTTTAAGAACCTGAGCAGAGAGAAATTCTCCGTCCCTCTTTCTCCCTTCTGAACTGCGATGAAGCTGTAAGCTCC
This sequence comes from Gekko gecko, assembly GCA_029375565.1. Taxonomy (NCBI): domain Eukaryota; kingdom Metazoa; phylum Chordata; class Lepidosauria; order Squamata; family Gekkonidae; genus Gekko; species Gekko gecko. The sequence continues at coordinate 238,887,287 of JAPDNY010000003.1, read as the reverse complement.
CCGGGGCAGAGACTGTGGTTTTTTCTTTCTTTCACTCTAAAGCAACAAACAATGAGGAAGCTCTACATTTCTTTGACAGACGGAAATCTCGCCGAAGGCTCTTTCCCAAACATGTGGCTCTCTGGGAGGGATGGGGGAGGAATCTCAATCGCTAAACTGGATTAAGGTTGGCGGTAGAAGACCTAGATTCGAGTCCAGCCATCCCTTGAAAGCCAACAAGATTTTTCGGGATATGAACTTTTAAGAGTCAACGCTCTCTTTGTCAGGTATCTCGTACCTGACACAGGGAGTTTTGACTTCCGAAAGCTCATACCCCTGAAGATTTTGTTGGTCACTAACAGCGTTCCGTGCGCCTTGGTGTTTAGTCATGCCGGCCACATGACCACGGAAACGTCTTCGGACAGCGCTGGCTCTTCGGCTTTGAAACGGAGATGAGCACCTCAACCCTAGAGTCGGATTCGACTGGCTTTCGAGCAAGGGAACCTTTACCTTTACTAAGGTGCAGCCGGGCTCGAATCTAGTGGGTTGGAAAAGGCACCGCAGTGTGCTCTAAGCGCCCAGGGAGAGACCCTAGTTCAGAGCCGTAGCCAGCAGTGAGCTTTAGGGGCTGAGCCCCCCCCCCCGATTAGGTTACAGCCCCACTGCCGCTAAAGCTTTCCTTCCCCTGCATCTTTGCCAGCCAGGAAGATGGGCCGTCAGCTCTCCAAAAGCCTCCAATGTCCCGTCTCACTGGCCAGTGAACACTAGTGATGCCACCCCATGGTGGGGGCCATGACACCCGCCCCAAGTCCAAAGCCCCCTCCCGGCGAATATCCTGGCTACGGGGCTGCCCTGGTTCCTGCAATGTCTCACCTTCGACTCGAGCACCCTAAACTGCCAAAAAAATTAAAAAGAGGGCTCAGGTCCTGAAAATTGTTATAAAATGATGTATAGATGGTATATGACACTCAAAAAAATTGCTAATATGAATGAGAACATGTCTAACAAATGTTGAAAATGTAAGAAGAAAGAGGGCTCGTTTTATCATATATGGTGGACATGTGAAAAAGCGGCTGCTTTTTGGTCTGAGATACATAAGGAAATTCAGAAGATCCTGAAATGTGCTTTGAACAAAGAGCCAGAAATGCTACTTTTAGGGCTTAACATTGAAGAAATGAAAGTGACAAAGAGAACACTGTTATGGTATCTAATTACAACGGCGGGAATGACTTATGCCCAATTTTGGAAGCAGGAGAAGATACCAGATAAATGGGAATGGATAAAGAAGATGATTTTTATGGTGGAAATGGACAAACTGACAAAAAAAACTTAACGGAAAAGAAGATGAAGAATTTTTAGTAGACTGGAAGGATTTTAAAGATTACTTAGAACTGAACTGGGATGTTAAAAATAAGTTACTTTGCTCTGATAATTATTAAGAATAGAAATATATAGTAAGAAATGGAATGTATTCAAAATGTTACCTGAGAAGGAGTAATAGAAAAGGAAAATGTTAAAAAATGAAGATTTGATTATTGAATATGAGGTGAATGTAAGAGAATATTGATTGGAATTGTAATGGGGGTGGAGCATCGTTGGGAGCCGGGGGGGGGGAATTGTAGAAAAGGGTACGTTAAGAACTAGTTACCATTTATGGAACATGTTATTATATCCTGATAATAAAAAAAAATTGGAAAAAAAGAGGGCTAGGGTCCTAGTGAATGGTGGAATCACAGTCCTTAAGAGGCCCCAAAGGGATCTAGTTCAGCCCCAAAGGAAGGCGCCATCTATCCAGCGTCACACGCAGAGAGTAGCCAGACTGTATATTCCGACGGCGAGCGAGGGCCACTCACGACAGCAAGCCACACCACACCTGCAGCTAGGGTTGTCAACTCTGTTAAGTGTGGGGACTCTGACCTGGGAGAACCGGGTTTTGATTCCCCACTCCTCCACTTGCACTCGCTGGATGACCTTGGGCAAGCCATAGTTCTGTCAGAGCTGTCCTTGAAAAAGAGCAGTTTCTGTCAGAGCTCTCTCAGCCCCACCTACCTCACGGGGTGTCTGTTGTGGGGAGGGGAAGGGAAAGGAAATTGTAAGCCGCTCTGAGACTCCTTCAGGTAGCGAAGGGCAGGGTATAAATCCGATCTCTTCTTCTTCTTCTACCTCACGGGGTGTCTGTTGCGGGGAGGGGAAGGGAAGGGAGTTTGTCAGCCGCTCTGAGACTCCTTCGGGTAGTGAAGGGCGGGGTATAAATCCAATCTCTTCTTCTTCTTCTACCTCACAGGGTGTCTGTTGTGGGGAGGGGAAGGGGAAGGAGTTTGTCAGCCGCTCTGAGACTCCTTCGGGTAGTGAAGGGCGGGGTATAAATCCAATCTCCTCTTCTTCTTCTTCTACCTCCCAGGGTGTCTGTTGCGGGGAGGGGAAGGGGAAGGAGTTTGTCAGCCACTCTGGGACACCTTTGGGTAGTGAAGGGCGGGGTATAAATCCAATCTCTTTTTCTCCTTCTTCTACCTCACAGGGTGTCTGTTGCGGGGAGGGGAAGGGAAAGGAGTTTGTCAGCCGTGCTGAGACTCCTTCAGGTAGTGAAGGGTGGGGTATAAATCCAATCTCTTCTTCTTCTTCTTCTACCTCCCAGGGTGTCTGTTGCGGGGAGGGGAAGGGGAAGGAGTTTGTCAGCCGCTCTGAGACTCCTTCGGGTAGTGAAGGGCGGGGTATAAATCCAATCTCCTCTTCTTCTTCTTCTACCTCCCAGGGTGTCTGTTGCGGGGAGGGGAAGGGGAAGGAGTTTGTCAGCCGCTCTGAGACTCCTTCGGGTAGTGAAGGGCGGGGTATAAATCCAATCTCCTCTTCTTCTTCTTCTACCTCACAGGGTGTCTGTTGCGGGGAGGGGAAGGGAAGGGAGTTTGTCAGCCGCTCTGAGACGCCTTTGGGTAGTGAAGGGTGGGGTATAAATCCGATCTCCCTCTTCCTCTCCCTCCCAGGGTGTCTGTTGTGGGGAGGGGAAGGGAAAGGAGTTTGTAAGCCGCTCTGAGACGCCTTTGGGTAGTGAAGGGCGGGGTATAAATCCGATCTCTTCTTCTTCGTCTTCTCTGGAGATTTGGAGATGAAGGGACCTCAGCAGGATATAAGGCCACAGAGTCCATTCCTTCTAAATCAGGGGGTGTCCAGGGCTCTGACCTGGCCTATGAGCAACTTTAATGCCAGATGACAGAGGCTGTGCATCATGTCCCAGTATAGTGTCCCAGGGCTAATGAGTACATGAATGCATGAAGCTGCCTTATACCGAATCAGACTCTTGTTTCATCTATCCTGCTATGGTCAGGCCTCACCTGGAGTCCTGTGTCCAGTTTGGGGCAACACACTTTAGGAAGAATGTTGACAAGCTGGAGTGTGTCCAGAAGAGGGCAACCATGACGGTGAGAGGGTTGGAATCCAAGTCTTACGAGGAAAGGCTGAAAGAGCTGGGTATGTTTAGCCTGGGAAAGAGAAGGCTTAGAGGGGACGTGATGGCAGTCTTCAAGTATCTGAAGGGCTGTCATGTAGAAGATGGAGCAGATCTAGTCTCTCTTGCTCCGAATTGCAAGACTAGATCTAATGGGTGGAAATTACAAGGGAGTCATTACTGGCTAGATATCAGCAGGAGGAGGAGGAGGAGGAGGACCGGGCAGTAGGTAATGTGTAAGACCTCTGCCTGAAACCCTGGAGAGACATAGACAGGGGCTGTGGCTCAGTGGTAGAGCCTCTGCTTGGCATGCAGAAGGTCCCAGGTTCAATCCTCAGCATCTCCAGTTGAAAGGACCAGGCAGTAGGTGATGGGAAAGACCTCTGCCTGATTGAAAGGACCAGGTTGAAAGGACCAGGTAGTAGGTGATGGGAAAGACCTCTGCCTGAAACCCTGGAGAGACACAGACAGGGGCCGTGGCTCAGTGGGAGAACTTCTGCTTGGTACGCAGAAGGTCCCCGGTTCAATCCTCAGCATCTCCAGTTGAAAGGACCAGGCAGTAGGTGATGGGAAAGACCTTGGCCTGAAACCCTGGAGAGACATAGACAACAGGGGCCGTGGCTCAGTGGGAGAGCTTCTGCTTGGCATGCAGAAGGTCCCGGGTTCAATCCTCAGCATCTCCAGTTGAAAGGACCAGGCAGTAGGTAATGTGTAAGACCTCTGCCTGAAACCCTGGAGAGACATAGACAGGGGCCGTGGCTCAGTGGTTGAGCTTCTGCTTGGCATGCAGAAGGTCCCGGGTTCAATCCTCAGCATCTCTAGTTGAAAGGACCAGGCAGTAGGTGATGGGAAAGACCTCGGCCTGAAACCCTGGAGAGACATAGACAGGGGCCGTGGCTCAGTGGTAGAGCCTCTGCTTGGCATGCAGAAGGTCCCAGGTTCAATCCTCAGCATCTCCAGTTGAAAGGACCAGGCAGTAGGTGATGGGAAAGACCTCGGCCTGAAACCCTGGAGAGACATAGACAGGGGCCGTGGTTGAGTGGCAGAGCTTCTGCTTGGTATGCAGAAGGTCCCAGGTTCAATTCTCGGCATCTCCAGTTGAAAGGATCAGGTAGAGAGAGATGTGAAAGACCTCCGCCTGAGACACTGGAGAGCCGCTGCCATTCTGAGTAGACCACAGTGACCTTGATGGACCAAAGGTCTGAGTCAGTAGAAGGCAGGTCCATGTGCGTTCATGTGACAGGGCTAGGACTCCCAGGTCCCTCTTCGTCCCCAGCGGGGGACTTTGGGGGGCATTCCCAGAGGAGGTGGGGAGTTCCCAAGGTGATGATGTCATGTTGGAGACGTCCCGGCTTCAAGCCCTGCCCCCATGGGGACGGTCTCAGCAGCTGCGAGCACATCAAGTGATCCCTTTAAGCGCCCTCAGCTCGTAGACCCTCGCCTGCAGCCGCCCCTCAAGAGAGAAGGGAGAGGGGTGGATGCGGGTGTTGGGGGTAGGAGTGACAACCAGGGGCAGGGCTTTCTCAGTGGTGGCTCCACTCTGGTGGAATGAGCTCTCAGTAGAGATCAGGGCCCTGCAGGACCTTTTACAGTTCTGCAGGGCCTGTGAAACGGAGCTCTTCCACCAGGTCTTGGGAGCCGCTGCCACCGCTAAATATCGTCAATAGCTAACAGTGGTAGAACAGAGAGCCCCATGCCCCTGGAATGTTGACAACGGTGCCCATCACTTCTACGGTATCCGAAGGAGATCGGAGAGCCGATCACCTGGAGAGAGAACTGACTGCGGCTGCCACTGTTAAAGCAACAACAATAATGCTAGCACTATGTCATCTGTTGGTCGCAGTACTGTTTTGTGTAGTGGTTAAGTGCACGGACTCTAATCTGGGAGAACCGGGTTTGATTCCCCACGCCTCCACTTGCACCTACTGGATGACCTTGGGCAAGCCGTAGTTCTGATAAGAGCTGTTCTTGGAAAAGAGCAGTTTCTGTCAGAGCTCTCTTAGCCCCACTGACCTCACAGGGTGTCTGTTGTGGGGAGGGGAAGGGAAGGGAGTTTGTAAGCCGCTCTGAGACACCTTTGGGTAGTGAAGGGCGGAGTATAAACCCAATCTCTTCTTCTTCTTCTACCTCACAGGGTGTCTGTTGTGAGGAGGGGAAGGAAAAGGAGTTTGTAAGCCGCTCTGAGACACCTTTGGGTAGTGAAGGGCGGAGTATAAACCCAATCTCTTCTTCTTCTTCTACCTCACAGGGTGTCTGTTGTGAGGAGGGGAAGGAAAAGGAGTTTGTAAGCCGCTCTGAGACACCTTTGGGTAGTGAAGGGCGGAGTATAAACCCAATCTCTTCTTCTTCTTCTACCTCACAGGGTGTCTGTTGTGAGGAGGGGAAGGAAAAGGAGTTTGTAAGCCGCTCTGAGACACCTTCGGGTAGTGAAGGGCGGAGTATAAACCCAATCTCTTCTTCTTCTTCTACCTCACAGGGTGTCTGTTGTGAGGAGGGGAAGGAAAAGGAGTTTGTAAGCCGCTCTGAGACACCTTTGGGTAGTGAAGGGCGGGGTATAAATCCAATCTCTTCTTCTTCTACCTCACATGGTGTTTGTTGTGAGGAGGAGAAGGGAAAGGAGTTTGTAAGCCGCTCTGAGACACCTTTGGGTAGTGAAGGGCGGGGTATAAATCCAATCTCTTCTTCTTCTACCTCACATGGTGTTTGTTGTGAGGAGGAGAAGGGAAAGGAGTTTGTAAGCCACTCTGAGACACCTTTGGGTAGTGAAGGGCGGGGTATAAATCCAATCTCTTCTTCTTCTTCTACCTCACAGGGTGTCTGTCGTGAGGAGGGGAAGGAAAAGGAGTTTGTAAGCCGCTCTGAGACACCTTTGGGTAGTGAAGGGCGGGGTATAAATCCAATCTCTTCTTCTTCTACCTCACATGGTGTTTGTTGTGAGGAGAAGGGAAAGGAGTTTGTAAGCCACTCTGAGACACCTTTGGGTAGTGAAGGGCGGGGTATAAATCCAATCTCTTCTTCTTCTTCTACCTCACAGGGTGTCTGTCGTGAGGAGGGGAAGGAAAAGGAGTTTGTAAGCCGCTCTGAGACACCTTTGGGTAGTGAAGGGCGGGGTATAAACCCAAACTCTTCTTCTCTTCTGCAATGTGTTTTAATCGTTTTATTGTAATTTAGATGTATTATTTTATGGAAGCCGCCCTGAGCCAGCCTCAGCTGGGAGGGCGGGGTAAAAATCTGATTAAATAAACAAATAAATAAAAAAGCGGGCGACCTCCGCCAGACTGGGGGCATCTGGCAACCCTAGGCAGCACATAATTATTATGCCCTGAACTGGATCGCCCAGGCTAGCCCAATCTTTGCCTGCTAAGGTAGGCAATGTCAAACCACCTCTGGTTGCCTCTTGCCTTGAAAACTCTACAGGGTGGCCGTAAGTCACCTGCAGCTTCCATTACCTGTACTTGTTGGAGGAGAGGGTTATGCAGGCACTCCACACGGTGTCCCATGGAGCTACATGGGAACACAGCCTATTGTCCCAGCGCAGGGTTGGAACACTTTCCCTATGAAGAAAGGTTAAAACACTTGGGACTCTTTAGCTTGGAGAAACGACGGCGGAGGGGTGACAGGATCGAGGTTTATAAGATTATGAATGGGATTGAGCAGGTTGAGAAAGAAGTCCTTTTCTCCCTTTCTCACACTACAAGAACTCGTGGACACTCCATGAAATTGCTGAGCAGTCGGGTTAGAACAGATAAAAGGAAGTCCTTCTTCACCCAAAGAGTGATTAACACATGGAATTCACTGCCACAGGAGGTGGCGGCGGCTACAAGCATGGAGAGTTTCGAGAGGGAATTAGATAAACATATGGAGCAGAAGTCCATCAGTGGCTATTAGCCACAGGGTATAGATGGGAACTCTCAGTCTGGGGCAGGTGATGCACTCTATTCTTGGTGCTGGAGGGGGCAGCAGTGGGAGGGCTTCTCGTGTCCTGACCCCACTGCTGGACCTCCCGATGGCACCTGGTATTTTTGGCCCCTGTGTGACACAGAGTGTTGGACTAGATGGGCCATTGCCCTGATTCAACATTGGCTTCTCTTATGTTCTTACCCTTCCAAATTATATAGAGCACTTTGCCGTTTGACCCACCACGCATGTGTGTGAGTGTGGGGTGGGGGAGAAGTAACGTGAAGCCTCGCAGGGAGGCCCAGTCACCACACCCGCATGCTAAGAGGATGAACGAGAAATTAGACACAAGCGGTTAGACTGCAGGAGAGCCATTGCTTAAGTAGCAGCTGGGAAGGGGGGGAAGAGAGAGAGAGAGTAGAGAATCGCCAAGTGCTTTTCCAAAGGCACATCTGGGAAGAGGGCCGTTATTAATTTAGCTTTTCCTGGACAATGGACAGAAGGGAGCTTTAAAAAGATGGCCCTTTTACACCAGGAACGAATAGAATCATAGAGTTGGACGGGACCTCCAGGGTCGTATAATCCAACCCCCTGTGCAATGCAGGAAATCCACAAATGCCTCCTTCTCCACCCCCGCAGTGACTGCTGTCCCATGTCCAGAAGATTGACAAAAAAATCTCCAAGATCCTTGGCCAAACCAGCCTGGAGAACAATTGCTTCCTGACCCGAAAGTGGCAATCAGTATTTCCCTGAGCATGCAAGAAAGGGCCATGAGAACTAAGCACTGATGCAACCCGTCCTGCCCTCCCTCTCGTGATCTGCCTAAGTTCACAGAATCAGCATTGCTGTCAGATGGCCATCGAGCCTCTGTTTAAAAACCTCCAAAGAAGGAGATCCTACCACCAACGCTCCCTCTAAGCTGTGGAGTCTTGTGAGCAAAAATTCTACTACTGGCATTAAAGTTGTGAGCAAGTGATTTGGCTATGGCATAAACTAGTTTGTTCTGGAGCCATCCTTCCTGGGTGAAGACAGAAATGTGTGTGAGCCGGAGGCTAGCTCACACTAACTCAGCTTAGAGGGGACACTGCCCACAACTTCCCAAGGAAGCCCGTTCCCCAGCATCTTCAGTTGAAATAGCCATCCCTCTGTTCCTCCAGTCACTGGTAACACAGATTTGGGTTGCTATCCCACAAGCAGGCATGCCTTGAAACAGCGGAGGAGAGAGAGAAATTCCAGGCTCGCTAATAAGCTTTTGGCCACAAATATCAGTCCAAGTTGGGTCACTCATACAGTGTCGCTTGGGGTTCTGGTTGCAATCCATTTTTTTTTATGGCAACAGCAGCCCCAGTGAGTTCTGTGGGACGTTCTTCTAAATAAGAACACAGAGGATAAAACTGCAAGTAACTGGGAGTCATTCCAACACCCCTGTTGAGTAGCTGTGTCGGTTTGTCGTAGCGGGAACACAAACCATTGGCACCTCAAAGGCTAACATGTTTTTCAAAGACGGTTAAATTTTGAGGACACTGTGAAATTACACCAAGTCATTAATACGGGCTGGAAGAGCTTCTTTGTGCATTCAGGAAGGGGGTAAAAGAGGAGAGAAGAATTCTGTGATCAGCCAGCTAAGTCAAGGACGCATACACTCATGCCAGAGCAAGGAACAGGAGCGGATTGCTTCACACACACACACCCATTCAGATTAGTGGATCAGTTATTCCCTTTTGCCCTCCTTGGTGACAGCAAACCCAGAAAAGGAAAAAGCCAATTCCCCATTAACTAAGCTATAATAAAAGAGCTTTTTCAGCCCTGGCCCCTGCCTGGTGGAATGAGCTCCCGTGTGAGATCAGGGCCCTGGGGGACTTACTACAGTTCTGCAGGGCTTGCAAGACGGAGCTCTTCCACCAAGCATTTGGTTGAAGCAGCGGGCGTCCCCCCTCCAGCTTTTCGGGCCCTAGCTTTTTCTGCCCAATGTTTTCAGGCCAATTGTCCACCAGGCCTGTTTTGACTGGTCATCTGACAACTTTTATAATTATAAGGTATTTGATGATTTTATGTGTAAATTGTTGTTTTAATACTGTTTTAATTGTATATTTAATTGTTGTACACCGCCCTGATATATAATTATAAGGTATTTGATGATTTTATGTGTAAATTGTTGTTTTAATTGTATATTTAATTGTTGTACACCGCCCTGAGCCCATTGGGGAGGACGGTGTATAAATCTAACTAACTAACTAACTAAATAAATAAAGAGCAAGATTCGAATCCAGTACGCTTTAGAGGCCAACAAGATTGAAGGGGCGGGGGGTTACAAGCTTTTGAGAGTCAAAGCTCTCTTTGTCAAGAGATCCTCTGACAAAGGGACCTTTGACTCTCAAAAGATCACACCCTTAAAATCGGGACGTACTAAAACTAAGGACAAGCGGTACATCCCCTTAGAATCTTGTTGGACTCTAAGGTGTTACTGGGTCGAACCTAATAAATTCACATGAAATAGCCTTCGAAATATTCCCCCAATTTCAGTCTTTTTCACAGGGGAAGACAGACAAAGTCCAAGTAGGTTAGGGCAGCCAGATATGCAAAGCAAGGAAACACTGTGGATCAAAGCAAGGAAAGACTTCTTTGAAACTCCTTTTGGGGCGTGTGTTTTTTGGCAATCCCAGCCATTGCACACAGACTTCTTCTCTCCCTAGTCAACCCAAACCGATCTGTATTTTTTGACCCGACCAAGCCTAAATGTGAGAAGGAGCAGCAGGAACACGGAGGGTGGATTGGCCAATTCTCTCCTGACCCTTTCTCAGGGAATGCCACGGGAGGCTATTGCTCCAGAGAACCCATTCGACAGTAAAGCCACTGCGCCTGCCGACGGGATGCTGTTCATATCAGAATAATTCACGGGTTGTTGTTTTTTTTGCAATGCGTCCCTTTAAAGTTGCAATATGCAATCTCCCGCCCCACAGGGTCGGGTTCCTCATTTCCCAGGACACAACAAGCCTTGACATTTTGAGCTAATTTATCTGATTTTGTTTAATAAAATAGAAAAAGGGCCCCGATCACCGCATTATTGTGAAAGTGGGAGATCATCTATGCCTATGAAGACACATGCATGTATGAATTATATATAATATTCAATATAATATGCATGTAATATATATAATTATGAACTATAGATACATGCACATTTATCACCTCTATAAATTGCACGCGCTATACCCGCCGCCCAGACCTTCCCAGGGAAAGAGAGCGCTGCAGCCCCCGGAAAGACCCGCACTCACCATTTTGCAGCAGATGCAGCCAACCTTCTCCCCCACCACCCCTTTCAACGGCACTGCCCCTTTAAGAGCCCGAGGGGGCCCTCCCTTCATCCGCGCCTCTCCCGCGGTAATCCCCCTTAGTGCGCATGCCCCACGCGGGCCGGGACCCAATCAACGGAGGAGCATCCGCTCGGCCGATGACGTCACGCGGCTACGGCGAGCCGGAAGCGGGAGAAACGCGACGCCCTCCCGAGACTCCCCTCGCAGTCGGGCGGGTTCCCTCTCGCTCGCTCGCTATCCTCCCACCCACGCCTAGAGAGGCCCCCGGAGCCTCCTCAGCGGCCATCCTTATGCTAATTAAAGGCGGGGCTTGAGCTTCCTTTTCCCCCCTGGCGCCAACCAGGAAGCGGCGTTGCCATGGCAACCAGAGAGCTTTTTGGCTTCCTTGTTTAAAAAAAACAGATTGATAGATGATAGATAGATAGATGATAGATAGATAGATAGATAGATAGATAGATAGATAGATAGATAGATAGATAGATAGATAGATAGATAGATAGATAGATAGATAGATAGATAGATAGATTTTTTTTAACAATCTATTTATTGGTTTTCAAAAAGAAAGGAACAAAAAAGGAAAAAGGAATAAATAACATACAGTACAGTGTAAAACCATGCAAGTAGACAGATTAAAACAAACCAGCTGGTGGTGCCCTCCAACAGTCAATAAACTCTATATTTAACATTACTCAACCTGGTATATTGCCTAATATAAATGGCCAATGGCGACTAATCAGTATGATTTGGTCAACTATTATGTAGGTTCTTACAATGCTAACCAGAAGTCAGTAACCCATATTTAATGTCTTTCATTGTTTCCCAGTCAAACTTATTGACATTCATTTTTTCCAGGATAGGATGCCATTTATCTAGAGGGTTTATTAGCTCATTTTCTGAATCATCCTTGTTTAACTAAATAGATATTTTTTCCTGTATAAAGAAATCCCAAACTTTATACTTCCACTGTTGCATTGAGGGGAGCATATGTGCTTTCCATTTTTGAGCTAAAAGAGTCATGGATGGATGGATGGATGGATGGATGGATGGATGGATGGATGGATAGATAGATAGATAGATAGATAGATAGATAGATAGATAGATAGATAGATAGATAGACAGACAGACAGACAGACAGATAGATAGATAGATAGAACCCCATTGAAACATCACCTGGTGCTACATAAGGGACAGATGCGGGCTGGTTTCGAGTAAGCTGGGAACCAAGCTCAGTTTAGGACCTAAACTTTTAGGAGGCAGCTCTTTGCAGTCAATGAAAAAAGGGAGCTACTGATTCATTCGCTCATCATTTATTATTTATTAAAGTCCTGTTTTCTTCCAAAAAGCAAGATATTGACACTCTCATCATAGCTACACACATTATCACTATTAATGCTAAAAACTAGGGTTACCAGATTTTGAAAAGAAAAAAAAAAAAAGAGGACCTACTTCCTGACTATAGGTTCAGGTGGGCAGCCAGGGTTGGTCTGAAGCAACAGAGCAAAGTTTGAGTCCAGTGGAACCTTTAAATCTGAGTATAAGCTTTCCTGGGTGCATGCGCACTGTATTCCGTGTGTACTGTTCATGTGCATGCACATTGTATCTGAAGAAGTGTGCATGCATGCAAAAGCTTATACCCAGAATTAAATTTTGTTGGGTCTTAACAGTGGCACCGGACTCAAACTCTGTTTGGTATTTTCTGACTGACTACTTCAAAAAAGTGATCAAGACGACAAATCCCATTTTCAATACCCCTACTATTTAACTGCCAGTTCCCTGCGCCTTGGTGTTGAGTCATGCCGGCCACATGACCACGGAAACGTCTTCGGACAGCGCTGGCTCTTCGGCTTTGAAACGGAGATGAGCACCGCAACCCTAGAGTCGGATTCGACTGGCTTTCGAGCAAGGGAACCTTTACCTTTACCTTTACTATTTAAGCCTCCTGCCAGTTCCCTGCGCCTTGGTGTTGAGTCATGCCGGCCACATGACCACGGAAACGTCTTCGGACAGCACTGGCTCTTCGGCTTGGCAACAGAGATGAGCACCTCAACCCTAGAGTCGGATTTGACTGGCTTTCGAGCAAGGGAACCTTTACCTTTCACTATTTAAGTGGTGATGATTGCTACTAACTAGGAACATTCCTAACTGAAATATACGGGGGTTCAGACACGTAGAGTGATCAGCTTATTTTATGAAGTGATTTCAGCAGCGAGCACGTAGACAAAGACCCCTGGCCGAAGCCAGGTTTTATGCACAAGGAAGGTCACACCCAAAACACACCCCGCTCCCAGGGATAGGCCATTTACACCAGATTACCTAGCAGTTCGAAAGCAAGAAATTGCAAGTAGATAAATAGGTACCACTTCGGAGGGAAGGTAACAGCGTTCCGTGCGCCTTGGTGTTTAGTCATGCCAGCCACATGACCACGGAAACGTCTTCGGACAGCGCTGGCTCTTCGGCTTTGTAACGGAGATGAGCACCGCAACCCTAGAGTCGGATTCGACTGGCTTTCGAGCAAGGGAACCTTTACCTTTACCTTACCTTTCCAGGGGACCCCTATTGGGCTACTCTAGAATCCGAGCGTTCCTACTGGCGCGCTCCAAGAATCCCAGCCGGCTATGGTTCTGGATCTCAAGCTCAATAAATTACACTAACCTTCCAACCCCAAAAGAGGACATTTTAATCAGTTTGTTAAAAACAGCCCAAAAGAGGACGGACATCAAAAAAAGAGAGGACATGTCCTCTAAAAAGAGGACTTCTGGTAATCTTATCTAAAACAAAAGGGAGCCTTTAGCCCCAAAACTCCATTTTTCGTGTTGCTACTACTACTACTACTACTAACCAGTGCTTTTTTTTGTAGAAAAAGCCCAGCAGGAACTCATAACAGGCCACACCCAACAACAGAAACAGAAGCATATTAGGCCACACCCCAACAGCACAGCTCATTAGCATATTAGGCCACACACCCCATGTTACCAGATGTGTGGCCATCCAGCCACACCTACCTTTTGCTTCTTATTCTGTTTAACTTGTTTGTTGTCAAAACCCAGGGCTTTTCTTGTAGCAGGAACTCCTTTGCATGTTAGGCCACACACCCCTAACATAGCCAATCCTAATGAGTTCCTGCTGTCGGGTGTGGCCTATTATGCTAATGAGTTCCTGCTGGGCGCGGCCAACTCAGGAGCCAGCCGAAACTCCATTTCTGTGCATTCTGCCCAAAAATAGCCCTGCTAATAACAATAATATTAGTGTAGCAGAACAAAGTTTGAGTCTTGTGGTACCTTTAAGACCAACAAAGTTTTATTCTGGGTATTAGTTTCCAAGTGCACGCACTACGGTTGCCAGGTCCATACCTGTTGTCCAGCGGGGGGGGGAGAAGCTCTGTGTCCGGAAGTGATGTCATCATGCCGGACACGTTGCTGGGGACACTCTAGTATTCGTCTTGAAAAACTCTATGGTACCAAAGGGTGTTCAGGTTGAATGCTAGAGTGTCCCTGGAGACATGTTGGCCTGATACAGGCACTTTGGGGGCAGTGTTCCCCCCGCCAGCCGGATATAGGCCTGTAGGCTGGGGGCCACTAGAGCGGGCAACACCTCGCCCCTCCGTGGGACCTGACAGCCCTCACACACACACTCCTTCAGATAGTACTGTGTATGGATCAAGATGGGTAGCTGTGTTAATCTGCCTATAGCAGTAGAAAAGAGCAAGAGTCCAGGAACACCTTAGGAGTATAGAAGAAGTAAGCAGTGACTCACAAAAGCTCATCCCCTCCATAAATCTTGTTAGTTTTCAAGGTGCTACTGGAATCTTGCTGTTTTCTAATATTAATATGTGTCCGATTCTTCCAACTAATCTCTGTCGCCTGGAGATCAGCTGTAATTGCGGGAGATGTGAAAGGGATCTGGGTGTTCTAGCTGATCACAAGCTAAACATGAGCCTGCAGTGTGATGTGGCTGCGAAGAAAGCAAATGCAATCTTAGGATGGTGGAGGTGGTAGTTCCGCTCTATTCTGCTATGGTCAGGCCTCACCTGGAGTCCCGTGTCCAGTTTTGTGCACCACATTTTAGGAAGGATGTTGACAAGCTCGAGCGTGTCCAGAAGAGGGCAGCCAGGATGGTGAGAGGGTTGGAATCCAGGTCTTACGAGGAAAGGCTGAAAGAGTTGTATATGTTTAGCCTGGGCAAGAGAAGGCTTAGCAGGGACACGATTGCAGTCTTCAAATATCTGAAGGGCTGTCATGTAGAAGATGGAGCAGATCTATTTTCTCTTGCTCCGGATTGCAAGACTAGATCTAATGGGTGGAAATTACAAGGGAGTCGTTACCGGCTAAATATCAGGAGAAACTCCCTAACTGTAAGAGTGGTTGAGCAGTGGAACAGATTGCCTCGGGAGGTGGTGGACACTCCTTCGCTGGGCATTTTCAAGCGGAGGCTGGACGACCATCTTCCGGGTATGTTGTAGGGCTATATTCCGGCTTCGCTCCTGCAAAGTGCAGGAGGTTGGACTAGATGACCTGCAAGGTCCCTTCCATCTCTAACATTCTATGATTCTATGAGATTTCCAGGTCCCCCCCAAAGTTGGCAACTTTAGTAATCTGTCTTGAGTCTCAGTGACAAAGGTAAGCTATAAATAACATTTTTAAAAAAAGAAGGCTCAGAAATTTTCAAGTATTGAGAGGCAAGAGACGATGAACAATAACAAGGCTTTTATTCATGACATTGCTCAGCTCTGCTCTGCTAAGAGCGGCACCCAAACTTATAACATTCCACAACTGAACTATATACAATGTAACTACAAACAAGAGGTCTGATTGGACCTAAGCGGAGCTTTCTGATAGGTTACTCTGGGTGGCTTCAGGACCACTAGGTCTTTATTAGACAGCCAATCACAATAAGGGAATTAGGATACCATAGGGCAATCCATAACTCAAAACAGCATAGTGTGAACCCAGAGCATAACAGAAATGATATGCAGATGCCCATACTAAGCACCTTATATTAATTTTTTAAATGATGACATAGGAAAAAGGAGAAAGAGAAGACAGCCTTGTGATCGCTGATCATATAAATTTATGAGCCCAGTGGCACCTTTAAGACCAACAAAGTTTTATTTAAAGTGTAAGCTTCCGTGTGCAAAGCACACTTCTTCAGACAAATGTCCTCAGGGGTTATTTACGGGGGGGGGGGAGGAGGGTTGGTGGCAGCCGTTAGGAGGGGGCCATGCAAAAGCCAAGATGCATATGCAGAGCTGAAATTGGATCAGGTGGCCGGTAAGATCAATGGATGGCAGCAAATTAGCAAGTAAGTGCAAGAGTTAACAAAAAGATGTGGAAGTGAAGCTAAAGTCCAGCAGTACCTCCAAGACAAACCAGGCTCAACCCTGTGTACATGAGAGTCATAGCAGAAGGGTCTTAGGTGTGGAGAAATCAGCACTGGTAAATGAGACAGAAAACCTAGATCTCTATTCAGTCCAGGAGGATGCATTGTCTTGAATTTAAATATCGGTTGCAATTCAGCAGTCTCTCTAGAGAACTGTATATGTACATACATACATTATGTACACATATAAATGCATATGTATTTATTTATATGTATGCATAGATATAAACACACATATGAAGCTGCCTTATACTGAATCAGACTGTTGGTCCAACCAGATCGGTATTGTCTACTTCAGCAGGCAGCAGTTGTCCAGGGTCTCAAGGCAGAGGTCTTTCCCTCACCTATTGCCTGTTTCTTTTTAAACTACAGAATCCGGGGATTGAACCTCGGACCTTCTGCATGCCAAGCAGATGCTCTGTCACTGAGCCACAAAAGTATGTGTAAATATGAAGCTGCCTTCTACTGAATCAGGCCCTAAGTCCATCAAGGTCAGTATTGTCTATTCAGTCTGGCAGCCGCTCTCCAGGGTCTCAGGCTGAGGTCTTTCACATCACCTATTGCCTGGTTCTTTTTAACCAGAGATGCCTGGGATTGAACCTGGAACCTGCTGCATGCAAAGCAGATGCTCTAGCACCAAGCCGTGCCCCCTCCCCAATTATATACAGATATGGATATAAATATAGAAATAGCCACGCCCCCCTCCCATATATGCTCCAGATGTTTATCTAATTCCTTCTTGAAGCCGTCCATGCTTGTAGCCGCCGCCACCTCCTGTGGCTGTGAATTCTTTAATAATCCTTTAATAATCTTGCCCATTATCCTAACGGATAATGTCTTACCCAATGAACAATTATTATAAAATGTATAATATAATAATATAATATAAATATATTATAAAATGTGTAATATGAAATGTATGTATAATGTATATATATTTATATATACACACACACACACTTATGTATATATACATACACATACATATATACGCATACACATTCATACATATATGTGCATATACATATATACACATGTTACAGGACTCTTTTTGTAGCAGGAATTCCTGTGCATATTAGGCGACACACCTCTAACGTAGTAGCCAATCCTCCAAGAGCTTACAGTAGCCCCTGTAAGAAGACCTCTGTAAGCTCTTGGAGGATTGGCTGCGTTTAGGGGTGTGTGGCCTAATATGCTAAGGAGTTCCTGCTACAAAAAGAGCCCTGCGACATGTACATAATACACACACATACATAAAAAGGTAAAGGTAAAGGTTCCCCCTTGCTCGAAAGCCAGACGAATCCGACTCTAGGGTTGCGGTGCTCATCTCCGCTTCAAAGCCGAAGAGCCAGCGCTGTCCGAAGACGTTTCTGTGGTCACGTGGCCGGCATGACCAAACACCCAGGTGCAGGGAAGGCTGTGACCTTCCCACCGAAGGGGTACCTATTTTATCTACTTGGCAATCTCTTGCTTTCGAACTGCTAGGCTGGCAGGAGCCATACATACATAACACATGCATATATAAGGTAAAGGTTCCCTTGCTCGAAAGCCAGTCGAATCCGACTCTAGGGTTGCGGTGCTCATCTCCGTTTCCAAGCCGAAGAGCCAGCGCTGTCCGAAGACATTTCCGTGGTCATGTGGCCGGCATGACTAAACACCGAGGCGCACGGAATGCATATATACCACCTCTATAAACATTCTGTCTGGGCTACCAGCACCCTTGAAGGGCTGGTAAACTGTTTCTCTCCATCTCGCATAATATCACTGAATAGTCATTAAAAAGTAAGGCGGGGGCGCGAATGGAGGAAAAGGAGAAGGGAACTCCGGGCACGAGCGGAAGAACCGCGTGGGCTTCAGCAGGGCCTCCTGCGCATGCGCACGGGTCGCGCAGGCGCACCGGGACGACAACAAACGGGGCGGAGAGGACGCCGGTCTTGCGGACCCCCGCCGCCCGCCTTCCCATGGCCGCCGTCTTCCTGGTGACGGTCTACGAGTACTCGCCGCTCTTCTACATCGCCGTGGTCTTCGTCTGCTTCCTGGTCACCAGCGGCCTGGTCTTGGGATGGTCAGTGGGGCGGGGGCGGGGTGGGAGGTCAAGGGGCGTGGCTGGCGGAGGAGGGGGCGTGGCTGAGGGGGTGGGTGGGAGGGGCTGGCGCAGAAGGGGGCGTGGCTGAGGGGGTGGGTGGGAGGGGCTGCTGGGGGTGTGGAAGGGAATGGGGCTGGGGGGGTCAGGGAACTGGGAGGGGCCAAGGTGGGGGGCTGGGCCAAAGGGAAGGGGTTAGCTCTGCAGGGTTGCCAACCTCCAGGTGGGGCCTGGGGATCTCCCAGAGTGGTAACCAATGTTCTCTCTAAGCAGTGGAGTATTGTGAGCAAAAATTCCACTTTTGTGAGCTACTAGCATTAAAGTTGTGAGTGAGCAATTTGGCTGCTGCATCAGTTAGTTTGCTCTGGAGCCCTCCCTTCCTGAGCTAAGGCAAAAATGTGTGAGCCGGAGGCTAAAGAACTGTGAGCTGGCTCACACTAACTCAGCTTAGAGGGAACACTGGTGGTAAGTGACCTCCAGTTGAAAAGAGCCAAGAGTCCAGGAGCACCTGAAAGGCTTAACAAAATATGTAGTCCAGCGGCACCTTTCAGACCAGCAGAGGTTTATTCAAGGTATGAGCTTTCGTGTGCTTATGCGTACAACTTTTTCAAAAAGCGTGCCTTGCTTGCACAGGAAAGCTGATAGCTTCAATCAACCTTTGTGGGTCTTAAAAGGTGCCGCCAGACTCTAGATTTGTTCTCCTGCTTCAGACCAACAGGGCTGGCCACCTGGATCTAACAAATTATGTGGCAGGGGATGCTCTTTCCTGAGTCACTGTGCCCTCTTCTTCAGAGGACAGAGAACAGTTCCCCTGGAGGAAACGGATGCTTTGGAAGGCGGACTCTTTGGCATCCCATTGCTCCTGAGCTTGCTTGCTTCCTTCCTTGCTTCCTTCCTTCCTTCCTTCCCCAGGTGCCAGCCCCAAATCTCCAGGAATTCCCCATGGTGGAGTTGGCAACGGTACTGGGGGGGAGGAGAGAAAGACATGCCTGGGGGGGGTGAGGGGTAGGGGAAGGGGAGCATCCAACAATGCTTTATATTGTTCTGTGAATGTGCCGCTTTGTATTCATCGTCTCACCGCCATGCTTGCGACAGCCCTGTGAGGTAGGGCAGTGTTGGAATGAACGGCCCACTCTATGCATTTATCATGTAACTTTTCAGTGCGTTGT
The DNA here is from genome assembly GCA_029375565.1 of Gekko gecko. Classification (NCBI taxonomy): domain Eukaryota; kingdom Metazoa; phylum Chordata; class Lepidosauria; order Squamata; family Gekkonidae; genus Gekko; species Gekko gecko. Next base: position 238,868,027 of record JAPDNY010000003.1, on the reverse strand, counting down.
CTTCTGCGTTTGTAACCCGTTTTCTGCATTTTTGGTGCCTTGGACAATATTCTGTGAACCTTTGTTGATGTTCTTTATTTTTATGTGATTTATAAACTCCTCCTTTCTCACAACCAGTCAAGGCAGGTTATATATAGGGAATCAGGACAGTCGACCAAACGGGACATTCAGTCGTTTTCTCATTTGTTGGAGGGCTGCCAGATTGCTCTGGATATACAGTCTGCGTTGAGTCAATGTGAGAAAGTGATTTAAATAAATAATATGTGAAACAGAGTGGAGGAAAGGACTTGGGACAGAGGAGAAATGAATAAGAGAAAGAGCACTTCTTGGAGTTAAATCCAGATATCAATTGGGCTGTCAGGAAAGGAGAAATGGAAATAAATAAGGTTCCCCCCGCCTTCTTTTTGTAGGGAGTTTTGATACTTCTGCTCCATATGCTTATCTAATTCCCTCTTGAAACTGCCCATGCATGTAGCTGCCACCATCTCCTGTGGCAGTGAATTCCATATGTTAATCACTCTTAGAACCAGTGGTCCACCTAGTCCAGCATCTTCTCTCCCACAGTCAGTTCCTCTGGAGGGCCAGCAACAGGGCATAAAGGCCGAGGCCTTCTCCTGATCCTACTTCCTGGCACTGTAGAGACTGATAGTACAAAGCGCTTGAGCATGTCAAGGTGTATTATAACATACATCAATGTTAAAGCAGACACTAATACACAAGTAACAGCGTTCCGTGCGCCTTGGTGTTTAGTCATGCCGGCCACATGACCATGGAAATGTCTTCGGACAGCGCTGGCTCTTCGGCTTTGAAACAGAGATGAGCACCGCAACCCTAGAGTCGGATTCGACTGGCTTTTGAGCAAGGGAACCTTTGCCTTTAATACACAAGAAATGGTAAGTTTTCTTTCAGGTGAAGGTGAACTTCTATCAGAATAAGAGCGAAGACGAAAACCTCCGGAATGACTCTTCGTTTCGCCTCTTCATCTGAAAAATCCCTATGCTTGTCTGGTTTCGTTCATACCACAGTTTAACATACCACGTTAACAGATCTTCTCCTGCTTTTTCTACCATAAATACATTCTCAGAACAACTTTTCACGGGGCGTGACTTTTCCTCTTCGCTCTTCTTCTGATAGAAGTTCACCTTCACCTGAAAGAAAACTTACCATTCCTTGTGAGTTAGTGTCTGCTTTAACGTTGATGTATGTTATAATACACCTTGACGTGCTCAAGCGCTTTGTACTATCAGTCTGTCCTTTGTCTGTTTAGATTATCACAGGACTGTGTTCTCCGTCGCATATGTGCTCCCTGGCACTGGGCTTCAAAGAATTAGTGCCTCTGAATGTGAGTAATGTTTTTAAATAATGCAATGACCATCAGTCTTGGACCAGCCAATTCACGCTAATGCTGCCCTCTGTTTCCGCCCTTGCGCTGAAGCCACTGCAGCTTGGGCAATGCGTACAAGTAAAACTGGAAGGATGCGGAGAAGGTTAGCATGCCCCCTGGCACAAGGATGCCCCCTGGCACAAATAAAGACTGCACCGTAGATAAACACTCTTTTTTTTTTTTTTAAACCATTTATTATAGAGTATGTTTCACATATTTAAAATTGCATCTTATAGATATCACATACCTTTTTCTTTCCTCCCCACCCTCCCGAGTACAAGGCTTCCCGCAATGCTCTTACCCCCTTGTAAACTCTATTATCTAATTAGCATTAACAAAATGTCTCACTTCCGTTATCAAATTAGGTAACATTTTAACAATCTTATCATTCTTTTTCTTGTTTTCTTCTTAATAACTATCGAAGCAAATCAATTTGTTTTTAACGTCCCAGTTTTTCTCAAGATAGTCTTTGAAATCTTTCCATTGTTCATAAAACGCTTCGTCTTCTTCATTATTAAGCTTTCTTGTCATTTTGTCCATTTCTACTATAAAAAGCATCTTCTTCATCCATTCCCATGTTTCAGGTATCTTTTCTTGTTTCCAGAATTGTGCATAAGTCATTCTAGCTGACGTTCAGTCCCAGGTGTGTGTGTGAGACGCTCACTTAACCTGAGCATTCCTCCAACCTTAGGTTCGGGTGGGGCGTTCCCGTGATTCTGAGGAACTCGGAGGAAACGGAATCGAGCGTGAGACTCTGCCAGAAGCAGATGCGGCAGGTGAAGAACCCGTTCAGCTTGGAAGTCGGCAGCCCCGCAGCGGCCTCCCTTGCAAGTCAGTGGTCGGTTTTTTCCCGTTCCGGGTATCCCCCCCCGCTTCCTGCCGTATCAGGTCTCAGCTCAGGTTTCCCAACAGAATAGATCCGGTTGGTGGCTGTCTGCTAAACTCACCCGAAGTTTCCAAAATGCAGTCCGATAGCACCTTGAGGACTAATAACATTTATTTCAGTTATTTTGTGAGGCCTACAATCTCCTTTCCCCTCCCCTCCCCACAACAGACACCCTGTGAGGTAGGCGGGGCTGAGAGAGCTCTTTCGAGGACTGTCCTTGAGAGAACAGCTCTGAGAGAACTGTGGCTTGCCCAGGGTGGCCCAGCAGCTGCATGTTGAGGAGTGGGGGAATCAAACCCGGTTCTCCCAGATTAGAGTCCCTGCTCTTAACCACCACACCAAAGCCTATGAATGAATGACCTTTAAGAAGAAGAAGAAGAAGAGGAAGAGTTTGGATTTATACCCCGCCCTTCACTGCCCAAAGGCGTCTCAGAGCGGCTTACAAACTCCTCTCCCTTCCCCTCCCCACAACAGACACCCTGTGAGGTAGGTGGGGCTGAGAGAGCTCTAGCAGAAACTGTCCTTGAGAGAACAGCTGCGCCAGAGCTTGTGACTTACCCAAGGTCACATCAGCAGGTGCAAGTGGAGGAGTGGGGAATTGAACCCGGTTCTCCCAGATTAGAGTCCGCACACTTAACCACTACACCAAACTGACTCTCCTATGCTTAAAACATTCTGTCATTAGTAGCCTTGCTTGGGTCTTGCAAACTGAGGGCTGTTGCCTTCCTTGATGGAGTCCATCCACCTCATGTCGGGTCTTGCTCTTTTCCTGCTGCCTTTAGCTTTTCCTTTTTGCCATCAGTGTGACGTCCTCGCTTTTGGGAGAGACTGTTTATCCTTTAAACACACTCTGTGTACATGAACGTAGTAGATTTCTGCTGCCACCAGGAGTTAAAATTCCAACTCTCTCTATTTTGGTAGAATGACCCAGGGTCTGGGCGCTTCAGAGGACTATGTGGCCCTGAGGAAGGACTGTTCTGATTGCTGGGATAAGTTTAAACAAATAATGGTTTTTTTAATAAAAGAACAAAATAGGTTTCTGGGTATTTTTGAACTGCTGTTGAAGAGAGAAAATATAACGGACAAAGCTTGGCATCACACACAGTCTCTCATACACCACAACTCAACTCTGACAGGCTTATCTCTCTCCTCATATATAGCCATACAGGCTAAACTCTCTTGCTCATTGCTGCACAGGCTAGCTCTCTCATATAGCCACACAGGCTAAACTCCCAACTGCTTCCTCTGTCATACAGACTCCCACAAAAACTCTCCACACTCGTCTCTTCAAGAACACTGAATCACTTCAGAGACATCTCTCCTCCCACACTGTCAGTCATCAGCCAATCACATCACACTTATCTCCCTCTATCACTTTTCTTACATTACTGCAGTCACACTAAACATTTAAAGAAACACACACACCAAAAATGGAGTCATTACAATCAGTTTATCTGATTTCCCTTTAAAGTCATCCCTAGGATTTGTGGCTGCGAATTCTGGAAGTTGGTTGTGCCTCGTGTGAAGAAGAACGCACTGCCTTACACTGACTCAGAACACCAGTCTATCAAATTCAGTATTCAGTATTGTCTACTCAGGCTGGTAGCTGTTCTCCAGAGTCTCAGGCAGAGGCCTTTCACATCCCCTCTGGCCTGTTTTTTTTCACCTGGAGCTGCCAGGGATTGAACTTGAGACCTTCCGCATGCCAAGCAAAGGCTCTACCACTGAGCCACAGACACCCCCCCCGACTTTCTTTTTTTTTGCTGACCTGAAAGACAGCAGTCTTTACTTATCACACTTCTTGCCCACTCGTCTTCCAAAGAGCACAGGGGAGCATACGTGAGTCTCTTCTCAGAGCCAGTTTGGCGTAGTGGTTAAGTGCACGGACTCTAATCTGGGAGAACCGGGTTTGATTCCCCACTCCTTCACATGCACTTGTTGGAAGACCTTGGGCAAGCCATAGTTCTGACAGGAGCTGTCCTTGAAAAAGAGCAGTTTCTGTCAGAGCTCTCTCAGCCCAGCCTACCTCACAGAGTGTCTGATATGGAGAGGGGAAGGGAAAGGAGTTTGTAAGCTGCTCTGAGACTTTGAGTGAGTCCAAGTAAATCCAATCTCCTCCTCCTCCTCTTCTTCTTCCATTTTATACTTACAACCAAGGCTATTTTTGGGCAGGAACACACAGGAACGGAGTTCCGGCTGGCTCCCGAGTCGGCCACACCCAGCAGGAACTCATTAGCATAATAGGCTACACCCAACAGCAGAAACTCACTAGGATTGGCTGCATTAAGGTTGTGTGGCCTAACGTGCAAAGGAGTTCCTGCTATAAAAGAAAGCCCTGGGTTTTGACAACAAACAAGGTAAACAGAATAAGAAGCACAAGATGGGTGTGGCCGGATGACCACACTTCTGGCAACATGGGGGTGTGGCCTAATACGCCAATGTGCTGTGCTGTCAGGGGTGTGGCCTAATATGCTAATGAGTTTCTACTGTTGGGTGTGGCCTGTTATGCTAATGAGTTCCTGCTGGTCTTTTTCTACCAAAAAAAGCCCTGCTTACAACAACCCTGTGAGGTAGGCTTGACTGGCCGATGGTCACCTGGTAAGAGCGAGAGTGACCAAGGATTTCAACCTGGGTCTTCTTCCTAGTCCAGCAGTCTAAGCACTCTTATCGCACCGGCTCAGTCTCTACCCACCTTCCTGCTTTTTTATCCCCCTCTCCAAATAATTCAGTTAAATTCTCCTGGTTTTCTCCTTCCCATTTGATCCTTGTGAAGATCGGTTGGCACACGCAAGGTCATTCAATAAGCTTCTTGGCGCCAGTCTGGTGTCGTGGTTAGGAGCCTGGACTCTAATCTGGGAGGAACCGTGTCTGATTACCCACTTCTCCACACGCAGCTGCTGGTGTGACCTTGGGTCAATCACAAGTTCTCTCAGAGCTGTTCTCTCAAGGGCAGTCCTCAAAAGATCTCTCTCAGTCCCACCTACGGGGCTGATGCGGGGAGGGGAAGGGAAAGGAAATGATAAGCCACTCTGGGACTCCATCGGGTAGTGAAGGGCAGGGTATACATCCAGTCTCCTCCTCTTTTTCTCCTTCTTTTGGTGGAGTTGGGACTTGAATCCAAGTATCCCTAAACTTTGGGATTACGAGGGAGGGAGGAAAATTTCTATCTGCCCATTTTCTAAACCGCTGTATCTACAGAGGCATTCCTAGGCCGCTTATAAGCAGGCACAACAAAGTCACAAGTGGAGGGCAACGAAGACAGTGAGGGGTCTGGAGACCAAGTCCTATGAGGAAAGGCTGAAGGAGCCGGGTATGTTTAGCCTGGAGAGGAGACGACCAAGCGGTGATACAATAGCCATCTTCAAGCACTTGAAGGGCTGTCCTATAGCGGTTGGTACGGGAGCTACGCATGCCATTTCGTCTGCTTTGGGACTTCCTTCTCCACAGACTCCACACAACAATGTTCCTTCCTTTTGTAGTATGAACGGGAACATAAAGATTTTTTTATATAGGTTTTCCCCCTTTTTGATTATCCATATTCGTATTTTCTCCTGGTTTTATGGATTTCTCTTTTAAGTAACATTTTATTAGGATATAAGGAAGGCCTGTTATATAGAAGGCTTTCCTCTTGTAAGTCTGTTGTTGTTAGCAGACAAGATGATACGTATAAAGTTCATGATTCTGTAGTCCTTAAAGACAAAACCTTGAAATGTCTGGGTCAGATAAGACTTTAGTCTCGTATCAGGGAAAAAAAACCCTTTTTGTTTGGGATGTGAACATTTAGGTTTGACGTGGATATGTTTCTTTACATCTGACAAATCAAAAGCTTATTTATTTGAATGACCGTTGTCTTTTGTAGCCAGTTATGCCTTTTTGAATATTGTTTTCCTAATGACGTCAGTTCATGCATAAAAGATCACGTACTTCCTGAATATGCTCGGAAAGCAGTCAGTTTTTCATGGGCCATTTGGTCCAACTGGTTTCCCCCGTCTAATTGCAATTAAATGCTAAGAAATTCCTCCTCATTTCTGACTCCATTTCTGGACTAGAAACTGATCTGTGCAACACTTTCCCCAGGTGGCGTAACTCTGACACTCGATTGTCTGGAAGACTGTCTCCTGACATGCTACTGGGGCTGCAGCGTGCAGAAACTGCACGAAGCTCTGCAGAAACACGCGTATTGTTTCCGAATGAAGACTCCCCAGGCCTTTGAGGAGGCGTTGCAGGACGAATATCTCTACCGCCAGCAGTATCGGTATCCTTTTGTCACGTTTTCACGTCTTCGGCTTTGGCGCCCGACTTGTAAGCTGGACTTCCAGATCTCGTGGCTGCAGAGACAGCGTTCCTCTCGAACTCTCTCAGCCCCACCTACCTCACAAGGTGTCTGTCGGGCGGAGGGGAAGGGAAGGTGATTGTGAAGTCCTTCTTCACCCAAAGAGTGATTGACACGTGGAATTCACTGCCACAGGAGGTGGTGGCAGCTACAAGCATGGACAGTTTCAAGAGGGAATTAGATAAGCATATGGAGCAGAAGTCCATCAGTGGCTATTAGAAGAAGAAGAAGAGATTGGATTTATACCCCGCCCTTCACTTGGAGTCTCAGAGCGGCTTACAAACTCCTTTCCCCTCCCCTCCCCACAACAGACACCCTGTGAGGTAGGTGGGGCTGAGAGAACTTCTGACAGAAACTGTCTTTGAGAGAACAGCTGTGCCAGAGCTTGTGACTGACCCAAGGTCACATCAGCAGGTGCAAGTGGGGGAGTGGGGAATCAAACCCGGTTCTCCCAGATTAGAGTCTGCACACTTAACCACTACACCAACCTGGCTCTTAGCCACAAGGTATAGATAGGAACTCTCGGTCTGGGGCAGGTGATGCACTCTATTCTTGGTGCTGGTGGGGGGGCAGCAGTGGGAGGGCTTCTAGTGTCCTGGCCCCACTGCTGGACGTCCTGATGGCACCTGGTATTTTTGGCCGCTGTGTGACAGAGTGTTGGACTAGATGGGCCATTGGCCTAATTCCACATTGGCTTCTCTTATGTTCTTAAGGTATAGACAGGAACTCTCAGTCTGGGGCAGGTGATGCGCTCTATTCTTGGTGCTGGGGGGGTCAACAGTGGGAGGGCTTCTAGTGTCCTGGCCCCACTGCTGGACCTCCTGATGGCACCTGGTATATTTTGGCTGCTGTGTGACAGAGTGTTGGACTAGATGGGCCATTGGCCTAATTCCACATTGGCTTCTCTTATGTTCTTAAGGTATAGACAGGAACTCTCAGTCTGGGGCAGGTGATGCGCTCTATTCTTGGTGCTGGGGGGGTCAACAGTGGGAGGGCTTCTAGCGTCCTGTTCCCACTGCTGGACCTCCTGATGGCACCTGGTATATTTTGGCCGCTGTGTGACAGAGTGTTGGACTAGATGGGCCACTGGCCTGATTCAACGTTGGCTTCTCTTACGTTCTTGTTGTGAGCCGCTTTGAGACATCGTAAGGTAGCCCCGATGGGTCAGAAAAGTGGTCCGGCTGGTCCAGCGGCTGCTTCACCCAGTGCCCAGCCAGGTATCTCAGAGAGCCAAACAGTTTCCTTGCATCCAAGGAAGTCCTCATTGTATACCGGATTCGAATGCTGAACGGAGGGCTGCTGACAACATTACATCCAGCTCAAAGTGCCCTTCACGAGCCCTCTGTGCCTCAGAGCGGATAATTAAAGGTAAAGGTTCCCTTGCTCGAAAGCCAGTCGGATCCGACTCTAGGGTGGCGGTGCTCATCTCCGTTTCCGAGCCGAAGAGCCAGCGCTGTCCGAAGACATTTCCGTGGTCATGTGGCCGGCATGACTCAACACCAAGGCGCACGGGACGCTGTTACCTTCCCACCGAAGTGGTACCTATTTATCTACTTGCAATTTCTTGCTTTCGAACTGCTAGGTTGGCAGGAGCTGGAACCAGAGACGGGAGCTCACTCCGTCATGCAGCACTCACGGGTCTTGAACTGCTGAACTACTGACCTTCCACAGCCTGCAGTTCAGCATCTTAACCACTTGAGCCACCGCAGCTCCTTTGAGTGGATAATTAAGATTCTGTTAATTCTCACAATTAGGGAAAAAAACAGCTTTAGGCTGCGGTCACCGACAGTAAACAATCCTGTTTCGATCCGCTTTCAGCGCACTTTCCAACTGGATTTTGCCTGTTCGCCCAGTAAAAATCCAATTTTTGGATTCATAACAGCATAAAATCTAGTTTTTGGATTTGGAGTCCTGGCCCCACTGCTGGACCTCCTGATGGCACCTGGTATATTTTGGCCGCTGTGTGACAGAGTGTTGGACTAGATGGGCCATTGGCCTGATTCAGCATTGGCTTCTCTTATGTTCTTATGTTCAGTTTGAAAGTGGATTTAAAAAAAAAAAAAGAAGACATTTTATTATTTTCAGACAGTAAGCAGACAGAAAAGCAAAAAGTATAGTGAGACATAGAACAGAAAAACAGTTCCGTGCTGGAGTCTATACTCTGCATTTACTATAAACCATACGCTTGTTTCGAATCAATTTCATTTGTTACCTTTGTTAATTATTGTTAAGATCTATCCCTAACCCTGATACTTTTGCAACCATTTATAAAGCCTCTCCCATTTTTTTTTCAAAACCACTTTCAGGTTTTTCATGTAACCGTAGCGTTAATTTATCCATTTCCGCTGCATCCAACAATTTGAATATCAGTTCTTCCTTTTTTTCGGGACTTCTTCATTCTTCCAATATTTTGCACACGAAATTCTAGCTGTAGTTACAACTTATATGATCATATATATATATATATATATCTTGTACGTTAAACTCTTGTGGCACAACATTCAATAAAAACATTTCTAGTACAAATGGAATAGTTTTACCTAGTATTTTTTATATTATTTCATGCACCCATATCCAATATTTCTTAACTACATTACAAGTCCACCACATATGATAAAGTGAGCCCAGTCGGGAAGTGGATTGAAAGCGGATTATTTAGTGTGTGTGACCTGCTGGCCTTAGACATTTATCTACTACTGTGACATATTTATTGCTTTACAACTGTTGACCTTATAACCTTGACTAGTCATTTAGTTTTTTCACTTTGCATGACTTACCTTACATGTTAATTTGCTGTTAAATCCCTGTCTATAAGTTTATTTATTTGTTTAATTCGATTTCTTAACCGCCCTTCCCTGTTTTGCGGGGCTCAGGGCGGTTTACAAGAGCATAAAATCCAATACAATTTAAAAAACCTGTTAAAATGACAGAATTCAATATTAAAACATTCAACAGAGATATTTAAAACACTTTAAGGTAAAGGTAAAGGTTCCCTTGCTCGAAAGCCAGTCGAATCCGACTCTAGGGTTGCGGTGCTCATCTCCGTTTCAAAGCCGAAGAGCCAGCGCTGTCCGAAGACGTTTCCGTGGTCATGTGGCCGGCGTGACTAAACACCAAGGCGCATGGAACGCTGTTACCTTCCCACCGAAGTGGTACCTATTTATCTACTTGCAATTTCTTGCTTTCGAACTGCTAGGTTGGCAGGAGCTGGAACTAGAGACGGGAGCTCACCCCGTCATGCGGCACTCGAGTCTCGAACTGCTGAACTACTGACCTTCCACAGCCTGCAGTTCAGCGTCTTAACCACTTGAGCCACCGCAGCTCCTAAACTTTAAACAAGATGGCATATCTAGCATTCAGATTTTCATGCGGGAAGGGGGGGGCAGATGTAAGGGAATCGTCGCTGGCCTCAACCGAAGGCCTGGCGGAACGTCTCTGCCTTGCATGGAACCTCATCTTCCATTCCAGTGTATTTGAAAAAGTGTGCCTTGCATACGAAAGCTCATACTTTGAGCTCTGTTGGTCTTTTTTTTAATTAACAATTTTATTCAAGTACATAATCAGTGTTCTATGCGCCTTGGTGTTTAGTCATGCCAGCCACATGACCACAGGAATGTCTTCGGACGGCGCTGGCTGTTCGGCTTTGAAACGGAGATGAGCACCGCAACCCTAGAGTCAGCTTCGGCTGGCTTTCGAGCAAGGGAACCTTTACCTTTTTACATAATCAACAAAGATAAATTATACAGAATAACATTTGTTTTCCTCCCCCCCCCCCCGTTTTTCAAAGTATATAATGGCAACTATAAATAAAGAATTAATTAAATACCTAAAGTCTTCTTTATATATTAACAAACCTCAACAGCTTTCAAAAATAAATCTTTTTTTTTGTACTGTGGATTATCTGGGATAATTCCTTTCCCCAACATATAACTAATCACAGGATAAAGGTAAAGGTTCCCTTGCTCGAAAGCCAGTCGAATCCGACTCTAGGGTTGCGGTGAACAGCAGCTGGACAAACACTTGTTGGGGATGCTTTAGGCTGATCCGGCGTCGAGCAGGAGGCTGGCTGCCCCGTACGTCCCCTTCCAGCTCTGTGATTCTAGACAAAAAAGGCCCCAGACTCTCTTGCCTGAGCTGGACTAGCTCTTAGGAGATCTGCCCCGAGAGACAGCCCGGCATGTGTTTACGCTGTTATCTCTGTGCGAGCGAGGCCACGAAGCCAATCTTGGCACCCACTTGGTACTTAACATTGTTTGGCAGCCGTAGCCGGAGTGTTCCTTGACCTAAACAAAGCGTAAAGAAGGCTGACAAACTGGAGAAGCATTGCCTTTTACCTGAAGAGGCACAACAGCTAACCGAGCTTGGCCCCGTGCCCAGATCTCGGTACCCGCTGGTAGCGCTGCTGACGCTGGCGGGTGAAGAAGACCGAGAAATGTATGATATTGTAGGTAATCTTTTATTTTATGTTGTAGTGGGACAGCAATTCACGCAGAACTGCTTATGGGCCGGAAATGGCAACAGAGCGGAATCGGGTGGAATGCCGGCATTTTTATTGTCACGTCTAGACATTCCCCTCCATGAATATCTGATCCCCTTTTAAAGCTGTTTATTCCTGTGATGAAGATGATGACGCTGAAAGATTTTTTTAAAAGATCGGGGCAGGACGTCAACAGTGGCTAGTTTACAGTGGAATTTTAAAGAGCGTTCTTTTCTTTCAGTGTCGGAAACCTTTTAAACGTTGCAAGTTGCAAGTCTCTCTAAGCATAGACTGTATAATACTGTGCAGAAAGCGAGAAAGCTCAGAGAAAGACCTCTTTTTTCTTCTTCCCAAAGATCTCTATGATATCCATAATTCACCTTCCGGATGACAGTTACCGGCTTTCCTGCAGAATACTGTATCAATACCTCCTCCTGGCTCAGGGTCAGTTTCACGATCTAAAGGTAAGCTTGAGCGAGTTCCGGCGACCTGTCAAAAGTGAAGCAAAGGTTCGTTAAGGAGCTGCCCGCAGTGAGATATCTAATGACCGCGGCGGATCTTAAACTGAAATTGTCTGCAGATGGCAGCCCTAAACTAGTCACCTGTCTGGATTGCAGGCTGGGCTGGAGACTTAACAGACAGAAAGCTATATTGCCACTGGTAGATTTCCTATCTGTTAAGAAGACGAAGAAGAAGAGATTGGATTTATACCCCGCCCTTCACTACCCAAGGGAGTCTCAGAGCGGCTTACAAACTCCTTTCCCTTCCCCTCCCCACAACAGGCACCCTGTGAGATAGAAGAAGAGGAAGAGATTGGATTTATACCCCGCCCTTCACTACCCAAAGGTGTCTCAGAGCGGTTTACAAACTCCTTTCCCTTCCCCTCCCCACAACAGACACCCTGTGAGGTAGAAGAAGAGGAAGAGATTGGATTTATACGCCGCCCTTCACTACCCAAAGGTGTCTCAGAGCGGCTTACTAACTCCTTTCCCTTCCCCTCCCCACAACAGGCACCCTGTGAGGTAGAAGAAGAGGAAGAGATTGGATTTATACTCCGCCCTTCACTACCCAAAGGTGTCTCAGAGTGGGTTACAAACTCCCTTCCCCTCCCCACAACAGGCACCCTGTGAGGTAGAAGAAGAGGAAGAGATTGGATTTATACGCCGCCCTTCACTACCCAAAGGTGTCTCAGAGCGGTTTACAAACTCCTTTCCCTTCCCCTTCCCACAACAGACACCCTGTGAGGTGGAAGAAGAGGAAGAGATTGGATTTATACACTGCCCTTCACTACCCAAAGGTGTCTCAGAGCGGTTTACAAACTCCTTTCCCTTCCCCTCCCCACAATACGCACCCTGTGAGGTGGAAGAAGAGGAAGAGATTGGATTTATACACTGCCCTTCACTACCCAAAGGTGTCTCAGAGCGGCTTACTAACTCCTTTCCCTTCCCCTCCCCACAACAGGCACCCTGTGAGGTAGAAGAAGAGGAAGAGATTGGATTTATACTCCGCCCTTCACTACCCAAAGGTGTCTCAGAGTGGCTTACAAACTCCCTTCCCCTCCCCACAACAGGCACCCTGTGAGGTAGAAGAAGAGGAAGAGATTGGATTTATACCCCGCCCTTCACTACCCAAAGGTGTCTCAGAGCGGTTTACAAACTCCCTTCCCTTCCCCACAACAGACACCCTGTGAGGTAGAAGAAGAGGAAGAGATTGGATTTATACCCGGCCCTTCACTACCCAAAGGTGTCTCAGAGCGGTTTACAAACTCCCTTCCCTTCCCCTCCCCACAACAGGCACCCTGTGAGATAGAAGAAAAGGAAGAGATTGGATTTATTCCCCGCCCTTCACTACCTAAAGGTGTCTCAGAGCGGTTTACAAACTCCTTTCCCTTCCCCTCCCCACAACAGACACCCTGTGAGGTGGAAGAAGAGGAAGAGATTGGATTTATACACTGCCCTTCACTACCCAAAGGTGTCTCAGAGCGGTTTACAAACTCCTTTCCCTTCCCCTCCCCACAACAGGCATCCTGTGAGGTAGAAGAAGAGGAAGAGATTGGATTTATACGCCGCCCTTCACTACCCAAAGGTGTCTCAGAGCGGCTTACAAACTCCTTTCCCTTCCCCTCCCCACAACAGGCACCCTGTGAGGTAGAAGAAGAGGAAGAGATTGGATTTATACTCCGCCCTTCACTACCCAAAGGTGTCTCAGAGTGGCTTACAAACTCCCTTCCCTTCCCCTCCCCACAACAGGCACCCTGTGAGGTAGAAGAAGAGGAAGAGATTGATTTATACCCCGCCCTTCACTACCCAAAGGTGTCTCAGAGCGGTTTACAAACTCCCTTCCCTTCCCCTCCCCACAACAGGCACCCTGTGAGGTAGAAGAAGAGGAAGAGATTGGATTTATACCCCGCCCTTCACTACCGAAAGGTGTCTCAGAGCGGTTTACAAACTCCCTTCCCTTCCCCTCCCCACAACAGGCACCCTGTGAGGTAGAAGAAGAGGAAGAGATTGGATTTATACCCCGCCCTTCACTACCCAAAGGTGTCTCAGAGCGGTTTACAAACTCCCTTCCCTTCCCCTCCCCACAACAGGCACCCTGTGAGGTAGAAGAAGAGAAGAGATTGGATTTATACCCCGCCCTTCACTACCCAAAGGTGTCTCAGAGCGGTTTACAAACTCCCTTCCCTTCCCCTCCCCACAACAGGCACCCTGTGAGGTAGAAGAAGAGGAAGAGATTGGATTTATACCCCGCCCTTCACTACCGAAAGGTGTCTCAGAGCGGTTTACAAACTCCCTTCCCTTCCCCTCCCCACAACAGGCACCCTGTGAGGTAGAAGAAGAGGAAGAGATTGGATTTATACCCCGCCCTTCACTACCCAAAGGTGTCTCAGAGCGGCTTACAAACTCCCTTCCCTTCCCCTCCCCACAACAGGCACCCTGTGAGGTAGAAGAAAAGGAAGAGATTGGATTTATACCCCGCCCTTCACTACCCAAAGGTGTCTCAGAGCGGTTTACAAACTCCCTTCCCTTCCCCTCCCCACAACAGGCACCCTGTGAGGTTGAAGAAGAGGAAGAGATTGGATTTATACCCCGCCCTTCACTACCCAAAGGTGTCTCAGAGCGGTTTACAAACTCCCTTCCCTTCCCCTCCCCACAACAGGCACCCTGTGAGGTTGAAGAAGAGGAAGAGATTGGATTTATACCCCGCCCTTCACTACCCAAAGGTGTCTCAGAGCGGTTTACAAACTCCCTTCCCTTCCCCACAACAGACACCCTGTGAGGTAGAAGAAGAGGAAGAGATTGGATTTATACCCCGCCCTTCACTACCCAAAGGTGTCTCAGAGCGGTTTACAAACTCCCTTCCCTTCCCCTCCCCACAACAGGCACCCTGTGAGATAGAAGAAAAGGAAGAGATTGGATTTATTCCCCGCCCTTCACTACCTAAAGGTGTCTCAGAGCGGTTTACAAACTCCTTTCCCTTCCCCTCCCCACAACAGACACCCTGTGAGGTGGAAGAAGAGGAAGAGATTGGATTTATACACTGCCCTTCACTACCCAAAGGTGTCTCAGAGCGGTTTACAAACTCCTTTCCCTTCCCCTCCCCACAACAGGCATCCTGTGAGGTAGAAGAAGAGGAAGAGATTGGATTTATACGCCGCCCTTCACTACCCAAAGGTGTCTCAGAGCGGCTTACAAACTCCTTTCCCTTCCCCTCCCCACAACAGGCACCCTGTGAGGTAGAAGAAGAGGAAGAGATTGGATTTATACTCCGCCCTTCACTACCCAAAGGTGTCTCAGAGTGGCTTACAAACTCCCTTCCCTTCCCCTCCCCACAACAGGCACCCTGTGAGGTAGAAGAAGAGGAAGAGATTGGATTTATACCCCGCCCTTCACTACCCAAAGGTGTCTCAGAGCGGTTTACAAACTCCCTTCCCTTCCCCTCCCCACAACAGGCACCCTGTGAGGTAGAAGAAGAGGAAGAGATTGGATTTATACCCCGCCCTTCACTACCGAAAGGTGTCTCAGAGCGGTTTACAAACTCCCTTCCCTTCCCCTCCCCACAACAGGCACCCTGTGAGGTAGAAGAAGAGGAAGAGATTGGATTTATACCCCGCCCTTCACTACCCAAAGGTGTCTCAGAGCGGTTTACAAACTCCCTTCCCTTCCCCTCCCCACAACAGGCACCCTGTGAGGTAGAAGAAGAGAAGAGATTGGATTTATACCCCGCCCTTCACTACCCAAAGGTGTCTCAGAGCGGTTTACAAACTCCCTTCCCTTCCCCTCCCCACAACAGGCACCCTGTGAGGTAGAAGAAGAGGAAGAGATTGGATTTATACCCCGCCCTTCACTACCGAAAGGTATCTCAGAGCGGTTTACAAACTCCCTTCCCTTCCCCTCCCCACAACAGGCACCCTGTGAGGTAGAAGAAGAGGAAGAGATTGGATTTATACCCCGCCCTTCACTACCCAAAGGTGTCTCAGAGCGGTTTACAAACTCCCTTCCCGTCCCCTCCCCACTACTGCCGCCCTGTGAGGTAGAAGGAGAGGAAGAGATTGGATTTATACCCCGCCCTTCACTACCCAAAGGTGTCTCAGAGCGGTTTACAAACTCCCTTCCCTTCCCCTCCCCACAACAGGCACCCTGTGAGGTTGAAGAAGAGGAAGAGATTGGATTTATACCCCGCCCTTCACTACCCAAAGGAGTCCCAGAACAGCTTACAAACTCCCTCTCCCTTCCCCTCCCCACAACAGACACCCTGTGAGGTAGAAGAAGAGGAAGAGATTGGATTTATACCCCACCCTTCACTGCCCAAAGGTGTCTCAGAGTGGTTTACAAACTCCTTTCCCTTCCCCTCTCCACAGCAGACACCCTGTGAGGTAGGCGGCGCTGAGAGAGCTCTTGACAGAAACAGCTCTTTTTCCAGAACAGCTCTTATCAGAACTACGGCTTGCCCAAGGTCATCCAGCAGGTGCAAGTGGAGGAGTGGGGGAATCAAGCCCGGTTCTCCCCGATTAGAGTCCGCGCACTTAACCACTACACCAAACTGGTTCTCCAGCCCAGTCTGCATCCACATAAATTACTAGTTTAGGGCTGTCATTTGCAGACATTTTAAGTTTTAAGATCTGCCGTGGTCATTAGGGATCTCACAAGTGTTATAAGAGCTTTCCAGTCTCTGCTTGTGGGCTCTGCATTCTTTCTACATCACAGTCCCACAGTCAAACTAATGTCTGACCCGGTTGAAGTGGGCATGTGTAAGAGCTTACCTACTACTTCATGGCAACGCTCCCTCTAATCCGTGGCGCCTTGTGAGCAAAATTTCCACTTTGCGAGCTCCTGGCATTAAAGTTGTGAGCCAGCGATCTGGCTACCGCATAAATCAGTTTGCTGTCTGGAGCCATCCCTCCTGAGCGGGAGACACCAATGTGTGAGCCGCAGGCTAGAGAACTGTGAGCTAGCTTAACTTAACTCAGCTTAGAGGCAACACTGGCTTCACAGCATCGATTGCCTTCCGGTAGCTCTGCAGATTCTTCTCCTTGTTTGAAGTCGTTTGGGACGGGCCTCGAGTCGTTTGGAGTCGCGGAGGGAGCACCAAGCCAGGGGCCAGGCACTGGTCCATCTTACCCTCCCAGAAAGCTCCATCCAGCCGGGTTGTAAGAGGCGATTTCTCGTTCATCTTGCAAACTGCATGCGCAAGGGTACACGCTGCATCCTGTCGTCGTCCCCCCCCCCCGGAGTCTGTTTGGAGGACCTTGCTCTGAGGGAAGGTCTTCTGCCATGGCGTTCTTGTGACCTGTGTCGTGTTCCATTTTGCCTTTGGTTTGCGGCCACATCCAGGCATGCCTAACGGGCTTTACATTTGTTCCTTCCCCTGCCCCCCCCTTCCCTCCAGCAACTCTTCATGTCTGCCAACAGCACCGGCCCTTCTCCGAGCGGCCCCCCTCCGGAGAGACGGCCGAGGACCGTGCCCTGCTCGAGAAGGCCGGGCTGGCCGAGGAGGAGGAGCCGGCGCCAGCGGAGGAGAGCAGCAAGGACTGCATCGTCTGCCAGAACCGGGCCGTCAACTGGGTCCTCCTCCCTTGCCGGCACACCTGCCTGTGTGACGAATGCGTGACGCATTTCCAGCAGTGCCCGATGTGCCGGCAGTTCATCGTAGAGTCCTTCCCGCTCAGCGGCCCCGAGGAGTAAAGACGAGGAAAGTGGGCCCCCCGTGGGGTGCGGCCGGAGAAATAGCTTCCGGAATGTTCTCCGGTGCGTTCCCCCTTGTTTCTTCCCTCCCGCCTGGAGTCTTGTTCGGGGCGGACCATCGGTAGGCCAGGAGTGAGAAAGGCCTCCCCCGAATGATGCATTTGGAAAGCAGGCAACACTCCAGAGGCCGACTGGAGCGATGCCAAAGGGCAGGCATTGCAGCCACGGTGTGCTCAACCAACCACGAGCGAAGGGGACGGCTACGCATCCTGGGACGCATGCACACATGCTCAGACGCAGCTGTCTCCCTGGGTTATTCGTAGAAAGATGTTACTTCAGCAAAACGTGACGCAGAGAGAATTGACCGGGACGAACGTGAAGCGATTTAGCGCTGTTATTTATTTTAAGGTAATAAATTCGAAAGCACGACACAAGCGTAGTGTCAGATTCTTTCTCCCTTTCTCACAATACAAGAACTCGTGGGCACTCCATGAAATTGCTGAGCAGTCGGGTTAGAACAGATAAGAGGAAGTCCTTCTTCACCCAAAGAGTGATTAACACATGGAACTCACTGCCACAGGAGGTGGTGGCAGCTACAAGCATGGACAGTTTCAAGAGGAAATTAGATAAACATATGGAGCAGAAGTCCATCAGTGGCTATCAGCCACAGGGTATAGATGGGAACTCTCAGTCTGGGGCAGGTGATGCACTCTATTCTTGGTGCTGGAGGGGGCAGCAGTGGGAGGGCTTCTGGTGTCCTGGCCCCACTGCTGGACCTCCTGAGGGCACCTGGTATCTTTTGGCCGCTCTGTGACAGAGTGTTGGACTAGATGGGCCATTGGCCTGATTCAACATTGGCTTCTCTTATGTTCTTATGTTCTTATGTTCTTATTCCAGCCGAATCCCTGCACTTTCGAGCAAATGGGTGAAAACAAGAAATTGGGGGGGGGGGCGGGCGACTAATATATGCAGGTTCTATGTGTAGTTCTTCAGCGAGTCTCTGTGTATTTTTGACCTTCTCGGAGTCACTTGGGTGCTTTTGGCTGTCTTCCAGGAGACCTACCTACTTTGGGTCCGGAGTGCCGGAGGTGGATCGGGGCCTCCGAGAGTCACCCTCCGTGTTCCCCCTAAGCTGAGTTAGCGTGGGCTGGCTCGCAGTTTTTAAACCTCCGGCTCACACATTCCTGTCTCCGCTCAGGAAGGAGGGCTCCAGAGCAAACCAATTTATGCAGTAGCCAAATCTCTTGCTCACAACTTAAATGCCAGCAGCTCACAAAGTAGAATTTTTGCTCACAGGACTCCACAGCTTAGAGGGAACATTGGTCACCATCTGTAAAGGGCCGCGTCTGAGCTTCGCGTGAGCGGCCACGCCGGGAAAGGACCTGTTCTGAAGGCCAGAACCGGTGCGACGGTGGTGGAGGGCGGGGAGATCCAGTCTCGGTCTGGTTGTCTTCCAAGATGTCAGCTGGAACTTCAGGAGAGATCAGGCCCGGTTCAGAGCAGGAGGCTTGGGATGCGGAGGGGGGAAGGCGTTACCTGTCTCCTCAACTGGGATTCCTCACCTCCGCTGTCTATTGGGGAACAGGTACAGACGGCACACGGCTCTCTGTTCGTTGCAGTTTGCATCGGGAAAGCAGCACGGCCGGGGCGGAGAGGGTTACCACCACCAGCGTCACAGCCTTGACCCCAGTACTGCCCCCACTCCCATCTCTGCGGGTGCTGTTAGCAAGAAAAGAAAAAGAAGAAATCCTTCAGGGGATTAAATTCCCGGCTCTCCCACCATCTTGTGCAGGTAGCCCCCCCCCGCCGAGCCAAGCTGAAGCTAAAACTGTGCCAAGCAACGTTCCCTCTACGCTGCGGAGTCTTCTGAGCAAAAAGCAAATGATTCGGCCGCTGCATCAGTTAGTTTGCTCTGGAGCCCTCCCTTCCCGAGCGGAGGGGAAAATGCGTGAGCCGGAGGCTAAAAGAACTCTGAGCTGGCTCGCACTAACTCAGCTTAGAGGGAACACTGGTGCCAAGGTGAAGCTTAGGCTAAGGTGCACCTGGGAGGTTTTGCTTCCCGTCTTGAGTCACCACTCTGCCCAGTCAATAAAGAACATGGGATTAGTAACATGGGATTCACGGCCACAGGAGGTGGTGGCAGCTACAAGCATGGACAGTTTCAAGAGGGAATTAGATAAACATATGGAGCAGAAGTCCATCAGTGGCTATTAGCCACAGGGTATAGATGGGAACTCTCAGTCTGGGGCAGGTGATGCCCTCTATTCTTGGTGCTGGGTGGGGAGGGGGCAGTAGTGGGAGGGCTTCTGGTGTCCTGGCCCCACTGCTGGACCTCCTGATGGCCCCTGGTATTTTTGACTACTGAGTGACACAGAGTGCTGGACTGGATGGCCCATTGGGAAGGTGGCTTTCCTTCGAAGCACTGTGGAGCTAACAAGAGTGCAGTGTGAATGGTGTCCGTTTCCAAGCGGGAGCCAGATGGTTGGCCTCCTCCATTCCTGGTGTTTGGCTTACTTCACCATCTCACATAAACCCGTTGGGAGGACCTTGAGCATGGAAGGGGGAGAGGAGATTGGCTTTATACCCTACCCCACCCTTCACTACCCAAAGGAGTCCCAGAACGGTTTACAAACTCCTTTCTCTTCCCCTCCCCACAACAGACACCCTGTGAGGTAGGTGGGGCTGAGAGAGCTCTGACAGAAACTGCTCTTTTTCAAGGACAGCTCTTATCGGAACTATGACTTGCCCAAGGTCATCCAGCCAGGTGCAAGTGGAGGAGTGGGGAATCAAACCCGGTTCTCCCAGATTAAAGTCCGCGCACTTCACCTCTAAACCAAACTGGTGTATCTGCCTGGGCGATTTCCTGTAGGTTCAGGATGGACAAAAGGAAATACTACTTTACACAGAGATTGATGAAAATGTGGAATTCACTGTCACAAGATGTGGTGATGGCCACAGGAATAGGCAGCTTTAAAAGAGGATTAGACAGGTTCACAGAGGAGAAGTCCATATCAATGGCTACTAGCCATGGGGTCTGAGGGGAACCTCCACTTTCAGAGGCACTGATCTTCTGGATCCCAGAGACAGGAGGCAGCCTTAGGGGAAGGCCTCGGCCTCTCTGCCCTGTTGTTGGCCCTCCAGAGGACCTGGCTGGCCACTGTGTGAGTCAGGATGCTGGACAGGATGGACTATTGGTCTGATCCAACAGTAGCTAGTAGCCACAAGGTCTAGATGGAACACTCTGTCTGGGGCAAGGGATGCTCTGTATTCTTGGTGCTTTGGGGGCAATAGTGGGAGGGCTTCTGGAGTTCAGGCCCCGCTGGTGGACCTCCTGAGGGCACCAGGGATTTGGCATAGAGCGTTGGACTGGATGGGCCATTGGTCTGATCCAACCTGGCTTCTCTTTATGTTTCTGTGTGCAAAATCCTACTCATAGCTTACACTGTCACACGCCTAACGCAAGTAAAGCTGCCTCATACCGAGTCAGGCCGTCGGTCCCATCGAGGTCAGCATTGTCTACTCAGACTGGCAGCTGCTCTCCAGGCTCTCAGGCAGAGAGAGGTCTTTCCCATCACCTCCTGCCTGGTCCTTTTGAATTGGAGATGCTGGAGACTGAACCTGGGACCTTTTGCATGCCAAGCAGATGTTCTACCACTGAGCCACGGCCCCTCTTTACAGCTCTCCAGGGTCTCAGGCAGAAGTCTTTCCCATGATCTCCTGCCTGGTCCTTTTAACTGGAGATGCTGGGGATTGAGCCTGGGACCTTCCGCATGCCAAGCAGATGCTCTACCACTGAGCCACGGCCCCTCTTTACAGCTCTCCAGGGTCTCAGGCAGAGAGAGGTCTTTCACATCACCTCTTGCCTGGTCCTTTTAACTGGAGATGCCGGGGATTGAGCCTGGGACCTTCCGCATGCCAAGCAGATGCTCTACCACTGAGCCACGGCCCCTCTTTACAGCTCTCCAGGGTCTCAGGCAGAAGTCTTTCCCATGATCTCCTGCCTGGTCCTTTTAACTGGAGATGCCGGGGATTGAGCCTGGGACCTTCCGCATGCCAAGCAGATGCTCTACCAATGAGCCACGGCCCCTCTTTACAGCTCTCCAGGGTCTCAGGCAGAAGTCTTTCCCATGATCTCCTGCCTGGTCCTTTTAACTGGAGATGCTGGGGATTGAGCCTGGGACCTTCCGCATGCCAAGCAGATGCTCTACCACTGAGCCACGGCCCGTCTTTACAGCTCTCCAAGGTCTCAGGCAGAAGTCTTTCCCATGATCTCCTGCCTGGTCCTTTTAACTGGAGATGCCGGGGATTGAGCCTGGGACCTTCCGCATGCCAAGCAGATGCTCTACCACTGAGCCACGGCCCGTCTTTACAGCTCTCCAGGGTCTCAGGCAGAGAGAGTTCTTTCCCATCACCTCCTGCCTGGTCCTTTTCAACTGGAGATGCCGGGGATTGAGCCTGGGACCTTCCGCATGCCAAGCAGATGCTCTACCACTGAGCCACGGCCCGTCTTTACAGCTCTCCAGGGTCTCAGGCAGAGAGAGTTCTTTCCCATCACCTCCTGCCTGGTCCTTTTCAACTGGAGATGCCGGGGATTGAGCCTGGGACCTTCCGCATGCCAAGCAGATGCTCTACCACTGAGCCACGGCCCGTCTTTACAGCTCTCCAGGGTCTCAGGCAGAGAGAGTTCTTTCCCATCACCTCCTGCCTGGTCCTTTTCAACTGGAGATGCCGGGGATTGAGCCTGGGACCTTTTGCATGCCAAGCAGATGTTCTACCACTGAGCCACGGCCCCTCTTTACAGCTCTCCAGGGTCTCAGGCAGAGGTCTTTCCCATGACCTCCTGCCTGGTTCTTTTCAACTGGAGATGCCAAGAATTGAACCTGGGACCTTCCGCATGCCAAGCAGATGCTCTACCACTGAGCCATGGCCCCTCTTTACAGCTCTCCAGGGTCTCAGGCAGAGGTCTTTCCCATCACCTTCTGCCTGGTCCTTTTCAACTGGAGATGCCGGGGATTGAACCTGGGACCTTCTGCATTGCCAAGCGGGGCCCCGTGAGCTTCCATGGCACGAGTGGGGATTCTGTCTGGGTCTCCCAGACCCGTCACGACACCACCCTAGCTCTCCTACGGATGGAGACCCGGGCCCATCAAATATCCTTTAGCCCATCGGCAACGGGAACCTGCACCTGACCTGTTTTGAATCTCCGCCGCTCCTCTGTGCCTTGGCGAACGGCGTGCTGACGGTGCAGACCGGCTCGTGCCGACTGGCACTTCTCCCGGGGCTAGCAAACACAATCCCCCCCCCTGCCCCCCATTGCAACATGTTTGCACATGAGCGACGCTGCCATCTGAGGCGCCTTCTCCATCTGCTACGCCACCAGCTCCGGAGCTCCACCTGTGCCGTCAGCATCTCCAGGAAGGAAGGAAGGCCCCCGCCCTCCTCGAGAGACGGCAGTCGAGCCACAGATGGCTTTTTCACGCCATTGGCAAGGCCCGTCCCGTGTTTGCTTAATTAGGCGTGTGTCATATGCTGCGGTGGCTCAAGTGGTTAAGACGCTGAACTGCAGGCTGTGGAAGGTCGGTAGTTCAGCAGTTCGAGACCCGAGAGTGCCACATGACGGAGTGAGCTCCCGTCTCTGGTCCCAGCTCCTGCCAACCTAGCCGTTCGAAAGCAAGAAATTGCAAGTAGATAAACAGGTACCACTTTGGTGGGAAGGGAACAGTGTTCCGTGCACCTTGGTGTTTAGTCATGCCGGCCACATGACCACGGAAACGTCTTCGGACAGCGCCGGCTCTTCGGCTTTGAAACGGAGATGAGCACCGCAACCCTAGAGTCGGATTCGACTGGCTTTTGAGCAAAGGAACCTTTACCTTTACATATGGACAGTGAAAGCATGTCTGTGTGCCATGCATCAGCTCCCGTGTGAGCCGGAGCTCTCGGCTTGGGTGTAAAAGTGCGGTGCTCGGAGCACGGGGAGGGCGTGTCGTTTGGGGAGACGCGGCCGCCACTGCGTTGTTGGGTTTTTTGCTTGTTTTGTCCCTGCCCAAGAGCACGCGACTTGGCGTTTTCTCTGGTTTTGTCCTCACGGCAACTTTGGCAAGGGAGGTCAGACGGGGCAATTGTGAGATCCTCTTGTGAGATCCGTGGCACAGTGGGGGATTCGAACCTGGCTCACCCAGATTGGACACTCTAACCTGGGGGTCCCCCGCGTGGTGCCCGCGAGCACCGTATTGCCCGTGAGCCCCTTCCGTGGTGCCCACAAAGTGATTTTAGAAGGTGTGGGGGGGAGACAGAGCTTCCGAGCGGCCACTGAAGGTCACACTCCTCTTCTCCAATGTATTTTTTAAAACGAACTTCCCTCTTGCATGTTGGGCTTCCTGTCCGTGTGTGACTCTGCCTCCTATGTAAAGGTAAAGGTTCCCTTGCTCAAAAGCCAGTCGAATCCGACTCTAGGGTTGCGGTGCTCATCTCCGTTTCAAAGCCGAAGGGCCAGCGCTGTCCGAAGACGTTTCCGTGGTCACGTGGCCGGCATGACTAAACACCAAGGCGCACGGAACGCTGTGACCTTCCCACCGAAGTGGTACCTATTTATCTACTTGCAATTTCTTGCTTTCGAACTGCTAGGTTGGCAGGAGCTGGAACCAGAGACGGGAGCTCACTCCGTCATGCGGCACTCTCAGGTCTCGAACTGCTGAGCTACTGACCTTCCACAGCCTGCAGTTCAGCCTCTTAACCACTTGAGCCACCGCAGCTCCTATGTATCGGTGCCTAAAATCCCACTCATAGCTTATGCCTTCAGCATGTGGTCGGCTCCAGTTTGGTACAGCGGTTAAGAGCACGGACTCTAATCCGGGAGAACCGGGTTCGATCCCCCCCCCACTCCTCCATGTGCAGCTGTCGGTGTGGCCTTGGACCCGTCACCGTTCTCTCAGAGCTGTTCTCTCAAGAGCAGTTCTCGAAAGAGCTCTCTCTCAGCCCCGCCTACCTCCCAGGCACGGCTCCCTCTGAGCTGTGGACTCTTGTGAGCAAAAAATCTACTTTGTGAACTGCTGGCATCAAAGTTGTAAGCAGGCAATTTGGCTGCTGCATAAATTAGTTTGCTTTGGAGCCCTGCCTTCCTGAGCTAAGAGAAAAATGTGTGAGCCGGAGGCCAAAAAACTGGGAGCTAGCTCACACTAACTCAGCTTAGGGGGAACACTGCTTGTGAGCAAAAAATTCTATTTGGTGAGCTGCCGGCATTAAAGTTGTGAGCGAGCGATCGGGCTGCTGCACAAATTAGTTTTGCTCTGGAGCCACATCTGCCCTGAGCGAAGAGAAAAATGTGCGAGCCGGAGGCTAAAACACGGTGAGCTCGCTCACCCTAACTCAGCTTAGGGGGAACACCTGCTCTAAGACTCTGAGTGGAGGGCGGGGTATAAATCCAATCTCTTCTTCTCTCTCCCACTTCCCGTGGGAACCATTTTTGTCAGGCGCTAGGTGGATCTTAGTCATGCCGGCCACATGACCACGTAAACGTCTTCGGACAGCGCTGGCTCTTCGGCTTTGAAACGGAGATGAGCCCCGCAACCCTAGAGTCGGATTCGACTGGCTTTTGAGCAAGGGAACCTTTACCTTTACCTTTAGGTGATCTTTACATAAAGGTAACCTTTACAGGTTTTTGGAAGTGCTCCCGGGCCAGGAAGGCTAAATAAGAGCCTTA
This sequence comes from Gekko gecko, assembly GCA_029375565.1. Taxonomy (NCBI): domain Eukaryota; kingdom Metazoa; phylum Chordata; class Lepidosauria; order Squamata; family Gekkonidae; genus Gekko; species Gekko gecko. The sequence continues at coordinate 238,843,063 of JAPDNY010000003.1, read as the reverse complement.
GTTTTGCAGAACAAACTTGGAGCAGGGAAAGCACTGAATGCCCGCCTGGCTTTAGGCGGCTATCTTGCATTCTGCCCGCAAGCCCTGACTTGGGTGGGTTGCTGGATCCCGATCCAGCGGCGCTTTCCTGGCGGATCTTTCTACAGGTACCTCACGAGGCCTGTGATTCTGATCACTGTCCACTAGATGGCGATGCCCTCTCACTAGAAGCAGAACTTCACCGACATATGGAGCAGAAGTCCCATCAGTGGCTATTAGCCACAGGGTATAGATAGGAACTCTCAGTCTGGGGCAGGTGATGCACTCTATTCTTGGTGCTGGAGGGGGCAGCAGTGGGAGGGCTTCTAGCGTCCTGGCCCCACTGCTGGACCTCCTGATGGCACCTGGTATTTTTGACTGCACAATAGGGAAAGGGGGCAAAAGAACTAACTCAACCCAGGGCAATGCTAGAAACAAAGAGGGTTGAGCTAATGTAATATTAAACAGTTCAAAATTTAATAAGGTGTACACAAGTTAAAATACGTTTCAAATCCACATGGAAACAGGACTTTCACACATTTATACACATGATGGGACAATACATATAATACTAAAGACCAGATGCGTTTCGGCCATAAAAGGCCTTCTTCAGTGGTCACAAATACAATCTTGTCCAGACACACAAAAATACTGTTGCATGGATGGAGAGACACACATTCATACCTTAGATACCCTGAATACCAGAATACATATTGGCATTGGGATGGCCCATTTTACATAAAAGGTAAAGGTTCCCTTGCTCGAAAGCCAGTCGAATCCGACTCTAGGGTTGCGGTGCTCATCTCCGTTTCAAAGCCGAAGAGCCAGCGCTGTCCGAAGACGTTTCCGTGGTCATGTGGCCGGCATGACTAAACACCAAGACGCACGGAACGCTGTTACCTTCCCACCTAAGTGTTATCTATTTATCTACTTGCAATTTCTTGCTTTCGAACTGCTTGTAACTAAATTACATCTATAAAAGGCATTACATCTGGTTTTTATAAAAAGGGTTTTTAAGAATTTGTATATTAGTGTATGAATGTGTGTCTGGACAAGATTGTATTTGTGACCGCTGAAGAAGGGCTTTCATGGCCGAAACGCGTCTGGTCTTTAGTATCACATGTATTGTCCCATCATGTGTATAAATGTGTGAAAGTCCTGTTTCCATGTGGATTTTGAACGTATTTTAACTTGTGTACACCTTATTAAACCTGGTATTTTTGGCCGCTGTGTGTGACAGAGTGTTGGACTAGATGGGCCTGATCCAACATTGGCTTCTCTTATGTTCTTACATTCTTATGGTCACATGAAATAAGTCTTCTGTGCCCTGCAGCGACGGTGCTTAGTAGCGTTTTGAGATGAGGTTTAATCTGCTGCTCCTCTTGAGGACCCTTTGGACTGTTTCTTTTTCCCCACAAGGGAGGCAAAAAGCTTGCTTTATACCAGCAGATGTAGGATTTAGATTCCGGAGGCAAGAAAAATACAATGAAGAAGAGCTGGTTTTATACCCCACCTTTCACTACCCGAAGGAGTCTCAAAGCCGCTTAAAATTGCCGCCTTCCCTTCGTCTCTCCACAAAGGACACCCTGGCAGCAACGCTCCCTCTAAGCTGCGGAGTCCTGTGGGTAGAAATTCTATTTTGTGAGCTCCTGGCATTGAAGTTGTGAGCGGGCGATTTGGCGACTGCATAAATTAGTTTGCTCTGGAGCCCTCCCTTCCTGAGCCAAGACAAAAAAAGGTGTGAACTGGAGGCTAAAAAACTGTGAGCGAGCTCACACTAACTCAGCTTAGAGGGAACACTGCCTGGGAGGCAGGTGGGGCTGGGAGAGTCCTGAGGGAACTGTGACTGGCCCAAGGTCGCCCGGCTGGCTTCATGTGGAGGAGTGGGGGAATCAAGCCCAGTTCTCCGGATTAGAGTCCGCCACTCTTAACCACTGCACCAAACTGGCTCTGGGTTCAAATCCTTGCTCAGCTGTGAAGCTCACTAGGCGATCCTGAGCGGAAAAGCCTCTTGTGTCTGCTGGGTGACTCTTTAGGGTGGAGGGAAATTTGGATGTTAGAACTTGTAAGATAGCGCCTGATGTCTTTTTTTCACCCGTTTGGAATATAAAGTGGCCCTTATGCAGTATAACACCGTAGGCAATGCATATAAAAGGTAAAGGTTCCCTTGCTTGAAAGCCAGTCGAATCCAACTCTAGGGTTGCGGTGCTCATCTCCGTTTCAAAGCCAAAGAGCCAGCACTGTCTGAAGACGTTTCTGTGGTCATGTGGCCGGCATGACTAAACACCAAGGCGCACGGAACGCTGTTACCTTCCCACCGAAGTGGTACCTATTTATCTACTTGCAATTTCTTGCTTTCGAACTGCTAGGTTGGCAGGAGCAGGCAATGCATATATTTAAGGGCAAATTAAAATTCCATCAATACGACAAGCGACGCACTTTCACAGATGCGACGGTTGTACTGACGTGGCTTTCGAATGGGTACTGTCGCCTTCCGTCGGTTCTGTTCCTGATTCTCCCGGAGGAAAGCCCGAAAGAATGTCACTGTGTGAAGTGGAAAAAGGTGTATCAGATTTAGTCAGGAACCTAAATGCGAATCCATTCTCCTTTAGTAAGAATGGGTCATGCCCACTCGGGGCAGTGCACTGTTCGGTCTGAGCCTTTGCTTTAAACCTTCAGCAACAGCTTCTAACCGCATCTCACACATTGTTGACCATTAAGTCAGGTGGGCTGCAGTGTTGGTCCGAAGAAACAGAACAAAGTTGGAGTTCCAGTGGCACCTTTAAGACCAACAGAGTTTAATTCTGGGTACCAGCTTTCACGTGTATCTGAAGAAGTCCTGTGTCCAGTTTTGGGCACCACACTTTAGGAAGGACGTCGACAAGCTCGAGCGTGTCCAGAAGAGGGCGACCAAGATGGTGAGAGGGTTGGAATCCAAGTCTTACGAGGAAAGGCTGAAAGAGCTGGGTATGTTTAGCCTCTCCCTCATGGATCACTGCCTTGTCGTGGCGAGGGGGCTCGCTTGGTTCGATGAGGCTGTGGGCTATGCCGTGGAGGGCCACCCAGGACATCGCCCTGCCAACAAAAGTCCACATGGTCAAAGCAGTGGTATTCCCCATAGTCATGTATGGCTGTGAGAGTTGGACTATAAGGAAGGCCGAGCACCGAAGAATAGATTCTTTTGAACTATGGTGCTGGAGAAGACTCTTGAGAGTCCCTTGGACTGCAAGGAGATCAAATCTGTCAATCCTAAAAGAAATCAACCCTGACTGTTCCCTGGAAGGCCAGATCCTGAAGCTGAAAGACTTTGGCCACCAAATGAGAAGGGAGCCCTCACTGGAGAAGACCCTGATGCTGGGAAAGGCTGAAGGTCAAAGGAGAAAGGGACGGCAAAGGATGAGATGGTTAGACAGTGTCATCGATGCAACGGACATGAAATTGAGCAAACTTCAGCGGACAGCGGAAGACAGGAGGGCCTGGCGTGATCTGGTCCATGGGGTCGCGAAGAGTCGGATTCGACTGTGAGACTGAACAACAACAACATGTTTAGCCTGGGAAGGAGAAGGCTTAGAGGGGACACGATGGCAGTCTTCAAGTATTTGAAGGGCTGTCATGTAAAAGATGGAGCAGATCTGTTCTCTCTTGCTCCGGATTGCAAGACTAGATCTAATGGGTGGAAATTACAAGGGAGTTGTTACTGGCTAGATATCAGGAGAAACTTCCTAACTGTAAGCGTGGTTGAGCAGCGGAACAGTTTGCCTCGGGAGGTGGTGGATGCTCCTTCCCTGGACGTTTTCAAGGGGAGGCTAAACGACCATCTTTTGGGTATGTTGTAGGTATGTAGGGCTATCTTTTGGCTAGGTTCCTGCAGAGTGCAGGGGGTTGGACTAGATGGCCTGCAAGGTCCCTTCCAACTCTAACATTCTATGATTCTAAGTGTGCATGCACATGAAAACTTATAACCAGAATAAAACTCTGTTGATCTTAAAGGCGCCACTGGAACTCCAGCTTTGTTCTGTTGTGGACGACTACTGTGCAAATAGCTCCACTACTTTGTTGCAAGAGTCTCGCGGATCCGTGCATTTATTGCGATAGAAGCTGCCGTGGGCCGGAGCCCGTGTCGTCAGATGCACGAGGGCACGACCAAAGCAAAACCACCCAGCCCCCCCCATGGCTGTAGCGGTCAGATGGGTTCATAAGGGATTAAGCAGCGTTTCAGGTACGTCGGTCCCAAACCACATCGGGCTTTGGAGGTCAAGCCCAGCACCTTGAGTTCCACCCAGAAACAAACTGGGAGCCAGGAAAGATGGGCCAATAGAGTTTTTACCCAAATGCCAGAGCATCACCCGGACATTGCTGACGTGATGATGTCACTTCCGGGTCATGTCAGAAATTACATAGATACATCGCTGTAGCATCAGCTGGGCCTGCTTCTGGTAAGTGTTGGAAAAACTGGCAAAAATACTTAGATATTCAGAGTTTGCAATGGACCTTTGCTTCACTGGAGAGGAGGCATTTCTTTCTGTGTAAAAATCTTTATTTCTAAGGGAAGGGTACACAGGAACATCTACAAAATAACATCTACAAAATAACAAAAATCTACAAAATAACATCTACAAAATAACAAAAATCTACAAAATAACAAGGACCTAAGGCTACACAGCAACAGAACAGATCGCACTTGAATACATTAACCAATGATTGTGAGTAAACAGACTTAGATTTCAGGGGCTTTGTTTTCATTGGCTCTGAGCCAGGCTTCCCTTCCAGGTCAGTCTGAACAACAGCACACAAGGTAAACAGATTAACCCTATAATGACTGAATTAGACCTTGCAACGCACACATATTTCCAACAGTAAGTCTCCCCACCATCCCCGGCTGGCTGCCAGGAAGGTGCCGGAAACTGAGGTCCTTTCCGCACTTGGATCTCATCCCTGGTTTTATTAAGAGTTCAACTCACGACACAGTATCTTGCATTTATCCCTGCTTATAACAGCATCCGTTTATCCCAGGACAAGCATGGGATGAAAATGTGAAAAAAATACCCCGAGATAATTACAGGGGTGAACTCGAGTATAGTGTAGAATGTAAGTTTTGAACCAGGATTTATGGCCTAGTGTGGAAAGGACCTCTGTCTCCATTGTATTGCTGCTGTTACTGGTTACAGTCTGAGCATGGAGCAATTAAAAAAACAGTGGCGGGAGCTGGCCCATCGAATTGCCAAGATTTTAACGACTAAATGACTAACATCGACAACAATTTTTCGGTAACACAAGGTTCCTTTCATTGCGAGGGTCCCTTTGCAACATACAGTAATTGATATATTTACGTTATCTATCGTCTGCTTTTCTGACTGGTATGGTATTTATTTCTTACGGCATCGAGCCAACATAACCATAACATTAGGCTACAGAGTTTTAAAAATCTGGGTAAAATGCAGTAATATATATATATATATATATATATATATATATATATATATATATATATATATATAAAACCATATAAATATTTGACTAATCCAGTAAGAAATATAAAAGGCAAATACAATTTTATAAATTTAGCCGCATCTTTCTAATACGATAGCAAGCTGCCCAAAATTTAGCCACAGATTCAGTAATACTCCCGATTTTCATCGGATGACAATCGGTTACAACCGGCGCTCCCTCTAAGCTGTGGATTCTTGTGAGCAAAAATTCTACTTTGTGAGCTTAAAGTTGTGAGCGAGCAATTGGGCTTCCGCATAAAATAGTTGGCTCTAGAGCCATGCTTCCTGAGCTAAGACGAAAATGTGTCAGCCGGAGGCTAAAAAACTGCGAGCTAGCTCACACTAACTCAGCTTAGAGGGAACACTGGTTACGACACTCCCAGTCTGTCTGACCAGATGTTTCTTTTACAGAAGTTGTGATATGTTTGTCTCGAATCTTATTGTACCAGTTGCATCTAAACATCATAAGTTCAATAGTTTCTACTTCTCCAGAATCACACTGGCAGAGTCTCTGGTCAAACGGGATCCTTCTATACCCTCAAGCACCACGGAGGGGAGAGGCTCACATCTAGCTAACATAAAGGCTTGACGGAGTGCGCGTAATAAAGCAGAAGACAACGCCTGGTGAAAACTATTTACAGATTTATTATACAATATTTACACAGTCCATGTAGTCCAAGTAGTCACTCTAAAAGGCTGTCAGTCCAACAGCGTGCTACGCCAGGCAGCAGTAACCATGAAGGCACACCAGTGTACAGAACAGTACAGAATATATACAGCAGATAGCCAATCAGGATATACTTGCTGAGTCACAGTGACTCTATGCACACCATGCATGGCTGATGCAACCTAGTTGTCATATGGCACATCACGTGACCATACACCTGTCAACTTAGATTACTCTGATCTGAGAACCTGACCAGCTGTCATCTTGATGGCACATCTATACAGATGCCGTCAAGGCTTTCCTAAACTTATAGGTGTCTAAATGCGATAAGTAGTCCAGAGGAACCGGGCGATATCTAATTTGCTCAGGCACTCTAAAGTTGGGATATTTCTGACTGGGACGCGACACGGATTATGCCGCACAAATCAAATGATGGCTGGACGACCATCTTTTTGGTATGTTGTAGGTATGTAGGGCTATCTTTTGGCTATGCTCCTGCAGAGTGCAGGGGGTTGGACTAGATGACCTGCAAGGTCCCTTCCAACTCTTAACATTCTATGATTCTATGAAATGGGATCAGCACAGTGTAAGTATTAATGTGACACGTAAAACGAAAGGAAAACTTGCATAGTAGGAACCGACTTAACAGTAACAGATAATACAACTGCGGTGGTGGGTGGAAAGGGCTGTCAAGTCGCGGGTGACGTATGGCGACCCGGTAGGGTTTTCAAGGTAAGGGACGTTCCAAGATGGTCTCCCATTGCCTAGCAACCGTGGTAGAGCCAGTTTGGTGTAGCGGTTAAGTGCGCGGACTCTAATCTGGGAGAACCGGGTTTGATTCCCCCACTCCTCCACTTGCAGCTGCTGGTGTGACCTTGGGTCAGTCACTAGTTCTCGCAGAGCTGTTCTCTCAAGAGCAGTTCTCTCAAGAGCTCTCTCAGCCCCCCTTACCTCACAGGGTGTCTGTTGTGGGGAGGGGGAGGGAAAGGAGTTTGTAAGCCGCTCTGAGACTCCGAGTGAAGGGCGGGGTAGAAATCCAATCTCTTCTTCTTTTACCATGGTGGTCTCCCGTCCACGTACTAACCAGGGCCGACCCTGTTGAGCTGCTGAGTTCCAATGAGATTGGGGCCCCTTGGCCCATCCAGCTCAGGTCAAACTACACACAGTGATAAAGTCCACAATCCCTAAGTCTTTATCCAAGCTTCTTTCTGAATCATATTGTTAACAGTTGTTGTTGTTGTTCAGTCACACAGTCGAGTCCGACTCTTCGCGACCCCATGGACCAGACCACGCCAGGCCCTCCTGTCCTCCGCCGTCCGCTGAAGTTTGCTCAATTTCATGTTCGTTGCATTGATGACACTGTCTAACCATCTCATCCTTTGCCGTCCCCTTCTTCTTTGACCTTCAATCTTTCCCAGCAGCAGGATCTTCTCCAGTGAATGCTCCCTTCTCATTTGGTGGCCAAAGTATTTGAGCTTCAGCTTCAGGATCTGGCCTTCCAGGGAGCAATCAGGGTTGATTTCTTTTAGGATTGACTGATTTGATCTCCTTGCAGTCCAAGGGACTCTCAAGAGTCTTCTCCAGCACCATAGTTCAAAAGAATCGATTCTTCGGCGCTCAGCCTTCCTTATAGTCCAACTCTCGCAGCCATACATTACTACGGGGAATACCATTGCTTTGACCATGCGGACTTTTGTTGGCAAGGTGATGTCTCTGCTTTTTATCATGCTGTTTAGGTTTGCCATCGCTTTCCTCCCAAGGAGCAGGCGTCTTTTAATTTCATGGCTGCAGTCACCATCTGCAGTGATCTGGGATCCTAGAAACGTGAAGTCTGTCACTACTTCTACGACTTCCCCTTCTATTTGCCAAGAAGTGATGGGCCCAGATGCCATGATCTTAGTTTTTTTGATGTTGAGCTTCAAGCCCACTTTTGCACTCTCCTCTTTCACCCTGAGCAAAAGGCTCTTTAGGTCCTCTTCACTTTCTGCCATCAGAGTGGTATCGTCTGCATATCTGAGGTTATTGATCTTTTCCCCAGCAATCTTAACTCCAGCTTGTGATTCATCCAGGCCAGCATTTCGCATGATGTACTCTGCATATAAATTAAATAAGCAAGGGGACAATATACATCCTTGTCGTACTCCTTTTCCTATGCTAAACCAATCAGTTGTTCCATATCCGGTTCTAACTGTTGCTTCTTGACCCTTATACAGGTTTCTCAGGAGACAGGTGAGGTGGTCTGGTACTCCCATCTCTTTAAGAACCTGCCATAATTTATTGTGATCCACACAATCAAAGGCTTTAGCATAGTCAATGAAGCAGAAGTAGATGTTTTTCTGGTACTCTCTTGCTTTCTCCATAATCCAGCGAATGTTGGCAATTTGATCTCTAGTTCCTCTACCTCTTCGAAACCCAGCTTGTACTTCTGGCAGTTCTCTATCCACGTACTGTTGGAGCCTAGCTTGTAGGATTTTGAGCATGACCTTGCTAGCGTGTGAAATGAGTGCAATTGTGCGATAGTTTGAACATTCTTTGACGTTGCCCTTCTTTGGGATTGGAATGTAAACTGACCTTTTCCAATCCTGTGGCCACTGTTGTGTTTTCCAAATTTGTTGGCAAATTGAGTGCAGCACTTTAACAGCATCTTCTTTTAAGACTTTGAATAACTCAGCTGGGATACCATCACCTCCACTAGCTTTGTTGTTAGTAATGCTTTCTAAGGCCCATTTAACTTCGCTTTCCAGGATGTCTGGCTCGAGGTCAGTGATTATACCATCGTGGTTGTCAAGGACGTCGAGGTCCTTCTTGTATAGTTCTTCTGTGTATTCTTGCCATCTTTTCCTAATCTCTTCTGCTTCTGTTAGGTCCCTACCGTTTTTGTCCTTTATCATGGCCAGCTTTGCATGGAACGTTCCCTTGATTTCTCCAATTTTCTTGAAGAGATCTCTAGTCCTTCCCAATCTATTGTTTTCCTCTATTACTCTGCATTGTTCATTCAGGAAAGCCTCCTTATCTCTCCTTGCTGTTCTCTGGAAATCTGCATTCAGTTGGGCAAATTTTTCCTTTTCCCCATTGCCTTTAGCTTTCCTTCTTTCCTCTGCTATGTGTAAAGCCTCATCAGACAGCCACTTTGCTTTTTTGCATTTCTTTTTCTTTGGGATGGCAGTGAGTGCTGCCTCCTTTACAATGTCACGGACCTCTGTCCATAGTTCTTCAGGCACTCTGTCTATCAAATCTAGTCCCTTAAACCTATTCTTCACCTCTACTGTATATTCATCGGGGATGCGATCTAGGTCAAATCTGAATGGCCTTGTGGTTTTCCCAACTTTCTTCAATTTAAGTCTGAATTTTGCAATGAGTAGCTCATGATCTGAGCCACAGTCAGCTCCAGGTCTTGTTTTTACTGACTGAATAGAGCTTCTCCATCTTTGACTGCAAATTATATAGTCAATCTGATTTCGGTGTTGCCCATCTGGTGATGTCCATGTGTAGAGACGCCTCTTAGGTTGTTGGAAAAGGGTGTTTGCTATGACCAGCGTGTTCTCTTGACAAAACTCTGTTAGCCTTTGCCCTGCTTCATTTTGTTCTCCAAGGCCAAACTTGTCTGTTATTCCGGTTACCTTTTGATTTCCTACTTTAGCATTCCAGTCCCCTATGATGATGAGGACATCATTTTTTGGTGTTAGTTCTACGAGCTGTTGTAGGTCTTCATAGAACTGGTCCACTTCAGCCTCTTCTGCAGCAGTGGTTGGGGCATATACTTGGATTACTGTGATATTGAATGGTTTGCCTTGGATTCGGACCGAGATCATTCTGTCATTTTTGAGATTGTATCCCAATACTGCCTTTCTCACTCTCTTGTTGACTATAAAGGCCACACCATTTTTTCTACGGGATTCCTGGCCACAGTAGTAGATATAATGGTCTTCTGAGTTAAATTCGCCCATTCCTGTCCACTTTAGTTCACTGATTCCCAAGATGTCGATGTTCATTCTTGCCATCTCATTTTTGACCACGTCAAGCTTACCTTGATTCATAGATCTTACATTCCAGGTTCCTATGCAGTATTGTTCTTTGCAGCATCGAACTTTCCTTTCACCATCAGACACATCCACAACTGAGCGTCCTTTCGGCTTTGGCCCAGCCGCTTCACTCTTTCTGGGGTTACTCATACTTGCCCTCTGCTCTTCCTCAGTAGCATATTGGACACCTTCCGACCTGAGGGGCTCATCTTCCGGCGTCATAACTTTTAGCCTTTTGTTACTGTCCATGGGGTTTTTTTGGCAAAGATACTGGAGTGGGTTGCCATTTCCTTCTCCAGGGGATCACGCTTGGTCTGAGTTCTCTGCTGTGGCCTGTCCGTCCTGGGTGGCCCTCCACGGCATAGCCCACAGCCTCATCGAACCACGCAAGCCCCCTCGCCACGACAAGGCAGTGATCCATGAGGGAGATTGTTAACAGTACCTGTGCACTATTACCTGTACAGAAAGTCCCTTTTGAATCATTCAGTTCTGCAGAGTGGAGATCTGAACCGGAAACTCCCTAACTCGAACCTGCCACTTTTACCACATTGACATTTTTTTTACCGCACTGACAGAATGGACTACATCACCTCAGGCAGAAAAATCACACTGTTTGGAACGCCATGTTTGAAAATGCCCCCAAACCGGAAAGCAAGCAGGGCGGGCAAAAGAGGCAGGCGAATAAAAATTAAAATTAATAGAAATAATGTTATTTCAGGAATCTCCTGACCTTGTTCTTTTGAATTTGTGGGGAAATCATAACATTCCGAAAGTTAGGCAAAAGATTTTACCGCGGCACAAAACATTATGGCCGTGAAAAGGAAGGAAAGAGACGAAACCACCACCACCCCTTACAGTGCAACAATGGTCTCTCAAATTATGGGACTATTTCATAATGGATAAAACCACAGGTAATATACAAAATACATCTGTTCAGGCTCGTCAATATAGTTTGCTTGGGAAATAGTTTCCTTTTGTGGAAAAAGAATCTACAGACTTCTAATGTCTCTACTAATTTAAAGAAAATAGATCAACATATTTCTTTACATATTATTGACTGCCATATATATAACGTTGTTTCCTTTGGAGAGTTGTATTTTAGGATTAAAATTGTTATGGTTATTGTTCCTCTAGTTACGGACGGACGTTCCCTTCTGATGTTCAAAGAAGGGAATGAAATGATTTAACGGCAACGTATAATTTTTATTTCAAACGTTATATGAAAGCTGTCGGGATGTGATTATACGTTATGTACATTTTGAATTCACCAATAAATTAAGAAAAAAAAAAAAAAAATATTAGTTGCTGTAGATTTTCCGGGCTGGGTGGCCGCGGTCTTGGCATTGTAGGACCTGACGTTTCGCCAGTAGCTGTGACTGGCATCCTCAGAGGTATAACACAGAAAGATGGAGTACTCACACTAACTCAGCTTAGAGGGAACACTGAGGGAGACCCCCCCCCCGTAAGGTTTTTAAGGCAAGCGACATTCAGAGGTGGACGCTGGAAACTGAATTTTTGCTCTCTGTTGATTTTAGAAATTTTAACTCTGTACGAACTGTATTTATTATTATATTGTATCTTAACTGTTGTGACCCGCCCTGAACCCGCTTACAGGGAGGACAGGATATAAATCCGATGATAAAACAAATAAATAAATAGGGCGGTTTGCAGTGTTCCCTCTAAAAGCTGAGTCAGTGTGAGCTAGCTCACAGTTTTTTAGCCTCCGGCTCACGCATTTCTGTCTCCGCTCAGGAAGGATGGCACCAGAGCTAACTAATTTATGCGGCAGCCAAATCGCTCGCTCACAACTTTAATGCCGGTAGCTCACAAAGTAGACGTTTTGCTCATAGGATTCCAGAGCTTAGAGGGAGCGCTGAGGTTTGCTAATTCCTACCTCTGTGTTGCTACCCTGGGCTTCCTTGACGGTCTCCCATCCGAGTTCTAACCAGAGCTGACCAGACTGGGCTAGGCTATGCCATGCAGGTCAAGGCAAGAGACGTTCAGAGCTGGCTTGCTATTACCTGCCTCTGCGTAGCGACCCCGGACTTCCTTGGTGGTCTCCCATCCAAGTACTGACCAAGGCCGAGCCCGCTTAGCTTCCAAGATCTGATGAGATCGGGCTACCTTGGGCCAGCCAAGTCAGAGCGATTTCAGCGTACCTTTTTACATTTCACCTGGTACATTCCCTGGACCCTTAACTCTGATGCCCCACCCCGTTTTCGACGTCATTAATTCACAGGGTCCCTATAAATTAGAAGCGGCTTGACAGCACATAACAGCATGAGAATCCACTTGGCGCCTCAGACGAAGAGTAGCCTGTGAATTATGCGCAGAGATAAGGGTCTGGTTATCTTCAGGGGGCGTTGTCGTGTATAGAGGATCGGACTAGGGTCTGGGAGACCCAGGTTCAGATCCGCACTCTTGTCACAGAAATTCGCTGGGAGAACTTGGGCCGGTCACACACCCTTGGCCTGTCCCGCCTCACAGGGTCGTTTGTGTGTGGATAAAATGGAGATGTAAACCACTTTGGATCCTCGTTGGGAGAAAGAAAGGGTACAAAGAAAGGGTAAATAAGCAAGGTGCCCTGTTGGATGAGACCAGTGGTCCATCTAGTCCAGCCTCCTGTCTCACACAGTGGCCAGCGAGTTCCTCTTTAGGGCCAACAACAGGGTAGAGAGGCCGAGGCCTTTATTAGAACATCAGAAGAGCCCTGCTGGATCAGACCAGGAGTCCATCTAGTCCAGCATCCCATCTCACACAGAGGCCAACCAGTTCCTCTGGAGGGCCAACAACAGGGTACAAAGGCTGAGGCCTTCATAAGAACATCAGAAGAGCCCTGCTGGATCAGACCAGTGGTCCATCGAGTCCAGCCTCCTGTCTCACACAGTGGCCAGCCAGTTCCTCTGGAGGGCCAACAACAGGGCAGAGAGGCCGAGGCCTTCATGAGAAGAACATCAGAAGCGCCCTGCTGGATCAGACCAGTGGTCCATCGAGTCCATCCTCCTGTCTCACACAGTGGCCAGCCAGTTCCTCTGGAGGGCCAACAACAGGGCAATGGAGGCAAAGTCCTTCCCTGGTTTTGCCTCCTGGCTCTGGGATTCAGAGGGTTAGTGCCTCTGAATGTAGAGGTTCCCCTCAGTCACCATAAAGGTAAAGGTTTCCCTTGCTTGAAAGCCAGTCGAATCCGACTCTAGGGGGCAGTGCTCATCTCCGCTTCCAAGCCGAAGAGCCAGCGCTGTCCAAAGACGTTTCCGTGGTCATGTGGCTGGCATTGTTGCCTTCCCACCGAAGGGGTGCCTATTTATCTACTTGCAACTTCTTGCTTTTGAACTGCTAGTTTGGCAGGAGCTGGGGCCAGAGATGGGAGCTCACTCCGTCACGCGGCACTTGGCTCTGGAACTGCCGAACTACAGAGCTTCCTGCCTGCAGCTCAGCGTCTTAACCTCGGAGCCACTCCGGCTCCTTTTCAGTCCACCATAGCTGGTAGCCGTTGCTAGACTTCTCCTCCACCAGTCTCTCCAGTCCTCTTTCCAAGCTGTCTCTTCCTGCGGCCCGGCCTCCCCACATCCCCTGGCCGCCAACTCCACCCCTCAGTCCCTCTCTCTGCATAAAGTCTGCAGCAGTGGGAGGGCTTCTGGTGTCCTGGCCCCACTGCTGGACCTCCTGACAGCCCCTGGTATTTCTGGCCACTGTATGACACAGAGTGTTGGACTGGATGGGCCATTGGCCTGATCCAACATTGGCTTCTCTTATGGTCTAATGTCTGGGGCAAGGGATGCTCTGTATTCTTGGTGTTGGGGGGCAGTCAACAGTGGGAGGGCTTCTAGCATCTTGGCCCCACTGCTGGACCTCCTGATGGCCCCTGGTATTTTTGGCCACTGTGTGACACAGAGTGTTTGAATGGATGGGCCATTGGCCTGATCCAACATTGGCTTCTCTTATGTTCTAATGTCTGGGGCAAGGGATGCTCTGTATCCTTGGTGCTTCGGGGGCGGTCAACTGTGGGAGGGCTTCTAGCGTCCTGGCCCCACTGCTGGACCTCCTGATGGCACCTGGTATATTTTAGCCGCTGTGTGACAGAGTGTTGGACTGGATGGGCCATTGGCCTGATCCAACATTGGCTTCTCTTATGTTCTAAAGTCTGGGGCAAGGGATGCTCTGTATTCTTGGTGCTTGGGGGTGGGTGGGCAACAGTGGGAGGGCTTCTGGCATCTTGGCCCCACTGCTGGATCTCCTGAGCGCACCTGGGTGGCACAGAGTGTTGGACTGGACGGGCCATTGGCCTGATCCAACATTGGCTTCTCTGATGTTCTTATGTTCTTAAGTCTAGATGACCCTGGGGGGGTGGACTAGATGGCCCTCGAGGATCCCTTCCAGCTCTCTGTTTCTATCGTTTGCCGGGCCCCCCAACCCCACTCCCGCCGCGGACCGGCGCCCCAGAGAGGGCGAAGGGCGCGCCGGGCCCCCTCTTTCCCGTTCCCGTGGCACCCGCGCGGGGGTCACGTCCGGCTGCCCAGACGCGTGTGCGCCTTTTGCGCGTCTCCCCCCCGCCGCCTTCTTGCCTTCTTGCCTGCCTGCCTGCCTGCGAGGGGCGCCCTCCCTCCAGTCCTCGGGCCGGCCGGCGGGCGGGCGGGCTGGCTGGCCCTTCTCCAGGCCGGGCTGGCGGCGGGGCTGAGTCAGCGGCGGCGGCGGCGGCGGCGGCGGCGGGGCGCGGGAGGGCCGGGGCGGGAGGGGGCGTTGCGAAGCGGCGGCGGCGGGCCTGACGTCAGGGTCCGGCCTCCTGGCTCCCCGGGCGGCTGGGCTGGGCTGGGCTGGGCTGGGCTGGGCTCGGCTCTCTCGCGCCCGGAGCAGCCTGCCCAGCCCGACGGCGCGCCCGGACGGAGGGACGCGCGCAGCAGGCAGGGGAGGGAGGCGGCAGCGCGGGGCGCCGGCTCGCCATGGCCCGGCCCGGGCACCGCCACCCAGGCCCGCCGCTCCGCCGACGCCGCCGGCGCTGAAGGGCAAGGTGGGCACCGCCGCCGCTGGGGGGGGGGATGGTGGGTAGGGCGGGCGCCGCTTGGGGACCCCGGCGCTGGGCTGGGACTTCAGGACCCCCTTTTGTTCCGGGGCCCCGTTTGAACTTTGCCGGCGGGGGGCGCTTTTAGGACACCCCCCCTCTTTTCGACTTTTGCGAGGAGGGCTTTGGGGACCCCTCCCCTTTTTCGGACTTTGTCGGGGGGCGCTTTTGGGACCCCCCCCCTTCCGCGTTTTGCTTGGGGGCTTGTAGGACCTGCCCTTCTGAATTTTATTTGGGGGCTTGTAGAACCCCCCTTCCGAATTTTGCTTGGGGGCTTGTAGGACCCCCCTTCCGAATTTTGCTTGGGGGCTTGTAGGATCCCCCCTTCCGAATTTTGCTTGGGGGCTTGTAGGACCCCCCTTCCGAATTCTGCTTGGGGACCTGTAGGATCCCCCCTTCCGAATTTTGCTTGGGGGCTTGTAGGACCCCCCTTCCGAATTTTGCTTGGGGACTTGTAGGATCCCCCCTTCCGAATTTTGCTTGGGGGCTTGTAGGACCCCCCTTCCGAATTCTGCTTGGGGACCTGTAGGATCCCCCCTTCCGAATTTTGCTTGGGGGCTTGTAGGACCCCCTTCCGAATTTTGCTTGGGGGCTTGTAGGATCCCCCCTTCCGAATTTTGCTTGGGGGCTTGTAGGATTCCCCCTTCCGAATTTTGCTTGGGCGCTCGTAGGACCCCTCCTTCCGAATTTTGCTTGGGGGCTCGTAGGATCCCTCCCCTTCCGAATTTTGCCTGGGGGAGTTACGACTCTCTTCGCCCCCGGCGGCGGGGGGGGGAGAGCCAGGGGTCTTGCGGGGGGGAAACATGTTGGTTGGGTGGGGGTCCTCCTGCTCGTAGACGAGGAAGACCCTTTTGACTTTTTTTTTTTGGGGGGGGGGAGAGTTTAACCAGAGAGGGTCTTTCCCCGAGTCTCCTCGTCCCCTTAGCCCTAAAATCCCCCCCTCCCGCGGGCTGGACGCCCCCCCCAGATATCCTGGGGTGGGGTGGGGGATTTGCAGCGCCCGGGCGAAGTTTGGTGGGAACTCCAACTGCAGGCAGGCGGTCAGACAGACGCGCACCGAGGGACCTGCGAGATGCCCCTTGCTCTACCTATCCACAGGCGCACCAGACGCGTGTCCAACTGCACGCCTCTCCTGCTGCGGCCGGAGCTTGCACGCAACACCTCCCCACTACCACGCGCGGGCGGCTCTGGAGCGTGTGTATTTCCTCCCCCCCCCCTCTCCCCAGGCGGTCTGTGGGCTGCAACAGCTGATGGGGGGGAGGAGGGAGCCCTGAGCCCCCTCCCCTCCCTCCCTCCCCTCCGGGAGACAAGCGCCTCGCCTTCTTCTTTGCAGCCGAGCTCGGTGGTGGTGCTGGAGGGGGGGAGAAGAAGCGCTTGGTGGAGTTTATTTTGGTCTCTGGCTGGGTGTGTGTTGTGTGTGCGGTGGGGGGGGGGTGGAGTTGTTGCAGTCTGCCTGGGGAGATGCTCGGCTCCTGGAGCCGCAGAGAGACTCTGCTGTATTTGCGCCCCCCCCCCCGGGGAGGAGGAGGAGGAGGAGGAGGCAGGGAAAGCACCGGGCTGGAGTATTGCTTTGCCTGGTGAAGCCCTGGAGAAACCGCAGCGATCAGGGTTCTCCCACCCCGCCACCCACCCGCCGGTGCCCACCCCTGCCCTTGTGCCCAGCCGTCAGCCGCATCTCCCCCCTCCCCGGGTAGAGCTCTAGCCCTACAGGAATCTGCCTCCCAATGCACGATGGGGGAAGCCTCTCTCCTTCTCCGCACCGCCCGCCGCCGCCGCGGAGGAGGGAGGGCTTCTCTCGAACCCAAAGCCCACACCTCTCTCTCCCTCACTGGTGGAGCTGCGTTGGTGGAGTGCCTCTCCTCCCTCCCTCCCTCCCTCCCTCCTCCTCGCACTTACCCCTTCCTTGATGGGAGACACCCCCCTTTAACCCCCCCCTGGCAATCCAGCCCCCCCCGCCCCCAGTTAGAACTGCTCCCAGATTTCCCCCTCTGTCGTATCAGGGAGAGCCAGCCCTGATTTCCAGTCATGCTGAATCATAGCCCTGGCTTTGCGGGAGTGTGTCATCCCCTACCATCACGGCAAACCCCCCCCCCCCAACACACAATTCTTTCTCTTTCTCTCCCCCTCGCCACCAACGCTCCCTCTAAGCTGTGGAGTCGCGTGAGCAAAGATCCGACTTCCTGAGCTCCTGGCGTTAAAACCGTGAGCCGGCGCTTTGGCCGCTGCTGCATCAATTAAAGCTTGCTCTCCGGAGCCCTGCCTCCTTCCTGAGCCCAGACAGAAATCCCTGAGCCAGGGGAGGCCAAAAAAACCTGGGAGCCCGCTCACACTCGCTCGGCTTAGAGGCAACACACTGCCCCCAACAGTTGTTGGAACAGATTTTTATTTTATTTTATTTTTTTTGCTCCGCGAGGAATGCTGCGGCTGCTGCTGCTGCTGCTGCGGCTGGCTCCCGGATCGCTGCCGCCCCGGAGGAAGGAGAGAACCTTGGCTAAAAATCACCAGAGGGGGAGGAGGAGGAGGAGGAGGAGAAGCAAGCAGCGGGCTGCCTAGATCTCTACCGTCTCTCTCTCTCTCTCTCTCTCCCCGTGCATCCACACATGCCCTGTTTGACACACTGCTGTGCCTTGTTGGGAAAGACAGCGCATCACCCCCCTTCGGCCTTCCTCTGGCGGCTGCCGAGCGAGTGGCGTCATCGCTGGAGGGATTTTTGCAAGACGCCCCCCCTCCCCTCCCCTCCCCGGCTGCCGGAATTGGGAAGGGTCTCCAAAAGAAGCAGAGGCACCCCCCAAACTCCACATCGGCGCCCCCCCAATCGCTCTCACCTCTGCACTCAGGACACAGCTGGGGTCGCGTCAAACCTGAAGATTTAGGGTGTTGGGGACTTTGAGAAGGGCTGTCTTTTGGTTTTGCTTTTCAACTTTCCCCCCCCAGCTGAAGAAATATCTATATCTCTATATCCTCCCCTTCCCCCTCTCCAGTATTGCCTCCACACGACCGGCCCACCATGATGTTTCGAGACCAGGTCGGAGTGCTAGCCAGTTGGTTCAAGGGCTGGAACGAATGCGAACAGACCGTCGCCCTCCTCTCCCTCCTGAAGCGGGTGAGCCGCAGCCAGGCCCGGTTCCTTCAGCTGTGCCTGGAGCATTCGTTGGCCGACTGCGCCGAACTGCACATTCTCGAAAACGAAGCCAATAACCCTGGTAAGTCCCCCCCCTTGCTGCCTTCTGCCTTCTCCGCGCCCTCCCGGTTCCTCTTTTGCATGCTACATTGTTTGCTGATTGACGGCTGGACTCCTGCTCCGGGCGGGGGAATGCGGGTGCCCCACTGAAATCTCCCCCCCCAACACACACAAACATCGATTGTCTTCCTGGAAAGGAATGCACAAGCAAATGCCCCGGACGCCACCCTTGGGCTAGGTTTCCCCCGCCGCAAACTCTTCCACCGCAAGCTCTGGCGGAACTACGGGTCTGGCGTGAATGATTGCTATTGCTCTGCCTCCCCCCCCTTTCGGGTCCCTTACAACTTCCTGTCCGATAAGTCAGTCAGGTCACGTAGAGTCTGGATTTGCTCCGGCTCCTTTCGGGGACTCCTCCGGCGTTTGGCGGCGTGGGGATCCGGAGGGGCTCACCTCGTGTGGGGGTGGTCAGATGGTTCCCCCGCTCCCCTTTGGGTGACGTGGGGGGGGTATGTGTTTCAGGGTGGGGAGCTGCGGTTCTCGGTGCTGGCGTTGTCTTACGGCAGTTCCAGACATGTGCATGTGCGCCTTTACAAGGAAACAGTGCGGTTGGGGTCTGCGCATGGTGGAGTTTGGCAGCTGTCTGGGAAAGGCCAGTTGGGGAAACTCCGCGGGAATCTTGCCGTAAAAGCTGGAAATCCTGGGGCTCGGCGGTCTGTCGAAAAATTGTGTACTGCATAATTAACTGTAGGCAAATTGGACAGGCGGAATTTGGTCTGATGGGGTCCGTTTAGTGTTCTTTTCCTCTTCCGACTTCCTGTCAGGGGGACTTGTCACGGGGTCAGCCGTAGGCACGAGGGGAACTGGAGCAAAGGTTTGCTCATTCCCGCCTTGTGGAGTAAGAAGAGAAATTCCGGGCATTTGTTCCCCTGGGAGCAAAGAAGAAAGAAAGTCGCGCATAGGAATTACGGACACTTTCTCCTTTGCGCGCGGCTGACGTCTGAAGATAGGAGGCCGGCCTTCATCCTTTGCTTCTGGTGATGGGAAAATATTGAGTAATTCTTAGCACGTGGACGATGTGTCTCATGTGTTTCTGCCCATGTGCCATGTTGGCGTTTCTTCCTCCAGCCCTGGAAGGTAGGCCAGTGTTTTCCCTGTGTTGCAGCGACAGGTCCCCGAGGCTGAAAGACGTTGGCTGGTTTGTTCGGTTTGCAGGTTGGACTGAGAATGAGGGTTTTGTAGTCTGTCCTCCTCCGCTCTAGCATGCGTGTATCTTGACCGGTCAGCGTGTTTCACGGAGTGCTGCAGAACTCTTGAATCTCTGCGCGTCAACCTGTACTACAGTGCAGAGATTCGAGGGAGAGAGTTTCAGTCTTCCGAAGACTGGCGTTTCCTGGTACCTGAGCTATGGATCAGGAAGCCCCTGGTTTGAATTGTGCCTGTCTTATGAACTAACAAGCCTTCTGTGGGCAAGTCTTAGCTCACGGGTTTAGCGCATAGTATTATACATCTGAGGGCCATGGTGGCTCAGTGGTCAAGACGCTTAGCTGCAGACCGGAAGGTCGGTAGCTCGGCAGTTTGAGTCCCGAGTGCCGCACGACGGAGTGAGCTCCCATCTCCTGCCAACCTAGCAGTTCGAAAGCAAGAAATTGCAAGTAGATAAATAGGCACTGCTTCGGTGGGAAGGTAACAGCGTTCCGTGCGCCTCGGCATTTAGTCATGCCGGCCACGTGACCACGGAAACGTCTTTGGACAGCGCTGGCTCTTCAACTTGGAAGCGGAGATGAGCACCGCCCCCTAGAGTCGGATTTGACTGGCTTTCGAGCGAGGGAAACCTTTGCCTTTAATTATACGTCTGGTGTGTAATAAATATCCTAATAGGTTAAGGTTCTTAAACAAGCGTGTTAAATCAAAACGGGTCAAAGAGCTGTCGCTACGATCAAGTTCTGACCTACCTGGACAAAGCTGTGTCAGTTTTAGAAGGGGAAACCACACAGAACTGTGTTTCAGAGGGCGGCCGTGTTGGTCTACTACAGTGGAACAGACGGATTCGAGCCAGGTCGCACCTGAGAGACCAACAAGGTCTTTGGAGGTACGAGCTTTTGAGAGTCAAAATCTCCCTGTGTCAGATACCTTGGCAGGGCTCTCGAAAGCTCATATCCCGAATATCTAGGGTTGTCAGCTCCAGGGTGGGAAGTAAGTGGCGATTTGGGGGGTGGAGCCTGAGGAGGGCGGGGTTTGGGGATGGGAGGGACGGCCACGGGGTATAAGGCCGTAGAGCCCGCCTTCTGAAGCGGCCATTTTCTCCAGGGGGATCTGCTCTCCGTTACACGCGGATCAGGTGTAGTCTGAGAGCCAGTTTGGTGTAGTGGTTACGTGTGTGCGGACTCTAATCTGGGAGAACCAGGTTTGATTCCCCACGCCTCCGCCTGCACCTGGCTGGATGACCTTGGGTCAGTCACAAGCTCTGGCACAGCTGTTCTCTCAAGGACCGTTTCTGTCAGAAGTTCTCTCAGCCCCGCCTACCTCACAGGGTGTCTGTTGTGGGGAGGGGAAGGGAAAGGAGTTTGTGAGCCGCTCTGAGATGCCTTTGGGCAGTGAAGGGCGGGGTATAAATCCAATCTCTTCCTCTTCTTTTACCTCACAGGGTGTCTGTTGTGGGGAGGGGAAGGGAGAAGAGTTTGTAAGCCGCTCTAGACACCTTTGGGTAGTGAAAGGCGGGGTATAAATCCAATCTCTTCTTCTTCTTCTTCTACCTCACAGGGTGTCTGTTGTGGGGAGGGGAAGGGAGAAGAGTTTGTAAGCCGCTCTGAGACACCTTTGGGAAGTGAAGGGCGGGGTATAAATCCAATCTCTTCTTCTTCTTCTTCTTCTTCTTCTTCTTCTTCTTCTTCTTCTTCTTCTTCTTCTTCTTCTTCTTCACAGATCTCCAGCCAGCACCTGGAGGTTGGCAACCTTACAAATGTCTTGTTGGTCTGTAAGGGGCTACCGGACTCAAATCACACGGAAGAGTGTATTTTATAGATTGTGCAGCTCTTCTCTACGAACAGAGGTGGAGAGGGCTGTTGAGGGCTGTTAAAAACGGCTCTAGTGCCGGGTGACCCCCTACAAGCAACGACGAAACATTAAAGTAACAAATAAAGCGATGACCGCCCAGTAACAAGGTCTATATAAGCATGAAACACAGGCGATATTACTAAGACAGTATAGTCCTGAATATTGCAGTAAATGAAACTTCGGGATTACTGCCAGATATAAGGTTCGAAAACATTTCAGAGCGGTATTCTTATTTATTTATTTATTTATTTATTAGATTTCTACCCCGCCCTCCTGCCGAAGCGGCTCAGGGCGGTTGTAAAGGTAAAGGTTCCCTTGCTCGAAAGCCAGTCGAATCCGACTCTAGGGTTGCGGTGCTCATCTCCGCTTCAAAGCCGAAGAGCCCGCGCTGTCCGGAGACATTTCCGTGGTCATGTGGCCGGCATGACTAAACACCATGGCGCACGGAACGCTGTTACCTTCCCACCGAAGTGGTGCCTATTTATCTACTTGCAATTTCTTGCTTTTGAACTGCTAGGTTGGCAGGAGCTGGAACTAGAGATGAGAGCACTCCCCGGTCTCGAACTGTTGAACTACTGACCCTCCACTGCCTGCAGTTCAGTGTCTTAACCACTTGAGCCACCGCACTTGAGACATTAAAGGTAAAGGTTCCCTTGCTCGAAAGCCAGTCGAATCCGACTCTAGGGTTGCGGTGCTCATCTCCGTTTCCAAGCCGAAGAGCCAGCGCTGTCCGGAGACGTTTCCGTGGTCATGTGGCCGGCATGACTAAACACCAAGGCGCACGGAACGCTGTTACCTTCCCACCGAAGTGGTGCCTGTTTATCTACTTGCAATTTCTTGCTTTCGAACTGCTAGGTTGGCAGGAGCTGGAACTAGAGACGGGAGCTCACCCCGTCATGCGGCACTCTCGGGTCTCGAACTGCTGAACTACTAACCTTCCACAGCCTGCAGTTCGGCTTACAAACAATTTAAAACCAACATACAATTTAAAAATCAGCAGTTACAAGGTATAAAGTACAGTTCCATACCATTCCAATAAATACAGGGAAGCGAAATAAAAACAGCGGCATCCTGGGATAAAGTGTTCGTGCGACCCAACCGGTGCAGTCCATTCTTATTGGAACGCTGGGTGAAACAGCTCCGTTTTCACAGCTCTACAGAACTGCTGGAGGTCCCGCAGAGCTCTAATCTCATTAGGAAGGTGGTTCCACAGTGTTGGCGCCTCCAGGGAGAACTTCCTGGTCCTAGTTATCGTCAGCTTGGCGTCCTTAGGACCAGGGAGGGCCAGGCGGTTTTGTGTTCCAGACGGCAGTGCTCTCGGGGGAACGTTCGGGGAAAGGGGGTCCCTCAGGTGGGCAGGCCCCTGACAGTTAAGGGCTTTAAAGGTCAAAACCAGCACCTCGAAGCAAATCTGGAACGCTATTGGCAGCCAGAGCAACGACTTCAGCACAGGCTGGATGGGCTCCCACCTGGGGAGGCCCATCAACAGCCTGGCTGCCGCGTTTTGCACCAGCTGCAGCTTCTGGAGTTGCCCCATGTAGAGAGCATTACAGTAGTCTAACCTCGAGGTGACCACAGCGTGGATCACTGAAGCCAGATCATTGCGTTCGAGGAAGGGGACCAACTGCCTACGCTGTAAAAACATAAAGAGAACATAAGAGAAGCCAATGTTGAATCAGGCCAATGGCCCATCTAGTCCAACACTCTGGCACACAGTGGCCAAAAATACCAGGTGCCTTCGGGAGGTCCAGCAGTGGGGCCAGGACACCAGAAGCCCTCCCACTGCTGCCCCCCACCAAGCACCAAGAATAGAGTGCATCACCTGCCCCAGACTGAGAGTTCCCATCTATACCCTGTGGCTCATAGCCACTGATGAACTTCTGCTCCATATGTTTATCTAATTCCCTCTTGAAACTGTCCATGCTTGTAGCTGCCACCACCTCCTGTGGCAGTGAATTCCATGCGTTAATCACTCTTTGGTGAAGAAGGACTTCCTTTTATCTGTTCTAACCCGACTGCTCAGCAATTTCATGGAGTGCCCACAAGTTCTCGTATTGTGAGAAAGGGAGAAAAGTACTTCTTTCTCAACCTGCTCAATCCCATTCATAATCTTATAAACCTCAATCGTGTCACCCCTCAGCTGTCATTTCTCCAAGCTAAAGAGCCCCAAGCGCTTTAACCTTTCTTCATAGGGAAGGTGTTCCAACCCTTTCATCATTCTAGTTGCCCTTCTCTGCACTTTTTCCAATGCTATAATATCCTCTCAGTCTGGGGCAGGTGATGCACTCTATTCTTGGTGCTGGAGGGGGCAGCAGTGGGAGGGCTTCTAGTGTCCTGGCCCCACTGCTGGACCTCCTGATGGCCCCTGGTATATTTTGGCCGCTGTGTGTCAGAGTGTTGGACTAGATGGGCCATTGGCCTGATTCAACATTGGCTTCTCTTATGTTCTTATGTAGATCTCCCCTTCCCCCCACTGAAGATACCTGGGATTGAACCTGGGACCTTCTGCACGCCAAGCAGATGCTCTGTCAGTGTGCCACAGCCCCTCCCTGATAAATACAAACACAGGAAGCTGCTTATACCAGGTCAGATCCTCAGTCTTTCCCTTCACCTACTGCCTGATCTTTTTAAACTGGAGATGCCGAGGATTGAACCTGGGACCTCCTGCATGCCAAGCAGAGGCCCTGCCACGGAGCCACGGCCCCTCCACTGGGGCTCAAGCTGAATTACACAGAGCGAGTCAATTCAATAAACGGCACAATAGGAATCAGGGTTGCGGAACCAACCAGAAATCTAAAAACTGAACCGAAGGAAAGACTAAATATTAATATGACAAGTTAAATGATGTAAAATTACATGGTCGGATGCTACTTAAAGCAAGCTATACACGGTAGTATAGACCGCAGTCCCTAGCCATTTATCCAAGTAGCTTTGTGAATCATTTAGTGCAGGGCAAGTCTATTGGCTTCGTAGAAAAAACCCTCTTGAATAATTCATTTTTGCGTAGAAAAGAGAAAGTCCAGCAGCACTTTAAAGACTAAATAAAAATTGTAGCAAGGGGGACGAGCTTCCGTGAGTTCTCACTCACTTCCTCAGATACAGCTAGAATGTGAGTCTATCCGTCCTTCTGTCTTGGAGAACGGAGTGATTTCATGCATCCACTCCACTTTCCAATACAGAGATGAATTCACCTTCTAGCTGAATCTGAAGAAGTGAGCAGCGAGTCATAAACGCTCCCACCCTGCTGCAGATGTTATTAGTCTTTAAGGTGCTGCTGGACTCTGGCTCTTTTCCTAGAATCATAGAGTTGGAAGGGACCTCCAGAAGTCATCTAGTCCAACCCCCTGCACAATGCAGGAAATTCGCAAATACCTCCCCCCACACCCCCAGTGACCCCCCTCGTTACACACCCAGGAGATGACAAAAACCTCCAGGATCTCCGGCCAAACTGGTCTGGAGAAAAATTGCTTCCTGACCCCAAAGTGGTGATCGGCATTTCTCTGGCCTGTACGGAAGGGCCACAAGAAGTACTAAGCCCTGAGCCGACCCTTCCTGCCCTCCCTTCTCGTGATCTGCCCAAGTTCACAGAATCAGCATTGCTGTCAGATGGCCATCTAGCCTCTGTTTGAAAACCTACCAAGAAGGAGAGCCCACCACCTCCCGAGGAAGCCTGTCCCACTGAGGAACCGCCCTAACTGCCTGGAAGTTCTTCCTAACGTTTATCCGAAAACTCTTCGGATTTAATTTCAACCTGTTGGTTCTGGTCTGACCTTCTGGGGGCAACAGAAAACAACTCCGCCCCATCCCCTATAGGACCAGCCCTTCAAGTACTCGAAGATGGTTATCATATCTCCTCTCAGTCGTCTCCTCTCCAGGCCAATGTTCACTCTAAGCTATGGAGTCTTGTGAGCAAAAATTCTACTTGTGTAGAGCGGTTCGTTGTGAGCGAGCGGTTCGGCTACTGCATAAATTGGTTTGCTCTGGAGCCCTCCTTCCTGAGCCGAGACAAAAATGTATGAGCCGGAGGCTAAAGAACTGTGAGCTAGCTCACACTAACTCAGCTTAGACGGAACACTGCTCCAGGCTAAACATTTTCTCCTGCTACAGGCAGACCGACACGGTGACCCATCTTGGTCGATCAGTTTTGCGCAGTTTGCGGAAAGCCAGGAGAGGGGGAGCTTTCCTGACCTCCCCAGGCAGGCCGTTCCACAAAGGGGGGGGCCACAGTACAGAAGGCCACGTGTACTCGCAGTTATTGGTGTTGCCCATTTGCAGGTTGGCAACGGCAGCTCGTGCGAGCGAATGCTGGAGAGCCGAGTCCAGATGTTCTGTGGGCTGGGCGTCTGCCGTGGCACATGTATGTGTTTACACTCAGGAAGCCTTCTGGAAAGACGTTCCCCGACTGGTTCTTTGTGAATGGGCAGCTGCGTCACACTCTCAGATCTTTTGGTTGCGCATCATGCGCGAGAAGACACAACGAGAAACGTCTTTCCTTCTTGAGGGAAAGGGAGGGGTGGGGAGATGCGAGTTGCAGTCTGAAGTGTTTACACCTTGGGGGGCTTGCACATGGCTTATAACAGGAGGGGTGGGCAGAATCGTGGATGCATGTGGGTCAGCCCCACTTTGCCAAATGTGGGATTCTCGCTGCCTGGGCGGAATAGGATCTCAGACGAAGCCCGTGGTGTTTACGCAGAGGAAAGAAAGCCGGTCTTCCTTAGCGGTCCGTATTGGAACGTGGACCCTGCGAGTTCTCTGGCGGCAGCTTGTGTTACCCCTGAACGGGCTCTCGAGCACACGAACTCACATGCCGCCGCCTTATACTGAAATCAGACCCTCGGTCCAACAGTCAGTATCGTCTACTCAAACCGGCAGTAGCTCTCCAGGGTGTCAGGCGGAGGTCTTTCCCATCACCTCCTGCCAGATCCCTTTAACTGGAGATGTCGGGGATGGAACCTGAGACCTTCTGCATGCCAAGCAGATGCCCTGTCTCTGAGCCAGGGCCCCTGACTCAGTGAAACTGTCACGGGTAGCTCGCCTTGCACTGAAGCAGACCCTCGGGCCGTCGGTGTCCGTATCGTCTGCTGTATTGTCCACTGTATTGTCTGGCTGCGGCTCTCCAGGGTCTCAGGCCGAGGTCTTTCCCATCACCTCCTACCTGATCCTTTTAACTGGAGATGCCGGAGATGGAACCTGGGACCTTCTGCATGCCAGTCAGAGGCTCCACCACTGAGCCACAGCTCCTCTTTACAGCTCTCCAGGGTCTCAGGCCGAGGTCATTCCCATCACCTGCTGCCTGATCCTTTTAACTGGAGATGTTGGGGATTGAACCTGGGACCTTCTGCCTGCCAAGCAGATGCCCTGCCAGTGACTGCCCCTGAGAGAACAGCTCTGAGAGAACTTGTGACTGACCCAAGGTCATGCCAGCAGCTGCAGGTGGAGGAGGAGTGGGGAATAAAACGTTTGGATAGGAACCCTGTTGATAGCCACTCTTTTAAATTGCATGATAGTCATGAATTTATGAGATTGTGATATAAGTGACTAGGTTGATATTCGGTTTTCAATACTTACCTTGAATAACACATGATTTGTTGTACTGCTCGGAAAACTTGGGCACTGTTGTTGCTGATGTTAGGATTATTATTTTATTATTTTGTACAACTCTTCTCAACAAGATTACATGTCGTTATCATTGTTAATGAAAATAATAACATTGTTAAAAAAAAGCCAGACACCCTGTGAGGTGGTTGGGACTGGGAGAGCTCTCTTGAGGACTGCCCTTGAGAGAACAGCTCTGAGAGAACTTGTGACTGACCCAAGGTCACTCCAGCAGCTGCATGTGGAGGAGAAGTGGGGGGAATCAAACCCGGCTCTCCCAGATTAGAGTCCGCGCCCCTAACCACGACACCAAACTGGCTCTTTGGTACAGTTGTCTGCCACTGTCTTTTTAAAAACTTGGAAAATATCCACATGTGAACGATTGTTTTCCCCTTTCGGGCTGAGGGGTGACCTGATCGAGGTTTATAAGATTATGAATGGGATTGAGCAGGTTGAGAAAGAAGTACTTTTCTCCCTTTCTCACGATACAAGAACTCGTGGGCACTCCATGAAATTGCTGAGCAGTCGGGTTAGAACAGATAAAAGGAAGTACTTCTTCACCCAAAGAGTGATTAACACATGGAATTCACTGCCACAGGAGGTGGTGGCAGCTGCAAGCATGGACAGTTTCAAGAGGGAATTGGATAAACATATGGAGCAGAAGTCCATCAGTGGCTATTAGCCACAGGGTATAGATGGGAACTCTCAGTCTGGGGCAGGTGATGCACTCTGTTCTTGGTGCTGGGGGGGGGCAGCAGTGGGAGGGCTTCTAGTGTCCTGGCCCCACTGCTGGACCTCCTGATGGCACCTGGTATATTTTGGCCACCGTGTGACAGAGTGTTGGACTAGATGGGCCATTGGCCTGATTCAGCATTGGCTTCTCTTATGTTCATATGTTATGTTCTTATAAATGGAACCTTGTTGAGCCGGGTCGTGCGTGTCATAAAACGTAATGCCAGTTAGCGGAGAATATAAACCTCATGATGGACACAAGCACAAAGGGTTTTTTTTTTACTTAAAATAAAAACATGCTGAAAACATTAGCGCTCTTGCAATATTTCCTTTATTTAACAGTGTCTGATCACTGACACCCCTTGCTCTGAATTCTTGCATCAAAACGTCTGTGCTGTTGCAGTCTTGAGTCTGCTGTTCAGGTGTACATAAGAACATAAGAGAAGCCAATGTTGAATCAGGCCAATGGCCCATCTAGTCCAACTGAGCTCTGAGAAGGAGCAAGGTGTTTGAGCTGCCAGAGGGGTGAGTGGTATTTTTATTTATTTACTTTCAGCTGAGGTGCTTTAGCTGAGAAGGTACTGTGTGGGGGACTGTATTTGGGAGTGTGTGGGTGAGTTGTAACAGACTCCTGGCTGCTGGAGTTAGGGTGTGTATCTGTAAGCTGCAGACCTATGGTGACGCAGCAGCAGCAGAACTGGAAGAAGGAGTGGAAGACAGCCAGTTCCACTGTGGGCCTGAGAGAAGCCCTCCGGGGGCCTCATCTGCCCCCTGGGCCGCATGTTTGACACCCATGAGCAGTAAATTATCATACAGCATAATGAAGATGTTTAACAGATTCAAGGATCAAACAGGGATAATAAGCTTAGTTTATATGGTCACCATTTGTTTGGGTTCCGTTCTGGGGGGGAAACAGTGAAGGAAATGTATCTGTCAACATTGGAGACGGAGGTGTCCTTAATCGTGGAATTCTTGTCGGTGGAATTCCAGGGTCTCAAGTGGACAAAAAGGTTTTTTTTCCTGGAAAATGTCAGGAACTGAATCTGGGACCTTTTGCATCCAAAGTTGGTTCCTCCTGCTTGGTTTTCTGCCTGTCTACATTGCAGATGAAGATAGAAAGTAGGGAGTAAGCTGGTCTCATATCTTTTTCTCCTTTGAGGAATCCTTGATAAGTTTGCAAGAATAAACAGAGAGTAAATAAAGGAAGCCTGGAATTCCCTGAAGCTGCTGGAAATTCACCGGTCTCCTAATAGCAAGAATAACACAGAGGACTTGATGAGATTCTTGAACATTATCATCAGTAAGAAGACATGTTTTCTTAAAAAAAACCCCATCTCCGTGGTGTGTTTTTCCCCCTCTTTATACACTGAAATCTAAAGATGCCATGGGCTCTTACGTTGCCGCCTGGCACCAGGATTTAGAGGTTGACTGCCTCTGATTGTGGAGGTTCACTTTAGCTACTATAGATCTGTCCTCCTGTTCTACTGTCGCGTTTTTGGATTTGATTATCCTTTGCATTTTAAGCAGTTACGGGTTATGATTCAGTTTGATGGTAGAAATGTGGCTGGTTTTTCTGCTCTTCGTTTTAATGCCTCTTTATTGCTGTTGTTCTTTTTAAGAAAAAGAATGTTACGTTCAGAAATATTATACATTCTTGATTGTGCTTAATTGTATAGTTTGCTGGGTTTCACTGTTGCAAGCTGTCTTGGGAGTTTCTGCTCCAAGGGGTAAGATCTCACGGGAGGGTAGATTCCAGTTAAACGTTAGGAGAGAACGTCCTAACAGTGAGAGCGACTTGGCTACTGGTCCTAACAGTGAGAGCGATGGAACTGGTTACCTAGAAATATAAAGGTCTCTTCCTCAGTGGAGGTTTTCAAACAGAGGCTGGGCAGGTATCTGTCAGGACTGCTGTAGCTTTGAATCCACTGCACTGATCAGGGGGTTGGGGTGGATGGCCTCTAGGAGCCCCTCTCAGATGCCCCCTTTTCTAAGCCGACCCCACCAACCTTTCTCCTTTCCTGCAGCAGTTGACGTTTGCAAATCTGGCTGCGGCTCTTAATTTGTTTCCAGTTTTTGTTTTTGTTTTTAAAAAAATCAGTTATCAAATCTCGGTCTTTGCGTGCTTGGGGATTTGCAGTTGTCTGGCTGTTGCGGGAGGGGGAGGGGCCTGTGGATAGGGGGAGTGGAGCTTTGCCAGCCATGCCCAGAGCGATCCGGTTGACTTCCTCACCCTACCAAAATAATGCTCAGCTGCCTTCTTGTGGTTTCCTTCTCCTTCCCCCGCCGGCTTTGCATCCACCTGTCAGCTCTTATTCTTAGCTGTTCTCCGGCTTTTTTTCTTTTGGAAAACATGGCTGTCGGGTTTCTCGTGTGCAGTTGGTGCTTCTTATGTAGTCAGGTCGTTTGTACCCCCAACCTTTCTCCCCGGTGGGGATCCAGAGCAGCTGACAGAATTCGTCTCTCCTCCATTCTTATCTTCACAATGACCCTGTGAGGAAGGTCAGGTTGAGAGAGTGTGACTGGCCCAAGGTCAACAAGTGAGCTTCTGTGATGTGAGTGGGGATTTGAACCTGGGCCTCACAGATGGCCCTTTTCACATTACTGTTCTAAACTGGAAGTTATTCATTGTTAGCTCGATTTTCAAGTGAAGCAATACAGGGACGGGAGTTTCATACAGTGAATTTCCTTCTGTTAATGAAGCACTATGGTCATTTCAAAGAGTGCTGCTTTTTCCCTGCCGCCCCCTTTTTTTTAACTTTTAAAAAATTTCTAAGGTGAGCGCTATAGTGCTAAGCCGCTATAGCACTGAAGTGCTATAGCAGCTTAGCGCTATAGCACTCATCTTAGAACTTTTTTAAAGTGCTATAGAGAGAAGACAAAGAGAGAAGAGATTGGATTTATACCCTGCCCTTCACTCGGAGTCTTAGAACGGCTTACAATCTCCTTCCCTTTCCCCTCCCCCCAACAGACACCACTGTGAGGTAGGTGGGGCTGAGAGAGCTCTCTTGAAAACTGCCAGTGAGAGAACAGCTCTGAGAGAACTTTCGACTGACCCAAGGTCACACCAGCAGCTGCATATGGAGGAGTGGGGAATCAAATCTGGTACTGATTAGGACCGCAGCACGAGGGGGGAGGAGGGACTCCTGCCTTACCCCCTGTGCCAGGGGGCACCAGGGCCACACTGCAGTCCCAGACCAGAATGGAGCCCCTGTGGCACTTCAAAATGGTGTACCCACCGGGAACTCACATTGCCAATATGGCTGCTGTTTCCCATGGCAAACTTCTGTCATTTGTAACTTGTGGTTTGATCTTGATAGAGAACAGCTGGCCATAGGTCACCCAGTACGCCGCCACCCAAAGGTAAATTGCGGTTGCAGAGGCCCCTAATTCAGATGGGTGACGTGGGGCAGGGGGCAGATTAAACCCTCTCCTCCCCCTCCCATCCTCAGTTATTAGAATGAAAAAAAGACAAGCTGTAGCAAGGTGGGGTGAGTCGTCCCCCCACTTCTGGAGCTTGTTACAGCTGAACACATGAACACACACGAAGCTGCTTTATCCAGACTACTGGTCCATCCAAATTGATATTGTCTTCTCAGACTAGCAGCGGCTCTCCGAGGACTCAGCTAAAGGTCTTTCCCATCACCTGCTACTTAATCCTTCTAACTGGAGATGCCAGGGATTGAACCGGGGACTTCCTGCTTGCCAAGCAGACGCTCTGCCACTGAGCCAAGTCCCTTCCCCGTCCTCCTCCCTGCTGCCTGGCTGTTTAACCTTTCAAAACATATGAAGCAGGATAGAGCAGGTCGAAGATGAAGTCCTTTCCTCACTTTCTCACAATACAAGAACTCGCGGGCATTCAATGAAATTGCTGCACAGTTGGGTTAAAACGGATAAAAGGAAGTCCTTCTTCACCCAAAGAGTGCTTAACATGTGGAATTCACTGCCACAGGATGTGGTGGCAGTTACAAGCCCGGATGGCTTCAAGAGGGAACTGGATAAATGTATGGAGCAGAGGTCTATCAGTGGCTGTTAGCCACAAGGTATAGAGAGGAGCTCTCAGTCTGGGGCAAGTGAGGCTCTGTATTCTTGGTTCTTGGGGGTGGGCAACAGTGGGAGGGCTTCTCGTGTCCTGGCCCCACTGCTGGACCTCCTGATGGCACCTGGTATTTTTGGCCACTGTTTGACAGAGCGTTGGACTGGATGGGCCACTGGCCTGATCCAACATTGGCTTCTCTGGTGTTCTTATGCTATATACTGAATCAGACACTTGGTCCACTAACGTCAGTATTGTCTACTCTGTCTGGCAGCGGATCTCCAGGCTCTTGGGGAGAAGTTTATCCTTTCAGCTGGAGAGGCCGGGGATCGAACCTGGAGCCTTCTTCATGCGAAGCAGAAGATCTACCGCTATGCCGTGGCCCCCTTCCCTAAGTGAACCTGCCTTTTATTGAACATAGTTTAGAGTCCAGCAGCACCTTTAAGATCAACAGAGTTTCATTCTGGGTACGAGCGTTCGTGTGCAGGCCCACTTTTTCGGATAGACCCTTGGTCTACCTCGTCCTTTCAACTGCAGATGGCGGGGATCGAACCTGGGACCTTCTGCGTGCCGAGCAGTTGCCCCACCGCTGAGCCACTGTTGAGAGTCAACATCCCCCTTAACCCCTGTCTCTGGCCACAGTCCCGATTTGTGACAGAAGTTCCTTTGCAGCTGCTATTTACTTTTTAAAAGTAATGTTTTGGGATCCCTGGCCTTTTTTTGCTACAGTGACCACTGCCCCCTGGCTAAAAACTCTCTGCTACAATCTCTCTCTCTCCTCCTTTCATTTCTGCTTGCCTTGATCCCCCCCCCTTTTGTGGTCCAACCAAGGTGAATTTGACATTCTTTCCCCGCCAAGAACTGCATTACGCCGTGCAATCAGCCTGAGTAACTGTAATAATAATTAGCCAGAACGTTGCTGGCTCTATTTTTAGCGCCTGTTAGTCAGCGCTTCGTCTTGGCACTTGCCCTCGAAAGTGTTTCTGTTCGGCAGGTGTAGCCGAGCAGCTGAGCGGGTACCCCACCCCCTTTCACATCTTGCCCAGTCCAAG
This sequence comes from Gekko gecko, assembly GCA_029375565.1. Lineage (NCBI taxonomy): Eukaryota > Metazoa > Chordata > Lepidosauria > Squamata > Gekkonidae > Gekko > Gekko gecko. The sequence continues at coordinate 238,810,164 of JAPDNY010000003.1, read as the reverse complement.
AGCCTCAGGCAGATGGCTCTTCTGATGTCTGTTGCCCCTCCACACGGGTCACAACGTGGGGGAACGCTACAGCGTTCCAAGCGCTTTTACGGAACAGTGCAGTTGCTGAGTATTTAATAGTAATGAGTAACAAACTGGGCTTGCTAGGAATCGCAGGAAAACCTCGCCCCTCATAATCTACCCCTCCAGAATTCTATCAGGCTTGAGAAGGTCGGTTTCAGCTCCCCGGCCTTCACTTGAACTGACTCTCCACTGAGCTCAACGCTCTGGGCCTTCTGGCACACGCTCAGTTCTCACCAGGTTGTGTTTTGAGGTAAGAATGTAAGAAGAGCGCCGCTGGATGAGACCAGTGGTCCATCTAGTCCAGCATCCTGTCTCACACAGTAGCCAACCTGTTCCTCTGGAGGGTCAAGGACAGGGCAGAGAGGCCGAGGCATTCATAAGAACATCAGAAGAGCCCTGCTGGATCAGAGCAGTGGTCCATCTAGTCCAGCATCACATCTCACACAATGGCCAACCAGTTCCTCTGGAGGTCCAACAACAGGGCAGAGAGGCTGAGGCCTTCATAAGAACATCACAAGAGCCCTGCTGGATGAGACTAGTGGTCCATCTAGTCCAGAATCCTGTATCAAACAGTGGCCAACCAGTTCCTCTGGAGGTCCAGCAACAGGGCATAGAGGCCGAGGCCTTCATAAGAACATCAGAAGAGCCCTCCTGGATCAGACCAGGGGTCCATCCAGTCCAGCATCCCGTCTCACACAGAGGCCAACCAGTTCCTCTGGAGGTCCAGCAACAGGGCATAGAGGCTGAGGCCTTCATAAGAACATAGAATCATAGAATCAGAATGTTAGAGTTGGAAGGAACCTTGCAGGTCATCTAGTCTAACCCCCTGCACATAGCCAAAAGATAGCCCTACATACGTACAACATACCCAAAAGATAGTTGTCCAGCCTCCTCTTGAAAATGTCCAGGGAAGGAGCATCCACCACCTCCCGAGGCAGGTTGTTCCACTACACCACAAGAGCCCTGCTGGATCAGGCTGAGGCCTTCATAAGAACATCAGAAGAGCCCTGCTGGATCAGACCAGTGGTCCATCTAGTCCAGCATCCCGTCCCACACAGTGTCCAACCAGTTCCTCTGGAGGGCCAGCAACAGGGCAGAGAGGCCGAGGCCTTCATAAGAACATCATAAGAGCCCTGTTGGATCAGACCAGTGGTCCATCTAGTCCAGCATCCCGTCCCACACAGTGTCCAACCAGTTCCTCTGGAGGTCTGGCAACAGAGCAGAGAGGCCGAGGCCTTCATAAGAACATCATAAGAGCCCTGTTGGATCAGACCAGTGGGCCATCTAGTCCAGCATCCCGTCCCACACAGTGTCCAACCAGTTCCTCTGGAGGTCCAGTAACAGGGCAGAGAGGCCGAGGCCTTCATAAGAACATCAGAAGAGCCCTGTCGGATCAGACCATCTAATCTGGTCCATCTAGTCCAGCATCCCGTCTCACACAGTGTCCAACCAGTTCCTCTGGAGGTCCAGTAACAGGGCAGAGAGGCCGAGGCCTTCATAAGAACATCACAAGAGCCCTGCTGGTTCATACCAGTGGTCCGTCTAGACGATCATCCTGTCTCACACAGTGGCCAACTCTGGAGGGCCAACAGCAGGGCATAGAGGCCGAGGCCTTCCCCTGACACTGCCTCACAGTACTGGCGTTCCGTGGCTTACTGCCCCTGAATATAGTTTTATGTTTTTATTTACTTATGTAATCCCAACGGGGATTACGTAATTCTCCTCTCCCTTTTAATCCTCATCATGACTACCCTGCAGGTAGGTCAGGCTGTAAGGTTATTATGCAGAGGTTCCCTTTGGTCACTATGGCTAGGAGCCACGGATAGACCTCGCCTCCGGGTGTTTTCCTTTTGGTAACTTTACAAAGCCCCGTTTCTCTCCATGCTTGGCGAGTCCCCTGAGTGAGTGGAGACCGCTGTGTTTGTCATTTGCACTGAAGCCAGCCAGTTTGCTATTAGATAACCATGGTGATAATTGTGATAATAATAATGTATTATACTTGCTCTTAAGGGGCGACTGAAGGACGTTTTGTTGTCTCGTGTTACTTCCAGAAGCTGGGGTCTTCTCTTACAATGACGCCCACAAAAGTCTTTTCCGGTAACGCGACAGCAGATATTCCCCTCTCCCAAAAAAAAGCGTTTAGTACGTTTTTATATAATAATCCGTTAGCTCACTGGCTCCAGGGATGCCAAATTCCAGAGCTCTGAGACGCTTGCCGTCAGAGAGAAACTATTTGCTGGGCACTTATGTAAACTGTTACGATTCCCAGCCCAAATGTTTCAGATCTGGTGTATCCGTTCCTTTCACAACGCTCTGAATTAGGAATGAGTCACACAGCAAAGATGGGGTTGCTGCTTCTTGAACTAGCTGCTCATATGTGAGATTCAGAATCGGTTCGAATCCAGGGTTTGGCAAAGTGGTCTGGAGGTTGTACCGGCATGTGTAACTAACCGGGATTCTCATCTTCACCAGGGTCCGAAATGGGTTTGCAAACACAGAGTATAGGAGACAACCCTGGTTAGTAATTGCCCTGGCTAGCATCAGTTACCCAAACCAGGGGTTCTCGACATTGCTTCTGTGGGCGCTATGGCATGTGCTGACCAATGTTCCCTCTAAGCTGTGGAATCTTGTGAGCAAAAATTCTACTTTGTGAGCTACTGGCACATTAAAGTTGAGAGCAAGTGATTTTGCTGTTGCCTAAATTCGTTTGCACTGGAGCCATCCTTCCTGAGCCGAGACAAAAATATTGTGAGCTGGAGGCCAAAAAGCTGTGAGCTCGCTCGCTCTAACTCAGCTTAGAGGGAACAGTGGTGCTCACCCCTTTCAGTTTCAGAGCCAGTTTAGAACATAAGAACATAAGAGAAGCCAATGTTGAATCAGGCCAATGGCCCATCTAGTCCAACACTCTGTCACACAGCGGCCAAAATATACCAGGTGCCATCAGGAGGTCCAGCAGTGGGGCCAGGGCACCAGAAGCCCTCCCACTGCTGCCCCCTCCAGCACCAAGAATAGAGTGCATCACCTGCCCCAGACTGAGAGTTCCCATCTATACCCTGTGGCTAATAGCCACTGATGGACTTCTGCTCCAGATGTTTATCTAATTCCCTCTTGAAACTGTCCATGCTTGTAGCTGCCACCACCTCCTGTGGCAGTGAATTCCGTAGGTTAATCACTCTTTGGGTGAAGAAGTATTTCCTTTTATCTGTTCCGTGCAGTGGTTGGGAACGTGGGCTCTAATCTGGGAGAACCGGGTTTGATTCCCCACTCTTCCACATGCAGCTGCTGGTGTGACCTTGGGTCAGTCACAAGTTCTTTCAGAGCTGTTCTCTCAAGGGCAGTTCTCGATAGAGCTCTCTCTATGCAGACACAGGCAGTGGCAAACCACCTTCGACCGTCTCTTGCCTTGAAAACTCCATGGGGTCGCCATGAGTTGGCCGCCACTTGATGGCACTTCCTGCCCCCACCAAACTTTGCTTTGAATGCAAAGATTGGCCAACTAGGAATAGCCACAATTTGCATGTATTTTGAACGATAAAACACATTCCCTGCACCGAGGGAGTGGTTAAGAGGGGCAAATTCTAATCTGGAGCCTTGGGTTTAAGTCCCCTCTCCTCCTACACAAGAAAGCTGCTGTGTGACCTTGGGACAGTCACGGTTCTCTCAGAGCTCTCTCAGCCCCACCTGCCTCACGGAGCATCTGTTGCGGAGAGAGGAATGGAAAGGCGATTTTAAGCCACTTTAAAGAATCTCAAAGTAGAGAAAATTGGGATATGAAAACCAACTCCTCTTCTTCTGATCGGGGAGAACCAGGTTTGATTCCCCCACTCCTCTTCCACATGCAGCTGCTGGTGTGGCCTTGGGTCCGTCACAAGTTCTCTCAGAGCTGTTCTCTCACGAGCAGTCCTCGAAAGAGCTCTCTCAGCCCCACCTCCCTCACAGGGTGTCTGTTGTGGGGCGGGGGGAAGGGAAAGGAGTTTGTAAGCCGCTCTGAGACTCCTTTGGGCAGTGAAGGGCGGGGTATAAATCCAATCTCCTCTTCTTCTTCTAACTCACAGGGTGTCTGTTGTGGGGAGGGGAAGGGAAAGGAGTTTGTCAGCCGCTCTGAGACTCCTTTGGGTAGTGAAGGGTGGGGTATAAATCCAACCTCTTCTTCTTCTTCTTCTGCCTCACAGGGTGTCTGTTGTGGGGAGGGGAAGGGAAAGGAGTTTGTCAGCCGCTCTGAGACTCCTTTGGGTAGCGAAGGGCGGGGTATAAATCCAATCTCCTCCTCCTCCTCCTCCTCCTCCTCCTCCTCCTCCTCCTCCTCCTCCTCCTCCTCCTTCTTCTTCTTCTTCTTCTTCTTCTTCTTCTTCTTCTTCTTCTTCTTCTTCTTCTTCTTCTTCTTCTTCTTCTTCTTCTTCTTCTTCTTCTTCTCCTTCTCCTTCTCCTTCTCCTTCTCCTCCTCCTCCTCCTCCTCCTCCTCCTCCTCCTTCTTCTTCTCCTTCTTCTCTTCTTTCCTGGTGCCTGACAAGTGTTTTTAGAAATTAGGCGGGGCTGGGCGGGGCTTTTGCCCAACAAAGCTTCTGATTGGCCGTTGGGGATTTGATGGGGTGTGCAGATTTCTCAAAATGCTTCACCCACAGCCCCACAGCCTGCGGCAGCCGTTTTATGGCCACACCCACCACGGTGTTTGAGTCCAGTGTCACCATTAAGACCGACAACAGTTTTATTCTAGGTATACGCTTCCGTGACCGGTGGGCGCGCACACGAGAGCTTATACCCCGAATAAAAATGTGGTGGTCTTAAGAGCGCCATCGGACTCAGTCCTTGTTCTTCTGCTTCAAACCGACCCGGCCTCTCCACCTGAATCTACAACCATCATGAGGTGTTAAGAGCTGCAAAGCCGCCCACAGGCTCAAAAAAAGTTAGGGACACCTGGCATCGACCTTGGCAGTTGCTGAATGAGGGAGACCCAGTCGGGGTCTTGGATTTGCAAGCCATGGTTTGACGGAAAGCGGCATTGAGAACAGGAACTCGCCTTGTCTGAAGGGAAAAGAACCTTTTCTGATTCCTTTCTTATATTTCTTGTTTAAATGTTTTTTCTACCTAGCCCTGTAGACAGGAGATAATGGAAATATACGTGGAAAGATATTATGCTGTATTGATGAGTTTATCGTATTTTGATATGCTGTGATATTTTGACATGCCGTGTTTGATGTGGTGGTTACATGCGTGGACTCTAATCTGGGAGAACCGGGTTTGATTTCCCCACTCCTCCACTCGCAGCTGCTGGATGACCTTGGGCAAGCCATAGTTCCGTCGGAGCTGTTCTCTCAAGGGCAGTCCTCAAAAGAGCTCTCTCGGCCCCGCCTACCTCACAGGGTGTCTGTTGTGGGGAGGGGGAGGGAAAGGAGATTGGAAGCCACTCTGAGACTCCGAGTGACGGGCGGGGTATAAATCCAATCTCCTCCTCCTCCTCCTCCTCCTCCTCCTCCTCCTCTTCTTCTTCTTCTTCTTCTTCTTCTTCTTCTTCTTCTTCTTCTTCTTCTTCTTCTTCTTCTTCTTCTTCTCCTTCTCCTTCTCCTTCTCCTTCTCCTTCTCCTTCTCCTTCTCCTTCTCCTTCTCCTTCTTCTCCTTCTCCTTCTCCTCCTCCTCCTCCTCCTCCTCCTCCTCCATGTTACTTTTTCATGTTTTATATTTTTATATTATGCAGTGTCCTTAGAATGTCTTTAACAAATGATGTTTTATGCTTCTTTACCTTTCCCTTTGCCCCCTTTTTCCTGTATACCGCCCCTAAAATGGTAAAATAAAAAAATATATTTTGAAAAAAGAGAGAGAAGAGGCGCTCAGTGGATGGTCCTTGAAGATGATCTCTCTCCAAAAAAGAAAAAGCGTCTTCAGAGTTCTTTAGGGAAACCGGGGAAGGGCGGGAAGCCGCGTAATTATGCCGGAGGCAACGATCCAGAGGAAAGCTGCGGGTTCGTTTCCCCCTCTTCCCCAGCTTAGAAATTGATCGTTATTCCACATTATAAATGTGTGTGTGTGGAATGTCTTTTGGAGATAATCGGAGTTCCATTTTTGGACTCTGTGTCAGTAGATCCCAAAAATAACAGCTGGCGAGGCTGCGTCCAGCATGCCTGGCTTACGTCCTCAGCCATAGCTGCGAGTTAGAATATTCGCCCACAACGCGGAAGCGTTTCCAGGTTTTTCAAAGAAGGGTCAGCAGGGGTTGCTCGTCTGTGCCAGGCAGTCTTTGTGCCAGGATGGGCCTGGCTGGCCAAATCCCGTCAGATCTCAGAAGCTGAGCAGGGTCGGCCCTCGTCAGTATTTGGATGGGAGACCTCCAAGGAAGTCCAAGGTCGCTACGGAGAGGCAATCGGTGGCAAACCACCTTCGAACCTCTCTTGCCTTGGAAAATCCATGGGTTTGCCATAAGTTGGCCGCCACTTGAAAGGCACTTCCTGCGCCCATCAATCTTTGCTTTGAACGCAAAGATCGGCCAACTAGGAATAGCCACGATTTGTGCGCATTTTGAACGATAAAATACATTCTCTGCACCGAGGGAGTGGTTAAGAGGGGCAAACTCTAATCTGGAGCCCTGGGTTTGAGTCCCCATTCTTCCTGCACATGAAAGCTGCTGCGTGACCTTGGGACAGTCACGGTTCTCTCAGAGCTCTCTCAGCCCCACCTGCCTCACAGAGCGTCTGTCGTGGGGAGGGGAAGGGAAGGGCGATTTTAAGCCACTTTAAAGAATCTCAAAGTAGAGAAAATTGGGATATGAAAACCAACTCCTCTTCTTCTGATCGGGGAGAACCAGGTTTGATTCCCCACTCCTCCTCCTCCTCATGCAGCTGCTGGTGTGACCTTGGGTCCGTCACAAGTTCTCACGGAGCTGTTCTCTCACGAGCAGTTCTCGAAAGAGCTCTCTCAGCCCCACGTACTTCACAGGAGAAGGGAGGGGAAAGGAGATTGTAAGCCAGTCTGAGACTCCGAGTGAAGGGCGGGGTATAAATCCAACTCTTCTCCTCCTGTCAGTCGTTATAAGTTCATTCTCTCAGGAGCAGTCCTTGAAAGAACTCTCTCACCCCCACCGACCTCACAGGGTGTCTGTTGTGGGGAGGGGAAGGAAAAGGAGTTTGCAAGCCGCTCTGAGACTCCTTCAGGTACTGAAGAACCAGGTATAAATCCAATCTCCTCCTCTTCTTTTTGATGAGGGCGGAAAGGCGGGGTATACATTTTGTAAAAATAAGTAACAATAAGCTACAGCAGGCAACCTGGCCTGCCTGGCTAGAAATATTCCCAAGAAATACTCACATCTGGCTCGAACCAGGGCAGAGAGGGGGGCTCCCCTCCCACTCTGAAATGAGCCACTGGTACCGGGTACAACGTACTGCAAATCGACTATTTTAGAGAGCTTTTCCTTGCGACGTCTGCTCAACGGGGCCCCTTGTTGCCGCGCAAGTGCCACAAAAGATCCGTCCGTCTGCAAGATGAACGGACCCAGTCGCCGGGGTTTCGGCCCACACAAAGAACAAGGAGCTGGAACTCAAGGCCCGCTCTGTGCCCGAGCGGCTGAAAGTCCCCTCTGTCTGCCCGCATTCAACAGGTGGCCAGTCTCGGAGCACTGGAGGGGGGGGTCCTTGTTTTCCTGCAAAGCAAATGGCGAATTGTTGCCGCTGGGGAGCGGGGCTTCCAGAGCCACCCATGTTTGGACAGGCGGCTTTCTCCCCTACCCCCTTCCCAGGGTCATCCCCAGTTTCCTTGGGGGTGTGGAGGGGGGGATGCGAATGACATCCGAGGAGGGCTGGCACGGCAGCTGAAGACGCTGGGGAGTTTTTATCAGAGAGGCCATTGTTCAGCTCCCTGCGCCGATTCGGAAGCCGGATTAACTCTTTCCCTCCGGCAGCAGACATAAACGCAACTGGGGGAGGGGGAGAAAGAGCAGCCCTCCCACCCAGAATCGACTGGCTCTTTGCAAAGTGTTGTCTGAATGCACCACTGAGTTCTGTCTGCGTGATTAACCGCGGCTTTGCCTGCACCGCGCTTAACCGTGGTTTGCTCCAGGAAGCTGGGAAATCACAACTGCAGAGCTCTGCGTCAAACGGCCTTTTCTTGATTTCTGATCCCTGACGCTCAGCATTGCCTCTCCTCTGATCGGTAGGCAGCTCCTCTGACGGGTAAGTAGTCTTTTTCTAGCACCTGTCACTAGAGCTCCTTTGAGACCAGCTCTCCTGTGGTAAAGGATGTGGCTCAGTTATAGGGCGTCAAGTCGGCACGCAGACGGTCCCAGGTTCAAGTCCCGGCATCTCCAGTTAGAAGGACCAGGCAGGAGGTGATGGGAAAGACCTCCACCTGAGACCCTGGAGAGCCGCTTGCCAGTCTGAGTAGACAATACTGACCTTGATGGACCGCTGGTCTCATTCAGTACAAGACAGTTTCATGTGGGTCCCTGTGTGTTTGTATTTGTGTGTTGGTGTCGTGGTTAAGACTAGTGGACTCTAATCTGGAGAACCGGGTTTGATTCCCAACTCCTCCACATGAAGCCAAGCTGGGTGACCTTGGGTCAGTCACAAGTTCTCTCAGAGCTGCTTTCTCAAGAGCAGTTTCTGTCAGAGCTCTCTCAGCCCCGCCTACCTCACAGGGTGGCTGTTGTGGGGAGAGGAAGGGAAGGAGATTATAAGCCACTCTGAGACTCAAAAGTGAAGAGCGGGGTATAAATCCAATCTCTTCTTCTTCTTTTTCTTTAATCTGCCTCTTTGTATAGCTACACTGCAAATTCTGTCTGGCCACTGTGTGAGACAGGAGGCTGGACTAGATGGACCACTGGTCTGATCCAGCAGGGCTTTTGTGATGTTCTTATGAAGGCCTCAGTCTCTCTGCCCTGTTGTTGGCCCTCCAGAGGGACTGGCTGGCCTCTGTGTGAGACAGGATGCTGGACTAGATGGACCCCTGGTCTGACCCAGCAGGGCTCTTCTGATGTTCTTAGGAAGGCCTCGGCCTCTCTGTCCTGTTGTTGGCTGTTGAGAAGAACTGGCTGGCCACTGTGTGAGGCAGGATGCTGGACTAGATGGACCCCTGGTCTGATCCAGCAGGGCTCTTCTGATGTTCTTATGAAGGCCTCAGCCTCCCTGCCCTGTTGTTGGCCCTCCAGAAGAACTGGTTGGCCACTGTATGAGACAGGATGGTGGACTGGATGGACCACTGGTCTCGCCCAGCAGTGCTCTTCTTACGTTCTTACCTCAAAACACAACCTGGTGAGAAATGAGCGTGCACCAGAAGGCCCAGAGCGTTGAGCTCAGCAGAGAGTCAATTCAAGTGAAAGTGGGGAGCTGAAACCGGCCTTCTCAAGCCTGACAGAATTTTGGCCACTCTGTGTGAGGCAGGATGCTGGACTAGATGGACCACAGGTCTGATCCAGCAGGATTCCTCGCATGTTCTGGTGAAGGCCTCGGCCTCTCTGCCCTGTTGTTGGCCCTCCAGAGGAACTGGCTGGCCCCTGTGTGAGACGGGAGACTGGGCTAGATGGACCACAGGTCTGATCCAGCAGGGCTCTTCTGATGTTCTTATCAGGGGAAGGCCTCGGCCTCTCTGCCCTGTTGTTGGCCTTCCTGAGGAACTAGTTGGCCTCTGTGAGAGACAGGATGCTGGACTAGATGGCCCAGAGGTCTGATCCAGCAGGGCTCTTCTGATGTTCTTATAAGACGCGAAAGACCTCAGCCTGAGGACCTGGAGAAATGCTGCTAGACAGAGGAGACAGTGCTGACCTTGATGGACCAAGGGTCTGATCCAAGGTTCAAGCTGTCTAGTTTCAGTGATGCAAATGGAATTTCTTACACAGGCTCTTCGTTGTCTCTTGCCTTGGATGCTGACGTAGTTTGGTTCTTTAATTATAAAAGATCGCTGGCCCCTTTGTTATAATCGTTTGCGAGCTTGGGTGTTATCAAGTTACGAACCACCTTAAAGACCATCGAGCTGGACAAGATGCCGTGTGATGTGTTTTTACTTATTTCCTCACTTTGTTTACGGTCCGCCTTCCTTGCTGAGAGGCAAAGCAGACGGCTCAAACTAAATCGAAAATCGTGCCGAAAGAGCCGTTTAATACATATAAACAATGTGATAAAAACAGTTTGCAAAAGTAGAGAACAGTTTTACCAAATAACGTATACCACAGACGTAAAGCACTAAGGTACGCACTATAATGCAACGTGACGTGGAGAAAAAGTCTTTTTTGTGTGTGGGTGGCTCAAGTGGTTAAGACGCTGGACTGCAGACTGTGGAAGGTCAGTAGTTCAGCAGTTGGAGACCAGAGAGTCCCGCATGACGGAGTGAGCTCCCGTCTCTAGTTCCAGCTCCTGCCAACCTAGCAGTTTGAAAGCAAGAAATTGCAAGTAGATTAAATAGCATTCGGTGGGAAGGTAACAGTGTTCCGTGCGCCTTGGTGTTTAGTCATGCCGGCCACATGATCACAGAAACGTCTTCGGACAGCGCTGGCTCTTCGGCTTTGAAACGGAGATGAGCACCGCAACCCTAGAGTCGGATTCGACTGGCTTTCGAGCAAGGGAACCTTTACCTTTTTTATTTTGTCTGTGTGCTTGCAGGCCTGGAAGTCATGGTGACTCCTGGTGACCCCTAGTGGGGCTTGGAAGTTTCAGAGCGGTGGCTCGATATTGCCTGCCTCTGTGTCCCCGGCCCTGGTATTCCTTGGAGGTCACCCTTCCAAGCACTTGCCCAGGTCAGCCCTGCTTAGCTCGCGAGATCTGAGGTATCCAGGTCGGGACAAGAAATAAAGTCTTCTTCAACATTACAGCTGCCACCTCATATGGGCAAATGGGCTCTCTGGCGTACTCCATTTGATTCATGCCAAGACTTCTGCCAACGACGCTTTAATCATCTTCCCATCTGCTTTCTATCCCCCGGCTCCCTCGCAAACCACAAAGCTGGGTGGCCTCCCAAGGAGTGCAAAGAAGGAATCCGGTCTATGGCCTCAACCAGCCCATCATTCCTTGTGGCTACAAAGAATTCCACAGAACTGGTTTCCACACAGGGACAGTCTTACGTGGCATCCCGTGGCTGGGGTGGCTCCCAGTACCAGACGGCAGCAACGGCACTTCCACGTGGCAGGTTCCCCTGAAGTCTCTCTGCTCCAGTTCCCTGGCAGCGGTCACCCCCCCAAGCGCTGACATTTTAAAAAATGTTTTTGAGAGAGCCAATGTGGTGTAGTGGTTAAGAGCGACAGACCCTAACCTGGAGAATCGGGTTCAATTCCCGCCTCCGACTCCACACGAAACCAGCGGGGTGACCTTGGGTCAGTCACAGCTCTTTTAGAACTCTCTCAGCCCCAAAAACAAATCTAGATTGCCACCTAGTGGTGCGTAACGCTGAAAGAGCTAGAATGTCAGAGTGCCAGACAATCTTAGGATCTCCTGACATGCAATGCCATATGGTAATTGTCAGGGCTGCTTTTGTAGCAGGAACTCCTTTGCATATTAGGTGGTAAAAGGTAAAGGTTCCCTTGCTCGAAAGCCAGTCAGATCCGACTCTAGGGTTGCGGTGCTCATCTCCGTTTCAAAGCCGAAGAGCCAGAGCTGTCCGAAGACGTTTCCGTGGTCATGTGGCCGGCATGACTCAACACCAAGGCGCACGGAACGCTGTTACCTTCCCACCGAAGTGGTACCTATTTATCTACTTGCAATTTCTTGCTTTCGAACTGCTAGGTTGGCAGGAGCTGGAACCAGAGACGGGAGCTCATTCCGTCATGCAGCACTCTCAGGTCTCGAACTGCTGAACTACTGACCTTCCACGGCCTGCAGTTCAGCGTCTTAACCACTTGAGCCACCCCAGTCCATCATATTAGGTGACACCCCCCCAAATGTAGCCAATCGTCCCAGAGCTTACAGTAGTTCCTTAAGAAGAGCTCTGTAAGCTCTTGGAGGATTGGCTACATTAGGGGTGCATTGCCTAATATGCAAAGGAGTTCCTGCTATATCAATATAATGTTATAACGAGGTTCTCTGGATGCTTAGCTTTGTTCACTTTAAGAGTTACTAGCCCCTGCCGCTGTGGTCCTCAAGGTCACATAAGATTCCTACAGCAGCTAAGCTACAGGTTCTGGCCACGGGAAGTCATAGTTCCACCAGTGACTTGGCCGCCAAGCCGTGGCTGCTGGTTGCATTGATATTAATTTGTATGTTGCCGTTGTTGTAAACCAAGGGGGTACAACATGTGGTGTGTTGGAGCCCTGTTGTGGGGTTTGTGTGGCCCAAGGTAGTACTCAAAAAATTTTATGGGGGGGGTGTCCCGCAAGGCAAGGTCACTTAGAGATCACTCTAGACCGTTTGTTTGGGAGCGTGTATGTCCAACTTCCTAAAAATCCAGTAAATTTAGGATTCTGGGGAGGCTACTGTGGGTGCCCGTGGTGCCCCTTCCCATGAGGCTTGGAGAGGGAGATGCCATCACTTCCCTCTGAGTCACACGGACACACAAAGTTGCCGTATACTGAATCCAGACCCTTGGCTCATCAGAGTGAGTATTGCCAACTCAGACTGGTGGCAGCTCTCCAGGGTCTCAGGCCGAGGTCTTTCCCCTCACCTCCTTGCCAGATCTTTTAAGTGGGGAAGCCGGGGATTGAACCTGGGACCTTCTGCACGCCGAGCAAATGCACCTCACGGGGTGTCCGTCGTAGGGAAGGGAAGGGAAAGGAGATTGTAAGCCGCTCTGGGACTCCTTCGGGTATTGAAGGGTGGGGTATGAATCCAATCTCTTCTCTTCTTTTTCGAAAGTCAAAACTCCCTTTGTCTGATACAAGCAGGGACAGAGGTCCCTGTCTGTCGAAGGGAACTCTGGCTCTCGAAAGCTCACCCCCTCAAGAATCTTATCGGTCTCCAAGGCGCTTCTGGAGTTGGATCTGGCTGGTCAGCTTTTGTCAGCAGGAGCAACAGAAGAGACAGTCTCCTAGCAGGCGGGGAACGTCGTCTCTCTCCCGCTTTTGGAATGCAGCCTCCATCAACGCGCAGAGTGCGCGACTCCCCCCTTCCAGATATTCCTTTCGTTCTTTATTTAATTTGTACCCCGCCCTCCTCACAAAGCAAGCTCAGGTCGGCTTATGCTGATAACGCATACATAACAAAATCCACATAAAAACCGTTTAAAACAAATCAATTATAAACAGAGCGTCAATCATAAAGTGCTGGTGGTGTTTCCTTGATCGCTTCCTGAAGCAATCCTTCCCGATTCTCGGTCTTCTTACGAAGCGGCAGTCCGCCTACTTCGAACTCGTGTACTTGGTCACGGCCTTGGTGCCCTCGGAGACGGCGTGTTTCGCCAACTCCCCGGGGAGCAGGAGACGCACCGCCGTCTGGATCTCCCCGGAGGTGATGGTGGAGCATGTGTTGTAGAGGGCCAGGCAATTCCTGAGCGTCCCAAAGATGGCGGCCTCCTGAAGAGTGCCTACGAGGTCTAAACAATTTCTCTGCTCCGTGCTCTTCCTAATGCGAGCGGTGGCACAGGCTAGATGTCAAAGCCAAGGGCCAGGGCTCTAGAGTTAAAATTATTGGTGGTAATAGTGGCCACAGCTCCTCAGTTGAAAGCCCGGTGGAAGAGTTCCGTCTTGCAGGCCTTGCGGAACTGTAAGGTCTCTGTTGTGTCCACACTGCAGGCTAACTTTGCTGCCCTTCTGCAGTCCTCGGGGAAGCCCACCGAACTCCTCCTGAGTGGACCTGCACAGGACAGAATCGCAAGATCACGGCGCCCCTGCTTTACTTACATTAACACGGCATGCGGCAATTAAAGCCCGTCCCTAGTCCGGAGAATCAAAAGGATTAATCCGCTAACTAAAAAGGCACCCGCGATTCCTACGGCGCAGAAACGAGGCTTTCGCGGGGTAAGCGGTGCGGACGGGGCGCGTCGCTGTCGCTTTCCCCTCAGGAGGGTGCATTAAACTCAGCGGGTGGCGAAAGCGTCTGCCGAAGTGGCTGTTAATAAACTCTTAATAATGGGAAATTTTACAGCCGGCAACGCCGAAGCAGGAGCAACGGACGGGGAGGGCTGCTTTGTTGTTTATGGCATTGCTGCTTTCTTTTTTTTTAAATGGCATTCAACAAGTAACCTTTTAATTTGGCTTTTTAAACGCCGCACCGGTTGACATACCCAGCGTTGGGCCACACGGAAATTAATTGCCGTTTAAGCCACACGGGTGTTTTTGGCACTCTCTGTGGCCCCGCCGGTTACTGAAAAGGATATTTATGCATTTCATAAAAGAGCTAGATCCAAAAGAAAGAAGAAGAACAAGGAGGGGAGGAGACACTCCAGCAGTCCTTGCAGACAAAAAGTGAACTTACTCGTTCTGCCGTTGCTATTCGTACTCGCGGTAAAACGTTCGGGAGCGAGGATGCCGGTTTTGGCTTCCTTCGGAGGAGAGAGCGCTAGAGATTTCTGGCGCCTTTGGGAATATTTCCTTCATTTACAAATAGGAGAGCGGAGCATCGCGGAGGTAAATGCATTCCTATAAACAGATGACAAAACTGCTGGTCTCACAGTCGGACCCCCGGGGGGAACAGGTGCAGGGGCCAACCCCCCCACCCCCAGCTGCCTCCACATCTCTTTCTTCCTCTCTCGGACTCCCAGACTAGCAACAGCTCTCTTCTGGCCCCTTGATTTTACCTGGAGGCTTGTTACCTTCTCTGATGGATAAAAGGTAAAGGTAAAGGTTTCCCCTTGCTCGAAAGCCAGTCGAATCCGACTCTAGGGTTGCGGTGCTCATCTCCGTTTCAAAGCCGAAGAGCCAGCGCTGTCCGAAGACGTTTCCGTGGTCATGTGGCTGGCATGACTAAACACCGAGGCGCACGGAACGCTGGTGGATATCGCATCCCAAAAGCTGGAAAGAGGTTTCCCAGCTCTCAGGAGACCATCTCCCGCCTTTAAGTGTCCACTGGTGAAAATTCAACGGTTAATTTAGGTGATTGCCAAACACCCTTGTTGTTGGGTGTTTTCCCCCCTGGGGATAGCCCAATCCTACCTTGAATTCAGCTGGTGAAAAAAATCTCAGTGCTTTATAGGAAAGAAGCAGTGGAACGGATCCTCTTGAATAATGCCTGGGCACGGCTGCCGGTTTGAGCCACCTTTTTAAGAGCTTATATAGTAGATGTATGGAGCTGCGGTGGCTCAAGTGGTTAAGACACTGAACTGCAGGCTGTGGAAGGTCAGTAGTTCAGCAGTTCGAGACCCGGGTGCCGCATGATGGGGTG
Organism: Gekko gecko; assembly: GCA_029375565.1. Lineage (NCBI taxonomy): Eukaryota > Metazoa > Chordata > Lepidosauria > Squamata > Gekkonidae > Gekko > Gekko gecko. Next base: position 238,794,880 of record JAPDNY010000003.1, on the reverse strand, counting down.
AGCTCCTGTCTCTAGTTCCAGCTCCTGCCAACCTAGCAGTTCGAAAGCAAGAAATTGCAAGTAGATAAATAGGTACCACTTTGGTGGGAAGGTAACAGCGTTCCCTGCGCCTTGGTGTTTAGTCATGCCGGCCACGTGACCACGGAAACGTCTTCGGACAGCGCTGGCTCTTCGGCTTTCAAACGGAGATGAGCACCGCAACCCTAGAGTCGGATTCGACTGGCTTTCGAGCAAGGGAACCTTTACCTTTACCTTTATAGTAGATGTATATCCCGCCATTCTCTGTGAAAGAACAACGAAAGGGACTAGCCAATTTGGTGTAGTGGTTGAGTGCGTGGGCTCTGATCCAGGAGAACCGGGTTTGATTCCCCCACTCCTCCACTTGCAGCTGCTGATGTGACCTTGGGTCAGTCACAAGCTCTGGCGCAGCCGTCATTGAAAAAGAGCAGTTTCTGTCAGAGCTCTCTCAGCCCCACCTCCCTCACAGGGTGCCTGTTGCGGGGAGGGGAAGGGAAAGGGAGTTTGTAAGCCGCTCTGAGACGCCTTTGGGCAGTGAAGGGCGGGGCGTAAATCCAATCTCTTCTCTTCTCTTCTCTTCTCTTCTCTTCTCTTCTCTTCTCTTCTCTTCTCTTCTCTTCTCTTCTCTTCTCTTCTCTTCTCTTCTCTTCTCTTCTCTTCTCTTCTCTTCTCTTCTCTTCTCTTCTCTTCTCTTCTCTCTTCTCTTCTTCTAGCCGTAAACAGATGCAGATAAAGGTAGTCACAAGCCCAAATCAACAAGACAGTATTTTCTCTCTCACCATTTCTTTGTGGTCTTTTAAAAAAAAATGTTCATGGGTGTCTGTGTGCGTGTGTGAATGTGTGCACGCCTGGAAGTCCTGGCGACCTCTGGTGACTGACCCCTACTGGGGGCCTGGTGGATATCCAGAGAGGGGGCTGAATGAAGCCTGCCCCCACCTCCCGACTGCTGGTATTCCAAGGAGGTCTCCCCTCCAAGTCCTTGCCGGAGTTGACCTTGCTTAGCTTCCAAGGTGCTCCTTTTCCGTTTTGACCTTGTCAGCTCGCTGAGTCGAACCTTCTCTGTGTTGTGACCCTGTTACCTTTCTTTATTATGACTTCTCTCTCACCTTAAGAGTAAGCATCTCTGTTGCAGAGCTCTTCGGAATCTCGCACTGACTGCTCTGCCATCTTCGCTTTCAGGGCGCTCTGCTCCCACTTTGCTAATACGAGCATACTCGTTGCATCACCTGTTAGAACATAAGAACATAAGAGAAGCCCATGTTGAATCAGGCCAATGGCCCATCTAGTCCAACAGTCTGTGTCACACAGTGGCCAAAAATACCAGGTGCCGTCAGGAGGTCCAGCAGTGGGGCCAGGACACTAGAAGCCCTCCCACTGCTGCCCCCTCCAGCACCAAGAATAGAGTGCATCACCTGCCCCAGACTGAGAGTTCTCATCTATACCTTGTGGCTAATAGCCACTGATGGACTTCTGCTCCATATGCTTATCTGATTCCCTCTTGAAACTGTCCATGCTTGTAGCTGCCACCACCTCCTGTGGCAGTGAATTCCATGTGTTAATCACTCTTTGGGTGAAGAAGTATTTCCTTTTATCTGTTCTAACCCGACTGCTCAGCAATTTCATGGAGTGCCCCCGAGTTCTTGTATTGTGAGAAAGGGAGAAAAGGACTTCTTTCTCAACCTGCTCAATCCCATTCATAATCTTATAAACCTCGATCATGTCACCCCCTCAGCCGTCGTTTCTCCAAGCTGAAGAGCCCCAAGCGTTTTAACCTTTCTTCATAGGGAAGGTGTTCCAACCCTTTTATCATTCTAGTTGCCCTTCTCTGCACTTTTTCCAATGCGTGCATGTGCTTTCGAGCATGCATGCACTCTGAGTCTTCCTTGTTCCCCGCTGCTGCTTATGCATGGAGTTCTATTGGGATATGTGTGCAAGTTCTCTCCCCGGTGCCACGAAAGAGCCGACATGTTTGTTTATGTATGCTAATTCCTAGTTAGGTAACCTAGGGCCAGTAGAGAAGTCTGCACATTTCTCCTGCAGGCATGCAGGTGACAATATTCGTAATGAGTTGGCACTGGAATTCTCTGTTGAAAACAGAGGACTTCTTTCTTTCAAGTGTTTTGTTTAAGGGTTGCCGCGTTCGTCCCTCTTTCTGTACCCGAGGCCAGTTTTTAAGTATAACCTTAGCAAGGCAGATCCAACAGAACAAATTTAGAGTCCGCTGGCACCTTTAAGACCAACAAAGGTTTATTCAAGGTATGAGCTTTCGTGTGCAGGGCATGCTTTTTCGAATACATTGGAATGGAAGGTAAGAGTTCAAACTTATAGCCAGAGAATGGGCAGCAGATTAACGTGTAGAAGAGGGCGACCAGGATGGTGAGAGGGTTGGAATCCAAGTCTTAGGAGGAAAGGCTGAAAGAGTTGGGTATGTTTAGCCTGGGAAAGAGAAGGCTTAGAGGGGGCATGATGGCAGTCTTCAAGTATTTGAAGGGCTGTTGTGTAGAAGATGGAGCGGATCTATTCTCTCTTGCTCCGGATTGCAAGACTAGATCTAATGGGTGGAAATGACAAGGGAGTCGTTACCGGCTAGATATCAGGAGAAACTTCCTAATTGTAAAAGTGATTGAGCAGTGGAACAGACGGCCTCGGGAGGTGGTGGATGCTCCTTCGCTGGACATTTTCTAGTGGATGCTGGGTGACCATCTTTCGGGTATGTTGCAGGGCTATCTTTCAGCTGTGCTCCTGCAGAGTGCAGGGGGTTGGACTAGATGACCTTCAGGGTCCCTTCCAACCCTAACATTCTGTGATTCTATAAGATCTAACTGGCTCACGGTCATGAGGGCAAACGTCCTTCACTGGACGTTTTCTAAGCGGAGGCTGGACGACCACCTTCCGGGTATGTTGTAGGGCTATCTTTTGGCTACGCTCCTGCAGAGTGCAGGGGGTTGGACTAAATGACCTGCAAGGTCCCTTCTAACTCTAACATTCTATGGTTCTATGTAACATGATTTCTTTTTATTAACAATTTTTATAATTACAATCAACATCATACATTTTCCAGCTTTGAACAATTAACATATACCATATTTTACTTCAGATACAAATAAAAAATAAACCATTTTTTAATATTGTGGGTTATCAGGAATGATTTCGTTATCCAACATAAAACTTGTAACAGGATACCAAACAGCTACAACTTTTTTGTTGTTATTTATCAGGTGATACCTGTGTAATTGAGCTGCGGTGGCTCAAGTGGTTAAGACGCTGAACTGCAGGCTGTGGAAGGTCAGTAGTTCAGCAGTTCGAGACCCGAGAGTGCCGCATGACGGGGTGAGCTCCCATCTCTAGTTCCAGCTCCTGCCAGCCTAGCAGTTCGAAAGTAAGAAATTGCAAGTAGATAAATAGGTACCACTTCGGTGGGAAGGTAACAGCGTTCCGTGCACCTTGTTGTTTAGTCATGCCGGCCACGTGACCACGGAAATGTCTTCGGACAGCGCTGGCTCTTTGGATTTGAAACGGGGATGAGCACCGCAACCCTAGAGTCGGATTCGACTGGCTTTCGAGCAAGGGAACCTTTACCTTTATCTTTTACCTGTGTAACATGATGATATTCAAGATATGCAAAGTGAAACCTTTGGGCATTTATCTGTTATTTTGACATATTTATTGCTTTACAGGCTGTTGACCTGATAACCTTAACTTGCTATTTAGTTTAACAAAACTAAATTGCTGTTTAGTTTTCACTTTGCATAGCTTGAATATCATCACGTGACGTGTTAATTTGCTGTTCATTCTCTGGCTATAAGTTTGAACTCTTACCTGCCATTCCAATGCATTTGAAAAAGCCTGCCTTGCACACGGAAGCTTATACCTTGAATGAACTTTTGTTGGTCTTAAAGTTGCCTCTGGACTCTAAATTTGTTCTTAGCAAGGCAGAAAGCCCTCACCTGGGGAACAGTTTGGTGTAGTGGTTAAGTGTGCGGACTCTAACCTGGGAGAACCGGGTTTGATTCCCCACTTCTCCACTTGCACCTGCTGGTGTGACCTTGGGTCAGTCACAAGCTCTGGCACAGCTGTTCCTGAAAGAGCAGTTTGCGTCAGAGCTCTCTCAGCCCCACCTGCCTCACAGGGTGTCTGTTGTGGGGAGGGGAAGGGAAAGGAGTTTGTAAGCTGCTCTGAGACTCAAAAATGAAGGGCGGGATATAAATACAATCTCATCTTCTTCTTCTAATACAGCATCTCCTTGAACCTGGGCCTCCACCCGTACTACTTTAAATTAAAGTACTTCGATCGCAGCTACCGTAGAACAAGGTTTTTATTTCTGGCACTCTGTCTTGGTTTTTTCCAGAGCTTGCAGTTTGACAATTGATTCTCCTTTCCCTTTGATGTCTGGCTTATTTCGGTCGTCGGCCTGCTGGCTGAGTTGGTCTCTGTTCATTACACCTCCACGCATGCTATGGAAACTCCAGACGCTTGAGAAACAGTGCATAGTATCCACGTGGCTAAAAAACAACAACTCTATGTCACCATTGCCACGGGAAAGGCAGTCTTTGGGGGAACAGTCTTGGTGCCAGGGCGATACGTGTTCGAATCGCCTTGCTTGGTAGTTCAGGAAGCGACACCTGGAAAACGAAGCAACATGAGGATCTAGTGTGGGGCTGTGTGTATGAAAACACGTGCATGTGTGTGTCTGTGTGTGTGTGTGAGGGGCCAACATTTTGTGTGTTGTGTTAAGTATGAGACTCAACAAGGTAGTGATTCCAACAAAGTGATCTCAGCTTTATTTAACAGCAAACTCGTCGGTCAGACAACACACACAAATTTAAATAATCCGGGCAGTCAAGGCCACGCCCATAACTCAGTTAACGTCCAATGATAACACAGGGATAAGGACCAATGAGGTCTGTTCCCTCCAACAACATAGGCATAGTACTGATTGGCTATTTACAAGGTTTCACAGAAACTAACCAATGGGAATGTCGACCCTTACAGTCCCTTTGGCTGACTCAAGCTTAACGTGGAATTACCTAGGACTGATTCAGAGTCAGAACATAACATGTTGGTTGCCAATATTTTTATTTGTTTATTTATTTAATCAAATTTACACCCCGCCCTCCCCGCCAAGGTGGGTGCAGGGCAGCTTACAGCATGCACATAAACTTTAAAAACTCCAATATGTACAAAACAACATGGAGTGCCCATGAGTTCCTGTCTTGTGCGAAAGGGAGAAAAGGACTTCTTTTTTTTCTAGCTTCTCTATCCCATGCATAATGTTGTAAACCTCTGTCCTGTCACCCCTCAGTTGTTGGTTCCCCAAGCGTGGCAAGAGTGGGCAGGGAAACTCAGGTCACGATCCCTGCCCGAACAGAACTCGTGGGCACCAAATGCTCCCTCTAAGCTGTGGAATCTTGTGAGCAAAAATTCTACTTTGTGAGCGACTGGCATTAAGGTTTTGAGCGAGCGATTTGGCTGCTGCATCAACTAGTTTGCTCTGGAGCCCTCCCTTCCTGAGCGAAGACAAAAATGTGTGAGCCGGAGGCTAAAAAACTGTGAGCTAGCTCACACTAAGTCGGCTTAGAGGGAACACTGGTGGGCACTCCATGAAATTGCTAAGCGGTCGGGTTAGAACAGATAAAAGGAAGTCCTTCTTCACCCAAAGAGTGATTAATGCATGGAATTCATTGCCACAGGAGGTCAGGCCCGTAGCCACGATTTTTTAATTTGGGGGGCCTTTAAATAAGTCAGGGGGCACCCTGCACAAACCCCTGCACCCCCCCCCCAAGGGAGCACCTGGGCTGGATGGGAGGTCAGGGGGCCTTGGCAGTAAGTGAGGGGCTGGGCCCCAAGATGCCCCACTGTAGCTACAGGCCTGCAGGAGGTGGTAGTGGCTACAAGCATGGACGGCTGCAAGAGGGAATTGGATAAACATATGGAGCGGAGGTCCATCAATGGCTATTAGCCACAAGGTCTAGATAGGAATTCTCAGGCTGGGGCCAGTGATGCTCTGTCTTCTTGGTGCTTGGGGGGGGGCAACAGTGGGAGGGCTTCTAGTGTCCTGGCCCCACTGCTGGACCTCCTGATGGCCCCTGGTGTTTTTGGCCACTGTGCGCCAGAGTGTTGAACTAGATAGTCCATTGGCCTGATCCAACATTGGCTTCTTTTATGTTCTTATGACCGCCCCCAAGAATTGTCTGGGTGTGTATTCAGAGTGCCCCTTCCCTCTATCACCATCACCACCCTTCTTGGGTTTCTTCCGCTTCAAAGAGAATGCTGCCTAAATAAAGGAATAGATTCAGCAGCTGGGAGTCCAAGAAAGCGCTATGCAACGCAGTTCGGTGCTGTTCACTTAACTGTGACGCAGCAGCAGGTGGGAGGTGCTCTGAACCTGGGCGCATCCCACTATTTGTCTCCCTGTTGCGACGGGGAAATGCAGTTTTACTCCAGAGAATCCTCCCAATTCTGTGGCAGCCCCCGGGGGTAATAATTTCCTCGAACCCGGGGCAACCCGGATTCCCACCCGCAACCTCACTTTCTAACCCCCTCTCATTTTTGAAGATAATCAGGGTGGTGGCAGCTTCAGCCTGCAAAGGGTCGGTTCTTTTTTCTTTCTTTGAGCAAGCAAACTTTTTTTCCAGGCAAAGAGGGAACTCGGGGAAACATTCTCTTGTTAGCAGGACAAGTCTCTGGCATGTACCGCGAGCGGATCTATTTATGTCCGGGAACAATAGGTCCAGACGTTGGAGGAGAGAATTCCTTTTTCCAGTGGCCTGGGCCTCTTTGAAAGAATGCGTGCATTCCTTCGTTTCCCTCTCTTGGCGGTAGGTAGGGCAGGAGGAGGAGGAGGGACTAGAAGAGAAAGGAAAAGGATTCTGCCCTGAGTTTTCTGTCTTAGAAGGAAAGGAAGCTGGAAGCTCTTCTAAGTGGCGGATTTCACTGGCAGACCTTCGTGCGGGCCGTATGTCACAACCGGCTTGCCGTAGATGTGCTTCTGAAGACTGACCCGTGGCACCCAATGATATCTTTTCTGGCACCCACCAAGAGAGCCAGTTTGGTGTAGTGGTTAAGTGCGTGGACTCTAATCTGGGAGAACCGGGTTTGATTCCCCGCTCCTCCACTCGCAGCTGCTGGGTGACCTTGGGTAAGCCGTAGTTCTCTCAGAGCTGTTCTTGAAAAAGAGCAGTTTCTGCCAAGAGCTTGCTCAGCCCCACCCACCTCACAGAGGGTGTCTGTTGTGGGGAGGGGAAGGGAAAGGAGTTTGTAAGTCGCTCTGAGGGTGAAGGGCAGGGTGTAGAAATTCAGTCTCCTCCTCCTCCCTCCTCCTCCTCCTCCTCCTCCTCCTCTTCTTCTTCTTCTTCTTCTTCTTCTTCTTCTTCTTCTTCTTCTTCTTCCTCCTCCTCCTCCTCCTCCTCCTCCTCCTCCTCCTCCTCCTCCTCTGGAAGTGGGCGAGGTCAGGCAGGGCTTTTGCCCAGCAAGACTGCTGATTGGCCACTGGAGATCTGATTGGCTGTGCTGATTTTTTCTAAAGGTGGCTTTGATAGCAGTTGCCACCAACAGCACAAGGATCTACACTGTGCAACTAGATGTCAGCTGTAGAAAAGAGCAAGAGTCCAGTAGCAAGAGATGCCAGTGATTGAATTTGGGATTTTGCCATGTGGAGCATATGCTCTGCCACAGAGCCATGTGCCCTCTGGGCACCCTGATGACGTAACTCTGTGGAAAGCCGCTGCAGAGAGAGCCAGTCTGGTGTAGTGGTTAAGAGTGCGGACTCTAATCTGGGAGAACCGGGTTTGATTCCCCCTACTCCTCCACATGCAGCTGCTGGTGTGGCCTTGGGTCAGTCATAAGTTCTCTCAGAGCTGTTCTCTCAAGGGCAGTTCTCAAAAGAGCTCTCTCAGCCCCACCTACCTCACAGGGTGTCTGTTGTCGGGAGGGGAAGGGAAAGGAGATTGTCAGCCGCTCTGAGACTCTTTCAAGCAGTAAAGGGCGGGGTATAAATCCAGTCTCTTCTTCAGATGGATTCATGTGGTTTGTCTGAAGCAACAGAACAAAGTTTGGGTCCGGCGGCATCTTTAAGACCAACAAAGTTTCATTCTGGGTATAAGCTTTCGTGTGCATATGTGTGTCTGAGGAAGTGCGCATGCACACGAAGGCTTATACCCAGAATTAAATTTTGTCTGTCGTAAAGGCGCCACTGGATTCCAACTTTGCTCTGAAAGCCACCGCAGCACTAGATGGGTTTCAGGGTTCGGTACTTCAGCAGCTGGTGGAGGAAACGAGAAATGGCGCCCTCTCCGGAGCCGGATGCTTAAAGCCTTTAAAGGTCAAAAACAGGATCTCGGGTTTGGACCCAGAAACCGATTGGCAACTTGCTTGCAGGACGCTGGTGATCGCCGTCGTGCAAATGACTGTGGTCCTTACGTGACGGCTCTGCCTAATTTGGCCTACGTTTTTCGTAGGGAATGGCTCCTCAGCCACTCAGGCCTTATTAAGCCCTGCTTTGTGGCCTTGTTCGACTTTGCCCAGGAGTCACCCGCATCTTTTCTTTTTTTAAAAAAAATATATATTTTTATTGATTTTATCGGTTTCTTTACACCACATATTGTTTAAAGGTAAAGGTTCCCTTGCTCGAAAGCCAGTCGAATCCGACTCTAGGGTTGCGGTGCTCATCTCCGTTTCAAAGCCGAAGAGCCAGCGCTGTCCAAAGACGTTTCTGTGGTCATGTGGCCGGCATGACTAAACACCAAGGTGCACAGAACGCTGTTACCTTCCCACCAAAGTGGTACCTATTTATCTACTTGCAGTTTCTTGCTTTCGAACTGCTAGGTTGGCAGGAGACATATTGTTTAGCTTCTTACAATTTTCTTCCCCCTCCCCTCCCTCCCTCCTCCCCTCCCTATCTTCCTGTTGTCCTTAGTCCTTTATCTCCAGCCATGGGCACAAAGTCTGAATCTTCCACCGAATGTCCTTTCTTCTTTCCTTGGATACCCAGTCGAAATAGGTCTTCCGTCTTTTCTGGATTTCAGCGGATTTCCCTTCCCAAGTTGTCTCCTTACGCAGAGTGGCCGCGATGTCTGACTGTATAAAATCAAGCAGATAGCTGTGCCAGATTTCGGCCGTCCACTTACTTTTATCCTTCCAACCCCAAGCTATAGCTGCTTTACCCGCCAATATCATAGCCTTCACTGAGGTTTGGTCTTTCTTATCCAGCCTTGGGTTCCCCATTATACTTATCAGCATTAAGTTGAAATCTATATTTCCGTTAATTTTCGCTACCTTCCTTATAACTTTGATCATTTCTAGCCAGAATACCCTTACTTCACTGCACTCCCACCACATGTGTGCGAACCAGCCTTTAGATTTTCTACAGCGCCAACAAAGAGAACTTAATCCTGGAATCATGTTAGCCAATTGGGCTGGCGTCCTATACCATTTTGTAAGAAATTTGTGCTCCAGTTCTTTAAATCTGAATACCTTAATTTTGTCCATTCCTTTCATAATTTTGTCACCTGCATCTTTTCAAGCATTTCCTGGTAGCCACAGAGTCCAAGGGCCGAAACCATGATGCTGGAGTTCTTCCGTGACTGGGGCTCTCGTTGAAAGGCCCGAGATGGAGCTGGGACATCATTCTGGGGAATGGATGCTTAACTCTTTCCCTGACTGGAAAAGTCCACACCCAGGCTGGGCTGCTTTCGATCCCGGGACGGACTAAAGACTCAGTGCGCGTATGGTGTTCGTCCTGTTCCCCAGCTGGGATTGGCAGTATAATGAACCAGCCGAGTGCTGTTTATTTATTTTAGTACATTTCTGTCCCGCCCTTTCCCAAAGGGACTAAGGGAAGCATGTATCATTCTTCCTCTCTTCCATTTTTTCCTCAGTGACAGCTCTGGAGCAATGTTCCCTCTAAGCTGTGGTGTCTTGTGAGCAAAAATTCTACTTTGTGAGCTACTGGCATTAAAGTTGTGAGCGAGCCATTTGGCTGCTGCAGAAATTAGTTTGCTCCGGAGCCCTCCTTCCTGAGCCAAGACAAAAACATATGAGCTGGAAGCTAAAAAACTGTGAGCGAGCTCACACTAACTCAGCTTAGAGGGAACACTGCTCTGGAGTTGAAGCTGAGAGCGTGTGACTGGCCCAAAGACACCAGGAGGATTCCTGCCACAGCAAGGACTTGAACCTGGGTTGCCTGAATCCTAGTTGGGCATGCTAATCTCTATACCAGTGATGGCTCCTCAACATTCCATAAGGACAAGGGAATGTTGAGATTAGAAAAGGCCAGTTAAGAAATTGAAGGAATGTTGAGGTTAGAAAGGAGCAGTTAAGCAGAAAGATATTAGTAGAAATTGTGTGACAGAATTTGCAGTGTAGCTATACAAAGAGGCAGATAAAAGAAAAAGAAGAAGAGTTGGATTTATACTCTGCCCTTCACTTGGAGTCTCAGAGTGGCTTGCAATCTCCTTCCCTTCCTCTCCCCACAACAGACATCCTGTGAGGTAGGCGGGGCTGTGAGAACTCTGAGAGAACTGCTCTTAAGAGAACAGCTCTGAGAGAACTGTGACTGATCCAAGATCACCCAGCCGGCTGCATGTGGAGGAGTGGGGAATCAAACCTGGTTCTCCCAGATTAGAATCCGCCGCTCCTAACCACCACACCAAACTGGATAAGCCTGGGAAAGTATGGGCCAAATAAAAATTCTTAGAAGCCTAATTAAAAACGTAAAGAGGACTCAAGGTGCCGCTTCTAGACAGAGCCAAAAGGTCAACAGGAAGCCACCAGGATTGGGGATTCCTGATTAGAAGCAGGCAAGACCATTTGGCAAGTCACGGAGCAGTCAGCTCAGGGAGGTTGGCACCGGACAAGCAACAGGATGTGACAAATTTCAGCTCTGGTGTGACACGAATACTTGCGTTAAGAAGTCTGCAGTTTATGACCCTGAAGCGAAATGTTTCTCAGTGTGGAACCAAATACAGCAATAAAAATAAATGGAAGCTTTATGTTTAGGTATTTTGGAGAGGTGGGCAGGATGCTGGAACAACGAGGGTGTGAAGAGAAGGCAAAGAATTTTGTGGCACTAAAGGGTTCCTTCCATATTTTTTGGTGTAGTGGTGAAGTGCGCGGACTCTAATCTGGGAGAACCGGGTTTGATTCCCCGCTTCTCCACTTGCAGCTGCTGGATGACCTTGGGCAAGCCATAGTTCTGATAAGAGCTGTTCTTGAAAAAGAGCAGTTTCTGTCAGAGCTCTCTCAGCCCCACCTACCTCACAGGGTGTCTGTTGTGGGGAGAGGAAGGGAAAGGAGTTTGTAAGCTGCTCTGAGACTCCTTTGGGTAGTGAAGGGCGGGGTATAAATCCAATCTCTTCCTCTTCTTCTACCTCCCAGGGTGTCTGTTGTGGGGAGGGGAAGGGAAGGGAGTTTGTAGGCCGCTCTGAGACACCTTTGGGTAGTGAAGGACGGGGTATAAATCCAATCTCTTCCTCTTCTTCTATCTCACAGGGTGTCTGTTGTGGGGAGGGGAAGGGAAAGGAGTTTGTAAGCTGCTCTGAGACTCCTTTGGGTAGTGAAGGGCGGGGTATAAATCCAATCTCTTCCTCTTCTTCTACCTCCCAGGGTGTCTGTTGTGGGGAGGGGAAGGGAAAGGAGTTTGTAGGCCGCTCTGAGACACCTTTGGGTAGTGAAGGGCGGGGTATAAATCCAATCTCTTCCTCTTCTTCTACCTCACAGGGTGTCTGTTGTGGGGAGGGGAAGGGAAAGGAGTTTGTAAGCTGCTCTGAGACTCCTTTGGGTAGTGAAGGGTGGGGTATAAATCCAATCTCCTCCTCCTTCTTCGTTCAGTTTATAGCCCTCCCTCCCCTCAGGGCTCAGAGTGGGTAACAACATTCATAAAATATTCCATACAGTTAAATTTTTTCACACAATTCTATAATACAATAAGATAACCACCAACAGCTAATGGATGGCGTCGCAAAGGGCATGACTTAGTGCTCCTTATCCCGGGAGGGAGATAAATATCCTAAAATCTGCCTGGTATGGAGGAAAGGGGAGGGGAAGGAGAAAGGGAGGCCAGGGTGAGATGGAAGAGCCGGCGCTGCCCTCAGCCGTAGGCCTGGCGGAACAACTCCACCCTGCAGGCCCTGCGGAACTGCACCAGATCCCTCAGGGCCCAAATCTCGCCCAGCAGAGTGTTCCACTGGGTCGGAGCCAGGGCTGGAAAACACCCCGGTTCTGGTTGAGGACGGCCAGACACTCTTTGGGCCAGGGATCTCCAGTAGAATTGTTATCACTGGCGCATAATGCTCTTTGGGGGGGGGTGTACCTAGGGGAGGCGGTCCCGAAGGTATGCGGGTCCCAGGCTGTTTAGGGCTTTAAAGGTTAGTACTAAAACCATGAACCTGATCCAGTATTCAGCCTGGAGTCAGTGCTTCACTGAGAAGGATATGGGCTCTGGAAGAAGAAGAAGAAGAAGAAGAAGAAGAAGAAGAAGAAGAAATTGGATTTATATCCCGCCCTTCACTCGGAGTCTCAAAGCGGCTTACAAACTCCTTTCCCGTCCCCTCCCCACAACAGACACCCTGTGAGGTAGGCAGGGCTGAGAGAGCTCTGAGAGAAACTGCCCTTTCAAGGACAGCTCTGAGAGAACTTGTGACTGACCCAAGACAACACCAGCGGCTGCATGTGGAGGAATGGGGAATCAAACCCAGTTCTCCCAGATTAGAGTCCGTGCTCCTAACCACTGCACCCGTAGAGATGCTTTGCCGCGGGGTTAGGCCATGGCACCTGCCGACGCCTTTTCTGGCACCCGCCAAGTGTTTTTAGGATGTGGGTGGGGCCAATTGAGGCTCTTGCCTTGCGAGGCTTCTAAATGGCCATTGGAGATTTGATTGGCTGTGCAGCTGAAGTAAAGCTCTGGCAATCATTTTGCGGCTGGCTCTGCCCCCTGGAGCCGCCACTGGTGTTCCCTCTAAGCTTAGTTAGCGTGAGCTAGCTCACAGTTTTTTAGCCTCCGGCTCACACATTTATGTCTTAGCTCAGGAAGGGATGGCTCCACATTACATTAATTTATGCACTAGCCAAATTGCTCACTCACAACTTTAATGCCAGTAGCTCAAAGTAGAATTTTTGTCCACACCTTAGAGCAGTGTTTTTCAACCTTTTTTGTGCAAAGGCACACTTTTTTCATGAAAAAAATCATGAGGCACACCACCATTAGAAAATGTTAAAAAAAATTAACTCTGTGAGCCGAAGCCGCATGTTACGGATGAAATTGGAATTTTTCCCACGGCACACCAGACAATATCTCACAGCACACTAGTGTGCCACGGCACAGTGGTTGAAAAACGCTGCCTTAGAGGGAGCCTTGCCTGCCGCACCACATCGGAATTCCAAAGGTGTCCACAGGCTCAGAAAACTTGGGGACCCCTGCTTTATGGAAAGGGAAATGAGAGGGGAGACCAGTTGCGGGGAATCCGAGTGCGAATCATGCACCGATGTATGCTGGTGCATTGAAACAAGTGTGTTTGCTGCCACCATGCATTACAGAGCCCAGCATATTCTGGGAGGTTTCAGAAAAAGAGGAGGAGGAGGAGATTGGATTCATACCCCTAGTCGGGCATGCTAATCTCTATACCAGTGGTGGCTCCTCAACATTCCATAAGGACAAGGGAATGTTGAGATTAGAAAAGGCCACTTAAGAAATTGAAGGAATGTTGAGGTTAGAAAGGAGCAGTTAAACAGAAAGATATTAGTAGAAATTGTGTGACAGAATTTGTAGTGTAGCTATACAAAGAGGCAGATAAAAGAAAAAGAAGAAGAGTTGGATTTATACTCCGCCCTTCACTTGGAGTCTCAGAGCGGCTTACAGTCTCCTTTCCCTTCCCCTCCCCGCAACAGACACCCTATGAGCAATGCTCCCTCTAAGCTGTGGAGTCTTGTGAGCAAAAATTCTACTTTGTGAGCTACTGGCATTAAAGTTGTGAGCGAGCGATTTGGCTACGGCATAAAGTAGTCTGCTCTGGAGCCATCCTTCCTGAACCAAGACGAAAATGTGTGAGCTGCAGGCTAAAGAACCGTGAGCTACCTCACACTAACTCAGCATAGAGGGAACACTCCCTGTGAGAGAGGTGGGGGCTGGGAGGGCTCTCTCGAGAACTGCTTGCGAGAGAACAGCTCTGAGAGAACTTGTGACCGACCCAAGGCCGCACCAGCAGCTGCATGTGGAGGAGCAGGGAATCAAACCCGGTCCTCCCAGATTAGATTCCGCGCTCCGAACCAAACTGTTTTTTTTAGTCCTCACTGAGAAGAAACTCCCAAACCACTTGCGGCTCTTTTTACAGGTGGGGTTATGGGGGTGCGTTCGGACCTGCCGTTTCCCCCACAGAAGCATTCAGAGGTTGAAATTCTGCATGGGCATCTGGGAGGAAGATTCAGTGAACTGCCTGTTGTATTTTGTGACAATCACACCCCCACTGCTGGTGCAAGACTCCCCCCGCTCTGCTTCAGCCGAGGCTCCTCCTTAGAGGAGGTTACTAGGCCGCATCCACCCATCTGTCGTCACAGAAGACCTACAGGGTGAACGGTATTACATAACATAAGAACATAAGAGAAGCCAATGTTGAATCAGGGCAATGGCCCATCTAGTCCAACACTCTGTCACACAGCGGCCAAAATATACCAGGTGCCATCAGGAGGTCCAGCAGTGGGGCCAGGACACTAGAAGCCCTCCCACTGCTGCCCCCTCCAGCACCAAGAATAGAGTGCATCACCTGCCCCAGACTGAGAGTTCCCATCTATTTTTGTTGTTCAGTCGCACAGTCGAGTCCGACTCTTTGCGACCCCATGGACCAGATCACGCCAGGCCCTCCTGTCTTCTGCTGTCCGCTGACGTTTGCTCAATTTCATGTTCGTTGCATCGATGACACTGTCTAACCATCTCATCCTTTGCCGTCCCCTTCTTCTTTGACCATCGATCTTTCCCAGCATCAGGGTCTTCTCCTCCAGTGAGAGCTCCCTTCTCATTTGGTGGCCAAAGTATTTGAGCTTCAGCTTCAGGATCTGGCCTTCCAGGGAACAGTCAGGGTTGATTTCTTTTAGGACTGACTGATTTGATCTCCTTGCAGTCCAAGGGACTCTCAAGAGTCTTCTCCAGCACCATAGTTCAAAAGAATCTATTCTTCGGCGCTCGGCCTTCCTTATAGTCCAACTCTCGCAGCCAACTCTCCCATCTATACCCTGTGGCTAATAGCCACTGATGGACCTCTGCTCCGTATGTTTATCTAATTCCCTCTTGAAACTGTCCATACTTGTAGCTGCCACCACGTCCTGTGGCAGTGAATTCCATGTATTATTCGATCTTTGGGTGAAGAAGGACTTCCTTTTATCTGTTCTAACCCGACTGCTCGGCAATTTCATGGAGTGCCCACGAGTTCTTGCATTGTGAGAAAGGGAGGAAAGAACTTCTTTCTCAACCTGCTTGATCCCATGCATAATCTTATAAACCTCGATCATGTCACCCCTCGGCCGTCGTTTCTCCAAGCTGAAGAGCCCCAAGCATTTTAACCGTTCTTCATAGGGAAGGTGTTCCAACCCTTTTATCCTTCTAGTTGCCCTTCTCTGCGCTTTTTCCAATGCTATAATATCCTTTTTGAGGTGTGGCGTCCAGAACTGTATTGAGGTCCTGCCACACCTGCGCATACACGACCCCTCACTGCAAACTATTTTACAAAGTGCCCAGTAAAGGCTCGGAGAATTTAACTGCGGCACAAACCGCCGAACTTCCCAGCTGGTATTGCACCTTCTGTAGCTGGTTGGCAAAGTGTTCAGGTTTCCCTCTTCCACCTGTGTCCCACCTGGGCCCTGTCTGCTGGGTCTTCCCCGCCTCCCACTGATTTAAGCGTCCTTCACGGAAAGGTCGGAAGCCTTGGAAGCCGTCCAGCGAAAGCCTCCCTCTAGCCCTGGCTGGCCGTCGAGAGCTGTCCCCAGGCGATCCCGGCCATCCATTGCTCAACAGTCAAGGAACTTGTCTCCCTTTCTCACAATACAAAAACTCGCGGAAATGCATGAGCAGTAGGCTTGAAACAGGTCAAAAGAAGTCCTTCACCCAAAGAGTTATTGACATGTGGAATTCACTGCCGCAAGAAGCTGTAGACAAGCATAGACAATTTCAAGCAGGGATTAGATAAATATATGGAGCAGAGGTCCATCAGTAGCTATTAGCCACAAGGTATAGATAGGAACTCTCAGTCTGGGGCAGTGATGCTCTGTATCCCTGGTGCTTGGGGAGGCCATAGTGGGAGGGCTTCTGGAGTCCTGGCCCCGCTGGTGGACCTCCTGATGGCACCTGGGTTTTGGCCACTGTGTGACACAGAGTGTTGGACTGGATGGGCCGTTGGTCTGATCCAACATGGCTTCTCTTATGTCTGGGGCAGTGATGCTCTGTATCCATGGTGCTTGGGGGCCACAGTGGGAGGGCTTCTGGAGTTCTGGCCCTGCTGGTGGACCTCTTGATGGCAAATGGGTTTTGGCCACTGTGTGACACAGAGTGCTGGACTGGATGGGCCGTTGGTCTGATCCAACATGGCTTCTCTTACGTTCTTATGTCTGGGGCAGTGATGCTACGTCTTCTTGGTGCTTGGGGGGCACAGTGGGAGGGCTTCTGGAGTTCTAGCCCCACTGGTGGACCTCTTGATGGCACATGGGTTTTGGCCACTGTGTGACACAGAGTGCTGGACTGGATGGGCCGTTGGTCTGATCCAACATGGCTTCTCTTATGTCTGGGGCAGTGATGCTCTGTATCCATGGTGCTTGGGGGGCCACAGTGGAAGGGCTTCTGGAGTTCTGGCCCTGCTGGTGGACCTCTTGATGGCAAATGGGTTTTGGCCACTGTGTGACACAGAGTGCTGGACTGGATGGGCCGTTGGTCTGATCCAACATGGCTTCTCTTACGTTCTTATGTCTGGGGCAGTGATGCTATGTCTTCTTGGTGCTTGGGGGGGCACAGTGGGAGGGCTTCTGGAGTTCTAGCCCCACTGGTGGACCTCTTGATGGCACCTGGGTTTTGGCCACTGTGTGACATAGAGTGTTGGACTGGATAGGCCGTTGGCCTGATCCAACATGGCTTCTCTTACGTTCTTATGTCTGGGGCAGTGATGCTACGTCTTCTTGGTGCTTGGGGGGCACAGTGGGAGGGCTTCTGGAATTCTAGCCCCACTGGTGGACCTCTTGATGGCACCTGGGTTTTGGCCACTGTGTGACATAGAGTGTTGGACTGGATAGGCCGTTGGCCTGATCCAACATGGCTTCTCTTACGTTCTTATGTCTGGGGCAGTGATGCTACGTCGTCTTGGTGCTTGGGAAGCCACAGTGGGAGGGCTTCTGGCGTTCTGGCTCTGCTGCTGGACCTCCTGATGGCCCCTGGGTCTTGGCCTGATCCAACATGGCTTCTGTTATGTTCTTATGGCCATTGCTTGGGCAACAGAAGGGTTTCTGGATGGCTGCTGTACACTCTCCGATTGACTTCTCCTTCTGCCTCTGTCTCTGGAAGCTGGATCCACATGTAACAGGAAAGAGGTGGTCGAGGTTTATAAGATTATGCGTGGGATAGAGCAGGTAGTGAAAGAAGTACTTGTCTCCCTTTCTCACAGTACAAGAACTCGTGGGCACTCCATGAAATTGCTGAGCAGTTGGGTTAGAACCGATAAAAGGAAGTCCTTCTTCACCCAAAGAGTGATTTACACATGGAACTCACTGCCACAGGAGGTGGTGGCAGCTACAAGCATGGACGGCTTCAAGAGGGAATTAGATAAACATCTGGGGCAGAAGTCCATCAGTGGCTATTAGCCACAGGGTATAGATAGGGACTCTCAGTCTGGGGGCAGGTGATGCACTCTATTCTTGGTGCTGGAGGGGGCAGCAGTGGGAGGGCTTCTAGTGTCCTGGCCCCACTGCTGGACCTCCTGATGGCACCTGGTACCTTTGGCCACTGTGTGACAAGAGTGTTGGACTGGATGGGCCATTGGCCTGATCCAACATTGGCTTCTCTTGTGTTCTTATGTTCTCAGTTATGGTCTTGTGACCATGTTCTGTCTTATTTATTTTACTTTTTCACTGCTGTTGGTTAACATCACATGACAGGTTATCGGGTGATAAAGGTTTTCACACATGCTGGCCCTTCCCGACGGACGGATCCTGCAGCCGCGTGATGAAAAGTCTCTTGTCTGCAGATGGGCGACAGCTGGTGGGCGATTCCACATGACCCGGCAGGCTGTCACGAGGAGCTAGTGGCCCTCCCTTGGAAAACGCGGCCTGGGATATTCCAAAAGAGAAAGCGCTTGCTTGCAAACAAACAAGAAGGGCTCCCTTTGCCCGTGGGTTTTGCCAAATGCTCGTGTGTCCTTTTCTCCTCTCCTGCGTAAGAACATAAGAGAAGCCAATGGTGGATCAGGCCAATGGCCCATCCAGTCCGACACTCTGTGTCATACAGTGGCCAGAAATACCAGGTGCCGTCAGGAGGTCCAGCAGTGGGGCCAGGACACTAGAAGCCCTCCCACTGCTGCCCCCCCCCAGCACCAAGAATAGGGTGCATCACCTGCCCCAGACTGAGAGTTCCCATCTATACCCTGTGGCTAATAGCCACTGATGGACTTCTGCTCCATAGGTTTATCTAATTCCCTCTTGAAACTGTCCATGCTTGTAGCTGCCACCACCTCCTGTGGCAGTGAGTTCCATGTGTAAATCACTCTTTACAGGGCTCTTTTTGTAGCAGGAACTCCTTTGCATATTAGGCGACACACTCCTAATGTAGCCAATCCTCCAAGAGCTTACAGAACTCTTCTTACAGGGGCTACTGTAAGCTCTTGGGAGGATTGGCTACATTAGGGGGTGTGTCGCCTAATACGCAAAGGAGTTCCTGCTACAGAAAGAGCCCTGACTCTTTGAGTGAAGAAGGACTTCCTTTTATCCATTCTAACCCGACTGCCCAGCAATCTATACCTCGTGGCTAATAACCACTGATGGACCTCTGCTCCATATGTTTATCCAGTTCCCTCTTGAAGCTGCCCATGCTCGTAGCTGCCACCACGTCCTGTGGCAGTGAATTCCACGTGTTAATCACTCTTTGGGTGAAGAAGGACTTCCTTTTATCTGCTGTAACCCGACTGCTCAGCAATCTATACCTCGTGGCTAATAACCACTGATGGGCCTCTGCTCCATATGTTTATCCAGTTCCCTCTTGAAGCCGCCCATGCTCGTAGCTGCCACCACCTCCCGCGGCAGTGAATTCCACGTGTTAATCACTCTTTGGGTGACGAAGGACTTCCTTTTATCCGTTCTAACCCGACCGCTCCAAGCTGTGCACAGCAACAGAGGGAAAGGCCGGGGGCCTCGGCCACTCCTTCCTGCAGCATTTGTTTACGGTTGAGGTCGCTGGAATTCGCTTCAGAGTTTTTGGCTGTCCACTGCATTAAGTTCCCCTTTGCAATTATCAGCCACTGTGCCGGGTTAGAACCGTCAGACTGACGGATATTCCACTACGTCCGGCAGTAGCGCCTCTGAAACTTTGGTGCCTCCCTTTGTGTATTTTGCAGTTTGCAGTAACCCTGTTTGCAAGGTTGGTTGATTTCCATTCTGTGCGGCTAAATGGGGTGCCTTCCGTGGAGACATATCAAGGGGGGTGGCCGTGTCAGTCTGTCTGCAGCGCTAGAAAAGAGCAAGGGCCCAGTGGCACCCTGAAGATTAACCAAGTCGGTGGCAGGGTAGGAGCTTTCAAGAGTCCCTGCTCACTTCTGCAGATAACAGCTAGAATGTGAGTCCGTCTGTCCTTATACCTTGTAGAGTGGAGTGACTCTTCACAAGGCTGGTGCATTCCCATTCTGTATGACTAAATGTGTGCCTTCCGTGGTGACGGATCAGGATGGGTAGTATCGTGATCTGTGTGGGATTGGGAGACA
Source organism: Gekko gecko (assembly GCA_029375565.1). NCBI lineage: Eukaryota > Metazoa > Chordata > Lepidosauria > Squamata > Gekkonidae > Gekko > Gekko gecko. The sequence continues at coordinate 238,774,928 of JAPDNY010000003.1, read as the reverse complement.
AGGTCTAGAGGACTAGGCCAAGGAGAAAACTGTGTGGGAGTGGAAAGCCGACTCATTCTACAATCCCCATAATGCTTAGCGACGGTTGTGACCAATTGGTGTCCAGGGATTGTGTGAGGAGATGTAACTTAAGCTTTTGTGAAGTGTGGAACTGTGTTCTTTGCTCTTCTGCCGTCTTGCCTCACACAGAGTAAAACTGAGGGGACTGGTCTGAGAGAAAGATCTCTCACTTGGGACAGGGTGAGTACAGGCACTGGACTGGTATAAAAGGGCTGTGAGCCTCGAAATAGTAACTAGTTAAGTGAAATAGGTAGTCGTGTTAGATTTGTTTATTTTGCCTTTAGACACTGTTATATATTTTAAAGCACCTTGGCTTGTTTTCCTTGCCCCGGTACTATATTAATAAACGATTTGTTTAATTGTTCTCTGCCTGGTCATCACGCCTATGTTTCTCGTCCTAAATAGGGTGTTTTGGTTGGGCTTGGGAGGGTACTCTGGATCTTCTCAAGGGACCCTCAGTCCAGGGTGGTGGCAGTTGAAGGTGGCAACCCGCTGGGGTCATGACAGGTAGCCATGTTAGTCTGTCTGTAGCAGCAGAAAAGGGCAAGAGTCCAGGAGCACCTTAAAGACTAACAGAATTTGTGGCAGGGGAGGAGCTTCCGTGAGTCTCTGGCCCCGGTCACATGAGCGAGAAAATCCACACTGGAAGGGAGGCATTTTAGAGGCGGAGCTAAAAGAAGTGCGGGAGTGCGATCTTACAGCGCCCCGTGGCTCTGTCCTCAGGCCGTTGGCAGCCGATCACACCAGGGAGGCAACAGCATAGTCCCCGCGAGGCAACATGGCATTACTGCGTTACTGCGCATGCGCGGGTCACGGATGGCCGCTGGATGCCACGGGCTACCGGCGCGTCTCCGATCAGACGCCGTGCCACGCATCTACCGGAAGCTACTACCTTTTCCCCAGTGCCTTTTAAATCCGCTTCTTCCGGCGGACAGTACAGGTTGGAGACGGGTGCCCTACGCTTTCCAGATGTCGTGGTATGATCGCGCCCGTTTGATGTGCCCTCAATCCATACCAGGAGCTGCGGTGGTTCAAGTGGCTAAGATGCTGAACTGCAGGTTGTGGAAGGTCAGTAGTTCAGCAGTTCGAGACCCGAGAGTGCCACATGACGGAGTGAGCTCCCGTCTCTAGTTCCAGCTCCTGCCAACCTAGCAGTTCGAAAGCAAGAAATTGCAAGTAGATAAGTAGGTACCACTTCGGTGGGAAGGTAACAGTGTTCTGTGCGCCTTGGTGTTTAGTCATGCCGGCCACATGACCACGGAAACGTCTTTGGACAGCGCTGGCTCTTCAGCTTTGAAACGGAGATGAGCACCGCAGCCCTAGAGTCGGATTCGACTGGCTTTCGAGCAAGGGAACCTTTACCTTTACCTTTACAATCCATACCTTTCACAGGGCAAATCCTCCGTGTGACCGGGACCACTGCATATCTGAAGAAGCGAGCCGTGACTCACGAAATCTCATCCCCTGCCACAAATTCTGTTAGTCTTTAAGGGGCTCCTGGGCGTTCGCTCTTTTCTACTGCTACAGGCAGGCTTAACACGGCAATCCATCTTGACCGACCTGTTCACAAGCTGCAGTGAACGCATGTCCCGTCCGCGTACAGTGTGGTGGCAGCAGTGAAAGGGTTTGGTAAGTCACAGCTGACTGACGGCAACCCTGTAGAGTTTTCGAGGCAGGCGATAGAATCACAGAATGTTGGAGTTGGAAGGGACCTTGCAGGTCATCTAGTCCGACCCCCTGCACTCTGCCGGAGATCTTAAGGGGGGGTTTCCCATTACCTACCTCTGCGTAGCAACCCTGGACTTCCTTGGTGGTCTGTTATCCCAATACTGATCAGAGTAGACCCTGCTGAGCTTCTGAGATCTGACTGGATTGGGCTAGCCGGGGCCACCCAAGTCAGGACACTCAAGCAGAGGTTGTTTGCCATTGGCTGCCTCTGCGTTGCAACCCTGGATTTCCACGGTGTTCTCCCATCCAGATATTAACTGGAGCCAACCTGCTTAGTTTCTGAGTTCCGGTGAGATTGGACTAGCCTGGGACATCCGGGTCAGGGCCATATACAGTGTACATTTAGATTTCCTTCACAGGTGCACTGTGCAATTCTCACGTTACGTCTGAAGCATGTATAGCTCAAGATGTGTTCCAGAAATCCATGTTTATCCAGGTACTGCTCCCTGGGTTCGTTTTTAAAGTGAATGAGCATCTCCTCTTTCTTACAAAGATAAATAAACACACGCACGCACACAGGCATTTACTGTCCCGAATCATCATCATCATCATCATCATCATCATCATCATCTTTCGATTTATTAATGTAGGCTCTGCATGATGTACAGTTGGAACACCTTCCCTATGAAGAAAGGTTAAAACGCTTGGGGCTCTTTAGCTTGGAGAAACGACGGCTGAGGGGTGACAGGATCGAGGTTTATAAGATTGTGCATGGGATTGAGCAGGTTGAGAAAGAAGTACTTTCCTCCCTTTCTCACAATACAAGAACTCGTGGGCACTCCATGAAATTGCTGAGCAGTCGGGTTAGAACAGATAAAAGGAAATACTTCTTCACCCAAAGAGTGATTAACACATGGAATTCACTGCCACAGGAGGTGGTGGCAGCTACAAGCATGGACAGTTTCAAGAGGGAATTAGATAAACGTATGGAGCAGAAGTCCATCAGTGGCTATTAGCCACAGGGTATAGATGGGAACCCTCAGTCTAGGGAAGGTGATGCACTCTATTCTTGGTGCTGGAGGGGGCAGCAGTGGGAGGGCTTCTGGTGTCCTGGCCCCACTGCTGGACCTCCTGATGGCCCCTGGTATTTTTGGCCGCTGTGTGACAGAGTGCTGGACTAGATGGGCCATTGGCCTGATTCAACACTGACTTCTCTTATGTTCTTATGTACAGTTACTCTGAAGACGTGGGACTAACAATGTTATAGGGGTTAATATGTTGTCGAAGGCATGGAATAGGGCATGGTTTCCTGTCCTGAAAAACACAAAAATGCTCTACAGCTGACAATAGCACTACAGATAAGATCAGAGTTTCAACAGGCATTCCACACACAAAAGAACCTCCTCAGGAAACAGGAAACCTCCTCAGGAAACAATCCAGAGACAAAAGAACCTCCTCAGGAAAGCTCCTCCATTAGCATGTTCATAACCTGGAGAACTGCTACAAGATAATGACTCAGCCCTACCCCACCTTCCAGGGTAGATATAAATTACCTGCCTACCATTTTTCTTCTCACCTCGACACAGAGAGTACTCCATCTTCTCTGTGTTATACCTCTGAGGATGCTAGTCGCAGCTACTGGCGAAACGTCAGGTCCTACAATGCCAAGACCACGGCCACACAACCCGGAAAATCTACAGCAACTAACGAACAGGGTTAACACAGCCCCTTAACGCCAATGCCAGCAAAAGCTGGATTCATTTCTTAGAGGAGGGCACCAGAGGTCATCCAGTCCAACCTCCCATGCCCAAATGACCCTTGGCGGACCAGCTTGTTTCTGTCTACACTAAACAGAGCATTCTGCCAGCTTGGGAGCAGAGGGGCTGCTGAAAGGCAGTCAACAGACACAGCAACACCTTCTGTGCTCTGAGCAGGGCGTAGGGGGCCTGCCTGCAGACGGGCAAGATCGACAGCTTGCCCGCATCCAAGCCTTCTCTGTCGTGGCCCTCGCCTTGCGGAATGCCCTGGCTCATAGCTATGGTGGGTGTTATGTATTGGGATTAGGCTTGCCAAGAACTTACCGTATTTCGGCGGGGGAAGGATACGTCCTGGCAGGACCATCCCTGGGGGAAGGAAAGACACACGCACGATGCCGTCGCCAGGAAGTGACGCCGGGCAACGCTCTGGCAATGGTGATGGAAACTCATTGGTACCATCGAGTTTCCAGCCCCGTTGCCAGAGCGTTGCCTGGCGTCACTTCCTGGCGACGGCATCGTGTGGCGTGGGTGTTGCCTGGGGGAATGTTCCGGCAGGGACTGTGTGTCCCCCGCCGAAATACAGTAAGTACTTGGGAACCCTAATTGGGATTGAATCATCCCCTGGTTGAATCACCCCAGAGGCTGGCTGAGCTTGGAGCACGAGAACAATAGCCGGCCAGGATTCTGAAAGTAACCAATCTAGTACTAATGTTATGCAAATAGCCTATCACTGGGAGCAGGGTGTGTTTGAGTGTGGCAATTGCAGGCTGTTTAACAGAGCTGAGGCTCAGAGTCTTGTCTTGTTGCTCGTCAGGAACTGGTCATGAGACTCGAGCCCACTCATTGGGAGCTCCGCCCCCTTCCTTAAAGGGCCCCTTGATTCTTAAAGGTCCTCCCTGCTTCTTCCCAAAAGCATTTAAAGGGATCCTTCAGGCTGTGGAAGGTCAGTAGTTCAGCAGTTCAAGACCCGAGAGTGCCGCATGACGGGGTGAGCTCCCGTCTCTAGTTCCAGCTCCTGCCAACCTAGCAGTTCGAAAGCAAGAAATTGCAAGTAGATAAATAGGTACCACTTCGGTGGGAAGGTCACAGCGTTCTGTGCGCCTTGGTGTTTAGTCATGGCGGCCACATGACCACGGAAACGTCTTCGGACAGCGCTGGCTCTTCGGCTTTGAAACGGAGATGAGCACCGCAACCCTAGAGTCGGATTCGACTGGCTTTCGAGCAAGGGAACCTTTACCTTAAATGCTTTTGAGAAGAAGTGGGGGGGGCGGTGCGTGCCCGTCTCCCTCCCCCCTGCGAGGTTTAAAGGGCCCTCCAGCTGATCGGCAGGCCACGTGCTCCCCGCTGAATTGATCAGCTGAAGGGCCCTTTAAATCTTGCAGGAGGGGAGGGAGAGGGGCGCCCACGGCCCCCTGCATTATGGCAAATAATGGCAGCCCCATCAGCCCCACCAGAAAGAGTTTCGCCCCACGAGCTACAGGCCTGGGAGTGCCCCGCCCGAGGAGGCGAGGAAGGTTCCCACCCTCGTGGCTTTCTGCAAATTATGCAGACCTGGATGACTCGAGAGGGCTTTTCTGCACAGACGATAAGGCTGTACTGTGACAAAACGGTCCAGAAAGACACTTGGGGAAAGAGTTGGGGACTGTGGTCTGTCCTGCAGCGTATAGTCTGGACTGTCCATTGTAAGTGGGATCCTGTCCGGTAACACATCAGATTAATATTTATGTTTTGCTTCTGTTCCGTTTGTATTTCTGATTGGCTCCAGCTTCCTACTGTCGGAATCTCTGTTGCATTGTCTATTGGATGCTGCCAGTTTGGTATAGTGGTTAAGTGTGCTGATTCTTATCTGGGAGAACCGTATTCCCCACTCCTCCACTTGCACCTGCTGATGTGACCTTGGGTCAGTCACAAGCTCTGGCACAGCTGTTCTCTCAAGGACAGTTTCTGTCAGAAGTTCTCTCAGCCCCGCCTACCTCAGAGGGTGTCTGTTGTGGGGAGGGGAAGGGAAAGGAGTTTGTAAGCTGCTCTGAGACGCCTTTGGGCAGTGAAGGGCGGGGTATAAATCCAATCTCCTCCTCCTCCTCCTCCTCCTCCTCCTCCTCCTCCTCCTCCTCTTCTTCTTCTTCTTCTTCTTCTTCTTCTACCTCACAGGGTGTCTGTTGTGGGGAGGGGAAGGGAAAGAAGTTTGTAAGCCGCTCTGAGACGCCTTTGGGCAGTGAAGGGCGGGGTATAAATCCAATCTCCTCCTCCTCCTCCTCCTCCTCCTCCTCCTCCTCCTCCTCCTCTTCTTCTTCTTCTTCTTCTTCTTCTTCTTCTTCTTCTTCTTCTTCTTCTTCTTCTTCTTCTTCTTCTTCTTCTACCTCACAGGGTGTCTGTTGTGGGGAGGGAAAGGGAAGGGAGTTTGTAAGCTGCTCTGAGACGCCTTTGGGCAGTGCAAGGGCGGGGTATAAATCCAATCTCCTCCTCCTCCTCCTCCTCCTCCTCCTCCTCCTCCTCCTCCTCCTCCTCCTCCTCTTCTTCTTCTTCTTCTTCTTCTTCTTCTTCTTCCTCTTCTTCTTCTTCTTCTTCTTCTTCTTCTTCTTCTTCTTCTTCTTCTTCTTCTTCTTCTTCTTCTTCGTAAGTCCATCTTGAGTCCCAGTGAGAAAGTTGGGCCATTAATAATGTAAAGAAATAAAAGAAATAATCTTGAAATGACTCTAATAAGTGAGCCAGGCTGCAAAATTCAGGGGACGCAGAAGGACGGGGGGGGGGGCTAGCAGTAGAATTCCTTCCCTGACCCTTGATTTGGTGACTATTGCGATCCTGATTATGCGCAAAACTTGTCCCAAGAGGTATTTAACCACAGCAAGTCTGTCGTTGTCCAAGAAGTTTGTACAATGTAAACAGAACATTCTAGTTTTGTGGCTCAGTGCTGGGGCACTAACTGGGGAACATCCCATTCCGAATATTTACATGACGACTTTTAAAGACCATTTCCGCAGCGTTGCCTAGGCAGCTCTGGGCTTGCCTCTGGGCGTATGCGTCAGGGGACTGCAGCCCATCTTGGATATGCAGGATATGTGCACCGTTCATGCACTCCAAATCAGGTACTTGTTCGCTCCATTCACATTTTACATTTGTTTAAAGAAGACCTTTAAAATGTAATAAGTCAAGAGGCCCTTGGTGTATGTATTCAGGACTGCATTCCGTGTTGTAGTCCTAAAGCAGAAGTCAGAGAAGCACATGGATTGATGCCTCTTTTGGCTTTTAAATTGCCAAGTCAGATGTGCAGGCAGGCTACGAGAGCCCAGGACCCCTACCTGTCCAGAGAAGAACACCAGAAGAGCCCTGCTGGATCAGACCAGGGGTCCATCCAGTCCACCATCCTGTCTCACACAGAGTGGCCAGCCAGTTCCTCTGCAGGGCCAACAACGGGACATAGAGGCCGAGGCCTTCCTAAGAACATCAGAAGAGCCCTGCTGGTTCAGACCAGGGGTCCATCCAGACTACCATCCTGTCTCACACATTGGTCACCAAGTCCCTCTGCAGGGCCAACAACAGGGCAGAGAGGCTGAGGCCTTCATAAGAACATCAGAAGAACCCCGTTGGATCAGACCAGGGGTCCATCCAGTCCACCATCCTGTCTCACACAGTGGCCAACCAGTTCCTCTGGAGGGCCAACAACAGGGCAGAGAGGCTGAGGCCTTCATAAGAACATCGGAAGAGCCCTGCTGGGTCAGACCAGGGGTCCATCCAGTCCACCATCCTGTCTCACACAGTGGCCAACCAGTTCCTCTGGAGGGCAGAGAGACCGAGGCCTTTCCCTGAAGTTGTCTCCTGGCTCTGGGATTGAGAGGATCAGTGCTTCTGAACGTGGAGGTTCCCCTCAGTCACCAGGGCTAGCAGCCATTGATAGACTTCTCCTCCTTTTAAAGCTGTCAGTTCCTGTGGCCATATTAGCACATCTAACCACCAAAGGAACAAGACCCGATGTAATAAATACTCTTCACCTCATTTAGCAATCTCAAAAGGCATTATAGACATACTGTACGGACAGCGTGTAATGGAAAGTATCACTCTTTAGACTTTTTAGATTAGACTCGAAGCTCTCCTGTCATGAGGTTTGACTTGTAAGACATTGGAAAACAGCATCCTTAGACCAGACTATATAGAGCTATTTTTATTTGTATTGTATCAAATAATGTATGCAGGCTATATATACACGCTTATCCTATTGTTAATCTTGTCGTTAATGTAAAGCGAATAAAACCATTTTGGGGGAAAGTTTCTGTGGCCATTCCACCTCCTCCAGCAGCAAATTCCGCATCTCAATCACTCTCTGTGTAAAGTAGTATTTCCTTTCATCTGTCCTGAACCTACTGCCCATCAGCTTCATTGGATGCCCTCGAGTTCTAGTATTTTGGGAGAGGGAGGGAAAGTTCTCTTTGGGCTTTATCAACCTCTGTCCTGTCCCCCCCCCCCTTCGTCATCTCTTCTCTACGTTGAAAAGTCCCAGCCTTTCCTCAGAGGGAAGGCTCTCCAGTCCCCTCATCATCTTGGTTGGCCTCCTCCCGTGGTTTTCTACAAAACAACCATGACGCATCGACACCCATGGATCTCGGCTGCTTTGGCTTCCATGATGACATCGGATTGAGTTTCAGCCTCCCAGGGTGCCTTCGTTGGCCGCGGAGCTGTTTTGAAATACTGTTTATATCCACTTTCTCCCAAACCCCCACAGTTCGGGAAAATTGCAACTCCTCGTGAATATACGTCCTTCTGATGCCTCTCTCTCTGTGTGTGTTGGAGCAGCGAGGATCTTTTTGTTTTGTTTTTCCAAAACCCTTTCAAGGTTTCTCTTGCCTTGAAAAGCCCTACGGGGTAGCCATAAGTCAGTTGCGGCTTGACGGCACTTTACAATGCAGAGAGCAGAATTTTCTGTCCACTAAGATTGCCCTTGGCAGGGCTTTCCGGTCTGCCTATCTGGTGGAGGTGTAATGGGTTCAGTTTGATTCAGTCTGCAGTTGTGCAGTCAGGTGATGGTACGCTCCGGGACTCGGGGAGAGGCTGTGGCTCAGCTGTAGAGCATCTACTTGGCATGCAGAAGAAGAAGAAGAAGAAGAAGAAGATGATGATGTTGGATTTGTACCCCGCCCTTTACTAACCGGAGTCTCAGAGTGGCTTACAAACTCCCTTCCCTTCCCCTCCCCACAACAGACACCACTGTGAGGTAGGTGGGGCTGAGAGAGCTCTGACAGAAACGGCTCTTTGTCAAGAGCAGCTCTGACAGGACTGTGGCTTGCCCAAGATCATCCAGCAGGTGCAAGTGGAGGAGTGGGGAATCAAACCAAGTTCTCCCAGATTAGAGTTCGCGCACTTAACCACTACACCAAACTGGCTCAGAAGAAGAAGAAGATATTGGATTTATACCCCACCCTTCACTAACCGAAGGAGTCTCAGAGAGGCTTACGATTTCCCTTTTCCTCCCCACAACAGACACCCTGTGAGGTAGGTGGGGCTGAGAGAGCTCTCTCAAGAACTGCCCTTAAGAGAACAACTTATGACTGACCCAAGGTCAAACCAGCAGCTGCATGTGGAGGAGTGGGGAATCAAACCCGGTTCTCCCAGATTAGAGTCCATGCTCCTAACCACTACACCAGACTGGCTCCCAGGTTCAATCCCCAGCATCTCCAGCTGAAAGGACCAGGCAGGAGGCGATGGGGAAGACCTCTGCCTGAGACCCTGCAGAGCCACGGCCAGTCTGAGAAGACAAATACAGGCCTATGGGCTTTAAGTTTGACACTCCTGCTCTACCATGAGCCATGGTCCCTTCCTGTTGGCAGACTTCACTGAAGCGAAGGTCCTTGGCAAGAGGTGTTTAAGGCCCAGCTAAGAGCTGCGGTGGCTCAGGTGGCTAAGATGCTGAACTGCAGGCTGTGGAAGGTTGGTCGTTCAGCAGTTCAAGACCTGAGAGTGCCGCCATGACGGAGTGAGCTCCCGTCTCTAGTTCCAGCTTCCGCCAGCCTAGCAGTTCAAAAGCAAGAAATTGCAAGTAGATAAATAGGTACCACTTCGGTGGGAAGGTAACAGCGTTCCGTGCGCCTTGGTGTTTAGTCATGCCAGCCATGTGACCACGGAAACATCTTCGGACAGTGCTGGCTCTTCGGCTTTGAAACGGAGATGAGCACCGCAACCCTAGAGTCGGATTTGACTGGCTTTTGAGCAAGGGAACCTTTACCTTTACCTTAAGAGCAGAAACGGTCTGCTTTACTCTAAGGAGGGGGGGTGGGGAAAGAGAGAAACTAAAATCTGGACAGAAGGATTCCCAAAGGCTTTAACCTGGATATTGTGTGCAAACACGCTCTGTTTGTGTTGTTTACTTTGCTTCTCTGGACGCTGAATCTCGATGCTTCCTTCCCTCGGAAATCCTTCTGACACCTTTCCTGGTGACTTAAGATCTTTATCAAGCTCTGCTTGATAAAAGCATCTTTAGAGGACCAGATTTATTTTTTTAAACAAGAAAGCGGTTTCCGAGGGTTCGCCGGATAACCGAATCCTAACCGCGGCCGAATGGATTAAGCAGCCCAGATGGTTGTTATCGCCCTGACCCGAACGGCCCGAGCTAGCCTGGTCTCATTAGATCTTCGAAGCTAAGCCGGGTCGGCCCTGGTTAGTACTTGGAGGGGGGACGACCAGGAAGTCCAGGGTTGCTACGCAGAGGCAGGCAACAGCAAATCATCTCTGCTCATCTGTTGTCTTGGAAACCCAATCGTTAAGTATTGTGTTATATGTTAAGTATATAAAAGCCTAAGCTTCGGTCACAGCTCGGTAGACTGCTAAGCATTCTGAACTGAGCAATCGGATTGGTTGCTGCTGCTAACGGACCAATCCAGGGAGACTCTGACTTTCGGCGGGAACGGTTCCCATTGGTTCTCAGCACTCATCATTGATTGGTTGTTAGTGTTCCAGGGGGTGTGGTTTTCCTGGTTCAAACTGTATATAGTTCATCGTTCTGTGTGCTGTTTGTCATGTCCTGAGCTAATAAAGAAATCACTTGTTTAAGAAACGCTGCCTCGATCTCAGCACACGATACCCATGGAGTTTCCATAAGTTGATTGCAATTTGACATGGATGGGGGTTGCCAAGGAAGTCCAGGGTTGCCATGCAGAGGCAGGCCATGGCAGACCACCTCCGAACATCTCTGGCCTTGAAAACCCTACGAGTTCGCCATTAAGTCAGCTGTAACTGGAGGGCAAAGAAAAAATCGGTTGTGTTTCGTCAGATAAATGACTTCGTCCCATCGCGGTCCTCTTTTATACGACGCCAGATCCATGCTTGCTGGAAGCAAGTTTGATTTATAACCATTCATGTGTTTTTTTATTGGTGTGAATGACTCTGGAGAAGACTGTGGAAGTGGAACCTGTCTCCCTTTCTGGAAAGTTCAGAGATGTTTCTCTAGGACTCTTAACAGAGAATAATTGACTAGTCAATGGGGGTGGCAACTCTGGCTCAGGGACAGAGCTTCGGCTTGGCATGCAGAAGGTCCCAGGTTCGATCCCCGGCATCTCCAGTTGAAGAGGCCAGGTAGCAAGTGATGGGAAAGACCTCTGCCTGAAATCCTGGAGAGAGACTGCCCGTCTGAGTGGACAGTGCTGACCTTGATGGATCAATGGTCCGATTCAGTATAAGGCAGCCTTCTTGGGTAGGGGGCTATGTCTCAGTGAAAGAGCATCTGCTCAGCATGCAGAAAGTCCCAGGTTCAATCCTGAAGAGGAGAAGAGATTGGATTTAACCCCGCCCTTCACTACCCAAGGGAGTCTCAGAGTGGCTTACAAACTCCCTTCCCTTCCCCTCCCCACAACAGACACCCTGTGAGGGAGGCGGGGCTGAGAGAGCTCTGACAGAAACGGCTCTTTTTCAAGAACAGCTCTTATCAGAACTACGGCTTGCCCAAGGTCATCCAGCCAGCTGCAAGTGGAGGAGTGGGGAATCAAACCCGGTTCTCCCAGATTAGAGTCCACGCACTCAACCACTACACCAAACTGGCTCACTGCTGCTAAGGATTGCCAGTTTGGTGTTTGGGAGATGTCTGCCTGTGACCCTGGAGATCTGCTGCCAGTCTGACTAGACAATATAAGGCAGCTTCATCCGTATGTAGGACTTCAGCTCCAGCGTGCAAAGGGAGAAACCAGTCTTAAGTCCATACAATTATTTGACATTGAAGGCGGCTCGACCTCTGGGTTAAGGCCCGACGCTCGCCGACTTCTCGACTTCCTGAATTTTTAAATGGCAACACTCAAGTTCCCTAATTGCCGGTTCCATCTTTCGTGCCGGCTTGCGATCGCCGGTTATAAAGCCAGTTGAGCTGTCTTTGTACACCAAAGAGCCCCACGCGGCGTTTCGAGTGGTGTCTTATGTTTCAGATCCTGGTTTTGAGATGAAAAGGCAGTGCTGTGGGGTCTGCAGACATGAAGGGTTTCTTCCAGCCCCGCTTTCCGTCCAATGATAATAACAGACCTGATTCTGTCCCACATAAAGCCACAGTGGGTTCGGGTTGCTCTGAGCTGGGAGTTTTTGGCAGGAATACACCCTCTCTAGCCTTGAAGCGGAGAAGGTACCAGTTGCCGTTCCAGGGAGTGTTAGAATGAAACCGAAGCCGCCTCCGGCTGGGACCAACAGAGGGATGGTTTCTTCTGCTTCCCTTTTCCCGCAGAGATCTTTTAAATAAATTTCCACTCACAAGCTTCGTTTTAACAGTTTGAGTCCAGTGGCACCTTTAAGACCAACAAAGTTTTATTCAAAGTATGAGCTTTTGTGCATACGCACACTTCCTCAGATAACAGTGAAATGAAGTTTACCAGTTCATATATATATATGGCAGAGGTTGAACAGCAAATTAGCATACAGTATAATGAAGGTGTTTTAACAGAGGCAAACAGGAATAACAAGCTAAGTTTATAAGGACACCATTGTTCAGATTTAATTCCGGGGGGAAACCACGAAGCAAATAAATATGTAAAAACTGGAGATAGATGTGTAAACATATTAATTGTGGGGTGCTAAGAGTAATTAACTGAGATCTTGTTATGCGCCATGTAGACAATACTGACCTTTGGTGGACCAAGAGTCTGTTTCAGTATAAGGCAGCGAAGAGAGTGAATGGATCAAGGAGGATCCTCATTCAAGCAAAAAAAAAAGGAAAGAAAATAGCTTCTAGTAAAGAGAAGTGATCCCTGCCCAGTGGACCAAGAGTCTGCTTCAGTATAAGGCAGCTTGATGTGTTCAAGATTCTCAGGGAAGGGGCTGTGGCTCAGTGGTAGAGCAAATGCTTGGCACGCAGAAGGTCCCAGGTTCAATCCCCAGTATCTCCAGTTAAAAGAACCAGGCATCAGGTGATGGGAAAGACCTCTGCCTGAGACCCTGGAGAGCTGCTGCATGTCTGAGTGGACAGTACTGACCTTGATGGACTAGTTGTCTGATTCAGTATAAGGTAGCCCCATGCATTCATCTGACTTCTGATAGATGAATGGGTATACGGAGCCAGCTCAAAACAGTGTTGAATTAGAGAGGACGTGGGGTGACGTGAAAGTTCCTTTTATGCCATTTGAGTAATTCTTTTGTTGTTGCTTTGAGATCGGGACTCTCGGCCGTAAGTTTATGCGGTTCAATTCTGCTGTGTTAAATTTCTTGTGGAGCTGTTACGTAAGGGGCTTCAAACTGTTCTGCAGAAGTCAGAAATAAATTTTGAAATAAGAAGCTGGGAAGGAACAGCGAAGCCTCCTGCAAAGGCAATTCCAGAGGTGATTATACCTCTTGAAACAGAGAGAGATTTCTAGCGTCAGCCCAGCCTGGGGTAAAAATCCTTGTGATGTTTAACTACACCTTACTCAGCGGACTGTTTTCCACATTTCGCTTTTTGACGCAGAATCGAGCCCCGCCGTTTAAATAACGGAAACTCACTTTTCTTGCCAAGGCCCCAGGCTTTGCTTCCCATTCTGCCGTCACCCGTAACTCCTTTTTAATCCCCTCCCTCTCTAGGAAAGGGTTGGGAAATCTCCACAGTGGCTGTACATAAAGCAGGATGGAAAAGTTCACATTTTACGTTACCTCTGATGCATTTTTTTCCACATATAACCATTTAAGGCTCGCTTTTACGATTTTTCTGGCAGTTTAAAAAAAAAAGAGAGAGAAGGCCTTTGAAGGGATTTCTCCCCCTCTCCTGTTTTTTTTAGGTGAGGTGAGGAGTGAAAAATATGATCCCTTGATTAACCACATTTTGAACAAATGAACAGTGATTAAACAAAGGCATCCATTGCAAATACCTCAGCTGAGGTGATCTTTGGAGGGAAGAAAAAAAGGACACTTTTGGTTTATTTATTTATTTATTAATTTATTAATTCAGTTTGTACCAGGAAAACCATATAAAATCACGTTAAATCACATTAAAACAGTTCAAATACAATGAATCATAAAATCATAGGTGCTAGTTATCGAACTTTAGTTAATTGAGATGGCGTACTGAGAGTGTTACAGTAGACAATCCAGCTCATGGTCTTCTTAATCGTACGATGATCTAGGCCAGGTGTTAGGCTAAGGGCCGGGCTCGTTGGTGGTAGTAATCAGGGCGGCTCCTAGTCGAAGGCCTGGTGGAAGAGCTCCATCTTGCAGGCCCTGGGGAACCGTAAAAGGTCCCGCAGGGCCCTGATCTCTTCCGTGAGCTGATTCCAGCAGCAAGGAGCCACCACTGAAAAGGCCTTGGCGGTGGCTAGCCTGGCAGGGTCAGTCGGTTCTGTGACCCCGACCGCAGTGCTCTCTGGGGTATAGATGGGGAAAGGCAGTCCTTTCCCCATATATAACAAGGGTCCCCAATATTTTTGAGCCTGTGGGCACCTTTGGAATTCTGACACAGCAATGCTGGTGTAGCAACCAAACAGCTGGCCCAAAATGGCTGCCACAGGAGGCGGAGCCAGTTGCAAAATGGCTGCCACACCTTCCCTTCAGTCGCACAGAAGGATTTCAGACAGCCTATCTATTCCGTTTCAGGAACTGGTTACTAACGTTTTTTTCCTGTCATTTCAGACAAGACCCATTTTAGTAACTGGCTGTCAACAGAATATATTTACCTGTTCATACAACGCCGGTTGTCTCCCGTTTGGGAAGCGTGCCTGAGGCGTCGTCGATGAAAACTGCTTTCCTCAGGTCTTCAGTCCCTTCTTCCAGATCTGAATCACTACAGTGGGCTGTGTAAAATGCCCCATAGCGCTTCTTCCAGTGACGGGTTGTTTGCGCCCTTCCCCCCTAGCGTATGATCTCTCCTCTTTTTTTTTTTAATGTTCTATTGGAAGTGCTATGACGCTGAAACAGGACATCAAAATCAGCGCCATAGCGCTCCCAATAGAACATCAAAAAAAGACCAATAACCCTCTCGGAGATCATGAGCGAGGGGGGTGGTGGTGGAGGGGAAATGGCGGGAAAAGAAAGTGACACAGTTTTAAATGACCACAGTGCTTCAGAGTTGGCTAATAACAGAAACCATGCGGTCTAAAAAGGAAATGTAAAATGACCCACAGTGAAGATCCTTGAGCTGTGGTGGCAGCTGCCGCCAAAGCGACACTTCTAAAAACATGCACAGCCTACCAGATCTCCAGTAGCCAATTAGAAGCCTTGCTGGGCAAAAGCCCCGCCTGGCCCCGCCCCTGGTTTATAATAATAAGTATTTGTATGTATCCTACCATAGGGTGGAAGAGCCTTCCTCCAAATTGTGGTTGTTCTGCTGGAGGAAGACTCCTTTGGCTGGTGGTAGGGTTGCCAGCCTCCAGGCGGGGCCTGGGGAATCTCCCGCTTTTACAACTGATCTCCAGCTAGAGATCAGCTCCCCTGGAGAAAATGTTTGCTTATTACCCTGCTGAGGCCCCTCCCCTCCCCAAACCCCGCCCTCTCCCGGATCCACCCCCAAAGTCTCCAGGTATTTTCCAACCTGAACCAGGCAACCCTAGCTGGCGGAAGGCTTCAGATGTTACTCAGTGGAGCAGTAGGATCCATACCAGCGTGCTGACCATGCGTTTTGGGTCGAAAGGGCTTCCTGCTGGCTGGCGTTCTGTGGATGGAGGGAGCTCATAAAACCCTTCCTTCTCCTTTCCCCCTGTGCCCCCCCCCCAAAAAAAAAAAAGCTGGGCCACAAACGGCTCCTCTCCCACTGGCCACAAATGCTTCTGCAAAGAGCTTGCACCAGGTATATGCTGGGTGCGAATTCTGCCCCTTCCGCCTTTGGTGCTGCACTCCCCGGCATGATGCCCTGCAGTGTTCTCCTGACCCACAGGAGCGACCCTTTCAGGGTCTGCAAGAGGGGAAGAGGAAGAGATCTTTCCAAGAGTGCCTTTCCTACGCAAGCTGCTGGGTCTGACGCACACTTTATTCATAAAAACATTTATACCCCGCTTTTCCTCACGATTCAAGGCGGCTTACAATAATAATGAAAAAACATTTTCAATTAACCCCCCCCAATAAAGGAGTAAACCCCAAATCCCTCTCATAAAAGATTCCTACCATTTAACACCCCCCCCCCAAAAAAAAGCCCTGGCAAAGAGGCAGGCCTTGCAGCGCCTCCCGAATTCGGCTCTCCAAGAAGGGCATGCCCCCTTCAACTCTTCAGGGCGCCCATTCCACAGCCCCAGAGCCCCGATGGAAAAGGCCCCCTAAGAGGCGGGATAACCAAAAGAGGGCCGCCTGACAACTGTAGTTGGCAAACAGGGACACAACAGCCCTGTGCGGTAGGCCGGACGAGTCAGACGGGAGAGGAAAGACCGATGCTGAGCGGTAGAGTGGGTTGCTTAAGGTCCATCCAACTGGGGAGACTGCCTTTTAACAAATTCAGTTTAATTTAAAAGCTAACTTTTGGGAGTCTAAGGTCTGGGACGTATTCACTCGAGCTGCTGCTTTCACATCTTTCCAAAAATGCGGGGAGGACGGGAATGGGGACTGAGCCTCGGGGGGGGGGGGGAGAGAGAGAGAGAGAGAGAGAGAGAGAGAGAGAGAGAGAGAGAGAGAGAGAGAGAGAGAGAGAGAATAAAGAAAACAAATATGTACCCAGAAGATGAGTGGCTTGTTTGTGCCGTGCTTGGAAAACCTGTAGAGTGTCTTTCTCTCTCTCCATCTATGTGGGTCTGTGCAGCTGCCAAACCTGAGTTCTCCTTGGACTCCCCTGTCTGGTTACTTAAAGGTCGCAGACTTGACGGGTTCCCAGCCGGCAGCCGCACATCTTGACTTTTCCACGCGAACTTTGCCAGCGAGCCCTCGTGTTGACTCAGTCTTCTCTAAGCCAACCTTCCACCGTAAAGCTTGGGGGGAACGCTTTTCCGCATGCGTCCAAATATTTGCTCCAAGTCAGCCCCCGTGCCAAAAACCCCAGCATCAGAAGGACCCGTTTGTGTGGAACCTGTTTACGACTCGGAGCCGGATCGCGGGTCCAAACCGGAGCGGATTTGCTGCCAGAGAATGTAGTGATGGCCACAGGCGCAGACAGCTTTCAAAGGGGATTAGATGGATTCATGGAAGATAAGTCTATCAGTGGCTACTAGCCGTGGGAGCTAAAGGGAACCTCCATGTTCAGAGGAACTCAACCTCTGAATCCCAGTGCCAGGAGGCAACATCAGAGGAATGCCTCGGCCTCTATGCCCTGTCGTTGGCCCTCCAGAGGAACTGTTTGGCCACTGTGTGAGACAGGATGCTGGACTGAATGCACCACTGGTCTGATCCAGCAGGGCTCTTCTGATGTTCTAATGAAGGCCTCGGCCTCTATGCCCTGTTGTTGTCCCTCTATAGGAACTGGTTGGCCACTGTGTGAGACAAGATGCTGGACTAGATGGACCACTGGTCAGATCCACCAGGGTTCTTCTAATGTTCTTATGAAGGCCTTGGCCTCTATGCCCAGTTCTTTGCCCTCCAGAGAAATTGGTTGGCCACTGAGTGAGACAGGAGGCTGGATATTATAGCATTGGAAAAAGTGCAGAGAAGGGCAACTTGAATGATAAAAGGGTTGGAACACCTTCCCTATGAAGAAAGGTTAAAACGCTTGGGGCTCTTTAACTTGGAGAAACAATGGCTGAGGAGTGTCATGATCGAGGTTTGTAAGATTATGAATGGGATTGAGCAGGTTGAGAAAGAGGTACTTTTCTCCCTTTCTCACAATACAAGAACTCGTGGGCACTCCATGAAATTGCTGAGCAGTCAGGTTAGAACAGATAAAAGGAAGTACTTCTTCACCCAAAGAGTGATTAACACATGGAATTCACTGCCACAGGAGGTGGTGGCAGCTACAAGCATGGACAGTTTCAAGAGGGAATTAGATAAACATATGGAGCAGAAGTCCATCAGTGGCTATTAGCCACAGGGTATATACAGGAATTCTCATTCTGGGGCAGGTGATGCTCTGTATTCTTGGTGCTTGGGGGGGGGCAACAGTGGGAGGGCTTCTAGTGTCCTGGCCCCACTGCTGGACCTCCTGATGGCACCTGGTATATTTTGGCTGCTGTGTGACAGAGTGTTGGACTAGATGGGCCATTGGCCTGATTCAACATTGGCTTCTCTTATGTTCTTATGTTCTTATGACTAGACGGACCACTGGTCTGATCCAGCAGGGCTCTTCTGGTGTTCTGATGTTTTTCTGGTGCTTGTGTTGGGAAAGTGGATTCAGATTCAGTTTGCCACACCTCGCCAAGAGCTTAGCACCGCCCGGTCGTATTGTGTCCCCTGACAATCAAACAGCAGAGCAGACGAGACCTGCTTGTTCGAATTCTCCCTTACTTTGGGCTTGAGCCGAATAATTGGGAAACCATGAATAGTTTCAAGGTAGCTGAGAGAGAGGGATCGGAGGTAAGTCTTGAAGGGCCACGGAGCGGAGAGATGCTTAGCAAGTCCTGGGAGCTGAGAGGGACTCTGTCAGGGGCAATGTGAAATATTGGGTGGATGCTTAATTCACTCAGTATCCAGGTGGCTTATGGCGGGGGTCTCCGACATGGTGCCCGAGGGCACCATGACGCCTGTGAACACCTTTCCAGGCACCTGCCAAGTGACTGAAAACGATTTTTTAAAAGTTATATAAAGTTCGGTCCCAGTTCATATCTCTGTGGGTACGGATGTGCCTTGGGTGTATATCTGCATAAGAAAAGGAGAGTGAAAGAGGAAAGAGGCTATATTGGCTAAGAGCCAGAACATAATTTTAGCTTCATGGAGTAGCTTATTCAGGGCGAGTTTATTCAGTCAAAGTCTGGCGGGTGTTTAGTTTCAGAGGGGAGTCATGTCGGTCTGCAGGAGAGGAGCGAGATTCGAATCCAGTACCACCTTAGGGACCAACAAGGTTTTCGGGCTCATACCTCGAGAATCCCGTTGGTCTCTAAGGCGTTACTGGACTAGAATTCAGCACATGGTTGTTTCCTTCATCCAAGTTCTTGGTGGATTTTTGTTCTTTTGCACTGCAGCCCACATGGGGAAAATGCTATACCGCACTCGGGGAGATTTTTCTTCCCTTTCCACCAGTGGAGGCTGTCTGGCGCAGTAGTCATCTTCGGCTTTTCCTCTGTCTACTTGTTCATGTAAACAGCTGCCAAAGAGACGCAACGGTTGCAGTTGTGTTTGTGTGGAAACTGGGTGGGCCGTTGGCCTGCTCCAACGTGGCTTCTCTGATGTTCTTAAAAGGAAGGTCAGAAACCTATATGGTGTAAGAAAGGCATGTGTGTGTATTAAGTGCCGTCAACTCACTTCTGACTTATGGTGACTGTATGAATGAACTGCTTCCGGAACATCCTCTCATTAACCAGTTTGGGGTAGTGGTTAAGTGCGCGGACTCTAATCTGGGAGAACCGGGTTTGATTCCCCCACTCCTCCACATACAGCTACTGGATGACCATGGGCAAGCCATAGTTCTGTCAGAGCTGTTCTCTCAGGAGCAGTGCTCGAAAGAGCTCTCTCAGCCCCACCCACCTCACAGAGTGTCTGTTGTGGGGAGGGGAAGGGAAAGGAGTTTGTAAGCCGCTCTGAGACTCCTTCGGGTAGTGTAAGCCGCTCTGAGACTCCCGAGGGAAGGGCAGGGTATAAATCCAGTCTCCTCCTCCTCCTCCAGACTGAAGGCTGTGGTTTCCTTAGTCCAAACATCTTTGCACTTTCCTTTTGCACCCATTCACACCAACAACCGACCGTCCTTTCGACTTTAATCCAGTTGTGTCATTAAGGAAACCACTTGTGGTAGTCATCTTCGGCTCTTCCCAAATAGCTGATTGAATTCTGTCTGACCAGCGCTATACCTTCCAGCGCTATACCTTTTTCCGTTTTCCGTTGTCTCATCATAGGGTTTTCAAGGTCAGAGATGACTAGAAGTGGTTTACCATTGCCTCCTTTGATGCAGAACTAACCAGAGTTAGCTGAAACCTCCAAAACCCCACAACATTTCAAAAGATTACTATGTTGACTGGTGCCTAAGGTTGCAGACTTCGAAGAAGAAGAAGAAGAAGAAGAAGAAGAAGAAGAAGAGGAGGAGGAGGAGATTGGATTTATACTCTGCCCTTCACTACCCAAGGGAGTCTCAGAGCGGCTTACAAACTCCTCTACCTTCCTCTCCCCACAGCAGACACCCTGTGAGGTAGAAGAAGAAGAAGAGATTGGATTTATACCCCGCCCTTCACTACCCAAGGGAGTCTCAGGGCGGCTTACAAACTCCTTTCCCTTCCTCTCCCCACACCAGACACCCTGTGAGGTAGAAGAAGAAGAAGAGATTGGATTTATACCCCACCCTTCACTACCCAAGGGAGTCTCAGGGCAGCTTACAAACTCCTTTCCCTTCCTCTCCCCACACCAGACACCCTGTGAGGTAGAAGAAGAAGAAGAAGAGATTGGATTTATACCCTGCCCTTCACTACCCAAGGGAATCTCAGAGTGGCTTACAGACTCCTTTCCCTTCCCCTCCCCACAACAGACATCCTGTGAGGTAGGCGGGGCTGAGAGAGCTCTGGCAGAAACTGCTCTTTTTTCAAGAACAGCTCTTATCAGAAATAGAAGAAGAAGAGAAGAGATTGGATTTATACCCCTCCCTTCACTACCCAAGGGAGTCTCAGAGCGGCTTACAAACTCCTTTCCCTTCCCCTCCCCACAGCAGACACCCTGGGAGGTAGGTGGGGCTGAGAGAGCTCTGACAGAAACTGCTCTTTCAAGAACAGCTGTGCCAGAACTATGGCTTGCCCAAGGTCATCCAGCAGCTGCAAGTGGAGGAGTGGGGGAATCAAACCCGGTTCTTAACCACTATACTAAACTGGCTCCAAGCGGTAGCTGGAGATCTCCTGGGATTACAACTGCTCTCGAGGTGACAAACTTCACCTGGAGGAAATAGCTGCTTTGGAAGGTGGACTCTGTGGCATTATACCCCACTGAAGTCCCTCCCCTCTCCAAACCCCGCCCTCCTTTGGCTCCACCCACAAACTCTCCAGGTTCTTCCGAACCCAGAACTGGCAACTCTGCCGGTGCCTGAAATAAATCTCAGCCGTGGTTCTTAGCACATGTCCAGTCCTTTTGTTCTTAAGGCCTTTTCAAGCCATCCGTGTGGGCTTCCTCCAGCTTGGAGAAGAAGCAGGAAGTTCAGCCACGCAGACTTGACATCCTAAAGAACTCCAGGCCACCTCCGTTGTAAATCACGAGTAACAGCTTGCTCCAAAGTGTCTTTCCGTCTCCAGTTAACAGGAGAGCCAAGTGTGTGCATTCGGGTGGATTAAAATTGTACGTTTTGGCCCGGCGGGCTGCGTCTAGGAGAGGAGTTGACAACCACTCACGGGGAATACGGTGCAGGAAGGTAATTCGAACCGAGCACTTGTGTATGACCGGAGCGTCACTTTGATGGGCGGAGGCCGCTGGTCCAAGAGGAAAGGAAGATCTCCCCCCCCCCTCCCTGCCTGAACGCTTCTGCTAGGATGGGCTGCTGAGATCTTTGGAGACAGAAATGTATCTGAAGAAATAAAGCATGCGTGCACACGAAAGCTTATACCCAGAATTAGACTTTGTTGGTCTTCGGGGTGCCACTGGACTCAAACATTGTTCGGGAAATTTCACGTTATTGGTGAACCGTTTCAGACAAACGGGGTTTGGAAACTTGAGCAACTTTGGGTGGCTGGTAAAGGAGGCGATGTGGAACAAAACTGCAGATTATAGAAGAAGAAGAAGAAGAGATTGGATTTATACCCCGCCCTTCACTGCCCAAAGTGTCCTGGCCCCACTGCTGGACCTCCTGATGGCACCTGGTATATTTTGGCCGCTGTGTGACAGAGTGTTGGATTAGAATCATTGGCCTGATTCAACACTGGCTTCTCCTATGTTCTTATGTTCTTATGTCATTCTTCCCTTGTTAGGAGTGCTGAGAGGAGAAACAGAGCGTTTTGGTGGGTGGGTGGGATAAAAACTATCGATTCGGTGAGTATTGACCTTTGCTCAAGGAGGCCGAGGCTGTGCCTGGCCCAGAACAAACTTGGTTACGTACGCCAGCCGTTGAGAATGACTGGGAATCCTCTCTGGAAAGTTTTTTCGCCGGCCCTGGGAGTAGCAAAAATTGTAACTTGGTCTCCCCGTTTGGTTACACCTGTTCTCGTTGCTTTGCTGGAGAGGGGAAATGCATTAAAAATGCCAGATCCTCACCCTCCTCCTCTTCCTCCTCCTCCTCCGCGCTTCTCCGCCACCCCCTCCACCGCCGTCCCCGGTTTCCACTGCCGCACTTTTCTAAATGGGGACCGGTGATCTCGAAGCAAAAGAATGCAGCTAACCGCTGTCATTTGGGATCCTCTCAAGCAGAAGGCCACGGAAACGCCGCATTCTCCAGGCCAGCTTGTGGTATGCCAGAGCATTCCGATGCCGTGAGGTGGAGGGGAATAACTGGCCGTGTGTGCCGTGATTTGAATGGCCGGGGCGGAGCGAGAGAGGCGCTGGCTTGGAAGAAAAAAGAGAGAGAAATATGCTCAATTATATTCTTTCTCGGCGAGAGAGAGAGCTTCCATACCATTTTTAGCTTGTTACGAATGCTGTGATCCTCTCTCCCTCTCTCCCCCCCTCTCCTGATTTCTAAATCAGACCATTATCTTTTTGACCTCACTCTTTTTTTTAAAAAAAAAATCTAATTTTGCTGCCAAAAAGCTTTTATTTTTAGAATCTGTGAGAAAAGGAGAGCCACGCTTAATCACGGTCGGCTGGTGCCGAGTGTGTGTGTATTTTTTTTAAAACGCAAGTAGTCAAGCAGTGCCCCGTGGGCATTGTCCCGCTTCGATCGTAATGAGTGTTGCCAACTCCAGGCTTGGGAAAGTCCTGGAGGTTTGGGGGTGGAGCCTGCGGGGTGGGGTTTGGGGAGGAAAGGGGCTTCAGCAGGCTATAAGTATATAAAGTATATACTTTCCCTATGAAGAAAGGTTAAAACGCTTGGGGCTCTTCAGCTTGGAGAAACGACGGCTGAGGGGTGACATGATCGAGGTTTATAAGATTATGAATGGGATAGAGCAGGTTGAGAAAGAAGTACTTTTCTCCCTTTCTCACAATACAAGAACTCGTGGGCACTCCGTGAAATTGCTGAGCAGTCGGGTTAGAACGGATAAAAGGAAGTCCTCCTTCACCCAAAGAGTGATGAACACATGGAATTCACTGTCCCAGGAGGTGGTGGCAGCTACAAGCATGGACAGTTTCACGAGGGAATTAGATAAGCATATGGAGCAGAAGTCCATCAGTGGCTATTAGCCACAGGGTATAGATGGGAACTCTCAGTCTGGGGCAGGTGATGCACTCTATTCTTGGTGCTGGAGGGGGCAGCAGTGGGAGGGCTTCTAGTGTCCTGGCCCCACTGCTGGACCTCCTGATGGCACCTGGTATATTTTGGCCACTGTGTGACAGAGTGTTGGACTAGATGGGCCATTGGCCTGATTCAACATTGGCTTCTCTTATGTTCTTATGTTCTTACCTTTCCTTCCCTGTAACGGTCGACTCGTTTGACCTAAGGTCATTTGGAAATCAGTCACAATTCTGGAAGATCTCAAGGATCCTCCTGGAACTTGGCAACCCTACCTCCTAGAGCCAGTTTGGTGTAGTGGTTAGGAGCGTGGACTCTAATCTGGGAGAACCGGGTTTGATTCCCCCACTTCTCCACATCCAGCTGCTGGTGTGACCGGCTGGGGTGGCCGTGGGTCAGTCACAAGTTCTCTCATGATCCTTGGTGATTGATTAAACTGATGTCTGTATGTGTTACTACTGAGATCGGGTCCCACTGTAGCCTTTCGGCTCTGAAAAAGAATTATTCGAAACGCGGCCGTTTGCATCCGGACTATGCGTCGTTTATGGTTTATGGACTTCCAGATAATTTGGATCCTCCTGGGACTACATGAGTCCACTCCGTGATGAATGCATGTCAAGTTGGACTAAAATTATGATAGGAGTGAGACACATTGACATTTTTGGGACTTCTCTGTACTATTGTGACTTTATTTTTCTGCATTAGCGTTGTTCCTTGCTAGAATACTTAGGTTTCATCCAGTTATACTGATAGTGAACTCGGCTTTAAATATTATTTTTACATAAATAGTTCACTTTAAGTTGTTTCAGCCAGCGGTCTCTTGTTTTGCACCATCCTCCTGGAGCTTGACAACCCTAGCTCCTAGAGCCAGTTTATTGGTTAAGAGCACGGACTCTAACCTGGGAAAACGGGGTTTGATTCCCCACTGCTCCACATGCAGCCAGCTGGGTGACCTCAGGTCAGTCACAAGTTCTCTCAGAGCTGTTCTCTCACGAGCAGTTCTCGAAGGAGCTCTCTCAGCCCCACCTACCTCACAGGGTGTCCATTGTGGGGAGGGGAAGGGAAAGGAGATTGTAAGCTGCTCTAAGACTCTGAGTAAAGGGCGGGGTATAAATCCAATCTCTTCTTCTCCGCTCTAAGTTTATTTATTTATTTATTTAGATTTCTACCCCGCCCTCCCCATGAATGGGCTCAGTGCGGCTATCAAACAGTTCTTGATTTCTCTGCGACAGAGTGGTCAGGAGCAACGTTCCCTCTAAGCTGAGTTAGTGTGAGCTAGCTCACAGTTTTTGTAGCCTCCAGCTCACACACTTTTGTCTTAGCTCAGGAAGGACGGCTCCAAAGCAAACTAATTTATGCAGGCGCCAAAGCACTTCTTCATGACTTTAATGCCAGTAGCTCACAAAGTAGAAATTTTGCTCACAGGACTCCACAGCTTAGAGGAAGCATTACATAAGAACATAAGAACATAAGAACATAAGAGAAGCCAATGTTGAATCAGGCCAATGGCCCATCCAGTCCAACACTCTGTCACACAGTGGCCAAAAATACCAGGGGCCATCAGGAGGTCCAGCAGTGGGGCCAGGACACTAGAAGCCCTCCCACTGCTGCCCCCTCCAGCACCAAGAATAGAGTGCATCACCTGCCCCAGACTGAGAGTCCCTATCTATACCTTGTGGCTAATAGCCACTGATGGACCTCTGCTCCATATGTTTATCTAATTCCCTCTTGAAACTGTCCATGCTTGCAGCTGCCACCACCTCCTGTGGCAGTGAATTCCTTGTGTTAATCACTCTTTGGGTGAAGAAGGACTTCCTTTTATCTGTTCTAACCCGACCGCTCAGCAATTTCATGGAGTGCCCACGAGTTGGTCATAAGACTCTGTCATGTTGCTTTACTACAGTTTTCTCCAGGCCAGGGGTCACTGGGGGCGTGGGGGAGGTATTCGTGAGTTTCTGGCATCGTTCAGGGGGTTGGACTAGATGACCCTGGAAGTCCCTTCCACCTCTTACGATTTTGTGACTCTATTGGCTTTGGTGAGGGGTTGACACTGGAGTGGAGTGTTGCTGGTATTGTCTAGCCGAATGATGTATCAAATTAGGGTTGCCAACCTCCAGATAGCGCCTGGAGTTATCCCGCTGTTATAGTTGAACTCCGGACTACAGAGCTCGGTTCCCTTGGAGAAAATGGCTGCTTTGGAGGGTTGACTCTGTGGCATTGCACCATGCTGAGGCCCCTCCCCTCCCCAAGCTCCACCCTCCTCAGGCCCCGCCCCTCCCAAATCTCCAGGGATTACCCCCACCCAGAACTGGAAATTCCAGGAGTAATCCATTGGCCGGGTCTCTGTCTTCCAGTTCTTACACAGCAATTTTGTTTCTTGCTATTTTTAACTCGCCCACTCACCGGGGAGCTCAAAGGTGGATGGGAACGTGACCGTCACCTTGCCGGATCAGAGTTCAAGGCCGGAGGTGGATTATTATAGTGCTGTAACACCCAGTGACAAACTGACTCTTCTTGACACAGTCGGCCTCTCTTTCCCCGGGCCATAGGCAGTGTCTACCATGTGGTGGCGTGGTTCAGTGGCTTGGATCCAGTCCATGTTTTCTGCAAAGTGCATTCCTATCGCTCTCAGCACTTCTCGGCTTTTTGAAAGCCCGTTAGTGTTGTGTGAGCGGGAGTGCCTCTGCCCAGCGGGGCTTCTGATTGGCCACTGGAGGTCTGATTGGCTGTGCAGAATTATAAAACAATGTTATTTCAGTCACCGCTAACACCACAGTGTTTGTTCTATTTTCTCTCACTTCTCTGAGGGCCAGTTTGGTGTTGTGGTTAAGAGCGCGGACTCTAATCTGGGAGAACCGGGTTTGGTTCCGCACACCTCCACATGCAGCTGCCGGTGTGACCTTGGGTCAGTCATAAGGTCTTCCAGAGCTGTTCTCTCAAGGGCTGAAAAGTACTGAGACTTACTAGTGATTTCAGCTCTCACATACTTTATTAGATGAAGAACAAGACAACTGAGCCGGCTCGCAGGCCGGCTTTTATTCCCAAGTGACCCACACCCCAAACACACACACACCCGGTGATTCGCTATTTACATTGATTGGATTAACTCCTGCTCCTCCATTGGAGGGGAGTCAGGATCCACTAGTCCATTGTCCTTCGGGGCGAAGCTCAGGCCCTTCACCTGGCCACATGGTGGACCGGTTAGAACCAGTCCAAGCACATGGCTGTCCAGAGCCCATGTTCTCCTGTGGATACATTACACCCCTCCCTCCTTGGTCCGATAAACACCCGCACACATAGTCTTTCAAATAGCTGGGGGGCCGCCGCTCTCGCATGGAGCGACGGGGCTCTGGCATGGGGGAACTGACAGCCTCCCGGGCGGCTGTGGGGACTGGTGGCCGCTCTGGTGTTGGCGGGGCTGGGCTCACCATCTCGGCCGGTGTGTCATTTGCGGTGGCTGTCAGTCCGGAGTTGAAGTCCACAGGGATTTCCTCAGGTGCGTCCGCCCCCGCGTCTAGTTGAGCTGGCTCGTCCCACTCCTCCCCCTCATCCGGCTCCAGGGGTAGCACCCGGCGACGTAGCTGATCGATATGGCGATGCAGGATCTGGCCGTCTTCCACCGAGACTTCGTAGGACCGGGGGCCACGGACCCGAACTACTCGGGCGGGAATCCACGGGGGCCCTCTCGCGTAGTTCCGTGCGTACACCGGGTCCTCTGGGAAGAACCCTCGCGCCGCCGCTGGCGTTTCCGTGCAGGGCTCCCGCTCGGGCGCTCGATCGGGATGTAACTGGTCCAGCCTGGTGGTGAGGCGTCGGCCCATCAATAGTTCCGCTGGGCTCCGGCCGGTTGTCGCATGGGGCGTCGTTCTCTGGCCGAACAGGAAGTGCGCCAGCCTGAAGTCCCAGTCCGTTCCTTCGGTCCGACGGAGCGCCTCTTTGGCCGTCCGCACCATGCGTTCGGCTTGGCCATTGGTGGCGGGGTGGAACGGGGCCGACCTGATGTGGCGAATCCCGTGCTGGCGGGTGAACTCCTGGAACTCCCCAGACGTGAAGGCCGTCCCGTTGTCGGTGACCAGGGTGTCGGGGAGTCCGTGCGAGCTGAAAATCCGCCACATCGCTCGGATGGCCGCCCGGGAGGAGGTGGATGGTACCGGCTCTACTTCTAGCCACTTACTGTAGGCATCTACAAGTATAAAAAACAGCTGCCCCTGGAACGGGCCCGCAAAGTCGAGGTGCAGGCGCGACCAGGGGCGGTGAGAGGATTCCCAGGCCCTGTCTGGGGCCGTCGGGGGTGCGGGTCGGGAGGCCTGGCAGGGTTGACACCTTTTTACAATGTCCTCAATATCCCGGTCTAACCCTGGCCACCAGACATACCCCCGCGCCAGAGCCTTCATCCTGACTACCCCAGGGTGGTGCTCATGAAGGTCCCTCAGTACCCGTTCCTGTAGTGGTTTCGGAATGACCACCCTGCCTCCCCACATTAGGCACCCCTTATAGGTCGACAGCTCATCGCGCCTTGTGACAAAAGGCGCAAACTCCGGGTCTTGTCTAGCTGTCGGCCATCCCCTCCCCACCCAGTTCAAAACCCGACAGAGGACCCTGTCGCGGCCCGTGAGGCGGGCCACCTCCTTGACATGTACTGGGCGATCGGGCAGCGATTCTAGGAGTGCGATGACGTGGGCGGGGGCCGGGTCTGGGTCCGTTGTGGGCAATGGGAGGCGGCTGAGCGCGTCCGCGTAACCCATGGCCTTTCCCGGGCGGTGGGTGAGGGTGTAAGAGTACCCCGCCAGGAATATGGACCAGCGGAGAACCCTGGGCGAGACCATCTGCGGCGTCTGTCGATCGGGCGCAAGGAGGCCCAGGAGAGGCTTGTGGTCTGTAAGGATCTCGAATGGGCGGCCATAGAGTTAATGGTGGAATTTTTTAACCCCCGCCACTATCGCTAGTGCCTCCTTGTCTATCTGCGCGTAATTACGCTCCGCAGAAGACAGGGTCCGAGAATAGTAGGCGACCGGAACCTCCCGGCCATCCGGCAACCGATGCCCCAACACCGCCCCCACCCCGTAGGGCGACGCATCACACGCCAGAACCACAGGTAAAGCCTCGCAGAAGTGGTGCAGCACCCCGTTGGAGACCAACAAGTCTTTTACCGCCTGGAAAGCTGCCGCATGCTCCGGCTTCCAGGCCCACGGCGCCTCCTTGTCCAGCAGCCGGTGGAGGGGTTCAGCCACCGTTGCCTTTTGGTGGTAAAAATTCAAGAGGCCTAGGAAGGCCTGGAGTTCCGGCTTGGACGTGGGGACCGGGGCTTGTGTGATCGCTTTAATTTTCTCGTCTGTGGGGTGGATGCCTTGTGCATCGACTGCGAACCCCAGGAATTCGATGCGGGGCACACCCAGGAGGCATTTCTCCTTCTTCACCAGCCTCGTTGAACCTCTGCAGGACCTGACGCAGCCGTTCGGTGAAGGCGGTGGAGTCCGGTGCCGCGATGATGACATCATCTAAAAAGGGCTGGACCCCTGGAATTCCTTTCAGGAGGGAATCAATGAAAGATTGAAAAATCCCTGGCGCCACTGAAACCCCAAACTGCAGTCTATTGACCCGGAAAGCCCCCTTGTGGGTGGTGATGGTTTGCGCTTCCGCAGCGGCCGTGTCCACTGGCAGCTGCTGGTAAGCCTGCGCCAGGTCCAATTTGCCGAAAACTTTGGCCCCCGTCAGGGAGGCCAGGACATGGCTCACTACCGGGACCGGATAGGCGTGGTCCTGCAGAGCCTTATTTATGGTGCATTTGTAATCTGCACAAATGCGTATAGCCCCATTCGGTTTAATTGGCGTTACAATGGGGGTTTCCCAGCGCGCTGACGCGACCGGTTCCAGCACGCCTTGGGCGACCAGGCGGTCGAGCTCGGCCTCTATTTTTTCCCGCATGGCTAGGGGAGGGGGCCGTGCCTTTATGCGGATGGGTCGTACGTTAGGGTCCAGATCTAGCGAAATCGGGGTCCCATTGTACCTCCCCAGGGTCCCATCGAATACTTTGGGGAACTCCCGGCAAACTGCCTCCCAGTCAGCGGTCCCGAGGTGGTTTACTCCTGCTATTTGGAGTCCCAAAGGCCCAAACCACGACAGTCCCAGGAGGCTTGAGAGGCGCCCCTCCACAACCAACAGGTCCAGCAAGCCCGAGAACCCTTTAAATCGGACTTGAAACTTGCCCCAGCCACGGACTGCCACTGGGTTTTTGTTAAAGTCCGTCAGTTTCAACCCCCGTGGCTTGTGCAGTCGGGGTCCCCCCTTGGGGCATAGCGTTTTAAGGGTCTCCGCGGAAATTATAGAGAATGAGGACCCTGAGTCTATTTCCATTTGGCAGGGGGACCCCTCTATTTGGACAGTCACATGCACCTTGTCCGGGCTTTCAGGGGGCAAGTTACATACCGTCTGCCGGCGCTGTGTCGTCACGGTGTGCAGGCTTGCGGCGTCCAGCTGGGCGGTGGATCCCAGGCGCTTGCCCTTGGAGCGGCAGACTCGGGCGAGGTGTCCGGCCTTGTTGCAGGTCCTGCAGACGGCGTCCCGGAAACGGCAGGTCCGGCGCTCGTGAGCGTCGCCACAGCTGGCACAGGCAGATGCGTGGGGCTGGTTTGGTGGTGCGGGGGATCCCCTGTTGCGTTGGGTGCGTGGCTGTGATCGGCGGTTCACCTGTAGGACCTCCTCATCGTTCGAGTCCCCCGAGGGGCCGGAGTCCTGGAGGCGATGGACCGTCTTCGGCCGGCGATCTGCGTGGGACTTCTCGTAGGTGGCCGCTTCTTGGATGGCGGCCTCCAGAGTGAGGTCGTCCCGGCTGACGAGCCTGCGGCGCAGCTTCGCCTCCTTCAGCCCCACCAAGAACTGGTTTAGGAGGGTATCTGCGAGGTTGGGGAAGGCACACCTTGTGACTGCGTGGTGTAGTCCGGCCAGGAATTCCGGAGATGTTTCGTCGGGGCCCTGCAGTCTCGCGAAGAACTCCATTCGTTCCGCGAACTTGGTGGGCTTTGGTGCCAAGTGGTCAGTAAACGCCTTGACCAGCATGTCGTAGGTGGCGGCCGCGTCTTTTGGCAGGAGGGGGTTTACCAGGTCCTTCAGGAGGAGGTGTGCCTCGATGCCGCAGTAGCGCAGGAGATAAGCCTTCTTGGTACCCGCATCCGTGATGCCATGGATCTCGAAGTGACGCTCCAGCGTCTCGATCCAGGTCTCCCAGTGTGCGGGACGAGAGATGTCGAAGGCGGGGAAGCTCTCGTTGCTAGCGGCCATGGTGCTCACCCGTGGAGGTCGCGGTTCAGGCGTAGAGTTGGCGGCGTTGAAAGCGAGGCTGCTCTCGGGGTCAGCGGTGCTAGGGAGCGGTGCGGTGCCCAGGAACCGAAGAGGCGGACACGAAGCTCGGCGGCGGCGTTCGGTGCTTTCGGCGTTGGGGCGGTCAGCGGTGCTCGTCTCGTGGTCGTTGTTCATGGAGGGAGTTGGCATCCCACCTTCGTCGCCAGTGAAAAGTACTGAGACTTACTAGTGATTTCAGCTCTCACATACTTTATTAGATGAAGAACAAGACAACTGAGCCGGCTCGCAGGCCGGCTTTTATTCCCAAGTGACCCACACCCCAAACACACACACACACGGTGATTCGCTATTTACATTGATTGGATTAACTCCTGCTCCTCCATTGGAGGGAGTCAGGATCCACTAGTCCATTGTCCTTCGGGGCGAAGCTCAGGCCCTTCACCTGGCCACATGGTGGACCGGTTAGAACCAGTCCAAGCACATGGCTGTCCAGAGCCCATGTTCTCCTGTGGATACATTACAAGGGCAGTCCTCAAAAGAGCTCTCTGAGCCTCACCTACCTCACAGGCAGTATTCCGTCTAAGCCTACAGCTCACACATTTTGGCCTTAGCTCAGGAAGGAGGGCTCCAGAGCAAACTAATTGGTGGGGCAGTCAAAATGTTCACTCACAACTTTGATGCCAGTAGAAGTAGAAGTTTTGATCACAAGACTCCACAGCTTTGAGGGACCATTGTTCACAGGTGTCAGTTGTGGGGAGGGGAAGCTGCTCTGAGTAGTGAAGGACACGGTATAAATCCAATCTCCTCCTCCTCTTCTTCTTCTTCTTCTTCTTCTTCTTCTTCTTCTTCCTCTTCCTCTTCCTCTTCCTCTTCCTCTTCCTCTTCCTCTTCCTTTTCTTCCTCTTCCTCTTCTTCTTCCTAGTGTGTTTTTAAAATTACCTCTCTTTTCCTCTGCACTTGGGCTTTCTCTGTGTGTGGGCCTGTGCCTCCAGCAGCAGCCATTTTGTCCTTGACTCCACCTCCTGTGGCAGCCATTTTGTAGTTGTGCCCACCACACTTTTCCGACTTCCAGAGGTGCCCACACACTTCAAAAGGTTGGGGATCTTCCGCTTTTACAATTGATCTCATTTCCCCCAATGGGGTTGAAGGGGTTACTCTGCTTTTGGGGGGCTTTATTCGCTGCCGGCCGCCTGGCCAGCAGGGGGAACCCTGTCCCCAAAGAGCCCCATTGTGCCTGACATGCCCAGTGCAGTGACATCACCTGGAGGTGACCAGGCACGTCATGCAGGGAACGCTCTAGCATTTGGGTAAAAACTCTATGGTTTTGGATTGTTAGCTATGGGGGGGGAACGTGCAGATCTCCCGTCAGAGAGGAGGGAGAGCTTGTACCTAAATAAACCTTGGTCTTAAGGGTGCCATTAGACTGTTTTGGATTGCTAGCTATGGGGGGAACAAGCAGATCTGCCCTCACAGAGGAGGGAGAGCTTGTACCTGAAGGCTGGCCGGGGGGGGGGGCTCTGCAACTTACCTGGCTGCTTCTTGCTCCTCCTGGCCCAACTGAGGGCTGCTGGGAGCAGGGGGCGGGGCTTGTATGTCTGCCCACCCCTGGGGCTCCTTACTGCCGGAGCTCCGCTCCTGTGTGCTCCTGCAGGAAATGACTCCTGGCCACACGAATAGTTTCTTGGCAAACGGAGCCTCATGGGGAGACAGCAGCAGGTTAAAGCATTTATTCTCTTACAAAATGTAAGAGAAAAAGAAAGGTGGAGGTGCTCTTTCTCATTCATTTACTATAAATGTTCACATACTGCTTTTTATTAGGCTTAAATTGGGTTCCATGCCAACGTTGACTGTGCCCCTGAAGATGTGGCTGGTAGGTTCATCAGCATGTGAAATTAAGGATTTCCTTCTCAGCCTCCCCCAAACTCTGAAGCTCTACGGTCTCGTATCGGGTTCCAGTTCCTGCCGAACAGCTTTGCCTTTTCTCCCAGAAGTTGTCCTACAGACCCTTTTGATAGTTTTGTTTGTTCTCGGAGTGTTCGTGGACGTTCCGTGCCCTCTCCCCGATTCAGTCCAGTCAGGCCTTCACTTCCACAAGCACCATACAGTGTCAGTTTTGTCGGCGTCCGTCTGCAGTGTACATTCTCTCTCTCTTTTTGCTCTCTCTGGGAATCGTGGGCATTGGTAAAAAATATGAAAGGATCAAAACAAGAGCAGCACGGTTACAAAGAAGCTGGTGTGCCCCGGGTTTATTCCTGGCTTCTCTGTGAGACCGCAAATGTAATTTTAGAAACGCAGTCATATGTTTGCTATATCAAGCATGTGGCTGTACTTTTTCTCCCCATCGACTCAAGAGGGTTGCGGTCTTCCTTACTCGACTGATCATTGGCTCACACGTATTTTAAAACAACATCAGCTCCTTAAAGGAGTATGAGACCATTGTATCTTTAGCTTCTTCAAGAAACAACAGACAAATTAAAGGAGGGGTTAGATTACCCTGCCACAGTACTGTCTTTATATATTTTCCCCCAAATAAAGAGGAGGTGTGGGCCACATTAAACAAAAGCAAGGTTTTATATAAAATATAAACTTGTGGATCTTTAAGGGGCCCAGACTCCTCCCTGGTTTTGGTGAAACAAATTCACATGGCTACACAATATTGTCGGCTCTGAATGTCTGGCTCTCCAGGGTATCACGGGTCTTTCACATCCCCCACTCTTATTATTACGAGTGGGGAACCTGCGGAGACTCACGGGGAGGTATCTCATTTTCTCAGTCCCTCTTGCTTTTCCTCTTTGCCACCCCCTGGCAGTGCCTACAGCCTCTCCCCTTCTCTCCTACCCACATTGTCTGTTTCCCATCCTCATCTTCAGCTTCCCCATTTTAAGCTCTTAATCTACTACCCCCTCCTGCCCCTGGACTGACACTAACTGAGGCTTGGAATCCTCAGCAATTATGATTTGCCCGTTGCTTAGCAACTCCCAAAACGGCCACCGAGATCTCACAATATAGGCTTGCGGTATCTCGATGACAGGGTTTTTTTTAAAGAAGCAGGTATTGCTTCTATGATCTGGAGAATTTTCTAACTTCCAGTTTAGGGTTTGGATGTTTTTATGCTTTATATTTTTGTGCAAACCAAGGACTTTCCACATGGGTTCACTAGATTGTCCAGCCCCTTCTCCACTGTGTCACTAGCTCATGTTCTGACACCTGCCAGCTCTTCCATTCACCAGTGTGAATAACTACCACTGCATGGCCGCTTCATCCCTTCATTATTTCATCAGTTGGTCAGTTGCCTGCCTCTGCCATTACTAGCAAGCTCAGACATAGTTTCTACAGTTCATGGCCTCTTAAAAAAAATCTCTCGTTTTTATTTTAATGCGTGTGTTGTTTAATGTTTCTGCAAACCTGGGGATATGGTGATGGCCATAGACATAGGTGGCTTTAAAAGGGATTTAGGCAGATTCAGGGAGAGGTCTATCAGTGACTAATAGCCCTAGTAACTAAAGGGGATCTCCACGTTCAGAGGCAGTCAACCTCTGGATCTCAGTGCCAGGGGAAGGCCTTGGCCTGCATGCCCTGTTGTTGGCCCTCCAGAGAAAGTAGTTGGCAACTGTGTGAGACATGATGTTGGACTAGATGGACCGTCACTGGTCTGATCCAGTAGGGCGCTTCTGATGTTCTAATGAAGGCCTCGGCCTCTATGCCCTGTTGTTGGCCCTCCAGAGGAACTGGCTGGCCACTGTGTGAGACATGATGTTGGACTAGATGGACCTTCACTGCTGTGATCCAGTAGGGCTCTTCTGATGTTCTAAAGAAGGCCTCGGCCTCTGTGCCCCATTGTTGGCCCTCCAGAGGAACTGGCTGGCAACTGTGTGAGACAGGATGCTGGACTAGATGGACCAGCAGGGCTCTTCTGATGTTCTTATGAAGGCCTCGGTCTCTATGCCCTGTTGTTGGCCCTCCAGAGGAACTGGTTGGCCACTGTGTGAGAAATGATGTTGGACTGGATGGACCACTGGTCTGATACAGCAGGGCTCTTCTGATATTTTAAGGAAGGCCTCATCCTCTATGCCCCGTTGTTGGCCCTCCAGAGGAACTGGCTGGCCACTGTGTGAGACAGGATGCTGGACTGGATGGACCACTGGTCTGATCCAGCAGGGCTCTTCTGATGTTGTAATGAAGGCCCTGGCCTCTGTGCCCTGTTGTCAGACCTCCAGAGGAATTGGTTGGCCACTCTGTGTGAGACAGAATGCTGGACTAGATGGACCACTGGTCTGAGCCATCTGGGCTCTCCTTATGTTCTTAAATATTTTAACTTTTTTTAGGTAACTGAAAAGTCCTGAGACTGACAAGTCCGTAGAGTGAAATCAGCTCATACTTTTATCTGAAGATCAGGAACAAGACAAAGTAGCCGGCCCACAGGCCGTCTTATATGCCCCAAGGAAAACACACCCCACACAGCCCAAACACCCGTGAGTGGTCTATTTACAGTAATTGCATTAACCTCTTGGATCCTAGATCCCCAAGTGTCTATTGTCCTCAAGGTCCAAGCTCAGGCACTTCGCCTGGCCGCGTGTCGGACCAGTTAGAACCGGTCGGAGCACATGGTCGGCTTGGGTACATTACAGTAACAAAAATATATGTGTACACTAACACTAAGTGAAAAGCCCCTGCCGGAAATGGGCGATAACAGTTTTTAACCTGGAGGCTGCTGGATTCTCTTCAGAGATAGAAATTTATGCAGAAGGGGGGGAAACCAGCGCTCGCAGGCAGAATACGTCGATAAGAGGAGCTATAAAACAGATTGTATCTGCACGCTCGCTGATGGAAAATCGTTCATTAATCACCCGGGAATAACTCATATTCCAAAAACAGCCTGCCTCTCTGGACGCTGCAGGCAGAGGGATGGCGTCGTAACGTTGGTTCAAGAACAAGGCGCAAAATAAAATCAAACTCTTGCTCCGTGCTCTCGATAGCAATGTCTCTAAATTACATTTCTATCGACTGCTTTAAAATAAGATGCCGGGGGGGGGGGGAATATGATTCTTAGAAATGGGGTCTTTCCCGTCACCTGCTCCCTGGTCCTTTTAACTGGAGATGCCAGGGATTGAACCTGGGACCTTCCGTACACCGAGCCGATGCTCTGCCTCTGAGCCACAGCCCCTCCAGCAAGCCACAGTCGAGTGACTCACGCATACTGAAGGTGGAAGTTCAAGATGAGACACTCGGGGAAAGGATTGTGGTTCAGTGGGAGAGCTTCCTGTTACGTCCTGGAGCTGGACTCTGTCCTATCTTTCCCTATGTTAAGCTTCCGACCTAAGAAGGGATTGTAAGCTGAAACATTCCCATTGGTCGGTTTCTATGAAACGATGTAAATAGCCAATCACAAACTGTAAATACGTATTTGGAGGGAACAGGCCTCATTGGTCTTTATCCTTGTTTTCCTGTTGGATGTTAACTTATTTGTGGGCGTGGCTTTGACAGCCCGGATCATTTAAAAAGGGGGCTGAGCTCCGCTATTGGGTGTATGTCGTTTGAGTTGAGTTTGCTGTTACAATAAAGCTGAAATCACTTGCTGAAATCTCAACCTTGTTGAGTTGCATACTAAACACTTCTGCTTTGCACACACAAGGTTCGGTCCGTGGCGTCCTCAGTTAAAAGGATTGGGTGAGTGAGTGATGTGAAAGACCTCTCCCTGAGACCCTGTAGAGCAGCTACGAATCAGAGAAGACAGCACTGGTCTTGATAGATCAAGGGCCCATCTCAGTTTCCCGGACCCAGATGGTTCGGGCTACTCCAGTCTCAGAAGCTAAGCGGGGTTGGCCCAGGTTAATACATGAATGCATGAAGCCGCTTTATACTGAATCAAGGCCTGTCTTGTCTACTCCGACTGGCAGTGGCTCTCCAGGGTCTCAGGCGGAGGCCTTTCCCATCACCTACTACCTGATCCTTTCCAACTGGAGGTGCTGCTGGGGATTGAACCTGGGACCTTCTGGGTGCCGAGTAGATGCTCTACCACTGAGCCATAGCCCCTCTCTAAAACTTCCCTGAGTCAAACCATACTTGGTCAGATATGTCAAATCAGGTATATGATGATGTGGGTTGGGATGGGAGACCACCAGAGAAGTCCAGGGTTGATCATCTCTCGCCTTGAACATCCAGCTGGGCCGCCACAGGAGGTGGTGGCAGCTACAAGCATGGACAGTTTCAAGAGGGAATTAGATAAACCTATGGAGCAGAAGTCCATCAGTGGCTATTAGCCACAAGGTATAGATAGGAACTCTCCGTCTGGGGCAGGTGATGCACTCTATTCTTGGTGCTGGAGGGGCAGCAGTGGGAGGGCTTCTGGTGTCCTGGCCCCACTGTTGGACCTCCTGATGGCACCTGGTATTTTTGGCCACTGTGTGCCAGAGTGTTGGACTAGATGGGCCATTGGCCTGATTCAACATTGGCTTCTCTTACGTTCTTATGTTTAAGTTGGCTGCAAACCACCTCAGCTGAAGGCAGCTTCGTCCCTACCAATACCTCCTTCCATTCCTTCACATTCCATATTGTGTTAAGACCAGCTAAAACCCACCATTGCCCCACGTCTAGATCTAACCCCAGCGTTGTGTTTAGTGGGTGGATAGGTGAGGTGGGTGGGGCAGGAGAAATTTCGGCAACAAAATCTAAGGGTGGCGGGATAACCCCTTTTGAAAACGGAGCCGTACACTTCAGCAGGCCACAGTGTGCAGAGCCGGCGTGGTGTGTAGTGGTTAAGAGTGGCGTACTCTAATCTGGAGAACTGGGTTGGAGTCCCCACTCCTCCTCCATGTGTAGCCTGCTGGGTGACCTTGGGCAAGTCCCAGTTCTCTCAGAACTCTCTCAGCCCCACCTGCCTGACGAGGTGTCTGTTGTGGGGAGAAACAGCGTGATGTAGTGGTTAAGAGCGGCGGACTCTACTCTGGAGAACTGGGTTTGATTCCCCACTCTTCTCCGTCTTCATTGCAACCAGTATTCCCTGCAGTGTTCATTGGCGTTGTGATAGAAGTGACAACTCCGTGTGATAATATTTCCATGGCAACATTGGGGAAGACAAAGAGTATTGGCCCAGGCCAGGAAAACAACACGAGGCATATTTGGGTGGCCAAGTCATCCTGTTTTCTGTAGTGTTCTTTTAGGATTACCGTATTTTGGAAAGCGCAACAAAAGAGGACGTATTTCCCGAGTGACGCCTTCAAACAAGGGATCGTGACGACAGATTCCATTTAAAAGACCCGCCTCCTGTTTAAGAGGTGATAATTGCTACTAACTGGGAATCTTCCTAACCGTCCAACCCAAAAAGACAACATTTTCATCAGGTTTTTTTTAAAAAATAACCCAAAAGAGGACGGATACCAGAAAAAGAGGAGCTGTGGTGGCTCAAGTGGTTAAGACGCTGAGCTGCAGGCTGTGGAAGGTCAGTAGTTCAGCAGTTCAAGACCCGAGAGTGCCGCATGACGGAGTGAGCTCCCGTCTCTAGTTCCAGCTCCTGCCAACCTAGCAGTTCGAAAGCAAGAAATTGTAAGTAAATAAATAGGTACAACTTCGGGTGGGAAGGTAACAGCGTTCTGTGCGCCTTGGTGTTTAGTCATGCTGGCCACATGACCACGGAAACGTCTTCGGACAGCGCTGGCTCTTCGGCTTTGAAACAGAGATGAGCACCACAACCCTAGAGTCGGATTCGACTGGCTTTCGAGCAAGGGAACCTTTACCTTTTTACCAGAAAAAGAGGACATCTGGTAAACCCTAGTTCTAGGGTTACCACCCAGGCCTCTGTTATATTATGGGACGGGACAACTGGGTGTGCCTCATGTTCTAAACATTTTATGCCCAGCTGAAATGGGGCCAATTTGGACAGTATGTCTTGCATATGGTAGGGAAAGAGGTGCCTCACCTTGCATCCCTGTCTCCATCCCCGTTGAACATCCATACATCGGGGTGGCTTCCAAATTTGGCCAGATTCGTCCAGTGTAAACGCATGGTGGATTCTCTTATGTAATTCAGGAGATGGGCTACACCAGGGCTCCCGGACCTTTCTGAGCCTGCGGGCTCCTTTGGAATTCTGACGCAGCGTGTCGGGCACAGCCACGAAACGGCCGCCACGAAATGGCTGCCGCAGGAGGCAGAGCCAGCCACGAAATGGCTGCCGCTGCTGACCTTCTGTCAAACAGCGAAGGCCCTTGTGCTGCTGAGGCAGCTCCCCCCCAAACCACGTTTTTTAAAAAATCTGCACAGCCAATCACAATCCGTGCTGGAGGAAAGCCCCACTGGCCCCGCCCACTTTATAAAAACACTCGGCGGGCACCGGGAAAGGTGCTGGTGTGTGCCACGCTGCCCACAAACACCACGGTGGGGACCCCTGGGCTACACACATCGGTCCGACTTCACTGGGATTTGACCGAATTGAGATGTTATCTCATTCAGTGGGCTAAGAGGTTCCCTTCTTCTACACATGCCATGTGACGGGGTGTGCCTTGTCCAAAATTGCCCTCTGTCAGGGAACACTTGGGGTTTAACTAACTCATCTTGCTGTGTCAGTGGGTGTTGGATAGCACCCTCTAGTAGCCCTGTTGTATGTTCTCTCTCTCTTTCCCCCCGCTTGTTCCTTGTTTTCTCTTTGCTTGTTGTTTTTGCTGGATTGTAATATTTCACCTCTGGTATAGCCAGTTTGGTGTAGGAGAGCCAGTTTGGTGTAGTGGTTTAGGTGCATGGACTCTAATCTGGGAGAATTGAGTTTGATTCCCCACTCCTCCATGTACAGCTGCTGGTGTGACCTTAGGTCAGTCACAAGTTTTTTTCAGAGCTGTTCTCTCAGGAGCAGTTCTCAAAAGAGCTCTCTCAGCCCCACTTACCTCACAGGGTGTCTGTGGTGGGGAGGGGAAGGGAAAGGAGTCTGTAAGCCGCTCTGAAACTCCTTTAGGTAGCGAAGGGCGGGGTATAAATCCAATCTCTTCACCCTTTCCTTTCCACACAGCCGGGGATTTTTTGGTAGAAAAAGCCCAGCAAGAACTCATTAGCATAACTGGCCACACCCAACAGCAGAAATTTATTAGCCTATTAGGCCACACCCCCATGTTACCAGAAGTGTGGTCATCCAGCCACACCTACCTTTTGCTTCTTACTCCGTTCACCCTGTTTGTTGTCAAAACCCAGGGCTTTTTTTTTGTAGCAGGAACTCCTTTGCATGTTAGGCCACGCACCCCTAATGTAGCCAATCCCAATGAGTTTCTGCTGTTGGGTGTGGCCTATTATGCTAATTAGTTCCTGCTGGGCGTGGCCAACTCGGGAGCCAGCCGGAACTCTGTTCCTGTGCGTTCCTGCCCCAAAATAGCCCTGCACACAGCAAAGTTCAAGAAACACATGTTTGTGATAACTCCACATCCGACAATGTGTGGATCCAGCTTGGGCTGGATTTGGGGCCTGCCCAAGAGTGAAAGTGACTTAAAACTTAAAAAAAAAAAACAATTTTATTTTCCAACATAAGAACATAAGAGAAGCCAATGTTGAATCAGGCCAATGGACCATCTAGTCCAACACTCTGGCACACAGCAGCCAAAAATATACCAGGTGCCATCAGGAGGTCCAGCAGTGGGCCCAGGACACTAGAAGCCCTCCCACTGCTGCCTCCTCCAGCACTAAGAATAGAGTGCATCACCTGCCCCAGACTGAGAATTCCCATCTATACCCTGTGGCTAATAGCCACCGGTGGACTTCTGCTCCATATGTGTATCTAATTCGCTCTTGAAACTGTCCATGCTTGTAGCTGCCACCACCTCCTGTGGCAGTGAATTCCATGTGTTAATCACTCTTTGGGTGAAGAAGGACTTCCTTTTATCTGTTCTAACCCGACTGCTCAGCAATTTCATGGAGTGCCCACGAGTTCTTGTATTGTGAGAAAGGGAGAAAAGTACTTCTTTCTCAACCTGCTCAATCCCATTCATAATCTTATAAACCTCGATCATGTCACCCCTCAGCCGTTGTTTCTCCAAGCTAAAGAGCCCCAAGCATTTTAACCTTTCTTCATAGGGAAGCTGTTCCAACCCTTTGATCATTCTAGTTGCCCTTCTCTGCACTTTTCCCAATGCTATAATATCCTTTTTGAGATGTGGCAACCAGAACTGTACACAGTATTCCAAATGAGGTCACACCAATGATTTATACAGGGGCATTATGATATTATAATAATTATGATATTATTGATATTATGAACACATAATATCAACACCAACACACACACACAACACACACACACAACGAACAAAACACACAAACAGTAATCAGGAGTACATCCCATTGGTGCTTAACGTTTTCTTTTTGTACATCAACAATTTTTGCACCTATGCTAATACATTATATACGCATATATAATAGTTAAAGTTTCTATTTCTGTTACTATCCTTCCTTATATATAAAAGGATTTTCGTCATACCTTATATGGTGAAAATGCGCGCCGGAATCAGTTGGCTGAGGGACCTGTCAGTCAGAGACAGGGTCCCTTGCCACTGGCTGCCTTGCTTGCCTGCGTTGCTGCCATTGGCCCGCCAGCTGCCGCTCAAGACTGCTGGTGTGCCATTGGCTGGGAGGCGGGAGGCGAACGCTGCGAGCGAACACCGCCACCAGGAGCCAGGGAAGGGAGGCTGCGATGCCAGCCGACGGTGCTGGCCGGGGAGCGAGGCAGGGCCAGTGCCAGGGGGACGTTGCAGCCCCGGAGAGACGGAGTCTCAGCGAGAGGGACAGCGGAGGCTGGGGACGGCGGGTGAGCTCCTTCCCCAATGGCCGCCAGATACGCCTGCCTCCAGCACCTTCTTCGCGGGAAGGGGGCCTGTCTAGCGCCCGTTGTCTCGGTTCCACAACGGGCTTCCCTTCCTAGTTTCTATATATAATTTTTAATGTTTATAAGAACTGTCACTTAAGGTACCTCTGAATCCATTTATAGAGTCCTGGCCATGTTTTTTTAAAGATAACTTAAACTTTTACCCATGCTTTCTCTCCCACGGGGTTCGGAGCAGAAGTCGGGAAGGTACCACATCGTCCATGTTCTTAGCAGTACGCTCTGTGGGCCTGCATTGTCTCTCTTACATAGAGCAAAGCGCTGATAGGGTCCCCGTTTTCTTCTCCAAAGAGTTTTTTTTTTGCTGTGAGTACCGTCCCCTTGGGATGCCTTCTGGATGCTCTTGGGACATCGATGTGCATGCGTATGTCCACTTCAGGGAGCCTGATGTGATTTTGGAGAAGCCCCAGCTGTGAGTCATCGGTGCATTCTTCGCATGCCGAGAAACTGAAGCCGGGCCAGTGGCCAGAGCTGACCCTCCTGGGCCCTTTAAATCTTTTTCTCTGTGACGAATGCCATCGACGTACATAGCCTAACCTACCTTACAGGGTTGTTGGGCGGATAAAACAGAGGAGAGGGAGAGGAAGGTAAGCGGCTTTGGGTGCCCAATGGAGGGAAAAGCAAGATATAAATAAAGTTTTTTAAAACGCTTACTCCCCTGGGTCTCCACTGGGGTCTAGTCCAGCATCCTGTCTCACACAGCAGCCTACCAGTTCCTCTGAAGGATCAACAACAGGGCACAGAGGCCAAGGCCTTCATAGGAATGTAAGAAGAGCCCTGCTGGATCAGACCAGTGGTCCATCCAGTCCAGCATCCTGTCCCACACAGCAGCCAACCAGTTACTTCGGTTGTGTGTGTGTGTATCTCTATAGTGAAAGGGGACTTCACTTGGTGCTAACGTGAATCAGAAGAACAGTCAATATGATTCTCTGATAATGTGAACACGGTTGTCGTAATGAGCTGGATGGATCATGGTTCACATCCCTTCTTTGCCCATGACATCCAGGGCTGGACTGGGAGGAAAAAACAGCCTTGGACAAGGGTCCAGGCCCCCTGGTCCCATTCTCAGGAAGCGGTGGGGAGGAGGAAGAGCCAGCCAGCCCACCAAGAAATTCCCCAGTGACAATAACCCACTCTGCCCTTGTGACATCGCGCTCACTTGCAGCATGTAGGCAAGTCACCCTGTATTAAAGCTGTAGCAAATTCTCCCACGTGTTCTCCTCCTGTGCACGTTCTTCTGACAGCCAGTTTGGTGTAGTGGTTAAGTGTGCGGACTCTTATCTGGGAGAACCAGGTTTGATTCCCCACTCCTCCACTTGCACCTGCTGATGTGGCCTTGGGTCAGTCACAAGCCCTGGCACAGCTGTTCCTGAAAAAGAGCAGTTTCTGTCAGAGTTCTCTCAGCCCCAGCTACCTCACAGGGTGTCTGTTGTGGGGAGGAGAAGGGAAAGGAGTTTGTAAGTCTCTCTGAGACTCCCTTGGGTAGTGAAGGGCAGAGTATAAATCCAATCTCTTCTTCTTCTTCTAGTTCTGATAAGAGCTGTCCTTGAAAAAGGGCAGTTTCTGTCAGAGCTCTCTCAGCCCCACCTACCTCACAGGGTGTCTGTTGTGGGGAGGGGAAGGGAAAGGAGTTTGTAAGCCGCTCTGAAACGCCTTTGGGCAGTGAAGGGCGGGGTATAAATCCAATCTCTTCTTCTTGTTGTTTTTTCGTGGGGTAGGGGACAGTTGAAAGAAGACGTGTGTTTTTGCAAAGGGAAGATCGGAAGGGAAATAAGATAGGGTTTGTCCCCTGTAGCTTGCCGAGAGGCCGTCTTACTTCCCTGATGCGATACAGGGCTTCGGAATGGCCGCGTGT
This sequence comes from Gekko gecko, assembly GCA_029375565.1. Lineage (NCBI taxonomy): Eukaryota > Metazoa > Chordata > Lepidosauria > Squamata > Gekkonidae > Gekko > Gekko gecko. Next base: position 238,731,660 of record JAPDNY010000003.1, on the reverse strand, counting down.
GTGAGTCGCGTGGCTATTTTTATGTTCAACTCTTTGACACCTGAGGTTCAAAGCGTCGGCTCTGGGTTCTCTCTCTCTCTGCTACACAGTTTTAGATGTCTTGCCTGGCGACTTTGCCGTGTAACGAGAAGCAATCAGTCAGCGCTAAAGACTGTGCCAAGTCTCTCTTACCCTACCTTTTGAAATAGCCAACATTTCACGTTGTTCGCCATCACAAAACGCGGCCTAGCGCTGGAAAAAATTGCATGCTACCTGCATGCATCGTGATAGGTAAACTGTTACATGCACATTGGCATGCAGGCCTGGGGGTTCTTAACATTTGCAGGGACCCAGAGGGGAAAAGTTGCAGAATTTGGGGTTCCATGAGCCCAGGCTTTTTTGTTCTTGTATGCTATGTAGGTTTTGCTATAACTGACTTTGGTTTCTTGGTTCAGAAGTCCCAGAAGCCTTTCCTCTTTTCCTGGCAGCCTAGGCGTAAAAACTAAAGCCTTGCCCTGCAGATGTACCTTTGACAGAATTCACATTTCCAGCTAGGCCTTTTTGACATCGCAGTTAATAAAATAGATCTAGGCGAAAGTTCACGCTAGGAAAAGTTCATCTTATCGACTTAAGATGGGGCTGGTATTTGGCAGGTTTCGGTACATTTTAACTAACTCCTCTCTTGATTCCTATTGGCTGGAAAGCGTTTTAAAAGGAGGCTTTGGGCTTTGTTCAGGGCTGTTTTGGCTAACACCCCACCTAGGCTTGAGTGAGGTCTCGGTCCCCAGTCCAGGAATTCCTTGTTCTTTCTCCGGTATACAGTATATTAGGTATTAGGATTTTTCTATACACCGTTGCATATGGATATCGGATATATGCTATTGAGTTTTACTTGTGTATGGTTTTAGAGTTAATAAATACTTCTAGGTCGCGGTCACACACGCCAGAAAAACCGGGGGGGGGGTAGCGAGGCTATTTCCTCCGGAGGAATATTGGAGAAACGACGGCTGAGGGGTGACATGAGCGAGGTTTATAAGATTATGCATGGGATAGAGGAGGATGAGAAAGAAGTATTTTTCTCCCTTTCTCACAATACAAGAACTCGTGGGTACTCCATGAAATTGCTGACCAGTCAGGTTAGAACGGATAAAAGGAAGTACTTCTTCACCCCAAGAGTGATTTACACATGGAATTCACTGCCACAGGAGGTGGTGGCAGCTACAAGCATGGACAGGGAATTAGATAAACATATGGAGCAGAAGTCCATCAGTGGCTATTAGCCACAGGGTATAGATGGGAACTCTGGGGCAGGCGATGCACTCTATTCTTGGTGCTGGGGGGGGGCAGCAGTGGGAGGGCTTCTAGTGTCCTGGCCCCACTGCTGGATCTCCTAATGGCACCTGGTAGTTTTGGCCGCTGTGTGACAGAGTGTTGGACTAGATGGGCCATTGGCCTGATTCAACATTGGCTTCTTTTATGTTCTTATGTTCTTGTGTTCTCTTATGTTCTTGCTGTGTTTCTCTCCCTCTGGAGGCCTGCGTTCCCTAGTCAGTCTCCACTCACCCATAGAAAAGAACCCAAATGGGACTGGGGATCCCTGAAGAGGCCTGGACCCCTAAAATCCCCCTACAAAAAGATCTTGGGGTCATAGTATTCTGCTCAATGAAAGTGTCAATCCAGTGTGCAGTAGCGCTGAAAAAGGCAAACTCTTATGTTGGGGATTCTTTGTGAAGGTGCTGAAAATAAAATAGCCGATATTATAATGCCCCTTATCTAGATCTGTAGTTCTGTGGTGGCTCAGAGGTTTAAGACGCTGAGCTACAGACTGGAAGGTCTGTAGTTTGGCAGTTCGAGACCTGAGTGCCGCGTGACGGAGTGAGCGCCCGTCTCTAGCCCCAGCTCCTGCCAACCTAGCAGTTCGAAAGCAAGAAACTGCAAGTCAATAAACAGGTACCGCTTCGGTGGGAAGGCAACAGCGTTCCGTGCGCCTCGGCGTTTAGTCATGCCGGCCACATGACCAGAGAAACGTCTTCGGACAGCGCTGGCTCTTTGGTTTGGAAACGGAGATGAGCACCGCATCCCTAGAGCTGGATACAACTAGTTTTCGAGCAAGGGAGACCTTTACTTTATCTAGATCTGTGGTGTGACCTCGTTTGGAATACCGTGCGCAGTTCTGACCCCCGTTCTCTCTGAAAGGACATCGCAGAGCTGGAAGAAGTAGAGAAGGGGGCAACTAAGACTGCGGTCACACAAACACACACTAAACAACCCACGTTCAATCCACAAAATCCACTGGATTTTGCCGGTTCACCCAATAGAGCCCAGTTGGAAAGCGCACTGAAAGTGGATTTTTTTTTCTGTGAAACAATATTTTATTGGAGTATATTCAACATCGGTAAACATTGTTACCAATACAATTTATAAATTTCATCCCATCCCCCCACCCCCCTAATAGGCTTCCAACACTGCTAATAACAGAAAGAAAAAAGTTAAAAGGTAATCAAGTTTAAACTTGTAACAATCGATAAACCAGGTAACACAATTCTAATACATCAATGCCTGACTCTTTCAAACATAGTTTCCAATAAAGGTACAGTACAATCAAGTGTTCATTTCCTTTCTCATTCAATTTCAATACGAGTCAAGATTGTACATTTTTCCTTTCATTCTATATTCAGTTTCCATATACAGTTTCAGGCCTTCCCAGTCTTTTAGGTATTGTTCTGCCATTTGTCCATTTAGTTTCTTCGTCATTTTGTCCATTTCGGCTAAAAACAGCAGTTTCCTTAACCAGTCTCGTATATCTGGCACCTTCTCCGCTTTCCACTGTTGCGCAAAAGCCATTCTCGCCGATGTGATCATGTACCAAAGTAATGTCCTTTTTTCTTGTGGAATTTTTTCCATTGTCAAACCTAAGAGAAGAAGCTCCGGACTTTTCCTGATAGGAATTTTTAATATCTTCTGCATCTCACAATGTACATTTGACCAGTATACTTTTACTTTATCACATGACCACCACATATGATAGAAAGAACCCTCTTATTTTTTTACCTTTCCAACACTTGTTACTCAAGTTCTTATAAGACGCTGAACTGCAGGCTGTGGAAGGTCAGTAGTTCAGCAGTTCGAGACCCGGGTGCCGCATGATGGGGTGAGCTCCTGTCTCTAGTTCCAGCTCCTGCCAACCTAGCAGTTCGAAAGCAAGAAATTGCAAGTAGATAAATAGGTACCACTTCGGTGGGAAGGTAACAGCGTTCCGTGCACCTTGGTGTTTAGTCATGCCGGCCACATGACCACGGAAACGTCTTCGGACAGCGCTGGCTCTTCAGGCTTTGAAACGGAGATGAGCACCGCAACCCTAGAGTCGGATTCGACTGGCTTTCGAGCAAGGGAACCTTTACCTTTACTCATACCACCTGTACATCATCTTATAACAATTTTCTTTTATATTAACACAGGTTGACATTTTGAAAGCTTTTTTCCACAGAAATTCCCATGATTCCATAGAAATTTCCTTATTCGTATTTATGGCCCATTTTATCACTTGCTCTTTAACAGTTTCGTCCAAAGTATATACAGTCAACAAGGTCAGTGGATTGAAAGTGGATTATTTAGTGTGCGTGACCACAGCCTAAGGTGATTCGGAGCACCTTCCCTTATGAGGAAAGGCTGAAGGGCCCAGGACTTTTCAGTTTGGAGAAGAGACAACTAAGGGGGGGGGGACATGATAGAGTTTTATGAAATTATGCACGGGGTGTAGAGGGTGGACAAAGAGGACTTTTTCTCCATGTCTGAAAATACTAGAACTCAGGGGCATCTACTGTGGCTGATTAGCAGTAGATTCAGGACTGGCCAACGGAAACGTTACACATTGATATGCACCCCCACAGTCTGTCTCCCGGGAGATGGAGCTACCGACAGTATTTGTGATTCCCACAGCGAGAGCTCCTCTTTCTTTACAGTACCGAAGGGCCATCAAGGTGTCTGCGGTCTGACCTGACCGGCTGATGAAAAAGCATGTATCGTCTCTAAAGACTGGAGTGTTTTCATCCAAGAAGTCCCTGGCAATGTTCCCTCTAAGCTATGGAGTCTTGTGAGCAAAAATTCTACTTTGCGAGCTACTGGCATTGAACTTGTGAGCAAGTGATTTGGCTGCTGCATAAATTAGTTTGCTCTGGAGCCATCCCCTTCCTGAGCTAAGACAAAAACCTGTTGAGCTGGAGGCTAAAAAACCGTGAGCTGGCTCACACTAACTCAACTTAGAGGGAACACCGGTCACTGGCTTGTTCCACCGTGACAGGCAGTTCGGTTAGTTCTTCCAGCACTTGACGCGTTGCAAACTTCAGCATGGTTAACTTGTCCCACAAGCAGTGAGGGTCAGACATCGACACCTCTAGATCTCCTTAATGTAACCTTTCAAGCCCCCAAGATTTATGGTGTAGCCGTCAGAGCTGACTCTCCCTCTCGTGGGGTTAACAAAAGATTCTCGGTGCTCAAAAATGTCCTTCTGTGTTACTTAACACAGCAAGTGATTAAAATGTGGAATCTCTGCAAGAGGACATAGTGATGTTGGACTAGATGGACCACTGGTCTGATCCACCAGGGCTCTTCTGATGTTCCAATGAAGGCCTCAGCCTACAGTTTGGTGTACTGGTTAAGTGCGCGGACTCTGATCTGGGAGAACCGGTTTGATTCCCCACTCCTCCACTTGCACCTGGCTGGATGACCTTGGGCAAGCCGTAGTTCTGATATGAGCTGTTCTTGAAAAAAGAGCAGTTTCTGTCAGAGCTCTCTCAGCCCCACCTGCCTCACAGGGTGTCTGTTATGGGGTGGGGAAGGGAAAGGAGATTGTAAGCCGCTCTGAGATACCTTTGGGTAGTGAAGGGCGGGGTACAAATCCAATCTCTTCTCTTCTTCTACTTCTTCTATGTCCTGTCGTTGGCCCTCCAGAGGAACGGGTTGGCCACTGTGTGAGTCAGGATGCTGGACTAGATGGACCACTGGTCTGATCCAGCAGGGCTCTTCTGATGTTCTAATGAAGGCCTTGGCCTCTCTGCCCTGCTGTTGGCCCTCCAGAGGAACTGGTTGGCCACTGTGTGAGAGAGGATGCTGGACTGGATGGACCGCTGGTCTGATCCAGCAGGGCTCGTCTGATGTTCTTATGAAGACCTCAGCCTCTCTGGCCTGTTGTTGGCCCTTCAGAGGAACGGGTTGGCCACTGTGTGAGTCAGGATGCTGGACTAGATGGACCACTGGTCTGATCCAGCAGGGCTCTTCTGATGTTCTTAAGAAGGCCTCAGCCTCTATGCCCTGCTGTTGGCCCTCCAGAGGAACTGGTTGGCCACTGTGTGAGAGAGGATGCTGGACTGGATGGACCGCTGGTCTGATCCAGCAGGGCTCGTCTGATGTTCTTATGAAGACCTCAGCCTCTCTGGCCTGTTGTTGGCCCTCCAGAGGAACTGGTTGGCTACTGTGTGAGACAGGATGCTGGACTAGAGGGACCACCGGTCTGATCCAGCAGGGCTGTTTTTATGTTCTGCAAACATACAGTTTGCAGTCAATCTCAGGCTTTCCCAACAAAATTTACTCTGGTAGCAGATGCCGGAGAACACCTCAGCCTGAGGCCCTGGAAGGCCAGTGTCCGTCAGTATAGAAAGTGTTTGGTGGCTGGTGGGGGGAAAATAAGCAAAAAATCCCCATCTCATCAACTGCATGGTGTCATTTCCAGGGCAAACCCAGAAGTGACATAATACCACTCTAGGGTTCAGTAGAAACTCTGTGGTAAAACCATAGAGTTTCCCCTGGATCTCGGAGTGGCATGATGTCACTTCTGCAGTCGCCTGCGATATGATGCCACTCTGCCAATGCAAATCATCCGTTCCGAAAGAGAAAAATAGTGTCCGTTGGGTTCCTTTCTCCCAACCCTAGGCAATTATTGTAACCCTTCAAAATCAGGATGAAGTGCTTGTAGAAATCATGTCAGTGTCTAGTTTTGATTTGATTTATATGCTAGTTAGGCCCAAACTCGACCGTTCAGTTTGTGAATGTGAAGCCGCTTGGGCGAAGCCCCAGTCTCCAACTAACCCGGAAAGAAAAGAATTTCTCAGTTTTAAAACCCACCACTTCCTGTTAACAGGGAGCAGGCCTTCCCTTAACGTCTTATTTTTCCCCATCTCCGGAGCGAAAATAGTTTCTGAAAAAATAAGCCAGGCTGCCTCACCAATTAACAGCTGACCTCTCTAATTAAGATTGGGCCTCCCGTGATTAATCCAATCAAGTTGTAATTGATTGATTTTGCCGGTCTAACTGATTAGAGCTGGCGGCCTCGCTGTGGGTAGGTCAAGGCCCGGACTTTATTAGAAGACACTAGACAATATAAGGCACAGGAGAGTCTAGCAGGCTTTTCTGATGTGTGATTGTCATTTGTAATACGAATCGGTAGAGGGAAAGAAACCTTTTCTGGTCTTTTCTTTTGCCTAGAGCCAAGCTGCTCTTACACCAGGGTAGGGGAGGGCTGTGCCTGTAGGGTTGCCAACTCCAGGCTGGGGAATTCCTGGCGCTTCGGGGGTGGAGCTAGCATTGCCGGGTCCTTCCTCGTCGCCAGCAGGGGGCTTTGGGGGGTGTTACTGGAGGGAGCGGGGACATCCCCAAAGTGATGACATCATAGAGAAGTGATGTCATCATGTCGGGGACGGGTGATCCCGCACACCTGAATTCCCAAGTGGTGAATTTGCCGCTGGAGTTCGGTCCCGTCCAAGGTTCCCTCTAAGCTGAGTTTGTGTGAGCTAGCTCACAGTTTTTTAGCCTCCGGCTCACACATTTTTGCCTTAGCTCAGGAAGGAGGGCTCCAGAGCAAACTAACTTATGCAGTAGCCAAGTTGCTCGCTCACACCTTTAATGCCAGTAGCTCACGAAGCAGAATTTTTGCTCACAAGACTCCACAGCTTAGAGGGAGCATTGGTCCTGTCCCCCCCCGCTTCTTGCAAACAGCGTTTGAAGGAACCCATTGAATGCTTTTTGCAAGAAGCGGGGTGGGTGGGTGGGGAGAAGCTGAACTCCAGTGGCAAGTTCACCACTTGGAGTTCAGGTGTGTGGGATCACCAGTCCCACCAGCCCCAATGTGATGACATCACTTTTCTGTGACGTCATTTCATTGGGGACCCTTTGAAGGAGCGGGCGATCTGCGTGTACCTGAACTGCACGTGAACTCCAGGCGGCGAATTTAAAGGGCCCTTCGGCTGATCGGCGGGCCGTGTGCTCCTCCCTGCCAGTCAGCTGGAGGGAGGGCCCTTGAAATCTCGCAGGAGGGGAGGTAGAGGGGTGGCTGTGAGTGGCTGCTCTTGGAGGTGGGGCTTGGGGGCGGGGCAGGAGCTTGCGAAACTGGGGGATCCCAGTTGGGGAGGGTGAAGTTTGGGGAAGGGGGAGGGGCTTCAGTAGGGATGGGGTGTGGTTGACTAGGGGTCCCTGACCCTTTCGAGGCTCCTGATATCTCTTGAGTTTTGACAGTGTGGCGGGCGCAGCCACAAAATGGCCGCCGCAGCCTCCCTTCAGCCACACAGTGAAGATCCTCGTGCCGCGGTGGTGGCTGCTGCGAAAGCGATTTTTTAAAAAATCTGCACAGCCAGTCAGAAGCCTTGATGGGCAAGCACCCCACCTGTCCTCACTCACTTTCTAAAGACACTTGGAGGGCGCCAGAAAAGCTGTCGGTGCCGTGGTGTCCCCGGGCACCACATTGCAGACCCCTGCTGTAGTGTTTTCTGAAATCCCTATTTTTCTCCCGGGGACCTGATCTCTGTAGCCTGGAGATCAGTTGTAGTTGCGGGAGAACTTCCAGGCCCCGCCTGGAGGCTGGCAACCCTATTTGCAGGTAACGGCAGTTTCTGTGGCTTCTGTCAGCTGTTATTCCAAGAGCAGAGCTCTTTAAAAAAAAAAAAAAACCCTCTCTTCCAGGTCCCCAGGCTGGTGGAGCTAAATTCAGATCAGATGCCAACCTTAAATAACTTTCCCTGCGTGTAAACAGTAGCAGCCGCTACGAGGCCTGGAATCTAAACTCGGCGTCAGGCTGGTGACTTTACCCGCCCGCCATGCTGATTTGACTTTATTCTTTAAAAAGCAACCCGGGACGCTTTTTGTTTCTTTCTTTTTTGAGGTGTGTGTGTCTTTTTTTGTATTTTTTATATGTGCGTGTGTGCACGCACCTGGAAGTCATGGCGACCTCTGGTGACTGACCCCTACTGGGGGCCTGGAGGATATTCAGAGAGGTGGCTGGTTAGAGCCTGCCCCCACGTCCCAACTCTGGTATTCTAAGGAGGTCTCCCATCCAAGCATTTGCCACAGTCGACCTTGCTTAGCTTCTGAGATCTGACAAGATCGGGCTTGCTTGGACTATCAGGGTGATGCTTTCTGTTTCTGGAGGCTTGGGTTGTGATCCAAAGAGCCTAGGGTTGCCAGCCTCCAGGTGGGGCCTGGAGATCTCCCAGAATTTACAACCTCAGCGGGGTGTAATGTCATAGACTCCACCCTCCAAAGCAGCCGTTTCCTCCAGGGGAACTGGGGTTGCCAGCCTCTGAGGCGTGGGACTGGAGATCACCCGGAATTATAGCTGATCTCCGGATGGCGCGAATCAATTCCCTTTAAGAAAACGGCTGCTTTGGAGGGTGGATTCTGGCCGTGGTCACACAGTCGTTTTGATCGGGTTTCACCGCTGTTCTGTCTCGCATTTAAAACTGCTGATCAGATGCCTGCCTCCATCTCCCGCACCGAAGTGGGCTCCCTCGCGCAATCCCACACCTGGAAAATCAAGTACTTTCCGGCTATTTGTACTTTGAATCCACAATTTCGCTGATCTGGACAGCCATCTCTCGCAGAGATTGCGATTAGGTCGTCTGAACGTCTTCTCGCAATGTGTCCCCCCCCCCCCGGCTTCTCTCGTGGTGCGCATGAGCAATCCTGCGCTGAATAAATTCAATGTATAAACGTTCAAGTGCACATATAGACTCCAGTGCTCGGTCGTAGGTCGTTGGTTAATTTTGTTCACTGTTCCGGGGGGGGGGGCTGCAAAAACAGGGGAAGTACAGCGAGTCCAAGTGGGAGCGGTGATTCGGCTATGTGTATATGCGCACGTGCATATCTCTAGTGGGAACAAATCGGGATAAGCTTGCCGTGTGATCATGGCCTGAGTTGTTCAGGGCACTGAAAACCAGGGAGGATTGTGAGGTGCTCCAGAGGGGTCTGCCAAGGCTCGAAGAGTGGTCGTCAACATGGCAAATGAGGTTCAGTGTGGGCAAGTGCAAAGTGATGCACACTGGAGCCCCAAATCCCAACTATAAATACACGTTGCTGGGGTCCGAACTGGGGGTTAACTGGCCAGGAGAGAGATCTTGGAGTCGTGGTCGATAACTCACTGAAAATGTTGACTCAGTGTGCAACTGCAATAAAAAAGGGGAATGCTGTGCTGGGGATAATTAGGAAGGAGACTGAAAACAAATCAGCCAGTATGATAATGCCCCTGTATAAATCGATGGTGTGGCTTCATTTGGAATACTGTGTACAGTTCTGGTTGCTGCACCTTGGAAAAGATACAGCATTGGAAAAGGTGCAGAAAAGGGCTACTGAATTGATTAAGGGGATGGAAGAGGTTAGGGCTCTTTAGCTTGGAGAAACGACGGCTGAGTGGTGATAGGATAGAGAGGTTTACAAAATAATGCATGGGGGAGAAAAGGTAGAGAAAGAAGTACTTTTCTCCTTTTCTCACAAGACAAGGAGAACTTGTGGGTAATCAATGAAATTGATGAGCAGAAAGCTTAGAACAGATCAAAGGAAGTCCTTCACCCAAAGAGTCATTAACACATGGAATTCACTGCTGCAGGAAGTGGTGGCAGCTACAAGCACTGACAGCTTCAAGAGGGGATTGGAGAAACATGGAGTGGCGGTCCATCAGGGGCTATTAGATGGAATACTCTGTGGCAGTGATGCTCTGTCTTCTTGGTGCTTGGGGGCTACAGAGGGAGGGTGTCATGAGCCCAGCGGGTTGCCACCTTCAGCTGCCACCACTCTGGACTCAGAGTCCCTTGAGAAGGCCCAGGGTACCCTCCCAAGCCCAACCAAAATGCACCTTTTAATCCGAGAAACATAGGTGTGATGACCAGGCAGAGAACAATAAACAAATGATTTATTAATACAGTACTGGGGCAAGGAAAACAGGAACAGGTGCTTTAAAATATATAACAGTGTCTAAAGGCAAAATAAACAAATCTAACGCGACTACCTGTTACTCTTAACTGTTTACTATTTCAAGGCCCACACCCTTCTATACCAGGCTTTTCTGTACTCACTCTGTCCCGAGTGAGGGATCTTTCTCTCAGACCAGTCCCCTCAGTTTTACTCTGTGAGAAGCAAGACTGCAGAAGAGACAAGAACACAGTCCCCTCAGTTTAACTCTGGGAGAGAAAAGAACACAGTTTCCTGGCCCACAAAGCTTAAGTCCCGTCTCCTCACACAATCCCTGTACACCAATTGGTTACAACCGTCACTAAGCATTATGGGGATTGTAGGCTGTGTCTGCTTTCCACTCCCACACAGGTCTCTTAGGGCCTAGGCCTCTAGGCCCTAGGTCTCAATCCTGCACAGAATCATGGCAGAGGGTTTCTGGAGTTCTGGCCCTGCTGGTGGACCTCCTGGGTTTTGGCCCCTGGGTTTTGGCTACTGTGTGACACGGAGTATTGGACTGGATGGGCCATTGGTCTGATCCAACATGGCTTCTCTTATGCTTCTTGTGATGTAGGACCCACTTATTTGTCTTTTTGGAGGTCCGCATTTCAGAGGAACCCACTTCCTTCCTGTCAGCTTCCTTCACTGTACAGCTTTCACACTCATCCATAGTCACGAGGAATACCACGGCATGAATTAACTAGATCTTGATCGCCAGTAACACATCTGCTGGTCTACCTACCTTTAAAATCCTTCCAAATGTGCTCTTAAAGGTAAAGGTAAAGGTTCCCTTGCTCGAAAGCCAGTCGAATCCGACTCTAGGGTTGCGGTGCTCATCTCCGTTTCAAAGCCGAAGAGCCAGCGCTGTCTGAAGACGTTTCCGTGGTCATGTGGCCGGCATGACTAAACACCAAGGCGCACGGAACGCTGTTACCTTCCCACTGAAGTGGTACCTATTTATCTACTTGCAATGTCTTGCTTTCGAACTGCTAGGTTGGCAGGAGCTGGAACTAGAGACGGGAGCTCACCCCATCATGCGGCACTCTCGGGTCTCGAACTGCTGAACTACTGACCTTCCACAGCCTGCTGTTCAGCGTCTTAACCACTTGAGCCACCGCAGCTCTTAGCCACTGTTATATTTTGACCTTGTCTTGTGTTGGATAGCCCACGCTAGTCACATTTCGGAAGCTAAGCAGGGTCATACCCTGGTTAGTATTTGTATGGGAGACCACCAAGGAAGTCCAGGGTTAGGCAGGGAATGGCGAACCACCTCTGAATGTCTCTTGCCTTGAAAACTCTACAAGGTCTTTGTAAGTTGCCTGAGACTTGGTGCCGGTGGCACTGTCCACCACCGTGTTTATCCGGGGGTGGGGTGTATCTTACATGTAGTGACAACAATCTTCCATGGTTTCCCTGTTAAAACTGGAACTGCCAAATCAGAATATTGGCAATGGGCTTCCGCAGGGTGGGTTTCCCCATACTTTCTCCCCTCCCTCTCCCGTGCTGCTGGGAATGCTTATGGGGTGTGTGTGCTGTGAGGGACCCTGGGAGAGGAAATAGTGCCGGTGACCGCCTTAAGAAGTAAGCGGCGACTCACAAAAACTCATATCCTGTCACAAATTCTGTTACGTCTTCAAGGTGCTTTTTTCTGTTGCTTGTTGTTGTTGTTCAGTCACACAGTCGAGTCCGACTCTTCGCGACCCCACGGACCAGATCACGCCAGGCCCTCCTGTCTTCCGCTGTCCACTGAAGTTTGCTCAATTTCATGTTCATTGCATCGATGACACTGTCTAACCACCTCATCCTTTGCCGTCCCCTTCTTCTTTGACCTTCAATCTTTCCCAGCATCAGGGTCTTCTCCAGTGAGGGCTCCCTTCTCATTTGGTGGCCAAAGTATTTGAGCTTCAACTTCAGGATCTGGCCTTCCAGGGAACAGTCAGGGTTGATTTCTTTTAGGGTTGAATTATTTTATCTCCTTGCAGTCCAAGGGACTCTCTGTTCTGTTGCTAAAAGGTAAAGGTAAAGGTTCCCTTGCTCGAAAGCCAGTCGAATCCGACTCTAGGGTTGCGGTGCTCATCTCCGTTTCAAAGCCGAAGAGCCAGCGCTGTCCGAAGATGTTTCCGTGGTCATGTGGCCGGCATGACTAAACACCAAGGTGCACGGAACGCTGTTACCTTCCCACCGAAGTGGTACCTATTTATCTACTAGCAATTTCTTGCTTTCGAACTGCTAGGTTGGCAGGAGCTGGAACTAGAGACAGGAGCTCACCCCATCATGCGGCACCCGGGTCTTGAACTACTGAACTACTGACCTTCCACAGCCTGCAGTTCAGCGTCTTAACCACTTGAGCCACCGCAGCTCAAGTGTGTTCTGTTGCTACAGACAGGCTAATACAGCGACCCATCTTGATCTGTCCGTTGGGTTTGGTGCTGGGAAGATCCGGACTTTTCCGTCCACATGACTGCCAGTGTTCCCTCTAAGCTGAGCTAGCGGGAGCTAGCTCACAGATCTTTAGCCTCCGGCTCACACGTCTTTGTCTTCGCTCGGGAAGGGATGGCTCCAGAGCAAACTAATTTATACAGTAGCCAGATCGCCTCTCTCACAACTTTAACGCCCAGTGGCTCACAAAGTAGAATTTTTTTGCTCGCAAAACTCTAGAGCTTAGAGGGGACATTGGTGACTGCCACCCTGGCTTTGCCGTTATCTTCACAAGAACGTCGTAGCAAAGCAGGTTTGGAAAAGAAAACTGGGGGAAAACTTGTGTGGTACGAGAAACCTCCGTGATGCTGTGGGGAAGTTGGGGCTCCGTCCCCCCCTTCCCTACAACCTCCAAGCCAGGGCAAATAACCCTCATGTGGCTCAAGTGGTTAAGACGCTGAACTGCAGGCTGTGGAAGGTCAGTAGTTCAGCAGTTCGAGACCCAAGAGTGCCACATGACGGGATGAGCTCCCATCTCTAGTTCCAGCTCCTGGCAACCTAGCAGTTCGAAAGCAAGAAATTGCAAGTAGATAAATAGGTACCACTTCAGTGGGAAGGTAACAGCGTTCTGTGTGCCTTGGTGTTTAGTCATGCCGGCCACATGACCACGGAAATGTCTTCGGACAGCGCTGACTCTTCGGCTTTGAAACGGAGATGAGCACCGCAACCTTAGAATCGGATTCGACTGGCTTTCGAGCAAGGGAACCTTTACCTTTACTAAGAACCCCCTTTATCAATCGACAGAATATGCAAATGGCTTGGGCCGCCCTAATTCTTCATCCCTCGACAGAAAAGGGTACATTTGGATCGAATGTGGTAAGGGCCGTTCCTGAATTGCCATCCTTCCTCCGCAACCGTCACGTCTGCCTTGGCCTCATGAGAATATTTCTCACCGTAAACGTTTCTGAAACGAAGTCACGTTTCGCACTCGTGGAGGACGTGGCTGTTGCCGTTCGAGGGATTCTTGTGGCCTGCCCACACGAATTGGGAAGCCATCTGGCATTGGAGTTTTCCTGTCGGATTGTGTTCTACTCTGCTTTTGATTTTTTTAAAAAAAAGGATCCCCAAAGGAAAACAATTCTCCATGAAGGGGTTGTCAGTCATGTGTGGGGAAAAGATTGCCGTAGAGCTAGGTCAGGGGTGGCCAAACTGTGGCTCGGGATCCGCATGCGGCTCTTTCACACATATCGTGTGGCTCCCGGCAGGGTAGCTGGGGAAACGAAGGGGAGGCATGCCTCCCTGATCAGTTTTCCCTTCCACAGCCAGTGTTCCCCTCCCTGAGTAGTTTTGAGGTGGGGGGGAGCCGAGCAGAGAAAGAAAGCAACTTTAACTTTAAATGCATTCTCAACCCCCTCCCCCCCCCGGCCAGCTTGGAGAAGGCATTTGTCTCTTTAAATCCCTTCTCCAAGCCAAGCCAGCGGATGTGTGTGTGTGTGTGGGGGTTGGAGAACACATTTGAAGTTGCTTTCTTTCCACTCCTCCCTCCCTCCTTCCCTCCCCATTTATTTGCTTTCCTCCCACCTCTCTTTCTGTCTCTCTTTCCTCCTTCCTCCCTCCCTCCCCATCTATTTGCTCTCTCTCTCTTTTCCCCTTCCTCCCTCCCCATCTATTTGCTTTCTCTCTCTCTTTCCCCCTTCCTCCCCCCCTCCCCATCTATTTGCTCTCTCTCTCTTTTCCCCTTCCTCCCCCCTCCCCATCTATTTGCTCTCTCTCTTTTCCCCTTCCTCCCTCCCCATCTATTTGCTCTCTCTCTCTTTTCCCCTTCCTCCCTCCCCATCTATTTGCTCTCTCTCTCTTCCCCTTCCTCCTTCCCCATCTATTTGCTCTCTCTCTCGTTTCCCTTTCCTTCCTCCCTCCCCATCTATTTGTTTTCTTTCTCTCTTTTCCCCTTCCTTCCTCCCTCCCCATCTATTTGCCCACCGTGTGACAGAGTATTGGATTGGATGGGCCACTGGCCTGATCCAACATTGGTTTCTCTTATGTTCTTATGTCTTGGGCAGTGATGCTCTCTCTTCTTGGTGTCTGGGAGGGGGGAAACAGTGGGATGGCTTCTCGTGTCCTGGCCCCACTGGTGGACCTCCTGAGGGCACCGGATATTTCTGGCCACTGTTTGACAGAGAGTATTGGACTGGATGGGTCATTGACCTGATCCAACATTGGCTAATCTTATGTTCTTATGTCTGAGGCAAGGGATGCTCTGTATTCTTGGTGTCCGGGGGGTGGGCAACAGTGTGAGGGCTTCTAGTGTCCTGGCCCCACTGCTGGACCTCCTGATGGCACCTGGTGTTGTTGGCCACTGTGTGACAGAGAGAGTGTTGGACTGGATGGGCCATTGGCCTGATCCACCATTGGCTTCTCTTATGTTCTAATGTCTGGGGCAAGTGATGCTCTGTCTTCTTGGTGCTTGGGGGGGCAGCAGTGGGAGGGCTTCTAGTGTCCTGGCCCCACTGCTGGACCTTCTGATGGCACCTGGTATTCTTGGCCACTGTGTGACACAGGGTGTTGGACCGGATGGGCCATTGGCCTGATCCACCATTGGCTTCTCTGATGTTCTCATGAGACCAGGTGTAAGTCCAGGAGATCTCCAGCCACCACCTTGGGAATGGCAACCTTAGGGGAAAACAGGAAATTAATGAGGACGTCCATTCTGCACTTGCTTTATGATTCACGGCTGGCCCGTCGCACTTGTGATGATGTCGCGAGGAGGGGTCCGTTCTTCCCACCTGCCACCGGCAGAGATGAGTGTATGCAAACAGAGACGACACCCTGAAACAAAAGCCATCGAGATCGGCCGGCGGTTTCTTCTTTGCCAGTAAACGTTTAGTCAACATCCGTTCTGTGCCAGGAGGCCCATCTCTGGCAAACACCCTGCCAGAAACCGCAAATGCCGCTCCCGGTCCCTCTTTTGCAGCTGCTGTGAAATATTTTCCCGTTTCTCTGCAGGGAGGCAAATCCTGAAATATTTTTTTGTCCAGGTCAGCCAATGCAAGTTTTTTTAGTTTTTTTTTTTTTAACTGACATGCTTCTTCCTTTAACCCGTAGAAGTCAGGAAGGGATCTTTCGGCCCAACTGCTGTACCCCGAAATGGGTGATACGATTTCCTTGGCTAGAGAAGAAGAGATTGGATTTATACCCCGCCCTTCACTACCCGAAGGAGTCTCAGAGCGGCTTACAATCTCCTTTCCCTTCCCCTCCCCACAATAGACACCCTGTGAGGTAGGTGGGGCTGAGAGAGCTCTGACAGGAACTGCTCTTTTTCAAGAACAGCTGTGCCAGAGCTTGTGACTGACCCAAGGTCACATCAGCAGGTGCAAGTGGAGGAGTGGGGAATCAAACCCGGTTCTCCCAGATTAGAGTCCGCGCCCTTCACTACCCAAAGGAGTCTCAGAGCATCTTACAATCTCCTTTCCCTTCCCCTCCCCACAACAGACACCCTGTGAAGTAGGCAGGGCTGAGAGAGCTCTCTCGAGGACTGCCCTTGAGAGAACAGCTGTGAAATAACTTGTGACTGTCCCAAGGTCATACCAGCAAGGTCACACCTGCATGTGGAGGAGTGGAGAAGAAGAAGAAGAAGAAGACGAAGAAGAAGAAGAAGAAGAAGAAGAAGAAGAAGCCATCGAGCCATGACTGACTTGTGGCGACCCCATCCACGGGGTGTTCCAGGCAAGATATCAACAGAGGTAGTTTGGTCATTGTAGCAACCCGGGACTTCCTTGGTCGTCTGGCCAGATTGGGCTGGGCTGGGCTGTCCAGGTTAGGGCCGTATAATAACCACATAAGGTCACGTTGCAGATCAGTTATAACAACCCCGTAGGGTTTTCAAGGCAAGAGACAACCAGAGGCGGTCTGCCATGGCCTGCCTCTGCAACCTGGGACTTCCTTGGTGGTCTCCCATCCAAGTACTAACCAGGGCCGACCCTGCTTAGCTCCCGTGCTCTGACCAGCTCAGGCTAAGCGGGACGATCCCAGCCACTTATCCGGGCTCCAGCCATCATAAAAAGAGTCCTGTTTGTAGTATGAATGGGGATATAAAGATACTTTTTATATAGGTTTTTTCTTCTTGATTGTTCATATTCATATTTTTTCTTGGTTTTATGGATTTCTCTTCTAAGTAATCTTTTATCAGGACGTTAGAAAGGCCTGTTATATAGAAGGCTTTCCTCTTGTAAGTCTGATATTGTTAGTAGACAACATAATAGGTAAAAAGTTCATGATTCTGTAGTTCTTAAGGGCAACACTTTGCTATGTCTGGGTCAGATAAGGTTTTGGTCTCATATCAGGAACAACAAAGACTTTTGTTTAGGATGTGAAGAATCCTTGTCCATTATCATTTAGGTTAGGTTAAGTGAACACTTAGGTTTTACGTAGATTTGATATAGATATAGGTTTCTTTACCTCTGACAAATCAGAGGCTTATTATTCAAATGACCACTGTCTTTTGTAACCAGTTATGCTTTTTGAATAGTTTTTTTGATGATGTCAGTCCGTGTATTTCCTGAATATGTTCAGAATATGTTCAAGAAGAAGAAGGAGAAGGAGAAGGAGAAGAAGAAGAAGAAGAAGAAGAAGAAGAAGAAGAAGAAGAAGAAGAAGAAGAAGAAGAAGAAGAAGAAAGTAGTCAATTATCTGATGAGTTATCTAGTCCAATTGTTTTCCCAAATATGCTGAGAAGAAAGTAGTCAATTTTGGATAGACTATTTGGTCCGACTGTTTTCCCGTTAATTGAAATAAAACATAGATCTTCCTCCTCATTTGACTTCATTTTTGACATGGAATCAAATATGTACAACATGCTGGATCAGACCAAAGGCCCATCCGGTCCGGCTTTCTGTTCACACAGTGGCCGACCAGCTGCCTCTAGGAAGCCCACCAGCAGGATGACCGTAGCAACATCCCCCCATCCCTGCCCGCGCTTCCCAGCAACTGATCTAAAGAGTCATGCCGCCTCTGGAGCTGGTGGGAGTAGATGTCCATCGTGTGCATGTGCAAAGTGCCACAGAATGCGTAATTGGTTTGTGGAACTCACGGCCACAAGATGCAGTGATGGTCGCCACCTTTAGTGTCTTTAAAGTGGGGCTCGGCAAATTCAGGGAGGATAGGTCCATCAGTGGTTTTTAGCGGTGATGGCTACATGGAACCTCCACATTCAGGGACAGTGTACCTCTGAATACCAGTTGTGGAGAGCAAGGGGCAACTTCAGGGCTTCAGCACCTTGCTTGTAGGCCTCCCAGGGGCATCTTTTTGCCCGGTGGGGCAAGTTGGTCTGGGGGAAAAGTATTCTTATCCAGCAAGGGTGTTCTTATGTCTGGGACTTTTCTGTTCAGAAAAGAGATAAGTAATGGGGGGCACAGGATGCTGGGCTAGATGGACCACTGGTCTCATTCAGCACAGTTCTTCTATTCTAATGAAGGTCTTGGGCCTCTGTGCCCTGTTGTTGGCTCTCTGGAGTAACCAGTTGGCCACTGTGTGAGACAGGATGCTGGACTAGATGGACCTCTGGTCTGATCCAGCAGGGCTCTTCTGATGTTCTTATGAAGGCCTTGGCCTCTCTGCCCTGTTGTTGGCCCTCCAGAGGAACTGGTTGGGGCCACTGTGTGAGGCAGAATGCTGGACTAGATGGACCTCTGGTCTGATCCAGCAGAGCTCTTCTGGTGTTCTTATGAAGGCCTCGGCCTCTCTGCCCTGTTGTTGGCCCTCCAGAGGAACTGGTTGGGGCCACTGTGTGAGACAGGATGCTGCACTGGATGGACCTCTGGTCTGATCCAGCAGGGCTATTCTGATGTTCTTATGAAGGCCTTGGCCTCTCTGCCCTGTTGTTGGCCCTCCAGAGGAACTGGTTGGGGCCACTGTGTGAGACAGGATGCTGCACTGGATGGACCTCTGGTCTGATCCAGCAGGGCTATTCTGATGTTCTTATGAAGGCCTTGGCCTCTCTGCCCTGTTGTTGGCCCTCCAGAGGAACTGGTTGGGGCCACTGTGTGAGGCAGAATGCTGGACTAGATGGACCTCTGGTCTGATCCAGCAGAGCTCTTCTGGTGTTCTTATGAAGGCCTTGGCCTCTCTGCCCTGTTGTTGGCCCTCCAGAGGAACTGGTTGGGGCCACTGTGTGAGACAGGATGCTGCACTGGATGGACCTCTGGTCTGATCCAGCAGGGCTATTCTGATGTTCTTATGAAGGCCTTGGCCTCTCTGCCCTGTTGTTGGCCCTCCAGAGGAACTGGTTGGGGCCACTGTGTGAGACAGGAGGCTGGACTAGATGGACCACTGGTCTGATCCAGCAGGGCTCTTCTGATGTTCCAGTGAAGGCCTCGGCCTCTCTGCCCTGTTGTTGGCCCTCCAGAGGAACTGGTTGGGGCCACTGTGTGAGGCAGGATGCTGGACTAGATGGACCTCTGGCCTGATCCAGCAGGGCTCTTCTGATGTTCTTATGAAGGCCTTGGCCTCTCTGCCCTGTTGTTGGCCCTCCAGAGGAACTGGCTAGCCACAGTGTGAGACGGAATGCTAGACTAGAGGGACCACTGGTCTGATCCACCAGGCTCTTCTGATGTTCATATTGATATTTATGACACGTAGGCAGTTCTCAGCAAAAGTGATTCAGCTTTAATAAGTGATTCAGCAACTCGGAACAGCTCAGAACAGACAACGAACACGTAGAGCAACAGGCTCTTATTTAAACTGTGTGGGCTAGCATAGCCAGGCCCATCGTCAGGTTAACATCCAATAGTAATTCAGGGATAACATCCAATCACTTTGCTTCCCACCAGCACAATCCTTGTCCCCTGATTGGCCTGGTACACAGGGTAGCCAATCAGGCATTGCCATTTAGAATACCAGCATGTCAATGGGGATGCAATCCAAGCTCAGGACATAACACATAAGAAGGCCTCGGCCTCTGTGCCCTGTTGTTGGCCCTCCAGAGGAACTGGTTGGCTACTGAGTGAGATCGAATGCTAAACTAGAGGGACCCCTGGTCTGATCCAGCAGGGCTCTTCTGATGTTCTAATGAAGGCCTCGGCCTCTGTGGCCTGTCGTTGGCCCTCCAGAGGAACTGGTTGGCTACTGTGTGAGATCGAATGCTAAACTAGAGGGACCCCTGGTCTGATCCAGCAGGGCACTTCTGATGTTCTTATGAAGGCCTCGGCCTCTGTGCCCTGTTGTTGGCCCTCCAGAGGAACTGGCTGGCCACTGTGTGAGACCGAATGCTAGTCTAGAGGGACCCCTGGTCCGATCCAGCAGGGCACTTCTGATGTTCTTATGAAGGCCTCGGCCTCTCTGCCCTGTTGTTGGCCCTCCAGAGGAACTGGCTGGCCACTGTGTGAGACGGGATGCTGGACTGGATGGACCACTGGTCTGATCCAGCAGGGCTCTTCTGGTGTTCTAATGAAGGCCTCGGCCTCTGTGCCCTGTTGTTGGCCCTCCAGAGGAACTGGTTGGCCACTGTGTGAGACCGAATGCTAGTCTAGAGGGACCCCTGGTCCGATCCAGCAGGGCACTTCTGATGTTCTTATGAAGGCCTCGGCCTCTGTGCCCTGTTGTTGGCCCTCCAGAGGAACTGGTTGGCCACTGTGTGAGATCGAATGCTAAACTAGAGGGACCACTGGTCTGATCCAGCAGGGCACTTCTGATGTTCTTATGAAGGCCTCGGCCTCTGTGCCCTGTTGTTGGCCCTCCAGAGGAACTGGTTGGCCACTGTGTGAGACCGAATGCTAGTCTAGAGGGACCCCTGGTCCGATCCAGCAGGGCACTTCTGATGTTCTTATGAAGGCCTCGGCCTCTGTGCCCTGTTGTTGGCCCTCCAGAGGAACTGGTTGGCTACTGTGTGAGATCGAATGCTAAACTAGAGGGACCACTGGTCTGATCCAGCAGGGCACTTCTGATGTTCTTATGAAGGCCTCGGCCTCTGTGCCCTGTTGTTGGCCCTCCAGAGGAACTGGTTGGCCCCTGTGTGAGACCGAATGCTAGTCTAGAGGGACCCCTGGTCCGATCCAGCAGGGCACTTCTGATGTTCTTATGAAGGCCTCGGCCTCTCTGCCCTGTTGTTGGCCCTCCAGAGGAACTGGCTGGCCACTGTGTGAGACGGGATGCTGGACTGGATGGACCACTGGTCTGATCCAGCAGGGCTCTTCTGGTGTTCTAATGAAGGCCTCGGCCTCTGTGCCCTGTTGTTGGCCCTCCAGAGGAACTGGTTGGCCACTGTGTGAGACCGAATGCTAGTCTAGAGGGACCCCTGGTCCGATCCAGCAGGGCACTTCTGATGTTCTTATGAAGGCCTCGGCCTCTCTGCCCTGTTGTTGGCCCTCCAGAGGAACTGGCTGGCCACTGTGTGAGACGGGATGCTGGACTGGATGGACCACTGGTCTGATCCAGCAGGGCTCTTCTGGTGTTCTAATGAAGGCCTCGGCCTCTGTGCCCTGTTGTTGGCCCTCCAGAGGAACTGGTTGGCCACTGTGTGAGACCGGATGCTAGTCTAGAGGGACCCCTGGTCCGATCCAGCAGGGCACTTCTGATGTTCTTACATTCCATCTCACGTACGTGAATATGGACCAGGAGGGAATGGGAAGTCATAGCAAAAAAAGTAACTGGGGATTAGAGTTAATTCTGTACAAATAGGTTAACCCTGTGCACCATTTTCTGTGCTCCAGAACTCTCCTTCCTGAAGCTTTTGTTTTCCCGGGGCTGGGGGGGAGAGAGAGAGAGAGAGAGTTGTTGGACTTTGGCTCTTGGGTGTCCAGTGCGTAGTGTAGCCCCGGGGTCAGCGTCCTCCCTAAGGGAGTTTCCTGCCTCAGAAAGGCGTAAGCTAGATAGCCTCATTCGGCCTTAAGGGTGAAAAGGGAGATCTTCCTTTCTGCGTTCAGTTAGGCTTTTTGGCACTTAGAGGAAGTTCGTCCGAGACATAGCTGGGGAGGGGAGAGACGCTGCTTGGGAGGAATGGCCCTTCCCGGGGTGGGGGGCGGGGGGCTGGCTTTTCCCAATTTCCACTTGACCGGGAAGAGCCTGGCCCAGTGCATCCCCTTTGGAAACCCTTCCTTCCCAAACTGGCCCGGGGAGCCGATGATTTCACCCTGCCTTTCTTTTTAATGTGGAAGCCGTCCTGTCCTTGCGTCATAACGGCAGCGCATCCAGGCAGATTTCTAATTTCCATGTGAGTCATCCCGCTGGTCCAGCTTTTAATGTCACACACTTGGAATTTTTGCTTAATTGTTTCCTCACTGCTCTGTTTCTCGTTGATGCTGCTTGCTTCGGGAGAAGTCTCTTACGGTGCGATCTGATCCAAGGTTATTCCCGTTTCAATCCGTCGAAATCCATGGACTTGAAGGGTCTGCCTCTGCCTTAGAGTCATAGAGCTGGAAGGGACCTCCAGGGTCATCTAGTCCAGCCCCCTGCACAAGGCAGGAAGTTCACAAATACCTCCCCTCACACACCTCAGTGGCTGCTGTTCCACGCCCAGAAGATGACAAAAACCCCCAGGATCTCCAGCCAAAGTGGCCTGGACAAAAATTGTGTAATATACTGGGTTCAGACACGTTCAAGTGATCAGATCATATTTTATTTGTGATTCGGCAAGAGAAAGAAGACTGGAGATCCCTGGCCGGAGCCTGGTATTTATGCCTGAAAAGGTTTACACCCAGAATGCAACCCACTCCCAACGATAGGCTATTTACACTCTATTGTTTCCCAGTTGGTTTATTCCAGGATCCCTGTCTCCCTATTGGCCCATTCTAGGATCCTAGCAATCTATTGTCATGCGTCCCAAGCGAAGTCCCTTTTGCCAGTCCAGGCTCAATACGTGACAAATTGCTTCCTGACCTCAAAGTGGTGATCAGCATTTCCCTGGATGTGTGTAAGAAAGGGGCCACGAGAACTAAGCACTGAGGCAGCCCGTCCCGCCCTCCCTCTCATGATCTGCCTACGTTCGCAGAATCCGCATTGCTGTCAGAGGGCCATCTAACCTCTGTTTGAAAACCTCTAAAGGAGGAGAGCCCACCACCTCCCAAGGAAGCCCGTCCCACTGAGGAACCGCTCTGACTTTCTGGAAGTTCTTGGGTTGCGTCGTGTAGTCTAGAGATCTCCAGACTATTTGAACTTGAGGGCACCGTTGGAATTCTAATATGATGGGCACAGCCACAAAATGGCCGCCAACACTTCCCTTCAGTCACACAGCGAAGAGCCTTGTGCCGTGGTGGCAGCTGCTGCCAAAGCAACGTTAAAAAAAAAAAAGAAAATCTGTGCCGCCAATCAAATCTCCAGTGGCCAATCAGAAGCCTCGCTAGGCAAAAGCCTTGCCTGGCCCCACCCACTTTCTAAAAACACTTGGCGGGTTCTGTGAAAGGTGTTGGCGGGCTCCATAGTCTTTAGTGCTGCCCTCCAGTCTCGGAAAGGAGTCAGATTAGAGGCAAACCCTTTAGTCCTGAAATGATGCACCTTCTTCACTCTGAATGTCACCCTGGTTTTCTCTTTGTGCCTTCCTCCCATATTTCAGGAGTGTGCGTAAAGCGCCATCAAGTTGCAGCCAACTCATAGCCACCGTGTAGGGTTTTCAAGGAAAGAGAAGAAGAAGAAGAAGAAGAGATTGGGTTTATACCCCGCTCTTCACTACCCAAGGGAGTCTCAGAGCTCCTCTCCCTTCCCCTCCCCACAACAGACACCCTGTAAGGTAGGTGGGGCTGAGAGAGCTCTGCAAGTGGAGGAGTGGGGAATCAAACCCGGTTCTCCCAGATTAGAGGAGGAGATTGGATTTATACCCTGCCCTTCACTACCCAAAGGAGTCTCAGAGCGGCTTACAAGCTTCTTTCCCTTCCCCTCCCCACAACAGACACCCTGTGAGGTGGGTGGGGCTGAAAGAGCTCTGAGAGAAACTGTTCTTTTCAAGAACACCTCTGACAGGACTATGGCTTGCCCAAGGTCATCCAGCAACTGCGAGTGGAGGAGTGGGGAATCAAACCCAGTTCTCCCAGATTAAGAGTTCACAAAGGGCACGTTGACTCTCAAAAGCTTATACTCCAAAAATACTGTTGGTCTCTACAGTGGTACTGGATTTGAATCTAGAGGCCATGTCACAGCTTTGTGAAATCTGAAAACCTGACTTTTTGCGATGCCACTAAATTATTTGGACTTCCATCACATGCCTACGTGTCACACAGCGGCCAAAATATACCAGGTGCCATCAGGAGGTCCAGCAGTGGGGCCAGGACACCAGAAGCCCTCCCACTGCTGCCCCCTCCAGCACCAAGAATAGAGTGCATCACCTGCCCCAGACTGAGAATTCCCATCTATACCCTGTGGCTAATAGCCACTGATGGCTAATAGCCACTGATGGACTTCTGCTCCATATGTTTATCTAATTCCCTCTTGAAACTGTCCATGCTTGTAGCTGCCACCACCTCCTGTGGCAGGAAGGATGGTTCCAGAGCAAACTAATTTATGCAGTAGCCAAAATTGCTCACTCGCAACTTTAACACTGGTAGCTCACAAAGTAGAATTTTTTGCCCTCAGGACTCCACAGCTTAGAGGCAACATTGATTAGGGTGTGTGGTTGTTTAAAAAAAAAACATTTTGATGAACTTTAATAAAACTGCTTTGGAGAGGGTAGGCGAGTCGGCCTTGTGATGTCACAAGCAGCCAGCCAATCGGCCCTGCATACAGCCATCTTCTGCAGGAAACTAGCCTGATTGGGTCAACTCAGCCTTGCAGGGAAGGAGATATTTGTGAACTTCGGGGAGGGTGGGATACAAATCCAAGTAATAAATAAATAAATATAAACTAGCCAGGACGAGTGCCGGGGGGCTCCAGTGCTTGGCTGTTCTGACGAGAATTGTCTGTGTGCCCACCAAATTACGCCATCCGAGAACCGGATCACCAGAATTCTCTGCAGAGGACTGGGATCTCTCAGAAGAGGAATACGCATGAAAAAGGCTTCTCAGCGTTTGGGCCTAGCTCAACCCTCGCACGGAGGGCCGGTCCCCGGGACCGTGAAAGAAGAGCATTGTGCGCATGAAAAGCGAGAGAGAAAACCCTCGGCGTTTGTATTTTGCTTTGCGGGGCGGAGAGAGGCCAAGAGAAACTGTGCGATCTAATTTTGGAGCAGAGTTATTACAGGTCACGGGGACCAACGCGGAAGTGTGAGATGCCGGCCGCATCGCGCACAGAGGAGGCTTGTGAGAGGAATGGGGTTTTTTTTTTTTTTTGGCCGAGAACACAAAAATAGTTCATGTACCTTTCTTTGGAAGAGGAGGGTGGGGGAAGAAAACGGGGAGAGTGTGAGAGAGAGAGAGATTTGGCTGTGGCAGCGTTTCCTTCCCTGCAGCACAATCCTCCACCCTGTGGCATTTGCCGGACAGATGCGTTTATATATAGGGCCAGCGACGCCGGGCTTTGTCGCTTCACTGGCATTATTTTTGTACCACAGGAATCTCGCCCAGCGAAGGGCAAGCTAAGTCACAAGCTGTCTACCCCGCATAGACTTTGTATCTTATTTTTAACACCGTTTCTTCTGCCAGCCGTTTCATGTGCACATTAATCCAGTCAGCGCTGCCCAGGGGGTTCTATTTTGCCAGCCAGTGACTGGGAGGGATAAAGTCACGGGGACTGATGTCACGTCGACAGCATGACGTCATTTCTGGTCTGAACCCGGAAGTGATGCCGTGTCTCTCTAGGATTCGTGGTGGGAGGAACTCTATGGCTTTACAGTACTGTTTCCCCATATTCTATGGTTTTGTATCCTATGGTTTTACTATAGAGTTTCCACTGAACCTGAAAAGTACTGAGGCTAATGGGTGATTTCAGCTCTCACATACTTTATTAGTTCCAGAACAAGACAAGAGAAGCCGGCTCGCAGGCCGGCTTTTATTTCCCAAGCGAACCCACACCCCACACACAACACAACCCGTGATTGGATTATTTACAGTGATTGAGTTATCTCCTCCTCCCCGATAGGAGGGAAGCTAGGATCCTCCAGTCCATTGTCTTCGGGAGCGAAGCTCAGGCCCTTCGCCTGGCCACATGTCGGACCGGTTAGAACCAGTCTGAGCACATGGCTGTCCTGAGCCCATGTTCCCGAGTGGATACATTACAGAACCTTACAGTGAGAAGAAGAAGAGATTGGATTTATACCCCTCCCTTCACTACCCGAAGGGGTCTCAGAACAGCTTACAATCTCCTTTCCCTTCCTCCCCCCACAATGGACACTCTGGGAGGTAGGCAGGGCTGAGAGAGCTCTGAGAGAACTTGTGACTGACCCAAGGTCACACCAGCAGCTGCATGTGGAGGAGCAGGGAATCAAACCCGGTTCTCCCAGATTAGAGTCCGCGCTCCTAACCACTACACCAAACTGGCTCTCGGGATTCAGGGAGGGGAAATCCCATCCCATCCCAACCCTCACTGACCCCCCATGTGCTTGTGGCAGTTCCAGTTTCTCCCTCTCTCAGCCACCCACCTAATTGCCCATTCCACCCTCCAATTTTCCATTTTATTCCTTTCTCCCATCTGTTCCATCACCTGTTCCCCACAAACCACCTGCCTGGTGTTCTCTTCCCCCAACTGACTCCTTACCTCCCCTTGGACCTTTTTGCATGTCGTTTTGGGTTGCCAGGCAACTTCTTGCCTTTTCCTGCCCCGTTCACCGGAGTGGGTCCCCTAATTTTTTTAAAAAACATATTTTCTGCAAACTCAGGGCTTATCCCAAATTTGCAGAAACATATGCTGTAATCCTGGGAGACCCGCCTTAGGCGAGGTTTTCCTCCATCCACACAGTGGGCCCTTCCACCTCCATTAGATACGTGATGCCCTGTGTATTATGTTTCTTTCTAGTGTATTATCTTTCTTTCTAGAAGTCAAGGGGGATCTAATCTGCAGGTACTTAAATCTGGGGGTTGGGGCCACACTGACATAAACCAAACAGCTCCGCAGACTTGGGAGACACCCCTGGTTTGCAGAAAAATCTGAAAAATCTTAAAATATTACATTGGGGGGCTTAAATCCCCCTGAAATAAACAGCACTGTCTGCTCAGTTTGCAGCTGCTGGTGTGACCTTGGGTCAGTCACAAGTTCTTTCAGAGCTGTTCTCTCAGGGGCAGTCCTCTAAAGAGCTCTCTCCGCCCCACCTACATCACAGGATGTCTGTGGTGGGGAGGAGAAGGGAAAGGAGATTGTACACTGCTCTGAGACCCCTTCAGGTAGCGAAGGGCAGGGTATAAATCCAATCTTTTCTTCTTCTTCACATGCACAGACAATGGACTTACCTGTGTCCTGGAGAGGTAGCAGTGGCGGTGTCTTGAGAGCCACTCAGGGCACGGCTGCATGAGTATTGTTATTATTTATTTATTTATTTAATTTGTATCCTGCCCTCCCTGCCAGGCAGGCTCAGGGTGGCTTACAGCTTATGTATAAGTATAAATATATTAAAACAGTAATAAAGTTAAAACCAGAACACGTGCAAACAAGGGCTAGCAAATATAATACTAATAAATGGTGGTAGCGTTGTCTCAGCATCTAGATAGATTGCCACCACAGTCTGAGTTCTTGCCAGGCTATAAGCAGGGCCGGCTCGAGGTGGCTCTGCGCCCTAGGCGGGCGCAGATGCCAACCTCCCGGCAGGGCCTGGAGACCCCACCATGCCGCCCCTGCGGCCCGCCTCCCCCCCCAGGGCACCTGTCGCCGCCTCCCCCCCCCGCCGCTGCCAAGAGCGCCCAGCTGGGGCGCAGGAGGTGGTGGTGGCACTCGCTCGCCTGCACACCCACCCTGGGGGGGGAAGAGGTGGGGGCGTCCCTCCCGAGGCTTACTCAGGACTGGTGGGGGCTGCTGGGGCGGCGGGAAGAGTCCCTGCTGGCTGCCGCCATGCGCTCCCGCCTCTTCCTCCCCGCCCGGGGCCGGGCGCCTCCTGTTTGCACCCCGGCCGGGTGCTCAGGACTGGCGGCGGCGGCGGGGAGAGTCCCCGCTGGCCGCCGCCATGCGCTCCTGCCTCTTCCTCCCCCCCCCCGTTTGCAGCCCGGCTGGGTGCCCAGGACTGGCGGCGGTGGCGGCGGGGAGAGTCCCCGCTGGCCGCCGGCCCGCCGCCATGCGCTCCTGCCTCTTCCTCCCCCCCGGGGCTGGGCGCCTCCTGTTTGCACCCTAGCCGGGTGCTCAGGACTGGCGGCGGCGGGGAGTCCCCGCTGGCCGCCGCCATGCGCTCCGCCTCTTCCTCCCCCCCCAGGGCGCCTCCTGCACCCCAGTCCCCAGCTGGGCGCTCAGGACACGTCGCCCTCCCTCTCCCCCCCCCAGCCGGACGCTCTTGACAGCGGCGGCAGGGAGGCAGCCGCGGCGCCCGGTTAGGGTGGTGGGGGGAGCTTTCGGGGGCGCCATTTGGCGCCCCTGAGGGCCCTCGCGCCCTAGGCGAGTGCCTAGCTCGCCTAGTGAGCGAGCCGGCAGTGGCTATAAGATATTAAGCTGGTGCTGATGTTGGAGGGCCAGGGCCTCAGTGTTAAGAGGCAGCCCCTAATCAAAGGCCTGGTGGACGAGCTCCGTTTTACAGGCCCTGTAAAAGGTCCCGCAGGGCCCTGATTGTCATCTGGGAGCTCATTCCACCAGTCAGGGGCCGTCACAGAAAAGGTCCTGGCCCTCGTCACTGCTAGCCTGGCTTCTTTAGGCCCTGGGAGGGCCGGACTGTTTTGGGACCTCGATCTTAGTGCTGTGTGGGGAACATTGTTCAGGAACCTCCCTGGGCTCGGCTGCAACATCAGAGTCCGGGAGCCATTCTGGGCTCAGCAGTGGTGGTGTTGGAAGGGAGCTGCTTCTGGGCTCAATGGGCAAGAATGGGATTCCCCCGGGCCCCCACTCGTTCACACATAATGGTTTTGTACGGCTGTCTCATTTCTCCTCCTTAATGATTCCTTCGTACCACAAGCGTCTTCTATAAAGACAAAGACCTTTCCACGGGATGATGGAATCTCTATTGCATTCACCCTGAACCATGAGATGTTTCTGATGTACAAACTGGTGCCTGGGGATACAAGCAGATCGCTGGGAATACAGAGGCCAACGGCCTCTGTTTCAGGACCTGAAACCCAAACAGGCCTTCTGACAAAAGATCAGAAGGGCCTGCTGACAGACACTGGCTATTGATATGGCTCGTTCAACTGTTTGTTGAACCTCCCTGCTGGTCCGAGTTCTGAAAAAGCAGCCATGTGGCTTTTGTGAGCCTCAAACTACTTGAACTGGGAGGATAACTTCTGTCAGGCGGGGCCCACCCGATTCAGCTGTTTGGCAGCAGGTGGTTCACAGCATGCTGGGTGGTGTTTCGGGGGGCGTCGGTTCTCGGGATGCGTGTGCGCAGGGGGAGCTGTTCCCGGTGGCCCTCCATGCACCTGTTTTGGCTCTTAAGGGCCGCAAGTTTCGAGAACAAAAAAGAATCCCTTTGCAGCTGGCCTGCAGATCAGGCTGAATCTTGAACACTGCTATGACCCCCTGTGAGAGCCGGCGTCTTGTCGTGGTTAAGAGGGGCAGACTGTGATCTGGAGCTCTGGGTTTGAATCCCCACTCCTCCTCCACATGAAGCCTCCTGGGTGACCTCCTGGGTGACCTGGGTGACAGAGGTATCTGTTGTGGGGAGAGCCAGTGTGGTGTAGCGGTTTCCTCAGAACTCTCTCAACCCCTCCTGCCTCACAAGGTGACTGTTGTGGGGAGAGTCAGTGTGGTGTAGCAGTTCCCTCAGAACTCTCTTAGCCCCACCTGCCTCACGAGGTATCTGTTGTGAGGAGAGCCAGTGTGGTGTAGTGGTTCCCTCAGAATTCTCTTAGCCCCACCTGCCTCATGAGGTGACTGTTGTGGGGAGAGCCAGTGTGGTGTAGCGGTTCCCTCAGAACTCTCTTAGCCTCACGTGCCTTACGAGGTATCTGTTGTGGGGAGAGCCAGTTCTGTGTAGTGGTTCCCTCAGATCTCTCTCAGCCCCACCTGCCTCACGAGGTATCTGTTGTGGGGAGAGCCAGTGCGGTGTAGTGGTTCCCTCAGAACTCTCTTAGCCTCATGTGCCTCACGAGGTATCTGTTGTGGGGAGAGCCAATGTGGTATAGCAGTTCCCTCAGAACTCTCTTAGCCTCACGTGCCTCACGAGGTATCTGTTGTGGGGAGAGCCAATGTGGTATAGCAGTTCCCTCAGAACTCTCTTAGCCTCATGTGCCTCACGAGATATCTGTTGTGGGGAGAGCCAGTGTGGTGTAGTGGTTCCCTCAGAACTCTCTCAGCCCCACCTGCCTCACGAGGTATCTGTTGTGAGGAGAGCCAGTGTGGTGTAGTGGTTCCCTCAGAATTCTCTTAGCCCCACCTGCCTCATGAGGTGACTGTTGTGGGGAGAGCCAGTGTGGTGTAGCGGTTCCCTCAGAACTCTCTCAGCCCCACCTGCCTCACTAGGTGATTGTTGTGGGGAGAGCCAGTGTGGTGTAGTGGTTCCCTCAGAACTCTCTCAGCCCCACCTGCCTCACGAGGTATCTGTTGTGAGGAGAGCCAGTGTGGTGTAGTGGTTCCCTCAGAATTCTCTTAGCCCCACCTGCCTCACGAGGTATCTGTTGTGGGGAGAGCCAGTGTGGTGTAGCGGTTCCCTCAGAAATCTCTCAGCCCCACCTGCCTCACAAGGTGATTGTTGTGGGGAGAGCCAGTGTGGTGTAGCGGTTCCCTCAGAACTCTCTTCGCCCCACCTGCCTCACGAGGTATCTGTTGTGGGGAGAGCCAGTGTGGTGTAGTGGTTCCCTCAGAACTCTCTCAGCCCCACCTGCCTCACGAGGTATCTGTTGTGTGGAGAGCCAGTGTGGTGTAGCAGTTCCCTCAGAACTCTCTTTGCCTTACATGCCTCACAAGGTGACTGTTGTGGGGAGAGCCAGTGTGGTGTAGCGATTCCCTCAGAACTCTTTTAGCCTCACGTGCCTCACGAGGTGACTGTTCTGGGGAAAGCCAGTGTGGTGTAGCAGTTCCCTCAGAACTCTCTTAGCCTCATGTGCCTCACGAGGTATCTGTTGTGGGGAGAGCCAGTGTGGTGTAGCGGTTCCCTCAGAACTCTCTTAGCCTCTCCTGCCTCACGAGGTATCTGTTGTGGGCCAGTTCTGTGTAGCGGTTCCCTCAGAACTCTCTCAGCCCCACCTGCCTCACGAGGTATCTGTTGTGGGGAGAGCCAGTGTGGTGTAGCGGTTCCCAGAGAACTCTCTTAGCCCCTCCTGCCTCACAAGGTGACTGTTGTGGGGAGAGCCAGTGTGGTGTAGCAGTTCCCTCAGAACTCTCTTAGCCCCTCCTGCCTCACGAAGTGGCTGTTGTGGGGACAACCAGTGTGGTATAGTGGTTCCCTCAGAACTCTCTTCGCCTCACGTGCCTCACGAGGTGACTGTTGTGAGGAGAGCCAGAGTGGTATAGCGGTTCCCTCAGAACTCTCTTTGCCTCACGTGCCTCATGAGGTGACTGTTGTGGGGAGAGCCAGTGTGATGTAGCGGTTCCCTCAGAACTCTCTTAGCCTCACGTGCCTCATGAGGTATCTGTTGTGGGGAGAGCCAGTGTGGTGTAGCGGTTCCCTCAGAACTCTTTTAGCCCCACCTGCCTCACAAGGTGACTGTTGTGGGGAGAGGAAGGGAAGGCCCTTTGAGACGCCTTAGAGTAGAGAGAAGCAAGGTATAAAAACCAACCTTTTTCTGCCCGTTGTGTGAACACAACTTCCTCAATGTGTAAGACCTCCATACCAGGCAAATTGAATACTGAACCAGCAGGTTGTTTCCCATGCCTACCCTTGGTCTCCCTCCATCTCCTATGCACTCAGTTATCTTTTTAAAAAACAATAATAATTGTGGTATGCATACATCAATTGGCATACTTCATCTTGACTCTTTCTTCTCTCCATGAAAAATAAAGTCACATAACTACTCCTAAGACTGTGGGAAGAGAAAGTAGGTTGGTGGTACAGCTGGATTTGAGTCCAGTCGCACTCTGACCGACAAGGTTTTCATGATACAAGCTTTTGAGAGTCAAAACTCCCTTTGTCAGATGATGAAGCTTTGATTCTTGAAAGTTTATATCCCCAGAATCTTGTCTGTGTATGGATGCATTCAGACGACCTGCAAGGAACCGTTTAAACTGCTCTGGTTCCAAGTGGACTAATTTGATCCGGAACAAGCGCAGTTACACTCACCTCCATCGCCGCACAACACATCGCTCCCAGATGTCCACACTAGGCACGCAGCAGTGCGCGTCGGTGGGTTTTTTGTTTTTTTTACATTTTGCGCATGCGCATAGGCAGCCATCCACAGATTTGAGATCTTCGTGCAGGCGCAGAACACCCTATCCTGAAAAGCATGCCCTGAAGGAACACTGCCCTTTAAACTTTTACAGCGAAACTGGCCTCCTTTGAGGTCCCGGACTCATCCAAAGAGTAAAACTAATCACTTTTTTTTTTTTTAAATTAATGCCGGGGCGAAGCTTCGCCCAAGCGCATATCGCTGAGGCTAAAAAAAAAGATGGCGGGTGAAAAGTGGAAGCTTCGGGCTTCCCAGTGGAAGTGGCTAGACACTGGCAGAGAGCGATCAGACAGGAAAATGTGGCTAGAACCAGAGCACTCAGGATAACACCACTTGGGTACCTAGTGGCAAACTACACCGGTTTAAGGGGTGTTTGCGTTGGTTGGCAACGGTTAGGGACAGAAGGCAAATGTTGTGTCTGTGATCATAAGTACTCCATTTCTAACCGGCTTCTATACCGGCTTAAATGCCCCGTCTGAACGCACCCTATGTGTGTTAAGTGCCATCAAGTTGCTGCTAACTTATGGCGATCTGAAAATCTTATTGGTTTGTAAGGAGCTACTGGCCTGGAATCTCGCTGTTCTACAGCAGACCAACACGTCTACCCTCCGAGACTTCTCTTCATGGGTTGGTGATGTTACAGTTGCTAGCCAGTAGGCACCCTCCACAGCCAGCTTTCACCTAGTTCCAACTTCGCATGGGGCAGAACCATGCTTAAACCCCAGGACAGAAAAACATATGTGTGTTTGGGAGGCAGCGATTTTGCTATCGCCAGCTCCCCGCTCTTGAAATCTTACACTACTCTTCCCTAGCGAGGCGAAGCTTTGGAAAACATCTGTCTAAAATATCCTACAGATGCACCAAGGATGGACGGGTTTAGGCATGTAAGGTGGACCTTTGCCCTCGGCCTGTGTCTTCGCACTATTTTTATCGATTTCCCTGATGGGTCTTGAAAACAATCAGCCAACATGTGTTTAGTTAATTGGGACTGATTTTCCTTTTGTTGGGGGCGAGGGTAACTGAATTTCTAATTTTCTTCCCGAAAATCCGTCCCCACTGAAACACAGCCGTCCTCTGAAGCTATTAATTTGGTTTTTTACGGAATACTTTCCGAGACACGCACGTCTAATTCTCAGCTGTTCCTCTCACCCAAGGAAATTATCTGAATGCTCTTTGGAGGGGCGGGGGGGAAGGAACAGTTCACGGAGTATGTTGTTAAACTGAAAACAAGGGTGTAATAAAACAGCAATTTGAGGGTAATTTACTAACAACCGGAGCCCTCGATTGCGCCGCTGGGGCATTGTGCTGGAATAATACCCAGTTTGATGCCGTGTCGCTCTTTGATTTCCGAGGGCAGCGTATCTTTCTCCCTTCTGTATGGCCCTTTAATTATAGCTCTCGCTGATTGTTATAAATTGCTGTCTTGTTTTTGAATTGGTGGGAGGTCCCTGGGGGATTTTGTGTGTGTCCTTGGTTGAAACTCCCAGTGGAAATGTTGGTATTCGTTACTCATGCACGTTCTGACTGAAGCGTGCACTAGTCTGTCTTCTCCCGAGTGCAAAACTTACCCTTTGTGTATTTTTTAAAATTTTCCTCCCTCCTAAAAATTCAAGTACTTCCAACTGGTTCCATAACAGCTATCAGATAGCTGTCATCTTCTGGGCATGGAACAGGGGTCACTGGGGGGGGGAAGCATTTATGAATTCTCTGCATTGTGCAGGGGGTTGGACTAGATGACCTTGGAGGTCCCTTCCAGCTGTATGATTATATGTTGGTCTCTTTAGAACAGCTTGCCAATTCTGGATCTGTGTAGTGGTTATTTTCCCGAAATTTCGCTCTATAATCAGAGAGAGAGAGAGAGAGAGAGAGAGAGAGAGAGAGAGAGAGAGAGAGAGAGAGAGAGAGAGAGAGAGAGATTTTCTTGATCACCTTCTAAAATGGTGCTCAGTTAGGGATTTTTGTTGTTGTTGTTCAGTCACACAGTCGAGTCTGACTCTTCGTGACCCCGTGGACCACATCACGCCAGGCCCTCCTGTCTTCATTCGTCCTCTGGAGGTTAAGAACATAAGAGAAGCCAATGTTGAATCGGGCCAATGGCCCATCCAGTCCAACACTCTGTGTCACACAGTGGCCAAAAATACCAGGTGCCATCAGGAGGTCCAGCAGTGGGGCCAGGACACTAGAAGCCCTCCCACTGCTGCCCCCCCCCAGCACCAAGAATAGAGTGCATCACCTGCCCCAGACTGAGAGTTCCTATCTATACCTTGTAGCTAAGAGCCACTGATGGACTTCTGCTCCATAGGTTTATCTAATTCCCTCTTGAAGCCGTCCGTGCTTGTAGCTGCCACCACCTCCTGTGGCAGTGAATTCCATGTGTTAATCACTCTTTGGGTGAAGAAGGACTTCCTTTTATCTGTTCTAACCCGACTGCTCAGCAATTTCATGGAGTGCCCACGAGTTCTTGTACTGTGAGAAAGAGAGAAAAGTACTTCTTTCTCAACCTGCTCTATCCCATGCATAATCTTATAAACCTCGATCATGCCACCCCTCAGCCGTCGTTTCTCCAAGCTAAAGAGCCCCAAGTGTTTTAACCTTTCTTCATAGGGAAAGTGTTCCAACTTTTTTATCGTTCAAGTTGCCCTTCTCTGCCCTTTTCCCAGTGCTGTAATATCCTTTTTGAGATGTGGCGACCAGAACTGTACACAGTATTCCAAATGAGGTCGCACCAATGATTTATACAGGGGCATGATGATACTGGCTGATTTGTTTTCAGTTCCCTTCCTAATAATCCCCAGCACAGCATTGCTTTATTTCATGTTTGTTGTATCGATGACACTGTCTAATCATTTCATCCGTTGCCGTCCCCTTCTTCTTTGACCTTCAATCTTTGTCAGATTTCGGAAGCTAAGCAGGGCCGACCCTGGCAAGTATTTGGATGGGAGACCTCCAGAGAATACCAGGGCCGGGAAGCCAGAGGAGGGTAATCAAGCCACTTCTCTGAATATTCTCCAGTAGGACTGGCCTGAGGTCGCCGTGACTTCCAGGCACAGGCACAAACACAGACACACACACACAAATGCCAAAATACCGAAAAAGAGAGAGAACAGCTCTCCCTCCTGGCAAGTATTTTGTGGCGCGAGGAAGTCTTCAGGCAGTCACGGCGTGTAGGCGACACTGTTATTAATCCACTAGCTGTGGTTCGATCTCAAGAGCTGGTTCCGCCACGTCGCAGGAAGCAGGGCCGTTTGGTGTAGTGGTTGAGAGCGTGGGCTCTAATCTGGGAGAACCGACCACAAGGCACAGAGGCCAAGGCCTTCCCCTGATGTCGCCTCCTGGCTCTGGAATTCAGAGGTGCGCTGCCTTTGAACGTGAAGGTTTCCTTTCGGTCACCGTCGCCCGTCGCCGCTGATAGAGCCCTCCCCCGTGTATCTGTCTAGTCCGCTGTGGGATGACGTGGAGAGGGTCTGCATCGGGAAGAGGGGATCGGTGCAAAGTGCCGATGTAGGCTGGACCCAGCCCCACCTTTGCAGAAAACGGTTTGCTTCCCTTGCAAGAAGTGCCCCTCTTTGAGAAAAAGCATAAAATGCTCTCTGGTTTGTTGTTGTTGTTGTTGTTGAGTCGCACAGTCGAGTCCGACTCTTTGCGACCCCATTGACTGCATCACGCCAGGCCCTCCTGTCTTCCGTCATGCTCCAGAGTTTGCTTAATTTCATGTTCATTGCATTGATAGCACTGTCTAACCATCTCATCCTTTGCCGTCCCCTTCTTCTTTGACCTTCAGTCTTTCCCAGCATCGGGGTCTTCTCCTCCAGTGAGAGCTCCCTTCTAATTTGGGGGCCAAAGTATCTGAGCTTCAGCTTCAGGATCTGGCCTTCCAGGGAACAGTCAGGGTTGATTTCTTTAGGATTGACTGATTTGATCTCCTTGCAGTCCGAGGGACTCTGAAGTTATCAAGTTAGGGATTGCAGCCTGATGTAGTTACTAAAAACTTATTTTGTATAAATTTCTATGCAGATCTATATTGAATAAAGTGTTCGACCTAAGCACTTTATTCAGTATAAAAGAATTATATGTACCGTAAAATCCGTTGGTGTCTATTATTTTGGTGTCTATTTTTGTTAAAGATCTTCATAAGGTCTAAGTAATAGAAGAGATTTGCATAGACGTTTACATAAAATAAGTTCTATTATTATTATTATTTCACGGTTGTTTGTGTCGGTTGATCAGCTTTTCCTATTATCTCTCATAGTTTGTAGCCTCCAGGTGGGGACTGGGAAATCGCCCAGAATTAGAGCTCCTCTGCAGACTACGGAGATCTGTTCCCATGGAGAAAATGGCCACTCTGGAGGCTGGACTCTATGGCATCAAACCCTGTCCTCCCCCGGGGTCCACCCCCAAATCTCCAAGAATTTCCCAACCTGAAGCTGGCCACTCTACCCTACTTCTGCCACCTACTGGTGGCCAGGAGGACCTGGCAACCGTATCAAGCATCTTGCTGGCTTTTTATTTATTTATTTGTTCGATGTATACCCCAACCTCCCCACCAAGGCAGCCTCAGGGCGGCTTACATAAACTTGCATATATAAATCCAGTGAAGGTAAAGGTAAAGGTTCCCTTGCTCGAAAGCCAGTCGAATCCTACTCTAGGGTTGCGGTGCTCATCTCCGTTTCAAAGCCAAAGAGCCAGCGCTGTCCGAAGACGTTTCCGTGGTCATGTGGCCAGCGTGACTAAACACCAAGGCGCACGGAACGCTGTTACCTTCCCACCAAAGTGGTACCTATTTATCTACTTGCAATTTCTTGCTTTCGAATTGCTAGGTTGGCAGGAGCTGGAACTAGAGACGGGAGTTTTAGCGTCCTAACCATTTGAGCCACCGCAGCTCCTTTCACAGTTGTTTGTGTCGGTTGATCAGCTTTTCCTATTATCTCTCATAATTTGTAGCTTCCAGGTGGGGACTGGGAAATCTCCCGGAATTAGAGCTCCTCTGCAGACTACGGAGATCCGTTCCCCTGGAGAACGTTCCCCTGGAGAAAATGGCCACTCTGGAGGCTGGAAAACAGTGAAAAACATCCATAAA
Source organism: Gekko gecko (assembly GCA_029375565.1). Taxonomy (NCBI): domain Eukaryota; kingdom Metazoa; phylum Chordata; class Lepidosauria; order Squamata; family Gekkonidae; genus Gekko; species Gekko gecko. The sequence continues at coordinate 238,694,676 of JAPDNY010000003.1, read as the reverse complement.
ACATCCATAAACAGTCAATTCTCCGTTCTCCTAAAATGCTGGAAACAATTGAAGTGCAAGAGCAGAGATTCCTAGATTAAAACCACGCCACTACTTAGGTGATAGTTGCCTCAGTCCATAGGATGACCTAGTCAGTGTTGCCTCTTTGCCCAGTGCATTCTGGGTACTGATTTCGTGATTTCCCCCACACTTGTCAGCAGGGGTCATTTCGTAGAAAAAGAGGGCGCAGAAGCTCAGTAACATAACTCATTAGCATAACTCATTTGCATATGCCACACACCCTGGCATCACCGGAAGTGGGTCAGAAGGCAACATCCACCGCTCAGGCTCCACTGGACTGTTTTCATTGCTAGCTATAGGGGTGGGGGGAAGCGCGCAGATCTGCCCTCACAGAGGAGGGAGAGCTTGTACCCGAATAAACCATGGTCTTAAAGGTGCCACTGGGCTCTTTTTTGGATGGCCGGCAAGCGCAGGAAAGTGCGTGGCTGCTCGTGGGTCGAGGAGGGCGGCCTCGAGCAGGTGGGGGGCCAGAGCGGTAGCAGGGCAGAGGCGCAGGAGGAGGCTGAGTAGGTGCAGGAGGCCAGGGCGGAGCTCCTCGCGGGAGTTGCCGGGGTCCGCCTTGCAGAGGCGCCATGCCAGGGCCGGCATGAGGATGGGCAGAGCCTGGGCAGGCTGGGCGCCACGACCCAGGCAGTGGCAGAGCAGCTCAAGGGCCAGCTCGTGGCAGCGCTCCGCTGGGTCGGCCAGCGAGCTGGGAAAGGCAAGGGGGGGCTGCTGGGAGCAGGGGGTGGGGCTTGCTGCATGGGCCGACCCCCTGGGCTCCTTACTGCCAGAGCTTCGCTCCTGTGCGCTCCGGCAGGAAATGAGCCCTGCTTGTCAGTAGTCACGGATGTTGCTTCATACCCGCCACCTCCTGTGCAGCTGATTGTCAGGACCAAGCTGAGCACCCCCAGGCTCTCCTCACTGAGTTGCCCCAAGCAGTAGCCCATGTGATTTGTGGGGAGAACCAGCCCCGGGTGGCCGCCATTTTGTTAGGAGCCGAGAGAGACAACTTAATCGTGTATTGAGAATACGGAATGAAGCGTGTTTCTTCTTTTCATCCAGAGATGCACACTCACAAAGCTGCTTTATACTGAGTCAATCTAGGTCAGTATTGCCTACCCAGACTGGCAGCGGCTCCCCAGAGTCCCAGGCTGAGGTCTTTCACATCATCTACTGCCAGGTCCTCCTAACTGGGGACGCAGGGGATTGAACCTGGGACCTTCTGTACGCCGAGCAGATGCTCTACAACTGAGCCACAGCCCGTTCCCTGGCAGCCATGAGCCCCTGGAGCTCCCTTCTAATGAATCAGGCCTGTAGCCTATCAAGGGCAGTCTTGTCTACTCAGACTGGCAGCCGCTCTCCAGGGTCTCAGGCTGAGGTCTTTCGCATCATTGATGATCGAGGTTTATAAGATTGTGCATGGGATTGAGCAAGTTGAGAAAGAAGTACTTTTCTCCCTTTCTCACAATACAAGAACTCGTGGGCACTCCATGAAATTGCTGAGCAGTCGGGTTAGAACAGATAAAAGGAAATACTTCTTCACCCAAAGAGTGGTTAACATATGGAATTCACGGCCACAGGAGGTGGTGGCAGCTACAAGCATGGACAGTTTCAAGAGGGAATTAGATAAACATATGGAGCAGAAGTCCATCGGTGGCTATTAGCCACAGGGTATAGATGGGAACTCTCAGTCTGGGGCAGGTGATGCACTCTATTCTTGGTGCTGGGGGGGGCAGCAGTGGGAGGACTGCTAGTGTCCTGGCCCCACTGCTGGACCTCCTGAAGGCACCGGGTATTTTTGGCCGCTGTGTGACAGAGTGTTGGACTAGATGGGCCATTGGCCTGATTCAACATTGGCTTCTCTTATGTTCTTATGACTTCCCGGTCCTTTTCACTGGGGATGCCGGGGATCGAACCTGAGACCTTCCGAAAGCCAAAGAGATGCTCTGCCCCGGAGCCCCGCTGCCCCCAGATCGTCTGCGTCGTTTCCCGTCTGACCCCGAAATAGCCAAACAAATTTCGAGCTCATTGTTTTGATGCTTGTGTAAAACTTGAGGGCGGGGGCGGCTGTGGGCTCGGCATGCGCGCGTCTGACTCTGAAATAGCCGAATGGATTTTAAGCTCAGTGTTTCGAGGCAGGCGTGGAGCTCGGGGGGGGGGGGGCGGTTGCGAGCTTGGCGCATGCACTGCGCGGGAGGCGGTCGCAGGACAGCCGTCGTAGAGTGCAGGGCTAGGCCACGCAGGCATTCTAGTGGAACGGGCCGCTCAGCATTCTTGTCTCCCACACCGGCCTCCCTGTTTCCTTCCTTCTGCTTCCATCCCCCCCCCCCCCGAGTCTAACCCATATCCTGAGGCATTTACCTCCGGGAGGAATTTGCACTATGTTCACTCGAGGCGACGACCCTGGGATGTCCCATTATCTCCTGCTTCGGGACAGCAAAGCGGTAGTCAAGGGCCGTGGCAGGACATGGAACTGGGGAGGGGCCATGGCCGAACAGCTGAAAACAAACTCCGCATGCCGAAGCCCCGGAATCTACAAAGCCCCAGAATCAAAGTGCCAGTCAGGCACGGCAGTGCCTGAGCATTGCTAAATGTGCAAGTGTGCGCCACCATTCACTGCCGGCCACGTCAGCTTGTGTGGCTTTTTGGTTCTGGCTCCTGGGTGATGGGCCGGCCCTCTGCAGAAGCATCAGGTCAGACAGAAGCGGGAGGATTTCCCAAATTGAGCTGGAGACCAGTGAATCTAGTAGTTCTGCCTCTGAGCTGTTCCCGCACTCTTTGTCCAGACTCTGCCCCAAAGCTTATGGCATCCTCAGAGGTATTGTAGGACCTGACGTTTCGCCAGCAGCTGTGACTGGCATCCTCAGATGTATTGTAGGACGGAGGTTATACCTCTGAGGATGCCAGTCACAGCTGCTGGTGAAACGTCAGGTCCTACAATGTCAAGACCATGGCCACACAACCCAGAAAAACTACAGCAGCTAAAGAAAAGCACGTTCCTGGCAGAAACCGTTCAGGAGAGAAAACCTGGAGTCATGGTAGATAACTCACTGGAGATGTCGACTCTGTGTGCGACGGCAGTAAAAAAGGGAAATGCTATGCTGGGGATTATTAAGAAGGGCATTCCTGCGTTCACGAGTTGGGCATGTTTTCTGTGCACGGATTCTGTGCGTCTCGAAAGCTTACACGTGCCTATGGAGATCCTGGACATAGCTGTTTTAACCCTTTCTCCTTTGCCCCCCTCCCCCTTTTACTTGGAGCTGTCTCTCAGAATAGCTGCAGGAGACCATCTTTCTCACTGCCTTCCAACCTCACCTTTTCCATACTGATCTTTGATACAGCCCTGTACTCCCCACCCAATACTAGACATTAAGCGACAGCGTGTGTAACTTCGAATGAATCTTCTTCCCCCCTTTATCCCCACTTCTTTGGTTTGTAATCTTCCGTTAGATCAGAAGCATCGAACTCATTTGTTACAAGGGCCAGATCTGACATAAATGTCGCTTTGTTGGGCTGGGCCATGCCTGCCATAAAATGTAACACGAGGTACCAGAGATATACACTTTATAAAGGTGATTTCTGATGCCGAATAGCAATAGCAGGCGTGATGGAATTAGGTATGATAAGAAGAGGGGTAGTAGGCGTGGAGATATCAGCGTTGGTAATGAGACAGGAAGCCTAGGTCTCCGTTTGGTCCAGGAGGATTCAGTCCAGGAGGATCCAAAGAATAAATGGAAATAAGTGAGCCATGACTCATGAAAGCACATACTCTAACACAAATTTTGTTAATCCTTAAGGTGCTATGGGACTCGCCCTCTTTCTACCACTATTAGAAAGCACAGCATTTAAAAAACCAGTGGGGGGACGTTTCAACCTTCCAGGGCATTCAGTTGCAGACCTAAGAGTAGCCGTTCTCTTTCAATGGAATTTCAAAGGGAGATCGAAGAGACTGTTGAATTGCAACTGATAATGAAGCCCCTGATAATTTGCCTTGAGTCTGAGTGAGGAAAGGCGGACTCCAAGCGCTGTAAATAAACAAAGTTTCAGCCATGTTGGTCTGCCGCAGAGCAGTTAAATGTAATAAATAAATTTAATCAGTAATGATAATAATAAATAAAATAATATTTTGTTGGAGGCTTTCACGGCCGGAGTTCATTAGTTGCTGTAGATTTTCCGGGTTGTGTGGCCGTGGTCTTGGCATTGTAGGACCTGACGTTTCACCAGTAGCTGTGACTGGCATCCTCAGAGGTATAACACAGAAAGATGGAGGACTCTCTGTGTCAAGGTGAGAAGAAAAATGGCAGGCATGTAATTTATATCTACCCTGGAAGGTAGGGTAGGGCTGGGTCATTCTCTTGTAGTAGTTCTCCAGGCTATGAACGTGCTAATGGAGGAGCTTTCCTGAGGAGGTTCTTTTGTCTCTGGATTGTTTCCTGAGGAGGTTTCCTGTTTCCTGAGGAGGTTCTTTTTTGTGTGTGGAATGTCAATTGAAACTCTAATCTTATCTGTAGTGCTCCTCAGGAAACAATCCAATCGACGTATCTTGTAGGAGTTCTCTTTGAAATAGTTTTCTGCTCACCTTGACACAGAGGGTACTCCATCTTTCTGTGTTATACCTCTGAGGATGCCAGTCACAGCCACTGGCAAAACGTCAGGTCCTACAGTGCCAAGATCACGGCCACACAACCCAGAAAATCTACAGCAACTAACGAACTCCGGCCGTGAAAGCCTTCGACAACATATTAAAATAGGGTCTTTCTTTCATATGTGGTGGCAGTGCGAAAAGGCGAAAAAGTTTTGCACAAAATAATCCAGAAAACCCTAAAAATCCCTATACCCTTTATTCCAGAAATATTTCTGTTAAGCATAATACCAGAGAGATGTGAAAAGAATGATTTATATTTTATATTGCATGTGGTAACTGCTGCCAGAATATTATAGGCTAAGTTTTGGAAGACAACAGAATTGCCATCTCAGAGAGATATTGTTAACAAAATACTTCAAGTAGCAGAAACGGATAAACTTTCATTACGTTTAAAAGACCAAGCAGAAGAAATCTGTGAAAATACCTGGGCCAAGTTCTATAGTTGGATTGGAAACTGTGATAACTTGAAAATGTCGGCTAATTAAAACCCGAGAAGAGAGATTGTTAAAATCTTTCTATCCTGTATAAAAGATAAGATTACTTAATGAGTAGTATTGACAAGGCAAAATTTCTTAGACAAGATGTGAAATGAGTACCCCATTTTTTACGTTAATTTTTGGTTTGTCTGTGTATACATAATAAAGAAGTATTATATATAAAAAAAGAACACATTCGGCGGTGCTGCCGCTCGAGGTAACTTCTGGCTCTAGGTCGACCCAGGGCCTGGCGGATAAGGTGCAGCTCCTATCGGAATGCCTGCCGGAAAAGATCCGTTTTCACGGCCCCGCGGAACTGTGACAGGGTCCCGCGGGGCCCTGATTTCACCAGGGAGCTCATTCCAATAGGTCGGGGCCGCCAAAGAGAACGCCCTGGTCCTTCTCAATGTCAGCCTGACGTCCTTTGGTCCTGGGGAGGGCCAAGCAGTTTTGTGAACCTGACCGTAGTGCTCTCTGGGGAACATGCGGGGAAAGGCGGTCCCTCAGGTAGGCAGGTCCCTGGCCATAAAGGGCTTTAAAGGTCAAAACCAGCATCTCGAGGCCGATCCGGTATGCTATTGGCAGCCGGTGCAATGACTTTAGCACAGGCCGGAGCCCCGTCAACAGCCTTTCCGCCGCACAGATGCTTGGCCAGCATGTCCTGTTTTTCAGCCTCTCCCCCTCTTTCCTATGCGAGGGCTTTCTTGTTCTGTGGGGGCCCGGTGCCGCGAACCGACCGAAAATTTACCAACGTTGAATCTTTCGTTTCGCTCGTCTTCCGCTTTCACAACTCCCGTGTGTTTTCTCTTCCCCCTGCCCCAACAGGAATCATTAACCAGTGGCAGCAAGAATCGAAGGACAAGGTGATTTCCCTCCTGCTCACTCACCTGCCTTTGCTGAAACCGGGCAACATCGAAGCGAAAGTGGAGTACATGAAGCTGCTCCCGAAAATCCTGGCCCACTCGATCGAACACAACCAACACATCGAGGAGAGCCGGCAGCTCCTCTCCTACGCCTTGATACACCCCGCCACGTCCCTGGAGGACCGCAGCGCCCTGGCCATGTGGCTCAACCACTTGGAAGACCGCACGTCGGGGACTTTCGGCGGCCAGAACCGGGGCCGGTCCGACTCGGTGGATTACGGGCAGTCGCACTACTATCACCAAAGACAGAACTCGGACGATAAGCTGAACGGGTGGCAGAGCTCGCGGGACTCGGGCATATGTGTGAACGCCCCCAGCTGGCAGGAGAAAAGCCTGGGCTGCGAGAACGGCCACCTGCCCCTCTACTCCTCCTCCTCCGTCCCCGCAACCATCAACACGATCGGAACCAGCACAGGGACGAGTAAGTGGGCGCCGTCGTAGTGGGTGGCGGTTTCCATCGCGGGCACGTCTGAAATGGGACCAGAGGCGAGGGGCACCTCTGCTGGCTCCCTACCCCCTGGACAGATCCCACGGGTGCTAGAGAGCCAGTTTGGTGTAGTGGTTAGGAGTGCGGGTTCTAATCTGTGAGAACCGGGTTTGATTTCCCCACTCCTCCACGTGCAGCCAGCTGGGTGACCTTGGGTCAGTCACAAGTTCTCTCAGAGCTGTTCTCTCACGAGCAGTTTCTCTCAGAGCTCTCTCAGCCCCACCGACCTCACAGAGTGCCTGTTGTAGGGAGGGGAAGGGAAAGGAGTTTGTAAGCCGCTCCGAGACTCCTTTGGGTAGTGAACGGCAGGGTATAAATCCAATCTCCTCTCCTCCTCCTGTTCCCAGGGAGGGAATCATGTGTTACACTGAGAGGTTGGGGGCTGTAACTCTGCTTCGTTAGTCTATCAAACGGCAAAGGCCACGATCCACTTTGAAGTCCTTTTGCACAAGCCTTCTTTGAGGCAATGCACTCCCCTTTGGGGCTCACCAGGCACCTACTTTGCTTTCTTTCGGGCACCAGGCCAAAAACGCATTATTATGTTTTTACCCACAAACGTAGTTTCAGGTGGGTAACCGGGTCGGTCTGCTGTAAGAGTAAGATTGGAATGCAGTAGCACCTTAAAAGACCCAAGGAGATTTCCAGGATACAACCTTTCAGGAGTCGAAGCTCCCGGTTTGGTGTCGTGGTTAAGTGCGCGGACTCTAATCTGGGAGAACCGGGTTTGATTCCCCACGCCTCCACTTGCAGCTGCTGGATGACCTTGGGCAAGCCATAGTTCCGTCAGAGCTGTTCTTGAAAAAGTGTTGGGTTTGATTCTTAAAGTTTGTATTAAGCAGAGTAAAAATCATTTTAGTCAGCAGAGTAAGTATTGAGAGGCTGAGTCCATGTGAATATAAAAAGTATAAAAGTTTACTGTAACACTAGCACGGGAAAAGGGTACTTGGGAAGTAAAATAACAAAGAGCTACATTGCTACATCCTTATAGCTAGATAGACAAGACAGGAATGGTGGCTTCTCCTTCTTCAACAAGAACAAAGAACAGGAAGGAGAATCCCAATATGCTAAATACCTGATACATTGATTTCCAATCAGATAGCTAGGGTTCTTACAAAGTTCCCGGGCATTCTACAGAGTAAATACATTGGTTACAAAACAAACATGTGACTTCCTGTTTACCAATACTAACAACATTAACCCTGTAAATACTGAAGTGTTTTAACTTGTTACATCCAACAAAAAGAGCCGTTTCTGTCAGAGCTCTCTCAGCCCCACCTACCTCACAGGGTGTCTGTTGTGGGGAGGGGAAGGGAAAGGAGTTTGTAAGCCGCTCTGAGACTCCCTTGGGTAGTGAAGGGCGGGGTATAAATCCAATCTCTTCTCTTCTCTTCTTCTTCTCTGTCAGATATCTGATAAGGGGAGCTCTGGCTCTCGAAAGCTAATACCCAGGAAATCTTGTTTGTCTTTAAGGAGCTACTGGGCTTGAATCTCTTCTTCTTCTTCTACCTCACAGGGTGTCTGTTGTGGGGAGGAGAAGGGAAATGAGTTTGTAAACCGCTCTGAGACTCCCTTGGGTAGTGAAGGGCGGGGTATAGATCCAATCTCTTCTCTTCTTCTTCTCTGTCAGATATCTGATAAGGGGAGCTCTGGCTCTCGAAAGCTTATACCCAGGAAATCTTGTTTGTCTTTAAGGAGCTACTGGGCTTGAATCTTGATCTCTTTGCCGAGGCTTTTAATTAGGTAGGGGTTTTATCTTGTGGGTGTGTGTAAAGTAATATCAAGTCACAGCCAACTTATGGTGACCCCAGCAAGGGCCTTTCAAGGCAAGTGAGAAGCAGAGGTGGTTTGGCCATCGCCTTCCTCTGCAGAGCCTTCCTTGGTGGTCTCGCATCCAAGAGTTATGGTGACTCCAGCAAGGGGCATTCGAGGGATGGGAGAAACAGACGTGGTTTAGCCATCACCTTCCTCTGCAGAGCCTTCCTTGGGGGTCTCCCATCCAAGACTTATGGTGACCCCAGCAAGGGGCTTCCAAGGCAAGTGAGAAGCAGAGGTGGTTTAGTGATTGCCTTCTTCTGCAGAACCTTCCTTGGTGGTCTCCCATCCAAGACTTATGGTGATTCCAGCGAGGGCTTTTCAAGGCAAGGGAGTAGCAGAGGTGGTTTAGTGATTGACTTGCTCTGCAGAGCCTTACTTGGTGGTCTCCCATCCAAGACTTATGGCCACCCCAGCAAGGGGCTTTCAAGGCCAAGGAGAAGCAGAGGAGGTGGTTTGGCCATTGCCCTCCTCTGCAGAGCCTTCCTTGGTGGTCTCCCATCCAAGACTTATGGTGATTCCAGCGAGGGCTTTTCAAGGCAAGGGAGTAGCAGAGGTGGTTTAGTGATTGCCTTCCTCTGCAGAGCCTTCCTTGGTGGCCTCCCATCCAAGACTTATGGCGACCCCAATGAGGGGCTTTCAAGGCCAGGGAGAAGCAGAGGTGGTTTGGCCATCGCCTTCCTCTGCAGAGCCTTCCTTGGTGGCCTCCCATCCAAGACTTATGGCCACCCCAGCAAGGGGCTTTCAAGGCAAGGGAGAAGCAGAGGTGGTTTGGCCATCACCTTCCTCTGCAGAGCCTTCCTTGGTGGCCTCCCATCCAAGACTTATGGCGACCCCAGTGAGGGGCTTTCAAGGCAAGGGAGAAGCAGAGGTGGTTTGGCCACCGCCTTCCTCTGCAGAGCCTTCCTTGGTGGCCTCCCATCCAAGTGCTGACCCTGCTTAGCTTCCAATTATGGCGACCCCAGGAAGGGGCTTTTAAGGCAGGTGAGAAGCAGAGGTGCTTTATGCCCCCTGGCTTGTTTTTAAAATTGTGACACTGTTTTGATTGTAAGCCGCCTGGAGCAGGGACCCTGGAGAGGTGGCGTAGTAATACCCCAAATAAAGGAAGAAATGAAATCGGAATGAATGTGGACTCCCATTCATTTTAATGGGGCTTAGGCAGGAAGGCTTCGTAGCAGATTGCGTCCCAAGAAACTTCGGAGTAGCAGAGTCGTCCAGCAGGCGGTGGGCCTCTTTATCGATTTCGTGCACCCGGTGCATATAATCTGCGATGATTTCGTGCATTAAGAAATGTCTGAACCAGTGCTCCCTCTAAGCTCTGGAGCCTTGTGAGCAAAAATCCTACTTTGCGAGCTACCGGCATTAAAGTTGCGAGCGGGCGATTTGGCTGCTGGGTAAATTAGCCGGCTCTGGAGCCCTCCTTCCTGAGCCAAGGCAAAAATGTGTGAGCCGGAGGCTAAAAAAACCGTGAGCTAGCTCACACTGACGCAGCTTAGAGGGAACACTGGTCCAAACCAGCTCTTGCGTTGCGTTGCTCCCGACTTTCGTCTCTCGGTGTCTCAACCCAGATCCTTGCATGTTTCCCATGCATCCCCTCTCTCAGAATTGTCGGGTGGGGGTGGGGATTAGAAAAGTGTTGGTTCCAAACGCTGTATCTAAGCACCTTTTGGTTTTTTCGCCTTTAAGTTGCAGCCAACTTATGGCAACTCCACAGGACTTTCAAGGCAAGAGACAAAACAGAGGTGTGGGTTGCCATTGCCTGCGTCTATGTAGCGACCCTGGTATTCCTTGGAGGTCTTCCATCCAAAATACCAAGCAGGGCTGATCCTGCTTAGCTTCCCAGATTGTGTTAGCCTGGGCTGTCCAGGTCAGGGCAAAGCACCCTTACGGAGTCTAATAGTTCAATGTAAAGTAGGTGAGGGGTTCTGCCAGGAGCTGTGAAGTATCAAAAACAAGACAGGCTTTGGTGTGAATACAGTGGGAAAAATAAGCTCACCAAAGAAAATCACTCTTCCATAGAATCATAGAATGTTAGAGTTGGAAGGGACCTTGCAGGTCATCCAGTCCAACCCCCTGCACTCTGCAGGAGTATAGCCGAAAGATAGCCCTACAACATACCCGGAAGATGGTCATCCAACCTCCGCTTGAAAACGTCCAGCGAAGGAGCGTCCACCACCTCCCGAGACAGACTGTTCCACTGCTCAGCCACTCTTACAGTTAGGACATTTCTCCTAATATTTAGCTGGTAATGACTCCCTTGTAATTTCCACCCATTAGATCTAGTCTTGCAATCCGGAGCAAGAGAGAATAGATCTGCTCCATCTTCTACACGACAGCCCTTCAGATACTTGAAGACTGCAATCATGTCCCCTCTAAGCCTTCTCTTTCCCAGGCTAAACAGACCCAGCCTTTCTTTATAATTTTCTTTCAGCCTTTCGTTATAATTTCCACACACTTAGGCTCTGATCATGTGCACAATTAGCCGTGTGAGAGGGATGAATGCCGGGCGGATTTAACGGGCGCGATCAGACATGAACGTCTGGCCAGCGTCCCGCACCCGTCGGCAACCTGTTTTGCCCCGCCACAGGAGCGGAGTTAAAAGACACTGGGGAAAGTTCACTATCAAACGGGTTGCTACGGGCCATGGACGGACTTCCCCTGTGTGATTGCAGACAGCCGCACTGCCCAAGTGGTGGTGCGGCACAATTTTTTTAAAAAAATTCTTTGCACATGTGCATAGGTGCATATCTGCTCTGCATATCTGCATGCATATGCTGCGCACAATGGTGGAAGTCGCAGCAACAAACCTACCGGAAGAAGGACGGCCAAATGACCTGATCGCAGTCATTGTGAGAGATGGCTGTCCAGATAGGGAAAATCGTGGATTCGGAGCACAAATACCTGGAAAGTACTTGATTTCCCCGGTGTCAGAAAACTCACTAGGGAACTGGGACTGTGTGATCATGCAAATACGGGTCAAATTGCTACGGAGCAAATAGCTTAACTTCCCCCTCCCCCCGCATTATCTGGCACGTGTGACCACAGCCTTAGTAAAGGTAAAGGTTCCCTTGCTCGAAAGCCAGTCGAATCCGACTCTAGGGGGCAGTGCTCATCTCCGTTTCAAAGCCGAAGAGCCAGCACTGTCCGAAGACGTTTCCATGGTCACGTGGCCGGCATGACTAAACACCAAAGCACACGGAATGCTGTTACCTTCCCACCGAAGTGGTAC